>OY294015.1:12674044-13274044 GCA_958510785.1 Exephanes ischioxanthus
TTTTGCCGACCCGCCTTCCGGAAAAAAAATACCATATGGGATGAGTAAAAATTACTATGGACCCTGTGAAAAATTTCGCATATGATGGCGCTGGTCTAGCGTGTTGCCTGTTCGCAATTTACCATTTGACTTGGTAGTTTTTCCGAGATCCTTCTCTCAGCGTAGATAAGTGGTGATATTGGAGGTGTTTTGGTCGGTCAACTTTTCACGATGTTATCCCCCAATGACCGGCTACTCATGATCGCGCAGGTATGTCGAATTGTTTGTGGCACAATTACTGAATGCTCGGTAACGGGAGCGTTCGCCCCACGATGAAGTAGCTGCGGAGTGGCTGCGGTAAACACGGAACAAGGAGAATTCGTTCCGCGCTCTGTGAGTATAATGACCGCGTCGACGGGAGCTGAGGAGGATAATGAGGAGGAAAATTAGTGGTGCGTTAAGGTACGGAGAGGCCACCTGTGTGCGCTACTCCTGTTTCCGCCCTCGCTTCTGTGTACGCACCCTTGCCCTTTTCACAATCAATTCTTTCCTTCGTCCTCCCTCGTTTCTCGCCTCACGACCGGCATCGCTCGGTCCTTTCAACCTTCGTCGCTCCTTCGCCTTCGTTGCCGAGATTCTTCCTCCGTCGCTGCTTCCTACACCCGGAGGGTAATGAATTTTGAAGTTACACCGCCTGCCGGCAGAGGTGGAAGACTCCACGCTCGGTAACGTGCTAGGTAACCTGCTTGGTCCAGGCAAGATCGGGAGGTACAATGCCCGCAGCAAGAGGCATTCAGCCAACACAGATTCCCCGATAAAACATTGAATGCTCTTCTCTCTTTGGCTCTCCCCATTCATCGAAAATATCGGGACCGTTCAACCCTCGAACTCGAACACAAAACAGACTGGAAATGTCATCGCGTACGGAGATCTTCCTCGCAACTTTCCTCCACCTCCGTCCCGTCGAGGGAATCTTTGACGCTGGAGAGGAAGCTGGATTTCTTGGACCTGGTCCAACGTGGCTCGCGGACGTTTTGTCCGAGATTCGTACAGTACCGAAGGGAGGGAATGCAAGATTCTCTCACAAGCTTGCCCGGAGCAGCTTGTAACTCCTATTCATCGCCGTTCGTGCCGAATGCGTCGGCCAGGTTTTCATAAGGACCGCACCTTAGATTGTGGATCAAAGATGGCGGCCTTTGATTCTTGAACTCTTCCAGACGCTGCAATCATGTTTTTTTTTTTTTAATCTATTTCTTTAATTAGTTTCACAATAATTCGGAAGGCAATATGCCAGGTGATGTTAACAATCATTGTTTTAGGCACTCACTCCTTACATGTAAGAAGTGCCTGTTGAAATGATTCTTTACACGTCTTGGTTCCATCAGACGTCCGTATCACGGTGCATCTTCGCAACGAGTGAACCAATGGAGCTAAAATTGGTTACGTAGAATTCTTGAATCGTTGACATGAAGTTTTCTGAATATGAAACCAATTAGACACATACAATTATATGATTATAGACGTAGTAGCGAAAAACAAAAAAAAAAAACAACCTTTTTTCAAGTTTTTAATCATATTTTTTCAATAAAAAAAAAATTTAATTGCATGTTATCTGTTAAAAAATTAAATAATACACTATATTATTCATTTTTTTATTATTTATTTTCACTTTGTAAATATTTTTTTTAACAACTAATCATCACATTCGTTACCATTGAATGATTAATATTTATAACGATATAGATCACTATAAGTAAATACAACAAAAAAATGCACGATACACTTTTAAGAACTTTAGCAATAATTCACAAATAAATTACGACACCCACAATAATTATTATATACTATAAAATAAAAATAAAGCAGTCGCACTCACAAAATAATACCTGTAAAAATTCTAACTTTCTTCTGCTTTTATGCGACAACAGCACTGGGGAGAGGTAGCACGCGAGTGTTCTCAATCATTTGGCCACCACCGTCAATTAAAAATTTATAGCTTATTATCGATCTCTACCAAAAAAAAAAAAAGTCTTCTTCAAACTCTCAATAATGCTTTCCACTCTTTGCGGATAGTTAGGTCGCATGGGGAATCACGACAGCAAAAAAAGAAACGCTCCAATGCTATACCTCATGGTGGTGTGAAATTAACAAAACAGAAAAAAAAATCATTTGTACTTAAATTCTTTATTTTTGTCAACGTCGTTCACATACTTTTCTCTATGAATAATGTTTCTTTTATTGATGGATATTGACCGGTTCATGAAAAAAGCTAAGAAAGGGCCAATAATAAATGAGAAAACGATGTGCAAATTAAATTTGCATATTTATTCATTAACTTTCATCTATTCATTTAATATACAAGTTAATTTTTAAGAAAAATTCGAAATCTTTTTCGACTCAAACTTCACACCAATTTCCATGAAGCTTAATCGTAGTATTCCTTGCAATCTGATGATCTGATGATCATTTAATATTACACATTGTTCAGTGTTAATCAATTCGCAAAAATTGCAGTTTTCCGCACGCGTGCGTAAAACCCCAATTATCACACCTGGTCAAGTAAAATTTCCTGCTATACTCGTGCGAATAACATTTTCTTAACTCGTGCTGCAAATTCACGTTCGTCAGAAACAGTTTTATCGCACTAGTATCGTAATGTACAATATTGATATCGCTGTCGCCGATTCGCTTATCGAATGTCCCGAATCTTTTGCGTAAAATATTCGTTATTAATGTACGCAGAGTTTCTTACCAATGATTTTATCTATCAATTTTTCAAGAGTACCGATCAATCGTTGGGCTAATTTCCGTCGCGCCATTAATGACACCGCGACGACGGAGAAGAGAGAAATCCCGGTCCAATCAATCATCCGCCGAGTTTCATTCGTACATCTCAAGCGAAATCACAAGTACCCCGCGAGGACGCTCGAAATCCAGGATAATTTGTCACCTCACCCAGGTTAAGTGAGTAGCTGAGTGGTTGGACGGGGAGTTTTCGTTCCGCTTGTGTACACGAAGCAATGTGTATATACATATGTGCATAAAGAGCGGAGGAGTGCGACGTGACAGGAACCAGGCGTTAAGTGATTCGTCCCGGTTGTCCCCCCTACTCCAGCGTTCGCGACACTTTTATTCAGGATTGACGATCGGTTCTCCCCGAATAAGAGAGTAGAGATACATCAAATATCTCCGCGAAGCGCGATTCTTGAGGATATTGAAATATTTTCGTTGAAATATTTTTCCCACAAGTTCGAGCGTAGAGAGGGACAGAATGAAAAAAAAAAAAAAAAAAAAAAAAAAAAAACTGGATGGAGAGGCAAAGACTGAGAGATGCGGGCATCGATGACATGACCGAAGGTGCGCGCTTTCGTATCTCGAGTGGCCGAGGAGGGCCTCCCTCGACTCTCGAGGACTCGCCGAGAGCTGGCGAACTTCTTCTATACGCGAATATCCAGTATATAAATATATCGTGTCACTAAAATCATAATGGCTTATTTTATGTGCTCGAGGCAGAGAAAATACGCCCTTTTGATTTCCAGCACGGATGTGCGTATATATATATATATATATATAGGTGCGCCACCGTGCTCGCCTCGCACCCCTTCGCGTTCCTGAAGCCTCTCGACCGGAGGCATTATATTATTACGACCCCTCGGCAATCGCCGTAGCCGGCGCTGCCACTGCGGGCCAAAATTTTTTCCTCTCTCGCCCGGGCCACGAGCTCCTCTCAGGAAACAAATATTTATATCAACGGGAACACCCGCTGCGCCCCATTGTCGCATACCTGTATACTCGTTCCGCGTACACCGAGTTATTACAATAATTGCAACAATCCTCACGCTCCGCTGATTCTTTCCCCGCGTTACCTTCTCGCGCCGAGTGCGATGCATTGTGATTTTACATTGGAAAACATTTTCGTTCCTCGGCACTTTGGATTCGAAGGAAAAAAAAAAAAATCGTCTGGCCCTTCGAACCTTCCATCCGTGAGGCGGAGACCTTGAAGGGGCTTTCAACGGACGTGAACTTTATTTCGCACGCCGCACTCGCGATGATAACCGACCGTGCGGCATTCCCGCCGTACGCTATGTGCATTTTCCGATATCGTGTGACGTTACAGAAGTGACACACAGGTATATCGCGATGGAGCTCGTTGACTAATGATCGCCATCTGACAGTGCGTATAGCATCGAAACGATCGCCCGCTCGTCCCTCGGGTTCCCATGGGATGTCCCGGAGATCACACGTGTGTGGGCTGTGCGGATTACATTGCAGCGTTTTATATATATATATATATATATATATATATATATATTATATACTGTATATTCGTACATAAGTGTGGTGCACATGCACGTAAAAGAGCACGTTGCGCTAGCGAGTGTGGATTTCGTGTGCTGGCGTACGTGTCATCTGACAGCAGCGCGCAGTAGGTAAAGCGGGAGCGAGATAGCACAGTCAGACCGCTATATATATAGTATACGCACGTATGGAGTGGGCGAAACCGAGCGAAGGGGATAAAGAGAGGAGGGAAAAAAAGGACATGTAAGTACGTCACGCATGCGGGGGTGTCCCGAGGCGTACGCGATGCCGAAGGGGCGTGTTCCTGCAACGCAACCCTCCATCCACACCCTCTAATCGCAATATCGCGAGGCATGCACTCCGACGACACTGTGACCGCCGCGTTCCCCTCGACCCTCGAATTATCACCGGCATCGAAGAGGCACCCGGCGTTTTGCTTGACACGCAAGAAATCGTCGAAAGCCGCTCGTGTAAACGATTTTCACGCGTACGGATCGGTGGACTCCGTATTGACCATTCACTTCCGACGCTAAGGTTTCTCGATGACAAACAGCATTTTTTTTTTTTTTTTTTCTGTCGATGACACTTTATTTATTTATTAAAGAATCATATAGACAGAGCCCAATTACAAGCTGTGAAGGAGTCCTGACGACTATAAATACACATCGAGGAGAACCACACTTTAAAGAGATATAATGATATATATAGACACATACATTTACGAAGCTACATACTGATGTTACGTACAGAGTTTGGGGCCTAATAGATGGCTGCCCGCGGGGTGAGAGTAATAACAGAACTAGGTACCTCACATTGGAAAAATTTCTGAAGCTGTTCTTTGACTCGGGACGGTGAGCCTCCTAGGAGATTCACGATTGCCCCATACTCGCGAAATCCTCGGTAGCCAACTGTGAAACGCGTTATTTGCACGATAAAAAGGCACCTCGAACAACTCATTGTGTCTGTTTATTCTCCCACCCACACGCAACCTTACTAAAGCACTTAGAGCTGGGAAATCGAACCTATGATGAATTATATTAAATAGTAATAAAATATCCGCCCTCTTTCTTCTTTGTGATTTTTTGTGCTAATTGTTGGCAAAAATTTTACGCTCGATGAAGCGAGCAATTTTTTTTATTCATGTAAAATTTATATAGCATTTTTTTAGATTTTTTTTGGATTGCGAGTTTTGCCTTGAAATGATTTGAGTCGATTTGACTCGCATGTGTGAGATTTCTTGACAGAGGGGTTGGAAAGGCGGGGACTATGAGGAGCGAGAGAAAGATTGCCGATCGTTTCTTCGAGATATACGATGGCGCGTACGGATGTGCGAAGCCGTCCGATACAAATCGCTCGGCGATAATGGAATTCTCAGCAGGGTTTCCTCGCAGCGTCGATGGGACGATGAAACGGCGTCGTCCAGCCGAGGCGAAATGGATCGGCACGAGCATAAGATTACCTGGCGGCTGTACTCGAGAACGCCGAATCCACCCCGATGACGCGTGTGAAAGCTCTCATAGAAATAACACGTGTACCAATATCATCTCTCTTTCCGTTCGTATTTCCTGCGGAGTGAATCGCGTCGTTGGGCGGATCATTATCTCTCGTTCAATTCCATATTTTTCCTCCTCGATGAAAATCCGTTCACAAATCTTAGCCACAACGAAAATTATCACGAACTTTGCCTGTCTTGATCGAGAAAAACTCACCGTGCGAATTTCCGATTTTAGCTATTAATATTACAAGCGAGTCCGGCTGAGATGGTGTTTTAATGAATTATTGTTATTAATTTTTTCCTCTGTTCTTCCGCCAATTTTTATCCCTCGTTCAATTTAAGAGGAAATTTAATTTAATTCAATTTCCTCGATAAAATACGATTACAGATTTTAGCCACAGCGAAAAGTGTCACAGACTTTCCCCACCTTGATCGAGAAAAATCCATCGTCCGATTTTCCGATTTTAGCTATCAATACTCCAAGCCAGTACGGAGGATATGGTTTTTAAATTTATTATTATCGTTATTTATTTTTTTCCTGTGCGGCTCCGCCAATTTTTATCCCGCGTTCAGTTTCAGATTTTTTTTCTCGATAAAATCCGTTCACAGATTTTAGTCGCAGCGAAAAGTATCACGGACTTTCCCCGCATTGATCGAGAAAAACCCACCGTCCGATTTTCCGATTTAAGCTATTTAATACTCCAAGCCAGTACGGCGGATGTGGTGTTTTAATTTATTATTATTACTATTTATAATTTCGTCTGAGCTTCCGCCAATTTTTATCCCTCGCGGCGCCTCTGTTTTACAACTTTTGGCGTGTCCCTTCAGGTAAATATTACCGATGACGGGGAAGATCTCCGGAATCTCCGGTCCCGAGAACCGAGCCTCTACGCTGCACGGCCGTTAATACCCGCACAACTTTTATGTCGCCTCACGTCGTCGAGGTAAATTATTTTTTTCTACCTCCTCTCGTATACACTGGCCGGCCAAGACGGCTACACGTAATCCCTAACCGCATTGTCTCACAAATACGCAAATCCGTGGAGAAACTAAATAGCCCCATGACGTAGAACGCGCACCAACTTGGTCCTCGCTTCTGCCCTTGTGTTTGTTAAATGTGATATTACTCTCACGGACTATTTGCACAACGACGAGACAACCTACCGGCCGCGCGATGTCGCTTGCGGACGTAAGAAAAAGTGGGTTTTTCGAAAATTTTCGCGTCCAATAAATCCCCGATGGCGACGATGCCGAGCTGTCTCGGTTGGACGCACGGAGTTAAACCTTCGAGACCGAAACTTCTTTACTGATGAAGAGACATTGGTTTTCTCAACAACTCGTCGCTTTTATGAATCGAAAATTTTGAAAATTTAATTTTACAACTTGAGCGCCTAGATAAACAATCATTTTTACGCAATTATCTTCCAAAAACATTCTTAACCATTATACTACACGTCGAACTATTCGTCGGTACGCTTCCTTGAATTATTTTAAAAATTGTATGTTGATATTAAAGAGGATATTTTTTTTTAAAGAAGGTACTTCACCAATGTACAAAATATGATACACTGGACATTGAAGACAATATTTTTCTCAACCCCTCGTCACTTTTCTGAAACAAGAAGTTTGAAAATTCAATTTTTTCAACTTTGCCGACTGAATAAAAATAATTTTTAAGCAATTATGTTCCAAAAACATTTTTATACATACGTTACTATTCTTCGAATTATTTCAACATTTTAGTTTGATATTGAAGAAGAAATTTTTTAAGAAGAATCTATCTCATAAAAGTAGAAAATATGATACATTGACCATTAAAGTCTCTTAAATATCTTGACTACCTCATCGTATTTTTATTTGTTTTTTTTTTTTACACAATAGTACGATATTCCGGTTTCTGGCACGCAACATACAACAGATTGAATAGCTCGGATGTTCCGTTCGATACCGATTCAAATTAATCTAAACGGTACAAAATATTGTTGATTCTGATGAAATTCTATCGAATCCATCGAGTGACAGTAATGACACATTGATGTCGCAATGATCTATCGTCAATGGCGCGCGCCCCCCCCAGCAGCCTCGTAAAATAGCCTCCGCAACCTGCCGAAGGAGTAATTTAGAACACTTCTCCCCGGCAATCGTCCACCCCCGTTCATCGCCAGTAGCATAGGTCCAAGTGCATAATCAACAATAGGAGAAAAACGCCTCGTGAAGGCGCGTGCCATCGAGACAAAAATTAGTGAGATATGGGCAGCCGACAGTTCCGCGGACATTTCCAAGAATTTGGGTCTTTTCTGTCCGGGAGGGCAAAACACACCTCGAGGTTTCACGGCTAATAAATTAAAGGAGTCAAAACAGAGTCCCGCCTCGTGCCCCGTTGCCCTGCGCTCCTTGGTCTCCTTCCGCATCGTACGAAACTCGTTCGACCGAAGTTCGGGTCCTTTGATTCGTTCCGTTAGGGAAAAACCAACCTGTCGTTACGTTCGGTCCGGATAATTATAACACTCCGTGCGATCGTCTAGACGATCCTTCCTCGATCGCACCCAAAACTCGAGATTGCCTGAGCCAAGTGCCGCGGGGCAGGGAACGACCCCCCCCCCCCCCCCCCCCCCCCCCCCCCACCCAATAAAAATCGGCAATGCCGAACAATGACGGTCAAGCCTCGTGGCGACAAGTAGAACCCTTCGACACGGTCGTAAAGTTGGGCAATAAAAAGAAGAGAAAAAAAAATGGTCAGCCGCACGATTTACCAGATACTGCGGGGAAGCAAGACAGCGGGTCTGTCCGAAGGAGCGGGAGCGAGAGAGGCGTTGTGGGAAGTGTAAACAGAACAACGTGTACAGCCGGGACATTGCCGAGCCGGCAGCGACCGATTATCCCGATTATCGTTGCTGTCCCGCACATAGATAGACAATGCCAACGATCAACGACGATGCGAAGTTTTTCGGCACAAGGTGCCTCGCCGCGGTACTTAAAATGTTGGTGTTTCCCCATTTTTTTTTTTTTTAATACTTTTTTTCCCCTCTTTCATACACTCGGTCGTTATCTTCTTGCTTCCTCCGGCCGCCGGGGCGAAACGCGAGGGGAACGGGGGGTCGAAGAAGTCGAGGGTTGCGCGTCGACGCTTCCGATCGTCGCACATTGATTTATCGACGAAATCCTCTCCGTCTTATAACTCCGTCTAGGCTTACTGTTGGACGTCGTAAAAAAGTGATTCCGGATTTGACGTCGATCGGATGGTCGCGGCTGAACGTAAGTTTATCTTTCATGGCATGGCGGTGGCCTAGAAGCTATCCATTTTTTTCTATAAAGATACATGATCAGTTGATAGTCATGATCGAGCGGATCCATAGAAATTCCTAAGTGCAATGACGCAAAGCGGAGAAAACCTCGCCGAAGCCCTAAATTTTTGTTTATGTAAATAAAGCGGCACTCGAGTATTTCATGTACCTTCGTGCAGTAAACGAGCGGACCCGAGACTAACAAAACTCATGCGGAGTAAAGAAAAAAAAAAAAAAAAAAAAAATTTAGAAAGCATCAGGCTGATTCCAAGAGTGGAGTCGGTGCCTCAGCTTCGGCTACCTGCTCGCGATGATCGCGATCAAGGAGTAAAAGCTAATCATTTTTTTCTAGAAAGATACATTGTCAGCTGATAGTCATGATCGAGCGGATCCACAGAATTTCCTAAGTGCAATTACGCAAAGCGGAGAAAACCTCGCCGAAGCCCTAAATTTTTGTTGATGTAAATAAAGCGGCACTCGGGTATTTTGAGGACATGAAAATGTACCTTCGAGCACTCGAGTATTTCGAGTACATGAAAATATACCTTCGAGCAGTAAACGAGCGGACCCGAGACGAACAAAACTCATGCGGAGTAAAGAAAACAAACAAAAAATTATAAAGCATCAGGCTGATTCCAAGAGTGGAGTCGGTGCCTCAGATTCGACTACCTGCTAGCGATGATCGCGATCGAGGAGTAAAAGCTAATCTTTCTTTTCTAGAAAGATAAATTATCAGCTGATAGTCATGATCGAGCGGATCCACAGAATTTCCCAAGTGCATCACGCAAAGCGAAGAAAATCCTCGCCGAAGCCCTAAATTTTTGTTTATGTAAATAAAACGGCACTCGAGTATTTCATGTACCTTCGTGCAGTAAACGAGCGGACCCGAGACGAACAAAACTCATGCGGAGTAAAGAAAACAAAAAAACAAAACAAAACAAAAAAAATTGAGAAAGCATCAGGCTGATTCCAAGAGTGGAGTCGGTGCCTCAGCTTCGGCTACCTGCTCGCGATGATCGCGATCTAGGAGCAAAAGCTAATAATTTTTCCTAGAACGATCCATGATCAGTTTGCAATGACGCAAAGCGGAGAAAATCCTCGCCGAAGCCCTAAATTTTTGTTTATGTAAATAAAACGGCACTCGAGTATTTCATGTACCTTCGTGCAGTAAACGAGCGGACCCGAGACGAACAAAACTCATGCGGAGTAAAGAAAACAAAAAAACAAAACAAAACAAAAAAAATTGAGAAAGCATCAGGCTGATTCCAAGAGTGGAGTCGGTGCCTCAGCTTCGGCTACCTGCTCGCGATGATCGCGATCGAGTAGTAAAAAAAAAAAAAAAATTCTCTTTCGTACGTGCTTCCGGAAGCTCTTTGTGCCGCCTCGAGAGAGAGAAAAACAGAGAGAGGGTATTGAATGACGCGCGCGCTCAAAAATAAAGAAGCACTTCGTCAAAAGGCGAATCCGGCGTAGATGCGAATGAATGGAGGGTTGGATGGAGTGAGCGAAAGGGCGAGATCGGAGCGAGGCGTACACACGCTGTCTCTTCTCTCCTCTCTCCTCGCTCGCTCCTTTATTTGCCCCGTTGTGTTTTGTCGCGGTCATTCGTTCCATCGGGCGACCTTACGGGGGTTGTTACGGGAGCGGGAGTGCCAAGGGGGAGGGTTGGAAATTCGAGACGCGAAGGAGGCAAATGGGAGCGGAGCGGCATCGACTGCGGGCCTTTGGTAGCGAGGGAGGCGAGATGAGGCACGCTGGCTCCCTTCTTCGCGATCCTAGGCGGCCACGGTAGCGAGAGGCCGGAGAGAGAGAGAGATGTGGTGGGTGAGGCCGAAGGATAACGCACAAAGGAGCAGGACTGACAGCAGCAGCCCTGTCAGCCCTGACGGCGAGCTCGAGTTACGTCACTGGCTGCTCGGCTGGGCTGTTGTGCTTTTTCAGGGCGCACCGAGAAAGCGAGACGGAGAGCCGTGCGTCCATTCAACATATACAGAGGCACAGCGAAGATGCCGGGATGGTCGGTGCGGGTGAGAAAGAGCCTCGGCCAAAAACATCGGGAACACAACGGGGAATCTTCTTCTCCGCACCGCCCGGCGATACCTTTACCTACGGGCCGCCCTGACGATGACGGAGACATCTTCTTCGCGGAAGACATAACCGGTACTGGCGAAGCCGGGCCGCGGACGCCATTTTTAGATGGCACGTTTTCAATTCATTATTTTTAGTATCGACGCACTGCAATCAATTACAATGTAAACATTTATTGTAAATTTAATGCACTGGAACTTTAAATTTTCTTTCGTTAGTTACGTTAATTCAATATTAAATAACTTTTTTTTTTGTACATTTATAATACCAGATATTAAAATTACTAATCCTGAAATCCGGCCTGAATTGCCTGAAATTTACAAAAATTTGCATTATAAAGAAAAATTTTACTGTAAAATTGCAATGCACATGTGTTTGAAATTTCCGTAACAGTTTATGTAAAAGAGCTTCCCATCCTTTTCAAACAACATTTTTTGACAGTGTACAGACGATTCTCCATAAAAACCAAGCACTAGATTTGAAACTTTTCAAAATGGTTGGGTGGGTTTTTTTTTTTTTTTTTTCAAAATCTTATAATTTTTTGTGGGCTACCCCAAACGAAGATTGTGTTACAACTACAAAACTCTACGAATCGTGAAAAAAAAATCGATTTTTTTAAGTTCGCAAAGCTCGACACAGGCCGTACCGAAATATCTGGGCAATTCTACATAAATATTGCTGACTATCGAGTTCAGGGAGTTGCGACAATTATTGACAGGCGCGAAATATCAGCGAACCAGCACGAAACGGTTAGAAGTTTTAACTGTTAATCGTTATAACAAAAATCTGCAGGATCTTCGGAACCTGGAAGGATCGACCGGAGTCGACCCGACGAGACATCGGTAATACCAGTGTCGACCAGAGTCCCGAACTTTCTCAATCTTGTGTAAGAAAGTCTCGGAAGAAGTTCCCACCGGTTGCTTCGACGGTTCTTTCTTCGCGACGCCGATGAGCGTAGTTTCGTACATCGGAGGATAGTTGAATGCGAGTAATCGGAGGCCGGATGTTACCGCCCAGGATGGATGGATGTCTCGCAAGGTAGGCACTCTCCCGTCCACCCTGAGGAGTTCGTCTTGGCTCCTCGTTCAACCCCAGTGTCTCGCGTCGGCTCTGATTTCTGATCTGCCGATGCTTCTTGCCGGTGGTGTGCGAGCCGGTGCAGCTACTTGTCACTCGTTTGCTCCTCCACGCCTACTTCTCCCTTGCTCCGGCGAAAGTTCGTTACGTCCTTTCGGTATTTATACGCCTTGCGCCTCTCAGTTTCTTTTCTTATTCTTACCCGTCTTTGCCTTCTTCGTCTCCCCGGTCTCCTTCGACGGAACGAAGGAGACCATGAGACGCCGTTCTGATTTTCATAACACTGAACTTCCTGCCGACTAACGGACGTTAACCGGTCCTCCCGTTAACGATTTTTTTCCTTCTTTCTTTTTTTTTTTAGTTTAACGTCCTAACGTCTCGACTTGCACGAGCGAGCCAAGTTGCGGCGCATTTGTATCGTGAGGAGCATTAATAGTAGTAGTAGTTAGTTTATTTCATATATACCCTGATGGGTATTATGCAAGGGAAGGGATATCCCTTCCCTTGCATAATACCTTAAAAAGTAAGTGTTGCCTGGCTTCCAGTTTACAGTTTAAAAGTCGCGTTTAAACTTGACAACTTTGAAGCTTCGACAGGTATCGAGATCACTTAATAGTAAATAAAACAGCAGCCAATGAAAAAATAAGAATTCTTGTTTCTCATTGGCTAATCGATATGACACCGCGAACTATTAATTTCCCCTTCCCTTACATAATCCCTTAAAAAGTAAGTAAGTGTCGCCTGGCTTCCAGTTTACAGTTTAAAAGTCGCGTTTAAACTTGACAACTTTGAAGCTTCGACAGGTATCGAGATCACTTAATAGTAAATAAAACAACAGCCAATGAAAAAAATAAGAATTCTTGTTTCTCATTGGCTAATCGATATGACACCGCGAACAATTAATTTCCCCTTCCCTTACATAATCCCTTAAAAAGTAAGTAAGTGTCGCCTGGCTTCCAGTTTACAGTTTTAAAGTCGCGTTTAAACTTGACAACTTTGAAGCTTCGACAGGTATCGAGATCACTTAATAGTAAATAAAACGACAGCCAATGAAAAAATAAGAATTCTTGTTTCTCACTGGCTAATCGATATGACACCGCGAACAATTAATTTCCCCTTCCCTTGCATAATCCCTTAAAAAGTAAGTAAGTGTCGCCTGGCTTCCAGTTTACAGTTTAAAAGTCGCGTTTAAACTTGACAACTTTGAAGCTTCGACAGGTATCGAGATCACTTAATAGTAAATAAAACAGCAGCCAATGAAAAAATAAGAATTCTTGTTTCTCATTGGCGAACTATTAATTTGTTTATCGGACTATGGTTTATTTACGAGCGTTTACACCTCAGCTTACAATTTTTTCGTCACAAACATAGATCATTATACAAAGAATCAATGTGCCAAATTTAGTTAAGCAATATTTTGTCGTTTCGACAAACACTGGCGCCTTCGAAAATACGCCAAAGTCCCACTCATCGCAGTGAAACGCACAACTCCCGTTTTGCCCAGAGGGCAGTCGGGAGTTAAAAGTACATATGCTTTTTCTGTCGTTTCTTTTTCTCTCGTCCATACTTAAATAACCTGCTTAGCAATGCACGTTTACATTTTCACCTTCCTCACTAGCTTCTCAAATTGCCAGACATACTCACATAACACTGTGATTGGCTTGCCTTTTAAACTATCGTTTATTCTCCGGCTTAGCTCTTGGCCTTCCGCCCGTCCTTTCCATTCTTTCGGACCATTCACCACCGTCCTATCAATTCTTTCAAGAGGAGCATTAATATTTCATGAGTCACCGGGCACAACTCTAATACTCAAAGTCGATGAAATAAATCGGTGCTTCGCCGATTGGTAAGGAAGATATCGAGGAATAAGTCTAAGGCGAAGTTCACGCTCGACGAGCAACGATTTTTCGGCAAGAAAGCCACTTCAAAGTGCATCGTGGTCAGACGGCCATTAGAACCGGGAGAACACACAGTAGTGAGGGGAGGAAGTCTACAGTTGATGGACCTAAAATTTTCGTCTATCCTCAGAAAAAAAAAGAGATGAATGCTAATCGAGAGGAGAGACGAGCACCCGGCGAACTTCCCATGTCAAATTATTTCGAACGTGAGATAAGTGGGTTCTCATGAGTCTAATACGCTTTATGAAACTTCCGCATATGGTACGAAATCGTGAATCGCTCCGATCGCACAGCCACTTTACGTGGTTTTTCGACCCCTCGGTGGCGGCGACTCAGCGTGCAGGTATGGTGTTTTTACGGGGTACGGAACAGAGAGAAACGAACGATGCTGATGCGGCTGATCGTTCGGAAGCTCCCGGTTACGCGATATTTTTCCGACCATATGTCTCCGGATTCCCACAGCTCGGCCTGAGCCTCTCCGCCGCACGATGCGAGCCGCGCCCCCGCACCAAAACGCTATCTGTGTTTGTAGTCGAGGGGTGGCAACAGGTACTCCGTGTCTCTCGCTACACTATACAATACACCCTCGATGTGTACACCTTTATCGATAATAAATATTGTTTCACTCATCACCGAGTACCTAATTACGAATTAACGAGTGGTTATAAACCAGATATGGTTGACACCTGTTCGAGCACATCCTGCCATTCCAACCAACTTGCTGACTCGACGATGACGTTATTTGAACATTGAGGGCCGAGTTTCAGCATCGATCGAGTAAGATCTACATTATCTAATTAGGATCGGGCTATATTCACCAGTGTTTTTAAATTTATGTTTATGCGTTTATAAACGGGAGAAAATCGTTTAACAAAGAAATATAATATAATATAATATAATATAATATAATATAATATAATATAATATAATATAATATAATATAATATAATATAATATAATATAATATAATATAATATAATATAATATAATATAATATAATATAATATAATATAATATAATATAATATAATATAATATATACGATTTAACATCAGATAATGCATAAAATGTAAAGTGTTGAGTATTGAGCACTAAGTAACTTTTCGGTGGCACTAAGAAACGTCGTTATCATTGCTGACGACAACGTTACTTGAACATTGAGAGCCGAGTTTGAGCATCTGTCGAGCGAGTAAGATTCACATTACCTAATTGAGGTCCGCCCATATTCACCAATTTTATCCTACACATATTTCATCTTGGCAATTATTTCGAACCGTAGATTTTTTTTTTTTATCGACTTCCTTTTATGAATTGTTCGTTCTCTCCTATCTACAAAAAAAATCTCCGACCTAAAATGTATCGAATTGAGAGATAGAGAGAGAGCAGTTCGATATCCGATGTAAAAAAAAATGCCCCAAATGTTTAAATCTTTGATTTTTATAATTACAATAACATTTTATTTTTTAAATTTGTTAGAACTAAATTTGATATTTATTCTTTGTTCTCTATAACAATAAAAATCTTGCGGAGCTCGCTCGCGCAGCTGATGCTGCTCACGCTAAAATTTGACAACATCCTCAATTAACATAAATCCTCAAGCTCATCCGATGAACCGACCAGATACCAACCAGAATGAGACTCCAACGCGAGCATGGCGCGAGCTGGCCGGCTTTAATTTTATCAGATCGAAGTGACGAGAGAGATCAACTCATAATAAGGTCTAAGAATCGGAACTCCGTGAGCATCGGACGGAGGGGACCGGCAGGTGAGAAAGGCTCGAGCGGCGGTGTCCCGGAGGCAGCGAGACCCGGCGGAGACTACACGGAGGAGGGATTGGTACCGGAGTCATTCCGTACAGTTGCAACTGCAGGAGAGCGAAAAGCTTATCCTCCATTACGCGGGACTTGGCCGAGGGGTCCTCGGCGGGGTGTACAGCCGAGGATCGAGCAGAGAGGCGCGCGGGCCTTATTTTCAATTCCGGGCTTTACGGGTCAGGCACGGCCATAGTCCTCGCCAAGCCGAGCGTATGATAGCCACGGGATTAGAGCGACTTGTCGGGGTTCCCTCAGCGTCCCCCCGCCGATCTCTGCTCCAATGATCCAAACTGAGGCGCGCTTCCTAACAAAAATGTCAACCTAATTTTGCAAGATCTCTCCTGCCGATTGGCAACGACAAAGCGACGAGGAGAGACAGCGTTCCCAAGAGATGGAGGCAAGAAATAAAGAGGCGAACTGGCGGCAGCGTGCAAACCTCCCTTTGAACTCAACGACAACTTCTCTTCTTCGCGCATGAATAAAGGACGCGAGATGCCGCGAGGTGAAGGATTTCCCCCTTCCTCGCTACTTTCTTTCGCTCGTCCCGTCGAACCCGAACGGGGAACCAGGTCAACGTTCAATGATGTTTCTCTCAGCCAAATACTTATGCATATTCAGCTCACCCAAAAAAAAAAAGAAAAAAAAAAGAACTCCGAAACCGCACTCACTGGTCTCTTCGGGAACATCGAATTTTTTGACACCATTTCTCTTCGTACCTTTGACAATAGTTCGCGAGCCGGTAATTGTTATTTCGCCGAATATTAGCAAGTCTAATGGGTCCATTGGGGCCCCCCCATGTGTGAGCTGGAAAATTGGCGCGACCCTTAGCAGAGATAAAGAATGAATGGGAAATAGGGAATCGCGCCGGTCGCGGGGGGTCCGAGGATCGAACGACACAGTCGCAATGGCTCTTTCTCTGTTTCGCCGTTTCGGTTTCTTCCCTTTTCACTTCGGGCGACCCGGAAGAGCGGGCCCGGCGAAACAGGACAAGGCGGGACCGTGGGGATTTTTGCGGCGAACCTCGTTAAATGCAATACCAGTAAAACAAGGCGCAAACAGTGAATGGCCGGGCAGCTTGCGGGATTATCGACTACGAGAAAAACCTCGCCCGACGAGGCCAATAGTCTTTGCCCGTGGCGGCTCGGAGGGAAGCCAACGCGCGGCATAGATGTTGGGCAAGATAGCGCTTCGACGGGCCCGACAGAGAACACGGAAGCGCAGGGCCTCTTCCTTGTACTTTTGCCGTTGCCGTGGCAAGGCGCAGTGTGCATACCTGAGGGCGATCCGTGGCAGCTCGTCCAGCTTCGGTGGATTTAAATTTTTCTCGACGCTAAGCACGAGCCTCGGCGTTTCGTCTCTCTGCGCCGTAGACAAGGGAGGCTTACTCATTATGGGACGTTGCCGAGGGAGAAGAGAGAAGCAGCATCCCTTCCTTTCTGGGGATGGATGCGTTGAAGGGAGAGGAAAAAGGGGCGAACGGAAACTGGACCACCCGTCGACCGGTTACTTACTTATACATAACTCCGTCGAGGAACTCTCCTCGGGAATGATGGAAGTCTCGCGAGCTCGTCCGAAATCCGAAGCTTGAAATATTGGTGACACTATTGGAAATAGACAGTGCTGTGGGGGAGGCTTGCGCTAAACTGGCTTTGCTCCCGATTTGCCATCCTGACCCTATTATCGGCAACTCCGCACTCCACCCGCTCAGCTCGCCGACATTATCGGCACTCAGGCACCGAGTCCTCATTGACCAGCAGGATAGATCCGGAGAGATAGCGCTCTGGGATTCAATGCCCAGCGGTTCGTTGATTATTCGGACGAGGCGAGGAATTTTAAATACGAGGCGTTAGAACCAAAAATGTAATCGGTAAAATAAAACTTGGTAATGAGATGGTAAATAAAAATAAAAGATTCTGTTGTAAAGAAATCGGCTTTACAAAATTTTGTTTGCAGCTGAAGGTTTTTAAAAAGGTTTTTCCTCATCTAATGTACTTTCGTGTAGAAAGCTTCTATGGAAAATCATTCTCTGTGATTATTTGGCTCTCTTATAGAGGCAGCTTTGTCGGTGAAAGAAAATAATCACGTTCGAACAAATAAAAAATCACGAATTTTTGCAATATTCACTATAAAGATGCTCTATAAAAATTGTAGTTATTCGTCGTGTAGGCGCCACGCCTGATGTATTTTTTTCCACTGGTCACGAATCGGTCACTTATTTTACTCTCAAGTCGATGTTTCATACGGAAACTCGCTTCAGAAAGAAAATACAAATTTTTCGGGAAATTCATAAAATTCAAAATCCTCCCCAGATTAAAAAGGGGTCATCGTCCTGGAAAATAGTCCCTTTTTTTGTACAACTTCTTAGTCCGATGGTTCAAAAATTCGCATACAGACTTTGTTTTAGCAAAGTTCAAAACCGCTTAAAACTTTATGACCGAAAGCATTTTTCTAAAAATGTAATCAAACATTGAGGATCAACCCCTTTACCTACCTTAAGAACGTCAGCTCGATAGCTCAAGCCGTTCTCAGGTTATAAGAGTTTTAACTTTTCGGGTCAGACACACACACACACACACACACACCCACACATTTGTTTAAATATGATTTCCCGATGTTTTGGAACGTTCTGAACACGTTTTCATTAAAATCTCGAAAAAAATGTTTGTCATGAAAACAAAGCAACATTTTTTTTTTTTTTTTTCTACTAGACGCGGAACATGAAAACCATTGCTCTTTCATCGAGCACTGTTGCCTCCACGGAGAACCGAGACTCGGCAGCGCGGCGAATTTGTCGCGACCTGAAACAACAAGATCGTTGAATGTCGAGATTTTAGCCGTAGCTTCGCAGCCCCACCCGGTGTGCAGAAAACCCCACGGAACATCTCGGGGCATTATATTATGGAGAATGTTGCCACTGCCCCATGAGCCACCCCTCGACCTCGCTCTCTGCGCCCTAGACAATCGTATTTTGATTTCGGTCCTATTACCAGCCGTTTAGCCGCGGAGTTTGCCTTCTTGACAAAGCGACTCGAAACGCCGAAATCCCTCTCCTCATTCACTCGGCACTGCATCGGCATGTTTGGCCGGCAGATACAGAGACGAAAGCCACGCCGTCAGCAGCCATCGGGCGTGCACACGGCTGCAGCGCATTCGAACGCATCAGGCCCCCTTCGCACTACCACCGAAACCGTGCCAGTCGCATCGAGGAAAAATGCCTTTTGTGCCCGCGAGAGCCAGAGATTTCCGAGGATAGTTGCGTGGATTATCTTGCCGACATATTGGGGCCCAAAGCCAAAACGGCTCACGGTCGGTCGAGCATACGCCAAACTGTTCGCCGGGATTCAGTATCTCTCTTTTTTTTTTTTTTACAATAGAAAAAACGTACCGCGCTCGAGACCTCCGGCTGATTCTCTGGATGTTGCTGAAAATTGAGGTAGAACCGACAGAGTCTCGCATTAAAGACCTCGACGCAGTTGATCCAGCGAGCAAAGCTGAGCCCCGTTGAAATCCTCATGAAAATGAAAGATATGCAAAAGAAAAATGTAATTATTCATCATTTATTTAATTAAGCAATTTTTTGCGATCAATGTATCAACGATATAAATTGCTATGTATATGAATTTTTTTTTATCTATCCGAAATATACCATTTATTTTATGGAGCTGACAAATTAGGCAGAACGGCCAGAGCCTCGCATTGAAGACCTCGACGTGGTTGATTCAGCGAGCAAAGCTGGGCCCCGTTGAAATCTTCATGGAAGTGAAAGATATGCAAAAAAAATAATGATTTATTCATAATTTATTGAATTCAGCAATTTTTCGCGATCAATATATCAATGATATAAATTGCTATGTATATGAAATATATTTTTTTACTAATATGAAATATAAAATTTTTTTATGTTGCTGAAAAATGAGGCAGAACGGCCAGAGCCTCGCATTGAAGACCTCGACGTGGTTGATTGGGCGAACAAAGCTGGGTCCCGTTGAAACCCCCGTGGAAATGAAAGATATAAAAAAAAAAAATGTAATATTCATAATTCATTAAATTCGGCACAATTTTCTACGATGAATATATCAAATATATACATTTTTTATCTATCCGAAATATACTAATTTTTTTCGGTAATATGTTGCGGCGACCGTTGGATGAACATATTTATTAATTTTAAAACCATTTTTTAATCCCGGTGTGCCAATTATTTTTTCGAGTCGAGAGTAATTGTAATTCGTGCCGAAGAATTTCTGTGGCGCGTAGAGAAGTATCCCAGTCGGCGTCGCCGTTAATCCCCCGTGTGCGCGAGGGCCCGCCGTTGGGAAAGTGGAGCGAAGATTGCCAGGGAACCACGGAAACATATCTATTATAGAGAGAGGAGCCGGAACGCGGACAGATCTCTCTATTATTCTCGTACTCCATCATGCGGAGCAGCATGCGAGAGATGCGGCTCGACCCGTGGCCCTCCCCCGGCCGAACAACCGCATTCACTTCTTTTCTCCATCCACGATTTTTTTTTTTTTTTACCCTCCCTCATTGAATTCAATACGTCGGGAGTTTCTTCGACGCGAAACGATTCAATAGACAGATATAAAGTTTCCAGCCTGTTACTAGTATTTTTTTTCATCTTCTTTCTCCAACAGTGAGAAAATCCTCGAATTTACGTCGGAACTCTTGCGGTTCGTTGTCCGTATGACTCGATTATTTTTTGTTCGAAGAATTCTTTCGGCTAACGATCGTCCGGCGATTCGCCTCTTCGCATACGATCGGATGTATGCGCAACCCTCTTATTGCGTCTCCGCGTATCAGCGAAGGGGGTGGCTCGACCGTGCGACCCTCGAGAGGAATCGAACATCAGATGATTCAATATGGAGTCGCGGAGTCAGCGACATGCGTGATGCGAATCAGCATCTGCACAATCGCGTGTTGTGAGCATCTCGGGAAACACCGCGACGCATTGTGCCCTCTTTCGCCTGCCTGCATAGGTCTGGTCGATCGAAGATAATAGACAACCGAACACTCGACTATCGAGCGGGGCTCGACTCGATGATCGATCCGATCGTCGTGTCTCCTGATGTACCTGGGATGGTCCCGGGACTCTCTCACGGATATAAATCGTACAGCAATGAAGGTAAAATCACTTTTAAAAAAATCTCCGTTTATCTTCTGTACCTTGGTTACCATTGTTTTGCGACGTGCCGAATTCGTTTGTGGCGAAGAGCCATACGAAAAGGGAGCCGACGATTTAAGCCGAACGATCGGGAAAGATAACTTCATGCTAAATCGTAACTTTATGGTATTTGTAGAAAACAAATTCAATTCGTTTTTTATCTCTATTTTCTATTTCAATTTGTAGAAAACAAAATTCAATTTTGCAACGATACATCCAACTTTTGTGAAAGGGTCTTCGGATATTTATTATTTTTATTCGAAAAATTATCTTTCTTTTAATATTTTTCATCAAGCCTATCAAAATAAAATAATGTACAAATTGAAAAATCTTCGTTTACCTTCTGTACTTTTGTTACCATTGTTTTTACGAAGTATCGGATTAATTCGTGGCGACGAGTCGTTGTACGAAGAGGGAACGTCGAACTTCCCATAATGATCAGTGAAAACATAACTTCCCGCTAAATTATGATTTGGCGGGAAGTTATCTTTCCACTGATCGTTATGGTAAGTTCGACGTTGAATTAACATAACTTATGGTATTCGCAGAAAACAAAATTCAATTTTACGACGATCCATTCAATGTTTGTGTAAGCCTATACCGATATTTATTGCTTTAATTGTACGCGTTTTATTTCCGATAAGACTCGACAAATGCAACCAGAGGAATTATCTTTACTGGATTACGCGCAGAACATTTTAAGATACCTCTAAACAAATATTTTTCCATCGAGCCCTTAAAAATCCAAAAATGCACAAATTTCATGAATTTACTTAATCATGCGTTTCTGCACATCAGGATATATCGAGGAGCCTCTCGATCGCCATTCCCGAATTTCCAGTCAATTGTATCCCAAGTCTGCTGCCCTTCCTTAAATTAAAACCGAACGAGATCTTAACAGAAATCATTAGCAAAAAAAAAAATCTGATTTCCCCAATGCACACGCAACGAACATAATTTTTTTTTACTCCCTCTATTTTCCAAAGTGCCGGTACAACTTAGCGCGGAGAGAATGAGAGGCAACGCACAAAAAAGCGGCCGTCGAATTAATCGGCGGTGGTGACGTTGTCGCACAATAAGAGGGCTCGGAGATAATGGAAGGGTTCGGGTCGGGGGGATGAAAGTGCCTTCGTTCTCCGTGTACAGCGATGATCCTGACGCTGCTGTGCCATTGGAAGGGGTGGTGGAGAGGGGCTGATGAGGGGGGGGGGGGGGGGGGGGATGGGGGGGATGGGGTCGCATCGGAACCGGAGAGAGTTTGAGCCAAAGAGCGAAAAGGATGAAAAGGAAGAGCCCGAGGGCCGCGTGGCGATTCTCGCGCGTACGCACGCAGAGTTCAACCCCTCGGGTTTGGCGGAGGGAGGCTATGCTGTCCCGTTTAGGTGCCGCCCTTTTTCCGAGGGGTAGGGAATATCTCGGCCAATGAACGGCCGAGCTTCCCTCAAAACGGCACGCCGAGCAAGCCATCAAAAAGTCTCGTCCACCCGATGACTGTCAGTCACAATTCATTGAAGAGTTAGACGCGTTCACTACCGGTACAAAGTTCTTCATGGCGCGAAGTACCTAAAATCCGGTGAGATTGGTATCGCGCAAAGGAGAAAAACAACGAAACAACGACAGTCGCTCGAGAGTCGAGAGGCAACAGTGACTGTGTGTGACTACGACGCACTCGATGCTCGAACTCTGAAAGGCTCAGGCAAGAAGCACCCTTTGGGTTCCTGCTCGATTTTTCTCGGTTTTTAAACGACAATTTTTTTTTATTGGAATTTTTCGTTTTTACAATCCGTTTATCCGCGAGTGAAAAAAAGTGTGCTCGAAGAATATTCGGACACGGTGATTTTTAGTTCTGTTTGCTGTGAATAGACGAGGGTGGAGGAGAGATAAGATGCAGAGCCAGGAGACACAGATGGTCCATATTTCTCAACCCAAGATGCAGGCTTCGTCGAGTAAGTTATTTTTATTTATTTTTCTTTTTTTATTGTCACGATAATTATTTCAAGACGGTATCTTATTATCGCTCGTTTCTGGTACGGATATTTTCTCAATTCGATACACAAACAAAAAACGTAGATATGCATTTTTTTTTGGTACGAGCGGAAGTAATACAGAGTTTAGACTGGGTGCGCAAATTTCGAATGTTAAAATTGTGCACCGGAAAACAAAAAAAAACATGATAGGTCCGTAGCCACCCCCTGCGGCGGGCGTCTGTGCAGAAAGACCGAAAGCCCCGGTAGCCGTGCGCTCGGTCGTCTATATTTATTGCACCGTCGAATCGAGGCGAAAAAAAAAAAACATAACATTCACTTCTTTTTTTGCCTCGAGCGAACGTGCAAAAATTCTTTATTGGGTAGAAAAATAACGGTGGCGCGGTAGTTTATTGCCGTGACAATGCGCGCGGATGTGCCGTCAATAAAGCAGAGTACTTGCCGATCGCGGGTTCGCAACCCTCGTTAGCTTCGAAAACCGCAGTCGTAAAAATTCGCACCGGTAACCTCTTGGCGAACCACCCTTCGTGCCCCCAAAATGTCTGACGGCGACTGAGGAAGCGTCCGCAAGTCGGATTCGCTCTGCGGATGACTTTTGTGCGAGAGGGCCAAAAAATCTCACGCCTGTTTGTCCTCGCGCAAATTCACAGCGCAAATGCATCGATAATGATCGCTCACAGTTGAAATGGCCTTTGCATGTAACGAATATTAGCTGTTGGCAATTCTTTCTCAACAACGAATGATCGTTTTAACTTTACAGAATTAGAAAAATTAACAAAAATGTGATCGCAAAATCAACAGGAAAGAATTCTTATTCACGCTCCGGATGACTTTTGTGTGAATGGGGTAAAAAATCTCACGCCTGTTTGTCCTCGCGAAAGCAATGCATCGATAACGATCGCGCACAGTTGAAAAGGTCTTTGCATGTAACGAACATTTCTCTTCCGCAATTCTCATCCACGAATCATACTTTCAACTTTAAAAACTGTCAAAATTGACAACATTTTGATCATAAAATCAACAGGAAAGAATTTTGTTAATTCACAATTTTTTTACACTACAAAATAAAAAATTAAAAAATAGTTTAAGTTTGCGGCCGGGAAATGTTTATTGAATGTAAAAGCAACGTTGAAGTATCAAAACTAACAAAAATGTTATCATAAAATCAACGGGAAAGAATTCTTTTTAATTGATAATTTTTAAAAACCGTAAAATTAAAATGAAAAAAAAAATTGTTAAAGTTCGCGAACGAGAAATGTATATTGACTGTAAAAAAAAAAAAATGTTATCCGCTCTGATAAGTGCGGGGCCGATTTCGCTATTCCCGAATTTATGCCCGATACGATAGAGCGCATCGTTGTCCTCGCATAGTTTCCACCCTCGCGCCTGTGCAACATCTACGTGCGACTTGTTTCGATCTCGTGTGAAACAACTAGCATGTGGCATTTAATGGAAACCATGCCGTTGCCATATCACCGGTGTGTAATGAACGTGTACGCGATCAAACGAATCACCCGGCGATGCCCTCAGTCCATGAGAAAGTGCCGCCAGATGGTGGAGATAATGGAGGATGCGAGGACACGGGGAGAATAAAATCGTGGGGCTAACAGGTTGCGCGGGGGTGGCGCAGCTTGTTCTCTAACGTCAGTCGGTGGCGAATCAGTGCCGAAAGTTTCCCTTATTAAATCGCAACGAATCATCGGTATACTCATTAACCCCTCGACAATGCAATTGACGTTTAAAAAATAAAAGAAGAAATTGCCCATCAACGTCCGGGAACGCATTCGGCAACTTTATTAACGCAAATGTTAAAGATAATCATAATCGTTTATTCAGTATTAAAAACAATATTATTTCATTCTTTTATTCGCAATTTTTATCACCCTGAGGATATCCGCATGAGAATAAATTTCATCAAGTTATAACGGCTGTGTTTTGCATCGCACAAACTTTGCTCGAGGAAGTTTACTTAGATAATATAATTCTCTAGGTCAACCATTTTTTTTTGTTCCTAATGCATTGCATTGACAGTAACTTACCGAAGATGAAAATAGATGTCATGCAGATATTTTCAGAGTCAGCAATTTTTAACCGCTAATTCGTAGCTTCATTAATGCAAATTTTTAAAGATAATCATTATTGTTCGTTCAGTATTGAGAACTACACTATTTCATTTTTTATTCGCAATTTTTAACCGCCTATTCGTAACAATACGGTTTCAATGAGTTCTTCGATTTAACACTCGTATGTGGTCCTTCCCCGGGGATATTGTTCATTAATTTTCGCTAAACCCCTCGGAATTGAACGTTTTGAATAACAAAATAAAAAGAGACGGATGCATCGGAGAGAGAGGGTGAGGGTTCCAGCATTTGGTGGCGAATCAGTGCCGAAAGTTTCCCTCGTTAAATGACAACCAATCATTCAACCAACAAGCAATCAATCGATACATCCAGAAAAATAGTTTAATTGTCGGGCGCACCGCAGATAAACATTCATTTGGTTTAAATAAATATTCACTAGATTTAAATGAATATTTATCTAAATAAATTAATGTTCATTTAAATCAAAGATTTAATTCATAAAATAGTCATTAACCTTTGGCAATGCAATTGGCGGCTTAAAAAAAAAAATTGCCTTCTCTACGTTCGAGGACGCATCCGAGCTTCTATTCGGCAACTTTACTAGCCCATACTTCAAAGATAATGATCATTGTTTTTTCAGTATTAAAAACAATATTATTTCTTTTTTTATTCGCAATTTTTAAACGACTCGCAACAATACGGCTTCAATGGATTCTTCGATCTAGCACTCGTATGTAATCCTTCCCCGGGGATATTGTTCATTAATTTTCGCTAAACCCCTCGGAATTGAACGTTTGGAATAACAAAATAAAAAGAGACGGATGCATCACGAGAGCGAGAGAAGGGGTGAGGGATGATGTGGCAGGCCGTGGTCCCCTGTCCGCTCCATGCATAGCGTACGAGGCCTCGAACCCCCCCCCCCCCCCCCCCCCCCCCCCGCAGGCGTGTCATGGCGAATCGGGCAGATGATCTATTCCACCGGTCTATTCCACCCCATTATCGAAATGCATTTACGAGCGTGTACCATCGCGCCTTACCGTCCCCGAACAGATGACGCCGAATTCCCATGCCCGAACGAAACACCGGTGCGACTCGCCGCACCTGAGTATTCGCCCGCAATTAAATAATACCGTGTACCGTCTCTCAAAATTCATTGCCCAATAATTATTATTATCTTCGATACTTATTTTTACTAAAACCTCAATATTCTAGTAAAATATATATACATAACTCGTACGGTAAAAAAAAAAAGTTTGAAAAAGTTTTTACAGGTCAGGTCGAGGATTAAATAATCCTCGGATGACGAACAGTACCGTCCGTTATCGGCACGCACGGGGCGAAATGGACTACCGTTATAAATTTTTCCGCGAAACGCACATGAAACTCTCCCGGTGTTTCATTTTGCCCCGCTATTTCACGTAAAAATCGTCGTCGAAAATAACTCGTACGGTAAAAAAAGAAGTTTGAAAAAGTTTCCACAGGTCAGGTCGAGGATTAAATAATCCTCGGATGACGAACAGTACCGTCCGTTATCGGGACGAACGGGGCGAAATGGACTACCGTTATTAATGTTTCCGCGAAACGCACATGAAACTCGTCCGGTGTTTCATTTTTCCCCGCTTCCCCTGTCGCCGTAAATCGCGCCCCAAAGTTGCATCATCGACCCTCAAAAAAAAAAAAAAAAAAAATGTTCGTCCATTCGAGCGAGCTTTGGTCGTAAATTTAACGCAAAGTGCGGCGACCGCGTGATTCACATCCGGTGAAGCCCGCGTCGAAACGCGTTCCTCTCGGGAACCGCGTGGGCGGTTCCGCAGCAAGGTGGCGTAGGGCGAGCGCTCTTACACCGTCCCTTCGACTCGCATCGCGAGCTCGGACTTTCCTCTTCTACAGTCCCAAAAAAAAATAGAACAAAAAAAAAAAAAAGAGAGAATGAAACTCCGGTCTTTCTAATGTCAGTACTTAGCGCACGAGCGTATGACAATCGTCGAAAAGTTTCACTCGTACGCCTACCGCGAGACTCCTCACCCCTCGGTGAGCATCGGAGCCGGCAATCGAGCGGGAGCGGTCAGCGCGCAGAAGGGTAGTCCGAACGGCTAAAAATCGCATGAATTTTTTAAGGAGCTCACAGTCGCCGGTGCAGAAGCCAAGGCGCGTTGCCTCGTGTGCAGCGTCGAATACTCACGTTCGACAAAAAAAAAAAAAAAAAAAAAAAAAAGAACCGAGGGAAAGACGAGAAAATAAATGTAACCCCGCAAGGGCGAAAAGCCTCGAAGGGCGAAAAGCGCGCTCGGGCTAAAGTACAGACGTTCAACGGTACCTTTAGCTGATAAAACATTCAACCGTGATAACTTGTAAGGCACGCCCGCCAAGGTATCGCGAGCCCTCTCGCACCGCAAAAAACTTCCAGCCAGCGTATTTTTCCTTCCTTCGTCCGTTTACCGCCCGCGTGCGTGGTCGCCGACTTCGACGGGCGCGCGCTTCGACGCACGTGAATTTTCCTCCTCGCCGTCGCCGGCGCGACGCGTGCGGGGTAGAAAAAAAATAAATATATAACCTATGCGAATTTCTTTCGTGCCGCAACCTGTTATTCGTACGAGGGTCGTGGGTGGTCCGGTCGCAATTCGCTCGAACCACATGACGTACTTACGTGTGGTGCATGTGTGTATGTATGTGGACGCTGGGCTCGAGTTACGCGAGCATTGCATATAAAACGCGACGGAGAGTCTCACGATGTGTGCACTACGTTTCATCCCCGATGCGGATACCTGATGCGTGCTTGCGAATTCATGAGTGTGCAACGACACTCGATGTCGGTACATCGATGTTTCATGAGGGAAAGAAAAAAAAAAATACTGTCCATCTTTCGGTTTGTCATACGGAAATGTTTCGCCAAGTTCTGCGTGTGGTACTTTTGTTTTTTAACTGTTCCGTTAGACTAGCGCAAGGTAAATTCCCGTCAGCGTCGTCGGCTCGATACTCTATTTGTCGTCTAGAAGAGCCATGTGGACATAGGTGCGTGCGGACTCAACAGGTTGAGGGAACGAGAACGTGCGTAATGCACGTAACGCCGTAGCGCCGCAAGTCGCCGCACCCTAGCTCGAGCCATCATCTAGTTTGCGTAAACGGTTTTAAAGTATCCCGCAGTTTGCCCCGAGCTGCAGCTCGGCGAAGTAATATTGTCGAGCGAACAATTTACGAGTTATTCGATTGGGTAGGTTTGCGACGGAACGGAAGTTTTGTAATCGGGATTTTTTTTATGCGATGTCGATTTTGCGAAAGAACTTCTGCGGGAAAGGCGATTGCGCGGTTCGGAAGGAGAAACAAAACCCGAATTTCGAGTACCATCATGAGATTTATTATTTTTTAAATCAATGAACAATAATCTCGCAGTTTCCCACGAGTACCGACTCGGCGAATTAAGATTGTCGAGCGAACGATTTACGAGTTGTTCTATTGGGAAGGTTGCGACGGAACGGAAGTTTCGTGATAACGATTTTTAAAGCAATATCGATTTTATGAGGCAACTACTGCGGGCGAAGCGATTGTGCGGGTCGAAATGAGGGAAACAAAACTAAAACCGACTTTCGAGTATTAAAACAAGATTTATTTTTTTATAACTCTTTTTTAAAATCTATGAACAATCCCGCAGTTTGCCTCGAGTTCCAGCTCAGCAATGTAAGTTTGTCGAGCCAACAATTTTCGAGGTATTCGATTGCAAAGCTTTGCCACGGAACGGAAGTTTCGTAATCAGGATTTTTAATACAAAATCGATTTTGTAAAATAACTATTGCAGTAAACGCGATCGCGTAGGTCAAAAAAGGGAAGAAAGAAAAACAAAAACCGGCTTTCGAGTACCAAAACGAGATTAATTTTTTGATAACTCTGTTTATAACTCTCTATGTTAAATCAATAAAAAAAAATGTTGAAATACAGGAAAAATGTAGTTTTAAAATAAATCCTCGTGCGATATTCAAAAAAGCGTTCACTGATGTCCAGTCGAGTCGACCGGTCGCCGTAGAATTCGCAGCGTCGAATAATAACCGTTTTGGGTATATTGTCGCCCGGTGGTATTCGAAGAGAAGAACGACGCTAAAGAGGTTCTTACAACGAGGGGGTGAACGAATATTTTGGCACCCGAACCCGTTTACGAGAAGAAAACACGAGAAGAGTTTTTCCCCGTGAATGACGGATAGTTGAATGGAATCGATTTGTCGCCAAGTTAGCGTTCCATTCTGTATACCTGTCGACTACCGATCGTGGTCGGTGAAGCGAGCGATGGCACAAAACAGGCCTCCGTACCTCATAACGTCGTGGGACACAACAGACCCGGCCTCGTCGCGTACCATTATAATGGAGAACCTCGACGAGAGTTCATCTCGTTGTCGTCGGAGCTCCGCCTACGCCCCATTCAAAGCTCTTCGTGGATCGCGCGCCACGGTTTTATATACATACCTTATATACGTGTACACGTATATATATATATATATATATAGTTGTACATATGTATATGGTGGTCCAGTCGATGGTGGTGGTGACTAGGTGAATGGAGAGGCTGAATGGACCGGATGTGGCTGCTGGGGCATTCATCGGTTTAAGTGAGCAGCCAGAAACACGACACTCCATCGTATCGCGATCTACCAATCAATTTCTCGTTCCCTCTTTATTTCCCCGATCTCGAGGAGAGAGAAACCATCTTTTTTTTTTTCTTTTTATTTTCTATTTAAAGAACTATTTCGTAGGCAGTGGTAAAGAGCGCGCGTCGACGATTCGTACCGGCGCATGAATGCGGGGCCGTGAGGACGACGCGAAAGAAATGGTCGTTCAGGGAGATTCGCAGGGCCGATAGGGTCGAGGGAGGCGCGATACTCGAGAAAAATAAGAAGAGGAGGAAAGAAACGTGCATTGCCAAGGGGCGCGAGCGGGCGAGGTATGGTGCAACGTCAAAACGCCACGGAATGGGGGTGGTGATGAACGAGGTGTAAATTTGCCAGGTGCAGGAAGCTAAAGAGTTGTTTCTTTATTTTTTTTTTTTTTTGTAAAGGCGAATTCTTTAGGACATTCCGTGCGAGGTGATCATTCGTCGGGAGAACACTCGGGGGGGGGGGGGGGGGGGGGGGGTGTTGATGAGGAGTTACGTTTCGAAGTAATGTTTGCGCAGCGAGCTAAATGGATGTTTCTTGATCTTTCTGTTTCAGGTCGAATTCTGTACGACATTCCGTGCAAGGTATGCCGCGATCATTCGTCCGGAAAGCACTACGGCATATTCGCGTGCGACGGCTGCGCCGGTTTCTTCAAGAGATCGATCCGCAGGAACAGACAGTACGTCTGCAAGGCGAAGTCCGAGGGCGGTTGCATGGTCGACAAGACCCATCGCAACCAGTGCAGAGCGTGCCGTCTCGCCAAGTGCATTCACGCTGGCATGAACAAGGATGGTAGGTTTCGGCGATCTGTAAATAAATTTAGCCTGATCCAACACTGAGAAAAAGGATGGTATTTCCTACTGTAACGAATAGTTCCCAAGGTGGGACGTCTATATATATATAGTTTGTGATAGCATGTACTCAATTGATTAAACTATAATTATAGTTGCAACTATAATTTTGGGTCATTGTCGTAACTGTAAAATGTAGACGCCCCCCCCCCCCCCCCCCCCCTGGGTACTATTTACTATGTAAGTTTTTCTCAGTGAAACACAACATTTTTCGAAGGATTTATTGAAAACAAGTGTATTTATATTTATTTTTATCGCAGCCGTCCAACACGAGCGAGGACCGAGGAACTCGACGCTGCGCAGACAGATGGCCCTTTACTTCAAAGAGCCGGAGATGATGGCGAGCATGGGACCACCGCCGGCGGGAGTTCTGGATCTCGCGCTACCGAAACCACCGAGCGAACCGAGAGTCTCCATGGCCGCGCCGACACCTCATCATCCGATGCCGCATCCCGTCTACTGCAACAGCATGGGAATGTCCAAGGTGAGAAAGCCTCTTCGCTCCTCATTCACCCCTCATCGAAGACAATATGCTTACTGTAAAAAAAAAAAATTATTATTTATTTAATGTACCGGACGGGAAGTTATTATCCAACTGGTGCATTCCATTTAATGGCCAATTGTGATGAATTGTACTCTTTCAGTGAAATTAAAGTCAATTATTAAAATTAAAGTATTTCCAATGTGTTCGATACATTGAACATTTATTTTTCATCACAATTGTACATGAAATTTAATATGCCAGTTTCTGCATAAAAACTTCCAATCCGGTACATTAAATTTCATACGATTTTTTTTTTTTTTTTTACAGTGCATGGATACACAGAGAAAAAAATCAATTGCGTCAACAAAATTTGCGCTTACGGGTCGCGAAACAAATGTTTGGTTGATCGAAAGGAATACCTCGTTGATCGTCCTAACAGGCCGTCGAATAAAAATTATTCGAAAATTATTTCGTTCGAACAACCAAACATTTATTTCGCCACCCTTAAGCGCACATTTTGTTGACTCAATTAATTATTGTTTTCTCAGCGTAAACTCTGCTCTTGGCATCCAAGCGTCTCGACCGACCAATGTTTTCCTCGTCCAAAAAAAAAAAAAAAAAATCTTGAAAATCTTTTCTCAATCGTCGACGATTCTCTGTCCAACAGATTCCCGCGAACGTGTCCGGAATGCCGACGATCCCGATAATGCCGATGATAAGCGCCGAATCGGTTTGCGAGCACGCGGCCCAGTTGCTGTTCCTGAACGTCCGTTGGGCCCGCGATCTGGCGGCGGGCACGGGACTCACGATGGAGGACCAACTGACCCTGCTGGAGGCGTCCTGGCGGGAGTTGTTCCTCCTCGCGGCGGCTCAGATGTTACCGAGCCTCGACCCGTCGGCTCTTCTGCCACCGGGCCCTCAGGGTCTCCCGTTGGCCGTTGAGGTCAACCGGTTTCGCGAAACCCTCGCCGGCTTTCACGCCATGAATCTCGACCCGCACGAGTTCGCTTGCATAAGGGCCATCGTACTGTTCAAAGCCGGCCTCGACAGCGAAACGGTCCCGAGCAGTCGCAGCAGCAACGGCTCGGCATCGCCCCCGGGCACGGGAAGTCGCCTCAGGGATCCGGGCACGGTGGCGCGTCTTCGCGACGGCGCCCAACTCGCCCTCGGCCAGCGACTCAGCGGAGCGTCCTTCGGCGCCCTCAGATTCGGCAAGCTTCTTCTACTGCTGCCGACCCTTCGTTCGGTCTCCACCCACGCGATCGAGGAACTGTTCTTCCGACGCACGATCGGCGTCATACCGATCGAGAGAATCATATGCGACATGTACAAGTCCGATCGACGATCGTTCTTGCGCTGAGGAACGAAAGAGAGGAGGAAGAGGAAGAACTGTCCGTCTGTCCGTCTAAGCGCACGAAAACAAAATTATCCACACAGTTTGATTTATAAAATTGGGCGCATGGAAACTATGAGTGAAGAGATGGAAGGTTAAAGGAAAACGTTGATTCTGTTTTTCGATTGAAATTAAAGTAGCGCCATTTTTTTAAATATCTCTCTTTTTCGGGGGAATTTTCTACGACTTTCTCGATTTAAAAAACCGGATGTAGGATATATATTGCAATAGTATACTTAGACTTTGCGTACCTCTTACAGTTTATTGAATTTATGATAAAATTGCATTGACGAGAAGGTTTCATTATAATAATTAAAAAAAAAAAAACGAGTTATCAACAACTGTGATGGGAACATATCACGAAGCGAAGAAACGTCGAAGAAGGCGCCATGAGTCCGTCGGATGGGCGTTAAAGGTATTCGAATATTTTTTTATTAATATATATAGTATATATATATGAAAGTGCGCACGAGGTGCGCGCTTATGCAATATAACACAGTTGTCGGGGGAAATTGCAGACGCGCCTATTAAATATCGTAGACTTCGATCTCCGTACGAAAACAAACAGAGGCATAACAAAAAAAAGTAGAAAAAAAAAAACATCGAGCAAAAACCTTGTTGAGTATTTTATGGATTATTATCTCGCATAAATGTGATTCGATTAACTACGATACCTGTACATATGTAAATTAACGTTAAACACATAAGTTTGAATTATAGAAAATATTATAACAAACATACGAATTATTATACGCATATCACATTATAGTAACGAGTTAAACATTATTAGATAGAAGAGCGATCCCGGATTCGTGAGGGATTGTCACGTGTATATACGGAGCTTTAAAGTGTATATGTAAATAAAGAAAATGTTACATGATTTGAGAGGTTATTGAGAATGCTCCGCCCCGGTGATGGAGAACGGAAGGAGACAAAAAATAAAAATAAGGAAGAAAAAAATGAAGAAAAAACGAGAATTCGGAAAAACTTAGTTTTCTCGAAAATCTTACCTTAAGCTCAGCCGAGCGTGGCACAATGCTACAAATTTCATGGGCATTTCACGGTGATTTGAGTGATAATCGCAGTACAATGGTCGGAGACGACGCCGACCGTCGAACTCTGCGCCGTTCTCTCCCGTCAGCACGGGAATTCGTTGCTCGAAGGCATTCCGACTAACCGAGCGGTTGGCCACCGTGTAATCATCGGGTTCTCGCAGGTAAATAATCGCTTTCGTCCGCGAGAACCCTGGCTAGTGGAGTATGTACGGTCCGAACGGAGTCTAGAATTTTGCGGCACACGGTCGAGGCACTTTTACTTTGGGCGACTGTGCGCAACCCGGGGCCATCGTGAAAACTAGGCAGGGTGAAAAGAGAGGACTGGACGAGGGAGAGATGATCGGAGAAAAGAGCCAGTGAGCTGCCTCGCGTCTTCATCTGGCATCTTTTGTCAACATTTGTCACGCTCCTTCGGAAAATCATTTCTGTTATTTCTAGCGATGATCCTGCCTCAATATAGTCGACGAGGCATTGTGAAGCTCTACATTCACCGCGGAAAAAGGGCAATGCACCTTTCAGTGCTCGTAGCGGCGATTTTCAAGGGGAGGAAATAAGTTCTCGGCATAAGTAGGTGTACAAGCAATAGAAAAACGATCATTAGTCGAGCAAAGATTTTTTTTTTAATGGCTGAAAAAACAATGCATTGTACACATCAGCATCACCGTTATGACAGAGACTTAAACAAAAAATAAAAATAAAATGTCAGATAAGGGCTAGGATTTTGAACACATGTTAAAATCGGAATTTTTTTATTTGTGATAAAACTTTCAGTTTGGATATCTGGATTTTTTTACGGGAACGGACGTCACGGGGGAAAACGTTACTTCCGTTTTCGAAACCACGGTTTTCAACCAGAAGTGACATCACAGGAGAAGACATCACTTCCGATTTAAAAATCTCGATTTCTGACCAGAACTGACGTCATACGGGAAAACGTCACTTTCGGTTTGAAAGTATTTGTTTTTTACCACGGTTTGAAAATCTCCGATTTTGTCTGAAAGTGACGTCATCGGGGAGAACGTCACTTCCGGTTTCGAAATTCTGGTTTCTAATCGGAAGTGACGTCATACGAGAAAGCGTGACTTCCGGTTTAAAAATCTTTTCTTTTTCACCGGAACTGACATCTATTTGAAAACGTGACTTCCGGTTTAAAACTCTCATTTTTTTCACCGTAACTGACGTCATGGGGAAAGCGTCACTTCCGGTTTAAAAATGTCAGATTTCCACCGTAAGTGACGTCACGTGCGCTTAGTATAGCATCCCGGATTCCTTAACGCGTCAACAACTGGCACATCAACATCGTTCCTGTCTGGATACCTCGGAATATTCTCACGAAATTCTCGCAGCAAGATTCCCGCGTGGCTGCGATCGAGTGATGCGGGACGCCAGAACGCAATGTGCTCTGACTGCTGTACACCAAAGGCCTCGTTCTAATGGCTCGAGTGACTCTCGTAATACGCATGACTGGGTTTTCAAATGTTTCCTCTCGTGCTCTCGTGTTCTCGGCGTCACGCTGATCCGTGACGTCGCCACCCCTCGTTTCAATGGCGCATACGAGACTGTTAACGTGTTTACAGCAAATACGAATTATCGACTGTAACGCCGATGGAAACGTGACTGCCGGTGTCGGATATTGATTTCATAATTTTCCAGAGTCATGCATCGGCAAAAATTTTTGCAATTCGGCAAGGGCGTGTGCCCGCCCGCCGCTGCACAGGTCTCTCGGGTCGCTGTTAGGAAAAAGGATCAGGGCGCCGGTAGCGCGAGAGGCCCAGCAAGGATTCCGCTCCTCGACCGCCCTCAGCCTCCTGCGGCTACCGTTTTGTCGGACCCGGCGAGAAGTCTCTGACCCACCGGGTGCAGGATTTACCATTCGTGGCATTATGCACTGACAAATTACTCAGGTAAACAGTCCGCCCAGAAGGTATCGCTGTAGTGCGGAAGATGGATGCGGCTGGCGCAATGCAAACCGGCGAACTGTTGCCCTCAAACCTCGCACGCCGATGTCGTCCCTCAGCAGGATCGAAGATGCTGGGAAAATTATATCGCATACACGAATTCGTACACATATTTTTTTATTATTTTTTTTATTTTCAATTTTTTATTGTAAAAAATGACGAGTTTGTATAAGGCTTATAGATTGAGCGAAGAGTAAACTAGACCTCGGTTTAACGGATCTTTCGAGAGGTTGTACCTACAGTTACCGCTATAGTCGCAGTAGGAAAACGGATGCTTGGTTGGCGCAATGCAAACTGGCAGACTCTTGGCTGCAAACCTCGCACGCCGATGTCTTCCCTCAGCAGGATCAATGATGCTGCAAAAATGACATCGCCCACACGAATTCGTAGACATATTTTATTTTTTCAAATTTTTATTGTAAAAATTCACGACTTCATATGAGGCTTATAGATTGAGAGAGGTTGTATCTACAGTTACTCGAGAGGTTGTATCTACAGTTACCGCTGCAGCTGCAAAACGGATGCCGTTGGCGCAACGCTAACTGGCAAGCTCTTGGCCCCAAACCTCGCACCCCGATGTCTTCCCACAACAGGATCAAAGATGCTGGAAAAATGATATCGCCCGCACGAATTCGTAGGCATATTTTTATTTCTATTTATTTTCAATTTTTTTTATTAACCATTTTTTTATTACAAAAAATCAGGACTTCGTGTAAGGCTCATAGATTGAGAGAAGAATTAACCGAACCTCGGTTTAACGAATCTCTCGAGAGGTTGTATCTACAGGTATCTGCGCTGTAGCTGCAGCGCGGAAAACGAATGTCGTTGCCGCGAACTGGCAAACTTGCCCTCAAACCTCGCATTCCGATATCCTCAGAAAGACCAAAGATGCTGGAAAAAAAATCACAACGCCTACACAAATTCATAAAAATATTTGTGATTTTGTATCTTTCCAATTTTTGTACAACACAAAATCACGACTTCGTATAAGGCTCACAGGGATGAGAGAGGAAAATTCGTGGGACGCAGCCCGCAATTAGACGGACCTCGTTTTAATTAATCTCTCGAGAGGTTCGCGTTGCGGGTCCCGTATGTTGCCGATTGGTATTCTCGATCTCGCAGCCGTCTCCGGTCCACGGCCACTTCGTCCTTTTCGAAAGCGAGCCCTCCGCAACGCGCTCGCTCTCCGAGCTCTTCAGTCTCAACAAATAATACTGTTGCGTTTCCGGACGAGTGAATAACACAATCATCCATCGAATTCTCGTTTCACCCTGCGCCTCCACCCCTCTTTTCCCTCACGGCTTCGCCGGCCTAACTTAGCGCTCTCCCCCCCCCCCCCCCCCCTGACTATTTCGACCGTCGGTCACCAGTCCATTGTCGCATCGGTAATTACTCCGACTCTCGATGGCCGTAGAATTCCTTCGCTTAAAATAATGGAGACCCAGAAAACGAGGCGGCTGCTCGATCACTTCATCTGCACGCATGCATACACACTATATAACTATGTATAATACGCGAGAGAGCGAGAGAAGGGAAGAGAATCCAGCGAGTCCTCGACAAGTGGTTCCCACCGGGGGCTGCGGATGTTACATACTTGCACCTTGCCGCTCGCGACCCTCGAACCGGGACCAATATGCGAAGAACCAGGAGGCGACAAACACGAGCGATACTCACACACCGTCTTTACTTGAGCGCATGTGTGTGTGTGTGTGTGCATCGATGAAAGGGCGAAAAAAAAATCGTCCGGTAGAGTAACAGTAACAAAACGCGAACGCTATCGACGGGCCCACAATGGCGGCAGGGGGGGGAGGGGGCTCTGATGTAATTGCACCTCGGTAACAAAGGGCCCTCGACTATGTTACATCGATTCGACGCGCCGATTCCGGCGTCGTCGACGCCGCCGCCACCGTCACATCCCTTAAGTACACTCCCTGTATGGGTGGCATGAATATATATATATATGCGCGTCGTACCTACTCGCCGTAGACGTCGTCGCGTCACCGGAGGATGGGGGGATTGACGAGTGGTCACTTCAGAATCGGCGTATTGTCGTCTTTGTTTTGAGGTAACAAAACAGAAAAAGTGCTCCATACGCGGCTGGCATTGTAGTCAATTAGCGGAGAGGGATGGGGGGAAGTTCCGAGCGCCTCGTCCCTCTCGTCGATCTCCGCACGATCGTGTATAATGTATTACGCGTATTGTGAGAGCGTGTATAGGCATTATTGATGTAACAAGTACGTCGAGGCTATCGGCAGGAACCCCCCCTGGAGCACCGGGAAGCTGCATGGAAAGCCGTATGCTCGCGTGCAATCAATCTCATCGCGGAGGCAATCGAGGTTAATGCGGAGATACGGAATTGATATAGTGATTTGGGGATAAGGATGTCAAATTCTTTTAAATTCAGATTGATTTTATTTTATCGGTCGTAAGATCTTGTACGAAGCTTGCATTTTTTTATACATTCGCTTGGTCAATATGAGTTTGGGCCATTTTGTCAGATTTGGATCTAGCCTAGAAAATTATCCTGCAGACCTCGAGATGATATTTTCGATCTCCGCATGACGGTATTTAATGTATTACACGTATTACACGTATTGTGAGAGCGTGTATAGGCAATATTAATGTAACAATCGAAGCTGCATGAAAAGACGTATGCTCGCGTGTAATCAATCTCATCGCGGAGACAATCGAGATTAATGCGGAGATACGAAATTGATATAGTGATTTGGGGATAAGAATGTCAAATTCTTTTAAATTCAGATTGATTTTATTTTATCGGTCGAAAGATCGTAGACGCAGTTTGCATTTTTTTTAATACATTCGCTTGGTATGAAATTTAATGCACGGGTACTGGAAGTTTTTATACCTAAACCGGTATATTAATTTTCACGTACAGTTGTGATGAAAAATTAACGTACAGTATATTTAAAACTTGAAAAATACTTTACATTAATTTCACCGTAAAAGTCCATTAATTTTTCATCCCAAGTGTTTGTGCATTAAATTCAATGTACCAGTTTTTGCATAAAAACTTCCAGTCTAGTCCACTAAATTTACAATTTTTTAGCAGTTTAGATCTTGCGACGACACTATTTTATACGATTTAAAAAAACGTTGCCGAATATTCCATTACAACAGGAAAGTTGAGCGGTTCGGATGTTTTTTTTTTTTCAATTCCATTCCCCGTTCCGAGAGCAACGCAGGCTGGAACAACTTAATTTCCCGGTTACGAAAACATTCCATACCGATTTCTTTTTTGTCCTTGGCCCTTGACACGCTTTACGTACCCGCGACAAAACCTCGAATACCTACTTCCCGAACGAGACAGGGAGGGCCGCGACTCTCTTGTACCGCGTTTCTTAACTCTGTCCAGCCGCGACTAAACAGCAGCGTCAGCGGCAACATCCCGACGAGGCAAGAACGCAGAAAACTCGGCCCTCGTTTTCGCTGCTTCTGTACCTCGGCGAATATTTGCACGTGCGACGCGGCTCGTGTCAGGAATTTAATAAAGCAAATCCGGGTTATGCCGTGGCTGAGGTGGGCGGAAAGATAGACGAATACGCACGAGAACGACGAGAAGGGGGATGAAGAGGAAAACGATGAGCGGTATATAAATGCCGGGGCGTCGGGGGGAGGGGGGGGGGGGGGGGGGGCACTCGACCCCACATCAACGGGGCGGAGGGGGTGAGTCGTGCCGTCGTCACCGCCGCGAGCGCACTGTGCTCTCTGGACCGGTGCCAACAGGAGCAGAAGCAAAAGCTCTCTTGTACTTTCAGGACGTGGTACGCTACCGTAAAATGCCCCTCCCTCATTGTTGCGTCCCGTTGATGCATCCATTATGTCGACGCTGATGGGAACAGATTATGTTGGTCGCTGTCATTGAGGGGCTCATCACTGCTGGCGTGACACTGATGCCAGCCTAGTAGACGTATAGGTAACCAGGGGGGGGGGGGGGGGGGGCACGATGGAAGGGAGCCACGTAGAAAGAGGGAACACTTTTGTAGCGCGGAAAGCGCGCCGGCGTTGTTGGAATAAATTATCTAGGAAATGGCAGGTTATTGTAGATAAAACCTAAATTGTGGATTATGGTACTCTTTTTTTATTGCTTTTTATTTGATAATTTTGTTAGAAATTTTATGAAATTTTGTGAAACGAAAGAATTGATGTTGCTAGATTAACGACGGCAAGAAATGAAGAAACTGAGAGAGTAAAATTGGTGAATATGACCCGGTTCATATATAATTGGTACTCAAAAATCGTCACAAACTCAGCTTGTGGCGGTTAAAGCAGACTTGGAGATCCGGAAGCAGAGGGGGGCAGAGGGGGGGTGACTCACTGGGCGATTAAATTTGAACGTGGTGTTTAACGAGTGGTGGAAATTATCGACAATACGGCATAGATCATTATAATCTTATTTTGACTACGTCGTATATTATTGTCGAGTTAGTTCTCAAAAATCTGTAGGGAGATTTATTTTATGTTATTCTTACGTTTTATGAAGGAATTCCTTTATTGTTATTTTTTTCTTATCTTTGTCATGGTATAAACGAATATATTTGCTTATTTCTGCGACGTGCTCTCTCAAAACGTTATTATCCGTCTGCCGATACGTGTTCGTATCGCGCTTGTAGGGGAGACCGGGGCAAAATGGGTCAGTGGGGCAAAACGGGACAGTGAGGGCGAAACCCAATTTTCCAATGATTTTTCGATGCCCCATTTTGTCCCAACGACACATCTAGATTTTCCACACGGACGACCATTGCCACCATCCAAAAGTTATTGGCAAATTGCGTTTTGTCTCATAATCCCGTTTTGTCCCGCTGTGCCATTTTGCCCCGCTCCCCCCTAATTGGGCCCAGCCCATGAATATACTAATAAATTAATAAATCAATAATCTAATAAATAAATTTGCCCGCAAATCGAGGGGTATGACCCGCATTTCCTACCTTTATCCTATAATTTGTTATCGATTGGTATTCGATCCTCTTAAGCGATCGAGCTTAATCAAGCGCTTCTGGTATTGCATGATTTTTACATCACGTGTATTTCCCTCGGTTTGATCCCGACTATCAGATCTAAAGCTGCAAACTTGTAGCGGTTTCTACGCTAATGCTTATAGTTTAGCTACCGATATAGTTTCTAAGTCGTATCGTTCGCATAACGACCCAACAGGTTTCCCGTTAACGAGGAAGTGTACAAGGCAGGAACGTGCGACCACGATCTGTAATGCAGGTCATGAGCCTACGGTGCAGATGCCAATGCGAAGTGACCGCATGCGTAAGCTCGGCGCATCCCGGCTCGATGTGGACGATCCGAAATCGTCATCAGCCGCACGCTTCGTCGTTCGGACTTCGGCCGAAACTCTTAAGCGCACCCTTTCCGCATTACTCGATCCTCCTCCGGAGGTCTTAGCCAGCTAAACTCCGCGAAAGGAAACTCGATCGGCTGCGGAGGTGGCGATCATTCCGGATTATCATAACGCTGCCACGGGATTTTGTCTTTTCCGGATTATCAGCTTTCGCCTTGTGTACTTACGCGAAATGGCAGTTCCGAGTGTCCACTCACGGATCTGGCGCGGAGACGAAAACGGTGGAAGACGATTTTCTCGTCGGTCGAGAGGACGACAAGGAACGATCCACTCGGGCCAGGCGGTTTAATCTGTTTCCCGATAATACTGACTTTAATTGTTCTAATTGGCAGCGCCGAGGGCTGAAGATCCCAGACCTGCTGCTGCGCGTACACGTCAACCGAAGACGCAGGTGCAACACCTGTCTCCAGATAGATCCTAATACTCTCCCTCACGGCCCTCGCCGCCTATTGAGCCATATAGTCGCAAATCCAAACGACACTTTCACAAAGTTATTAGGTCTGCTGTAATCTCACCGCCCGTATACCTGAGGTGCTGCTCGGTGTCTCCGAAGATCCTTCAGCATCGATTCTAAATCGTACGATCTGTTTATGGAAAAAATGTTTTTTTTGTGGAAATTCTTATTTTATTGCTGGAAATATAAATTTCATTTGTGAAAATATCAATTTTATTGGTAGAAATATCACTTTTATTATTACAAATATCAATTTTATTGATGGAAATATCAATTTTATTGGTAGAAATATCAATTTTATTGGTGCAATATCAATTTCGTTGGTGGAAATATTAATTTTATTGGTGGAAATATTAACTTTGATAATTCTAGCCAGTGTTGCACGGTTTTCATTGTATGGACTCTGTACAACTGATAATTAGATTGTTTGCCAATTTTTCGAGGAACATAAAAAAAAAGTCTCGTTTTGAATGGAAGGACCATTTTGCCCCGTTCTCCTGTATCGGATAGAATGATTCCGGTTTAACGTCGGGTGCGTCAAAAACGCGAAGAATTACGCACGAAGAACTTGCAAAGGTATTGGTACACACATGGAGCCGGAGGATTGAAAGAAGAAAGCGGTCGCCTCTCGTCTTACAATGGCTGACTCCGTAAGGCAAAAATCATAAAGTTAGGGACTGCTCGCTCGCGCCTGCGAGGGTTGATTCTCGTCCTGTCTCCTGTTGTTGCGGGGAGGGTATGTGTACCGACCTCGCCATCGGCGCGTCCTGAGGGATGAGCATGCAGCTGTCTCGTCCACAGCAAGCACTGATTGGCCGTAAACGCATGTCGGCCATGCTGAATTTTTCCGGTCTAGCTTCTTTCCACAATGGGGATGATGCGCGATCTTATACGTACCTAAACAACAAAAAAAAAGATTCGTTTCACATATACATATATGTACTGGCAGGTTATTGTGCCGGCGTTCGCATTGATTTCGTAAAATGGTTTTGTTCTTATTTCCGAATCGTGTTTTGAAATTTCGTCGATATGTTTCAATGCTAATTTTACAAATATTTACGACCCTGAAGATATCTGCGTGACATCAAGTTTCATCTTTGACCAGTCTCCATCAGTGCATGGCTTTAGCAACAATAACCAATTGTTCACTTACAGAATTTTAATCTCCAAATGAACTTCGTCGAGCAAAGTTTGTACAATGCAAAATACAACCATTATAATTTGATGAAATTTGGACACATGCAGATGTCTTCAGGGTCATAAATATTTATGAACTCTAAAAAGGTTATACATCGAGTTACGAGTCTTAAGCAACACTTGAATTGCATGAATTTATATCGCGGATTAAAAAAGTAACAATAAACCAACTGTTTTTCAAAAGTGGAAAATTATTTTGCTCTTCGCCGTTTTAATGTTAATTTTACAAACATTTATGAACCCAAAAAAGTTGCAACATCGAGTAACAAGTTTTGAGCAATAGCAGAATGGCATGAACTTATATCGCGGTTTGAAAAAAAAGAATAATAACAAACCGACTGTTATTCCAATCACGAGGTAATCTCAATAATCTTCGAGGATCCGTCGGCTTCATCCCGATAAGAACGAGCCTGAAAGGCGTTGTGTCCCTCGAACAACACAATATCGATGTTATTGAAATAAATCCTGGCGCATTGCGGTTAATGCAGCACGAGTGCATAACCGAGGAGTGGGGGGGACCGGGGGGGCGAGGGTGATTCGTCGGGTTTGGTATACTTAGCCACGGAAACACGAACGCGCGTGGAAGGTGGTGAAAGAACGAGAGGGTTACAAGGATGTCAGGGACCAACGCCGCTCGGCCGCGTGCTCCGCCACCCTCAGGATTAGGCACAATTATTGGAATCAGGCATCAGCAGCAGACCGCAACGGGATTCACACGCTCTCGATGCCAGCGAAACGTGTGTTTGCTCGTGGAAAAATATAAGCACTTTTTTTATTTCATCTTCTCCCGACAATAAGAACAGAATCGATACCACGCGCATATACATTGTTGCTACGGACCTGGAAAACCTGGAAAACCGGGAAATGTCAGGGGATTTGTTGGGACCTGGAAAAGTTTGGGAAAAGTCATGGAATTTTTTTTAAACCCTGGAAGTTTTTTGAATCTGATGTTTTTCGGTCAATTCCGTGCTGCATGACGTCTACATTTTTCGTTTCAGCAAATTTGTCGACTATATAGAGCATATATATGACTATGTCGTCATATTATTTTCGTTGGGAATTTTTGATATTGTGAACCGAGTTTAATATATCAATAATCGTTATACACTTTATTTTACGTGATTTTTTATTGTCCTGTCCTACCCCGATCGGTAGACTGGAAGAATTCAATTGTTTCTCTGGAAAACCAGGAGAAGTCGGAATTCCAGTTGGCAAGAATTTCGAGATTTCGTGACAACCATGGTATATATATATTTTTTATAGTTATGAGTCGAAATGTTTATGGCGATGATGCTTTACGGTAATAGGCCGAGTACAGATGTAACGAGTAGAAGTTCAACGACCGTGCAATTGAATTATATAATGACACGGTCGCAGCCTTTCCATCCAGAATCCGGTCGCACCAAGTCTGCACAGAGAAACGAGAGACCCGGTCGACATCGATATCAACAATTGCGAAATGTCGTATAGGTGTGTACCGAGGTACAAACTCGTTTGAACTATCGAGTTCGCCTGCACCAGCATTTTCCTTCTCGTTTGGAGAAGCGAGCTCGCACGTAACATTCTACCTTCCATACTTTCTTTGCTAATCACTCAATCGTAATTTAATTAAGAGCTTGATTGCATCGCATGACGATCTTCCACGGTTACTCGAGTTATCGCGCACGCCGAATCGCTCGGCTTATACTTTTGTTATTGGCCCGAGAATGTTACAACGATTTAACTGATTTTAGTGCATTTTAAAAAGTTCGAATCTAATTCATTTGTATCAATCGCAAAATTTTAGATGTCATTATAAAGTTGTCATCGTTATATAACAGATTGAATTTATTATCTGCTCCAGACGTGCTTGAGTTTGTACCGTTTTGTCATGGTTGATTGAGTGCGAAGCGTTTTGCAGCCGGCAGACGAGAATATTATAAATTTATAAAGTATAACGAATGTTCCACAAAGATTTAACTGACTAGTGATTTTTAAAAAAGTTCGAACCCAATTCATTTGGATCATTCGCAACATTTTAGACCACGTTACCAGTTTGTCATCGTTACATAACAGATTGAATTTATTACACGCCCCAGACACGACCGTTGATTGAGTTTGGACCGTTTTGCAGCTGCCGAACGAGGATATTATAAAGTATCATAACGAATGTTCTACAAAGATTTAACTGATTTTAGTGAATTTTACAAAAAGTTTGAATCCAATTCATTTGTATCAATCGCAACATGTTAGATCACGTTACCAGTTTGTCATCGTTACATAACAGATTGAATTTATTACACGCCCCAGACACGACCGTTGATTGAGTTTGAACCGTTTTGCGGTCGGCAGACGAGAATATTGTAAAGTATCATAACGAATGTTCTACAAAGATTTAACTGATTTTAGTGAATTTTACAAAAAGTTTGAATCCAATTCATTTGTATCAATCGCAACATGTTAGATCACGTTACCAGTTTGTCATCGTTACATAACAAATTGAATTTATTACACGCCCCTGACACGACCGTTGATTGAGTTTGAACCGTTTTGCAGTCGGCAGACGAGAATATTGTAAAGTATCATAACGAATGTTCAACAAAGATTTAACTGATTTTAGTGAATTTTACAAAAAGTTCGAATCCAATTCATTTGTATCAATCGCAACATGTTAGATCACGTTACCAGTTTGTCATCGTTACATAACAGATTGAATTTATTACGTGACCCAGACACGACCGTTGATTGAGTTTGAACCGTTTTGCAGTCGGCAGACGAGAATATTGTAAAGTATCATGACGAATGTTCTACAAAGATTTAACTGATTTTAGAGAATTTTACAAAAAGTTCGAATCCAATTCATTTGTATCAATCGCAACATTTTAGATCACGTTACCAGTTTGTCATCGTTACATAACAGATTGAATTTATTACGTGCCCCAGACACGACCGTTGATTGAGTTTGAACTGTTATGCAGCCGGCAGACGTTTCGTCACTCGTGAAAATTCATCCCTGACATAAACTGCGATGATCGTCACCACGAGGGCGAACCGCGCGATGGCTCGTCACACGCGAGTCCCCCCTTTACCCATGTGGTCCCCGCGTCCACGGGGCCACCGTGGCTTGTTATAACTCCAATAATTATGTTACCAATGCGTCGAAGGACAAAGAGCCCTTGAGCTCCGAGCCTGGATGATGGCTCTCGTACCGGGAGACCAGCGACGACGATGACGACGGCGACGACGAAGAGGAAAGCAGAGATGGTTGTTGCTGCTTTCGCCGTGTAGCCGCCCAGCTGCCGGTAATCCTCCCTTTGTAATTTGCTTCCATGAGCCCCCTGCGCCAATGGCGCGGGGTGCCCCGTTTTTGGGCCCTCGAGTGATCGGAAAAAAATAAATCTGCGCGATGGAGAAATCCTGTGAAATCGAGAAAAGTTGCCCTCATCTACATTCTAACTCTCCGTACGATTCGCGTATGGTTTAGCTCTTTGAATCCAATTTTTACCATTTAAGTAACAACACAGTGAAAACTAATATTCCGATTTTATTCATTATTATGTAAAATAATATTTGTAAAAATACAATACCAAAACTTAAACAATTCAGGACATAGTTTGCCAAGCATGGTGAAAAAAATGGAAAATCTTCAATAATTTGTTTAACAGTCCGTGTCAAAAGACTCGCCACTTTCTTCGCAAATAATTCATCCCGACTGCGTGAATCATTTTTATCTCGATTAAAAAAGCAAAACCCACCCCTATGAACAATTTCAGCAAGCAGGAAGAGAAAAATGTCTGCCTCCGCCACTGGAAGGCGGTTGATGTCACCGTGGTCATGCCCTCGTGGATAATAGAGTCCGCGACTTTAATGGACTCGCTAATCCTCTTCCCCGTTTGCTGGTGAGGATCCCGAATATATAGGGTATGACATATATACCTATGTCCACGGACGTGGGTCTCGTGCGTGTGTGCCATAGAGAGCACCGAGGTATACCTATCTATCCGAAATAATCGTCCTGGCGTGGCAGGGGGGAGGTGACTACGGCTCGGCGTCGGGGAAGAGCAGCATCAGCCAGTACGGGGGATGAAACGACGAGCCGTTTCGGGCACGAGGAACCAAAGCGGAGAAGCCCGACGGCGCGTAATCGCCGAGCACGGCTCGTAAACTATAGGGGGATGATGATGGGTGCATGCCACGTCGGGACACCGTGACGCGAAGATACGCCCCTTGTGTGCAACCACTGGTGCGATGATACCTTGATTTCTCAAGTGACGAGTTAGGGCACCCTCCCGCGTATCTGTGCGTGCGAGTGGTTCTCCGCTCGTGCTTCTCTCTGGCTTCTATTGCCGGGGTGATTCCCGCTGGACTTGATTCGCATTTAAACTACACCTCGACCACTCGATTCTCGCGTACCTGCACTCGAATGGAGTTCATACCGCGTACTTAATTTTAAAACGTGCGATTACGTGCGTGTGCGCCGTTGCTGCGCAACTTTTATGTTTCCGTTTCGAAAAATTCGATAATTGTACGAGAGAGCTTGAGAAAATCTGCTAATGGGGGTCGAGAGTGCCCGATGGATTTGGCGGATTCGCCGCCGAGGATGTGCTCGTAGTTACTCATCGACCTCACTCTGGCAATCGACCGAAACGATTTTGTTCGTCTTACCGCGTTCGATCTTAATCAACTATCGAATTGTACTTCCTTTCGATCAATCAATATCGAGTAGAGAGAATGAGAGAAAATGTCACTTCCGGTTTGAAAATCCAAATTTTTCACCGGAGGACACTTCCGGTTGTAAAATGAAATATCCAAACCGGATGTGACGTTCCCCTTGGAAACGAATAAATTTAGGAATATAGAGTATACCGCTTGGAAACGATTACGAAATCAATTTTTTTTTTTTTACATAGATAGAATTCTAGTGAGAAAAAAAGATGGCATAAGCTCTGGCGCAAACTCGCGTTGCTGAAATTACCTGTCACACACTTTAGTGCGCTTAACCACAAAGGAATTAAACCAAAAAATAAAGGTTTCTGGCTTATGTTCATGATGTATTTATGTACATTATGTATTTATATAAATTCGGTCCAAAGGAGCCTTACAGCGCCATCTATAATATAAAAGACTAGTGGTTATGTTCGCTCGCATGAATTTCGTAAATTACCTCTGCTTTTATCTCCAGAACAATAAAAATGCTAAGCTTCACCAAAAAAGGGGGGGGGGGGGGAGTTTCACCGAAAGGCGGCTCAGCAAGAGGGGGGGGGGGGGGGGGGGGCAAACATCCAAACCAACAAACAAACATTCAGTTTTCCAAACTATATATAATATATAAGACGTTATTTGGATACATGGTGTTTTTCCAACTTTGTTTCTGGTTGGCGGAAATGAGTTTGGCGTACATAAAAGTCAAATCAAATCCACCACCGCACTGATACCCGTCACAAGACTACGATCGGACAGGCTTTTCGCCCACCTGCGCCACTTATCTGCCACAGCTGTACAAGCAGAGCGTCGCACACGCACGTACGGTGCATGGCCTCGAAGAATTGGAGTGCTTACAAGTCGGGTCGACCCCCTTGCAGTCGGAGCAGGCCCGCGTGAAAGTAACACGATTCAGGAGAAACAATCCAGGAAACGAAGTACAGCCCCCTCTCGAGGATATCGTCGAATCCCAACTAAACGAGGTCGTTCAGATTTTGTAATTTCTTTAATTTTTAAAGTTAATTAACAGAATGATTTACATAACTTACATTCCAAATTGTCTTGAGCAACATAATCGTTGATTTACAAAAATCGGAAACGCGCAGGAAAACTTATATCAAAGTTAATCCTAAATCTCTACAATCGGCGGGTGAAAACTTTCGGTGAGTCGTACAAAGTATGCGAAAGTGATGAGTTAAGGGAAGCTATAGGCGACTTGCTCTCGCGAGGAAAATTGAGAAAATTAAGATAAACACGAGCGAAATATCGTTGAAAGCGTAGTCAGAGTTATTAATTTCTAAGAGCGAAAAAAAAATCAAGGAAACATGTAATTGACGAAAAAGTGGCAACTCTCGAATTCACGATAGCGACAGTAAAAAAAAAAAAAGAACGTATACGTCTATGTTATACAGTAGTGTCGAGATTCGACTCTTTAAACATTTTTTTGAGGAACTGAAATTGTGTCTATCCCTGATGTTGATACTGTTGCTGATTGTACTGAGGCTGTCCCTGGGGCTGATGCTGCTGCTGTTGTCCCCGAGGCTGATACTGCGCCGCCACAGCTGCAGCCTGATTCCTGTACGTTGGCTGCTGGGGCGCATTTCCGTATTGCACATTGGGCCTGTAGCTTCCGATCGCCTGGGCTTGGGACTGAACCTGCGGCTCGGCGCGTTGTGGCGAACCGAAACTCGGCGGCGGATGCGACTGTATAGGAACGACAGGATTGCGCTGCTGCTGGAACTGCAGCAGCTGCTTTATCTGCGACGGTGCCTGAGAGTACGGCCTGTACTGATACTGAGGCTCCTGTGGGGCTTGCGTCCTCTGAGCGCCGTGCGGAACTTGTCTTCGTACGCGGATGGAGCCTAAAAAAATACAATAAATATATTTTGATTTTTCTGCTGCTGTGGTCGATGCGATAAATTATCAAATATTCGACGGCTGCGTTCGACCGTTTCGGCGTTTCCAAGATTGAAATAAAACGCGCCTCCTCCTCTTCGTCTTTTACGTTTCGGCCATAGGTTGGCCCTCTTCAGAGACTTTATTTTCTATAATCTTAATTCTATTTCTATAATATAATGAATATACCTTTCCTTAATATAAAAAAAAAGAATCGTGAAAAAGCAAAGTGTAATTCCTTAAGGATTTGTGCACAAAGAGATCCAAAAGTTATAAATATAATTCTGTGATTATAAACAATTCTATCGAATATTCGCATTTTTGAAGTTCCGAATAAAATTCTTGAAAGAGATCTTTTTTTTTTAATGCACAAACTCTGAGATTATTTACTCACCGGAGATGCTCTCGCGGAGATCTTGCATGAGCCAGCCGTCACCGTCGAGGATCAACTCGCTCGCGCATATCGGCGCGAGCACACAGAGCAAAATCTGCAAAGAAAATTATACATTTTGGGATTTCGCGTAAAACAAAAAAAAAAAATCATCCCGATCGTCCGTGATTATCGAAACGCTTTTGGCAGAAGCAGGAGCACTTACGAGAAACTTCATGACGGCGTGGCGATACACGTCCGGTACGATCGAGTTTCCACAGTGAATCTGCGAGAACTGGACGGCGGCTTTGCGACGCACATCTATATGGGCGAGCGGGCGGCTTTCATGCATCGTTGGCTTCGACATTTTTTTGTTAACTCTTCAACTCCCACCCTCTCCGAGTCGCGTAACTATCCAGGCTCCAGTCTACTCCCGTTCCACGACGGGAAAGGGGAACATGCTCTCCGTTAGTGCGCCCCGGGTCCGCGAGTCAGGAAGCGATACGTTTTTATAAAAATCGTAACGCGCTCCGTGCGGTAAAGCGAGTGTACACGCTCGGCCCGCGAGTGCGCCAGAGATCGAATTTCTGCGCAAAAGTGCACGGGTTTTCTTGTAAATTTCCAGCGTTACACATTACACACTGCGAAATAGTGAAAGACTCGCGCTCTCGCGATCGAGCATTAGCATATACAGTACATACTATATACGTTACATTTACCATTGGAAACGAGATACCGCAGCGTTCATGGAGCACCTAAGAATGCCGCTACTGGACCAGAGAACTGTCGAACACGATCTCTTCGACTTTTTTTTTTCTGTTCGCGGACACGCCCAGTTGTACAGGAAACCGATCTCGGTCACGCTCGGTTTAGTTTCTTCCGTGATTCAAAACACATATATATATATATATATGTATATATATACATATATATATATTATATATTTAGATATACAAATGTGTATATAAGAAGTTATCAACCCGCAGTGCGTTCCACCCGCAAGCAAATACTACGAACTCAAATCAAATTAATGATATCAAATATATACATATATATTTTTTTATTTTTATTTTTTTTAGGAAATATGTTTATTAGACAACGTACAAAATATAAAAAATAAACCTTCCTCTTTCGAAGTATCACATTGAATGCGTACGACGCCTGTTTTTTTTTTCTCGATCTAATGTGTAATAGTCGCTAAGCTCTACCGGTCTAACAAATACTATGTGGGGGAGGGGGTTGATAAACGATAAATCGACATGTTGGAAGCACTGAGGCGCCGAGCCCCGCTCATTGGCTCATTCTTCGTCTCGTTCTGTCTTCTCTCGTCGATCTCTGTCGCATTGAAGTGTCGTTTGAGAAGCATTTTTTTTTTCTCGTGTAGTTTCTGTTAACTTGCGACCGATAGCGAAAGTTTCGATCAACTTCACCGTATTATTTTTGTTTTCTTTTTAGGAAAATAATTTTTCAAATCCAAGGCCATACGATGGATGAAAAAGAAGGTTTTCACCTAGGCTTAATATTGGTTCTCGGTAACGGGACGAATCCCACCTTGGCCTTGACCCAGCGACTGTTGACCCTGATGATACTGCGGCGCGGCTGGCTGGGCAGCTTCGACGGGTTGAGGAACGTAGGGCTTGTCGGGGCGATAGATTATCTGATTAGCGATTATGTTGTATGGGGTCTGCGACTGAAATTGCAAGAGTTTCTGAATCGGAGCCGGAACGTTGGTGGAGTACTGGGGTTGCGGTTCCACCGGTGGTTGCGATATCCTCTGGTACTGAGGCTGCTGCTGCTGTTGTTGGGGACGCTGCTGATGCTGAGGAGCTTGACGCTTTTGTCTGGGAGCACCGTGACCTCCCTGCTGATACTGCGGTCGGTACTGACTCGGCGCTGGTTGGGCTTGACCGCCATGCTGGGCTTGAGCCGCTGCCAGATTCTCATATCTTGGAGCAAAAAAAATGAATCATTCCTCATCTTGGGCTAGCTATCAATTTGTTTAATGAGATCCTGGGATCAAGGGTAAAAATCAGTTTTCCGTCACGTTCGTTTGAGAGCCTGATTGCCAGTCCGAAGCTATAGATTATATGCATTTTTCGGGAATGCTATTTACATACGGTATCTGATCTTGGGATTTTAACGGTTGCTGCAACTGAGACGGAATATTCGTCCAGTAGTGAAGTTGAGTCTCCGAAGATGGCAGAGAGATCGGTTATCAATTTTTTTAATAAGATCCTCAGATCAAGCATAAAAATCCGTGTTCCCATCACGTTTGTTTGAAAGTCTGATTAACTGTCGAAACCTATAGATTGCCCGAATCGTTCAGGCATGTTATTGAAATACGGTATCTGATCCTGGGATTTCAACAGTTGCTGCAACTGGGACGGAAGATTCATCTCGCAGTGAGGCTGAGCCTCCGGAGGTAGTTGAGAAATCGGTTATCCATAAAAAATAAAAATCAAATGCCCAGATTAAGCATAAAAATCAGTATTTTCCGTCACGTTCGTTTAGAAACCTAATTATCTGTCTGAAACTATAAATTCCCTGAATTGTTCGGGAATGCTATTGACATATGGTGTCTGAGTTTGGAATTTCAACAGTTTCTGCAACCGGGATGGAATATTTGTCGACTACTGAGGCTAAGCCTTCGGAGGTGGTTGGAAGATCGGTTATCAATTATTTCATTGAGATCCTCAGATCAAGGATAAACATCAGTTTTCTCTATCACGTTCGTTTGCAAGCCTGATTACCTGTCCGAAGCTATAGATTACGTGAATTGTTCGGGAATACTATTGACATATGGTGTCTGAGCCTGGAATTTCAACAGTTGCTGCAACTGGGACGGAAGATTCGTCCAGTAGTGAAGCTGAATCTCCGGAGGTGGTTGAGAGATCAGTCATCAATTTTTTTGAATAAGACTCTCCGATCAAGCATAAAAATCAGTTTCCCCGTCACGTTCGTTTGAAAGTCTGATTACCTGTCCGAAGCGATAGATTACCTGTATTTTTCGGGAATGCTACTGACATACGATATCTGAGCCTGGAATTTCAACAGTTGCTGCAACTGGGACGGAAGATTCATCCCGTACAGAATCTGAGCCTCCGGAAGTGGTTGTGAGATCGGTTATCAATTTTTTAAATTAAGATCCTCAGATCATGGATAAAAATCAGTTTCTCCGTCACGTTCGTTTGAAAATCTGATAACCTGTCCGAAGCTATAGATTACCTGAATTTTTCGGGAATACTATTGACATATGGTATCTGAGCCTGGAATTTCAAGAGCTGCTGCAACTGAGACGGAAGATTCGTCGAGTAGTTAGGCTGAGACTCCGGAGGTGGTTGGGAGATCCTCTGGTACTGAGGTTGTCTGGCCGGTTGTTGCGGCTGATGATGCTGCTGTTGGGGATGTTGGCGATATTGACGAATCTGGGACTGTTCATGCTGAGGAGCCTGTCTCTTCTGTCTATGTCCGGCCCCTCGAGGCCCTTGAGCCGGTTGAGCGGCTCGTTGATGCTGGTACTGGGAAGTGAATTCTTGTTGCTGCGATTGAGCCGCAGCCAAAGCGTCGTATCTGTCGCGAGAATTGTCCACTTGAAGCTTTGATATTCGGATAAAGGTACACCATGAAAAACAATCCCAAATTAAATCCCTACCTCCATTTCTCCGGGATGTGATTGACGTAAGGGATTTGAGACTGGAACTTCAATAGCTCCTGAATCCGGGATGGAACGTTCGTGGAGTACTGAGGCTGAGCCTCCGCGGGTGGTTGAGTCGACTTATGCTGATGCTGTTGACGAGCCTGACGTTGATTCGTCTGACGCTTCTGTCTGGGCGGACCTCGGGCTTTAGCGCGATACTGGCTTCGATACTGATTCTGCTCGTCCGGCTCGGTGCGCGCCGCTGCTTTCTGCGGTTTGCCGCGGTAATTGTTCGGCTGAACTACGGGGCCTTGTTCCACCTGGGCATCCAGACCTTCGTATCTGACAATAACGGCAGATATGTAAGAAACCATCACCTTATTGCCGATTTATTAACCCTACACCTCGTATCATTTTTTTCTACTTTCTAACTCATGACTGGCGTAGAGATCCACCCTCGCGTTTTTTTTTATATTCCTATGATCAATAAATGGGTTTCCACGAATGAATCTCTTCGTTCTTCAATAAGAGAATGGCATGCGGCTAATATGATTTTATTAAAGTTTACGGAGTGAAAATCGCACGTAATCCCAAAACTTAACGAAAGTTGGCAACAATCGTATTTTTTAAATATTGGGATGGTTTTCCACCCCATTCATGAGTTCTAGGGTCAAAATTAGCCCGTTAGCTGTTTTAGTCCTTAGGGCATGTGAAATACCGCGGTCGGTAACAAAGCGCCTCCGCTATCTTCTTCGAAACTGTTGATACTTTGGACGAAAGTGAGTTAGGATTACGTGCGTCCATCTATTGCCTACGAAAACACAATTTGCTTTTGACCAAGATATCAGTGGTATTGCAGAAAACCGAAAAATCAATTTGTTACCGACTGAGTGTGGTGCGGGTGACAGCGCATGCGCTTCACATCGCCTTAGTTTCAATACTTCCGGTACCTGAATTGTTCGGGTATGATGTTCAGATAGGGAATCTGCTGTTGGAACTGCAGCAACTGCTTGATCTGAGTGGGTGCGTTGTTGTAAGGCCTGTAATTTGGCGCCACGGCCGCCGGTTGTTGGGCAGCTTGAGCTTGCTGATGATGAGCCTGGGCGGGTTGACGATGAGCGGCTTGCTGTCGCTGAATGTGCTGACGGGGTTGCGGAACAGGAGCGTCGTGCGGCACGAAAGCGTTTCGGGTGGCTTGAACTTCCGGTGGAAGTTGATGATAAGACTTCCAATTGACGCTCAAGCCTACAGATATGAAGAGTGACATTTTAACTCCTCATCCTCATTCTTTTTACTTCCCACGACGGAAAAAAAAGTGCATGCAAAAAAATTGATTCAAAATACATCAAAATCGACCTTAAAAAGAAAGAATCATTGAAATTTCAGAATATCACAGTTATCTTTTTTCGATATATGTTGCATGTAATTTTTTCCCCTATGTCTCGTTATCTCGCGATCCTACCGCTCGGATCTCTGTACTGCAGCGCCGCTGGAGTCGCGGGTCTTTGATTAACGTCGTAGTGTCCCTGATTGGCCGACTGCCTGTGTCCGTCCGTGGCTCCCTGAATCTGATAATTGGCGTTCGAGTCGGTGGGTCCTTGAATATGAAAGTTGGCGTTTCCGTCGGTGGCTCCTTGGATGTGAAAATTGGCGTTTCCGTCGGTCGCACCTTGGATGTGAAAATTTGCATTTCCGTCGGTTGCGCCCTGTATCTGAAAATCGGAGTTTCCGTCCGTGGCGCCCTGAATCTTGAAGTCGCTGTTGCCGTCCGAGGCTCCCTGGATCGAGAAATCGCCCGCTCCGAGCGACGCTGAGAAACGGATGCATAATAATTGTAATTACAGCGGGCGGAAAATATATGTATCGTTGTAAATGTGTCGTTTGCGCCGTGCCCGGTGATTATCTCGGGAACGATACGGTACGAGGAAACTGAAAATTGCACACGCAGACAGCGCTAAACACGCGCCGTTTCGCCTTTCTCGTGAAAGGAGACTCTGTTGCAGCCGAGGGAGAGCGCGTTCCCTCGGTACATAGAGGTTTATAGTTTCAACTAGTCAATCCAAAGGCTCCAGCTCGCCGATCAAATACCGGTCGGCTCTCTTGTGCGAACAAATTGTTTAACGATTTTTTCTTCTTTTTTTTTTTTTGCAACGCTCGTGATCGATCGAATATCCACCACTGTGTCTCGTTCCGCGAGCAACGTTTATGTTTCTGAGCTATATTGTGCTCGTGTCCCGTTCTCCCTTTTATGCTCGAGCACACATACCTCTTTGGTCCTCGTACTCGATTCCCTTCTCTTGGCTGTACTTGAGGCCCTGGGCGCGCCGGTTACCGTCACTCGGTCCCTGAATCGAGAATTGGCCCGTGCACAAGGGTAGTGCCACCAGGAATATTATCTGCGACAGATCGACGAGATCGAACGGTTAATAGGCGAAAAAGAGGAAATTAAATTTCCATGCACTGATAAAAAAAAAAAAACATGGTTGAGTCAACTATACACCCAGAAAAATAATTTATTTGACGCTCACCGTGTATTTGCTTTAAGTAAAATATTTATTTATTTACTTAATTTAAATAAATATTTATTTAAATCAAATAAATATTTTACTTAAACCAAATAAACGGTGGCCGTCAAATAAATTATTTTTCCGGGTGTCCATTCGGGCAGGGACGTTCAAATTAATATTTTGTTGGTACAGCTAAAAGATTGGTTGATTGAAAAATTTATTGGATGATTTCACCAAAATATTTTTGAGGCATTAAAATATTTTGTTCGACCAGTTAAATATTTATTTGAAAGTCCCTGCCCGATTCTTTGGTAGATTCAACCGCATTTTTTATCGGTGTGGAAATCTATATTTCTATATAGATTCTACAATAAACTAGTGTTTCCGCCGTTTATCAAACCTGTTATTTTGTTCTGTCATCTTGCCGGAATAAATTTAATCTCTCTAGACATTTACGGATAAGATTTTTTTTAACGCATCTTCACAAAAATCGAACTGCATCGAACGAATAAAAAATCCTCCGACCTTTGGCAATCTATCGAGAGTAAAAGTTGCGTTGGAAATTCATTTAAATGTTATCACCGCGATCTCCGAGGTGATCGATCGAATGATCGACGTTCAATAAATTCCTCGGCAAACTCAGCACCTCCATAATTATTGTCCATATCGTACGCGCGAGAATAATTTATTTACTTAACATTTTAGTTTGGTATTCACGGTAGGCAATTGGATTTTCGCAGTTTCATGTGAATCCGTGAGTTTGCCGGGAGAAAGGAAAGCTACAAAGATATGCAAAAGCCTGTGTGGGAGCGTTCTCGGGAACTCGAGAATATGCGCGAAGAATCTCGTCAGCTGCGATCGTCAAGGATCGATAATCCAACTCGTTGGCGCATGCGCTTATCGGCATACAGATAAAATGTGCCTGGATTTTTATTTCCAGCAAGACACATTAATTAACGCGTAGCATTACAATGAATTCTTTAAGGTCAGTCAACCGCCCAGAATTTTCCCAGACGCACGATTAGCACTTAGCGATCAAGTTTATAAGAGAAAGTTTTCCTCGTGGACGAGCCGGCGGACAAGTTCGTGACTGCAAAATGCGTGGGTGTCACGATAGCGGTTGACTACGGATTTATCAAATACATTACAAATATATCGACGGACCGCCTGAATACAGTTCTATACAAAACAACAGGATTTACCCCAATATTTTTTTTTATTATTGGGGTGATCCAAGTTTCTCACAAAAAAATTTGCCGTCAACCCAATCGATAATATGAAGTCGTTATGTAGACAACCGCTTCAATATATTTAGGTGCAGACATAAATTCCCCACACACACAATTTATCAACAATTAGAATTACGAAATAAAACCTACAAACATTTTTCATGGTAGACTGTAAAAAAAATTAGTTTGAAAATTGATTAACGGTATTGAAAGCTTTTTTACATAAACTGTTGTTGAAACTTCAAGCACATGTGCGTTGCAATTTTGCAGTAAAATGTTAATTTTATAATAATTTTTTTGGTAAATTTCAGGTCAATTTCAAACGATTTGTAACTTTAATATCTGTTATTGGAATTTTACGAAAAAGTACATCAATGTTCAATTAATGTAAGCAAATTGCAAATTCCAGTGCATTAAATTTACGATTTATTTTTACCGTGTAATGTGAAGAAAGAAAAAAAACCTTCTTAATATCAAAGAGAATCTCGGGCCAAAGGACTCAGGTCGATGGCCCTTTGTCAATGTGAATAATTATCGTCTTGTATAAAACTAGTATAAGATGATGACTGTGTAAATGTATAGCATTGTCAATAAATTCCTCTGTAAAAAAAAAAATTCGTATGAAATTCAATGTAACGGACTGGAAGTTTTTATGCAAAAACTGGAATATCAAATTTGATTTACAATTGTGATGAAAAATGAATGTACAGTGCATTAAAAACATTGGGAATATTTTATTTCAAATAATTTACTTTAAATTCAGTGCAAAAGTATATCAATTTTTCATCACAATTGTACATTAAATTGAATGTACCAGTTTTTGCATAAAAATTTTCAATCCGCTACGTTAAATTTAGAATTTTTTTCTACAGTGTATAGAAAAAATCGGTTGAGGAAGAAAAATATGCGATACCGTCGTTTTATCACCGCCGGGACGATGTACGCAACCTGCGAGTTTGAATACCCGATGCAGACATACCGGTTACAATGGGAGAAAAAACCGAGGAGAAGAGCACCGCGTGTAATCTCGCGAAGCAGGCATGAGTCGCCGGGAAAGGCAACAAAGTTTTACTCCGTTCCGTAGGCCATCGACGGTGTACGATAGAGACCCGACGGTACATATAGAACGCCGCGGGTACCGTTGTACTGCTGGAATTACGTGGACGGGAATAGAAAGTGAAATATAAATTAAGCGCTCGACTTTGAGACGGGATAGTTAAAAAAAAAAAATCTGATCCATACACCGGTGTGCCTGGAATGCGGTAGATCGACGCCCAACCGGCTTGCTCCTACGATAGACCACAACTGGGCAAATACCCAAAACACTTTAAGTACGCATTGAAGTACCCAGTACTTGAAGTAGCAAGGACTGGGTGGTACTTGAGTACTGACGTATCGATAATTGGCGAAACTTGAGTGATGAAACTCCGAGTACTCGATACTGACTCGGCACTTGAGTACTGACGTATTGAGTACTGGCAAAACTTACGCGATGAAATTCCGAGTACTCGCTACTGATTCAGTACGTGATACTTCAATACGTGCTTCAAGTACTTCGTGTATTTGCCCAGCTCTCCGACAGACAAATTTTCCAACAAAGAGCCAAAACAAACGTTGACGAGTACATTATTTGTCGATTATCTATGCAAATTGCCTTTATCGATCACATGTGCCAGAGATTCTTAGTGAAGTCAAATTTCGAAATTGAATATCTATGGTATTCCGCTCGATGAGATAACAACGAGAGTATCGCGGAATTCCGGGTTATGGATTCATTAAAAACAAACAAACAAACAAAAAGTTCACCGTTCCATTTTGCCCCATAGTTATGTCCAAAAAGTTCCACCTTACCCCAGTTTCTCAAAGTAACTCTATATAAGAACTTTTTCAAAAAAAATCTTCGAAGCCGAGCACTCGAAAATCAATCCATCTACGCCCCTCCCATTGCACAACGAAAGTTTCACGGAGTCCCGGAGCGATTCTGCATAGCAATTAAATCCCAGCGAAACGATATGTTTTCTCACACGCCAAGACACTATGATATTTGTTTATCCTGCCCGCACGCATGACTTTCTCCAGCCCGAGTCCCCCTGCCTGTATTTCACTCCTAATGATAATTAAAGAAAATTACACTTATAATAACGGGTATGTGTGTACGACAAAAATCGCCCGACGAAAGTGCGCGGCCTGTTGCGCAAACCACAGAGTATGCGGTCTCCAGTAACGAGGGTGACTTTTTTTTGAAGTGTTAAATTTTTTTTTTACGTTTTCTTACGTTAAATCGACTTACTTGCAATCTCGTCATGGCGAGGAGCCAATGCCTTGACATGATCGAGGGTGGAGTGTTTCTGAGGCGGGCGCGCGCCTCTCGGAACAAATTTATAGTGACTGTGTGTGCCCCCGTGCGCTCTCCGGATCTCTCTCGGCGCGCGCGCGCGAGGGGGATGGAACTCGCTGAACCCGCATCGCGCGGTAACCGGCGAACCACCACCTTCGAGCGAGTTTAATCCTCGATACACAGCAAAGAGCATGCTCCACTGATTTCACACCTCTTCGAAGCGCCAATAAGCTCTCCGCTCGCCTCCACTCCGCCAAATCCACCAAGAAGCGAATTTCCCAGAGAAAAAGTTACGATCATTAAGAACGGCTCTAAAAAAAAGTGTCGTTAAATCATCGCCTTGGAAAATTCCTGTAACATCTAAATAAAATCCTGTTCTCCGTCGAGTATGAGAACTCGTATCGCGAGTGTTTCCTCGCTCTGCTCGTTTACACGCGAGCGACTACGCAACGTGAGGAACAAAAAAAAAAATATGTAGGCGCGTTGCAGTCGACGCAGTGGACACGGTCGGGCATGGTCAGACGGTGTCTCTCGGCCGTTTCGGGACAAATCGGGAAAACGAGAAATGGTCCGAATACGGATGTCGCGGTAAGACACATTATACGCGGGATTATACCACCGAGCATGGGAAAAACACTCGGTCGGGAAAAATGTATGGAAAAGTTCGATGAACTTGATTACGCAAAGCTCGTTAGCACTCGGCTGTTTTTTCACTTGCCATTACGTGACGATCGGTGAGTCAGTCAGCGGGTGGGGCGATCGATGATCGATAAAGGATCCAATGAATTAACAAACTGACCTGTGAAACAAAATGATCTTGTAAACAAATCATGATAATTGAAATTGTGAAAACCCACTTGCTCGCGAAAGTCTGACTAGTAGTTTAATAAAACTTCGAAAAATATTTAAAAATTATACACCGGGTAACACACGGAAAGGTTATAATTATTTGTATACATTTTTTTTGGTCGATTAACTGCGGATTAAATTAATAAACTGATCTGTAATATAATATGATCTTGTAAACAAGTCACGATAGTAAATTTGTAAAACAAAAACGAACTTCGAAAAATTCGACAAATATTAAAAAATTATATACCGGATAACGCATCGAAACATTGTAATTGTTTGTATCAATTTTTTTTTTTGCGAATTAACTGCAGATTAAATTAATAAGCTGACCCATAGAATGAAATGATCTTCTAATGAAATCATGATAATTGAATTTGTACAAAAAAAAACTGACTTCCATGAAACTTCCAAAAATATATTTTTAAAAACTATATACCGCTTATCGCATAGAAACATTATAATTGTTTGTATGAATTTTTGCAAAACAATGAACAATGTAGGTAGGGCAACGAATGTAACAGCGGGAGCGATATATACGTGATAGCACCAATTCGAGTGTCACATACCGGTAATCATTGTCACGAAGAGAAGTGAAAGAATTACGTAACTCGAGCAGATAGATCGTTTATTACCGCGGGCGGCTGTGGAAAAATATAATAGTCTCATTAGATGGAAGTTACAAGCGGATATGTTTGTCGGATAATTTTTTTTTCTCCGTTTTTTTTCTGCGTCGAACAGTCTCAGTTCCGTCAATTGGTGTATCCGGGCGTAGACTCGTGTATCACACTAGAATGTATCCGAACATTCACGTTCCATCCGTCCTCTCACTTTCTGCACGGACTTCGCGAAAGTGCGCTCGCCGAGCTCGCTGATACTTCCTGGGAAGTAAATACTAAACGAGGATACCGCTCGTGACTGCATCGGCTTCGCTGTATGCGGTTCGCTGGAAAAATAAAGAAAAAAAAATTACTTCGATGAACCGGTCTGATTAACGAAAGGAGGCTATTATATGGCGAGGGTGTTTTTTAGAACTTTGTAGAAAAATCGATTCCTCATTAGCTTCGAACTTTCCTGTACCTTGCTGGACACATGCTCGTGTACAAAACCGCCGTCTGCGGTTGTTAATTTTCTCATCGTCGATATGCGCTCACTGAATCTCCGCTAGATCGGATGTAGAGGATAGACTTTTTTTTTAAATTATTCACAACTTCATTTTTTTAACTCAAACATTAAAAATAAAAATCAAATAGAAAAAGTTAAACACTGAAAAAGGAAGTAAACACTAAACGAGGATACCGTTTGGGACTGCATCGGCGTCGCTACATGCGGTATGCTGAAAAAAAAAAAAAAAAAAAAATTACTTCGATTAACCGGAGTGATTGTAAAAAATTGTCGAAAAATGGAGTTCTGTTTAGGTTCGAACTTTCCTGTGTCTTGCTGGGCACATGCTCGTGTACGAAACCACTGTCTGCAGTTGGTAATTTTCACTTGGCAGATACATCCTCACTAAATCTCCGGTAGATCGAATGTTGATGCGAGACATTGTGTTTTATTATTCTCAACTTCATTTTTTTTTACTGTTATTCGACAAAAAAAAAATGAAATTGCGAAATTAAAAATCGTACGACTGATTTAGCGAAGTTTCTGGAACGTTTATCGATCGGAGCCGAATACCGGTGTGAAAATTGTAGATACAGGAATCACACATGAATAGCAAAGTGAACCGGCGAATCATGCACCGTGAAGGCCACGAAAGTAGATCGCTTCTCGAGCGCGCGTTACAGTCTTCCTGATCCGGAGGAAAGCTATTCTGTCGAACGAAGTGAAACCGAATGAAACTATAAACGTGTTGTATTTTAAAGAAATAAAAAAAAAATACCAAATTCAACAATAACGAAAAAAATACACATTGTTGCTGCGACGAAAAATTACCTAAACCACAAACCTAATCCCAAAGAACATAAGTTCAGAAGAGAACATTTATTGTGCAAATCGACGTCTACAGTTCAATCGATATAGGACCGAATAACGTTCGACAATACCAAAAGAAAACACATATATCTATCTTAAAAAAAGAATCAAAATTTTTTGTTTTCAAGTTAAAAAATAAAGTAAATTGAAAAGAAGATGTTTTTCATATTTCCTCAAAGTCGACAAATCCGTCGAATGCGTAAAGACCGAGAAACACGGCCCGAAGAATCCGAAAGAAACGAAACTATCGCGCTAATCGCTTATAGATCTTACATACGGCGAGACAACTAACAATAGAAAAAAATAAAATTACCACTCCCCCTGTACAGCACGACCGTGCGGTTAGTCTCTGGTTCACAATGTATACATAAAATAAAATATATAAAGCAGAGGATAAACGTCACGATTCAGTATCGTTTCTCAGGCGCTGATTCCATGGGAGTGTCGGGACTCTCGTAGATCTGGCCGTCGGTCTTGACGAGGTAAACCTTGCTGGGATATTGGCGTCCGATCTTGACACTCTCGGGAAGAGGTTTCGGGACGAAAGGCTCCTTCGGTCGATAGAGAATGTGATTGGCGATCACGTTGTACGGAAGCTGGGCCTGGTAGCGCAGCAGCTGCTGGATCGCCGTGGGCGTGTGAACGCTCACTTCCGGTTGAGCTTCGATACCGCTCGGGGCTTTGTACTGCTTGTACTGAAGCCGAGGCTGCGAGGCTTGTTTGTCGAACGCCTGGTACCGGGACTCAGCTTCGGAGACCTGTTTCTTGAACTGCCGATACTGGGGCTGAGCCTGCGTAACTTGCTTCTCGTACTGGCGATACTGAGGCTGAGCCAGCGAGGCTTGTTTCTCGTACTGGCCGTACTGAGGCTGAGCCAGCGAAGCTTGTTTCTCGTACTGGCCGTACTGGGGCTGAGCCAGCGAGGCTTGTTTCTCGTACTGGCGGTACTGAGGCTGAGCCAGCGAGGCTTGTTTCTCGTACTGGCGGTACTGAGGCTGAGCCAGCGAGGCTTGTTTCTCGTACTGGCGGTACTGAGGCTGAGCCAGCGAGGCTTGTTTCTCGTACTGGCGGTACTGAGGCTGAGCCAGCGAGGCTTGCTTCTCGTACTGGCCATACTGAGGCTGAGGCAGCGAGGCTTGCTTCTCGTACTGGCCATACTGAGGCTGAGGCAGCGAGGCTTGCTTCTCGTACTGCAGATACCGAGGCTGAGCGATCTGCTTGTAGGGCTGATAGTGAGGCTTGGGCTGCGGCTGAGCCGGAATGACGGCGCCGTAAGGGAATCGCTGGGCGATTCGTTCGGAGGGTTTGTTGGTGTCCTTGTACTTGATGCCACCCAGTTTGCCGGGGACTCTGCCGATCTGAGGGACGTGCTGTGGCTGGGCCGGCTGATGGCCCTGAGCTCTGTAGGTCACCGCCGAATTGAAGTACTCCCGTTCGACCTGGGTCTGCGAGACCGCCGATTGATCGACTTTGATCGGCGTGGCTGGAGGCGGGACGATTGGGGCGTTCAACTGGTACAGATAAGCTCCCGGATCCACGTAGGGTCCCTGAGGCGCGTAGGACTGGGCGAGCAACTGCTTTATGTGATTCGGTATCGCCGAGTATGGCTGGTAGTGCGTTTCCGGCTCTGCAGGCGCTTGGGCCACGTGGGATTGTCTCTGGGCCACGAAATTCGCTTGAGCCGTCCCCGTCTCGGCACGCTGAGCCCTCTGGCCGGAGGCGACCTCGGATCTTCCTTGGATCCGGGGCATGTAGAATTTCCAGTCGACACGCAAACCTGAAACGTTTTATTTCGGTAAATTATCTCTCGATCATCTTTCAGAATTCTGTTTACTTTTTATTTGTTTCTGATATTCTGAAAATAATAATCAGCATCCGTGAGATTGTTATCATTATTATTGTTAACAGATTGTTGTGGCTCCGGCGTTTCGAGAGATTTTCATCACTTTTCGTCACTTCCGTCCGAGAAATTAGATTTCAAACCGGATGTGACGTATTTCTGATCGAGGAATGAGTTTTTTGCACACGACAATAGTGCACAGCGCCGCTGTGCACCGCATTATTGTGCACACCTCACCGAGACGCGCATAATAGAAGGAGACAAAAAAAATTGTTCGGGCAACAAGAATTTTGTTACCATAACTCATTTACCTGCTTAACATAGGGATAACAAAATATTTTACTGTGGCAGCAAATATTTTTCTGTAGGAGCCAAATATTTTTGCTGCCACAACAATAAATTATTAACGATCTACATTTTGTCAGTGAAACAGAACTATTTTTCTCCATGTAGAACCAAAATAGTATAATAGAGGAATCGTTATCAGGTTCTGGAGGGCCCGTAAGGGGACTCCCCGGATTCTTGAAAAATTGGGACAAACCATCAAACAATCAACTTTCCAAAAAATATATAAGATTATTATTGTTACTATTGTTATTGTTATTCTTAACAATTAAAACTGCAGAACGGTTTTTTTTAAATTCCCTTCTTAAGTAAATTACTAGAAATTGAGTAATCAATAGTAATTACTAGAAATTTAGTAATCAATGGTAATCTTACCATCGGGATCTTTGTATTGTATCTGGCTCTGATGTGCCCGTGCCGGTCGCTGCTGCGCATTATTATCCGCCGGTTGCGCCAAGCACGTTGACACCACCGTGAGAAGTAGAACCTTGAATAAGACAAAGTACCATCGCAAAGGTTAACATGGATGCTGCAACCTGCTCGTGCATCTTGGCCACGTTAGAAAGTTCATCCGCGATTGTGTACAGGCGTATCGTCTTCTTTAGCTATTCGCGTTTGCGCGATCGCGTGTCTCTCGCAGCGTGCATGATTTATAGACGGAAAAAAAATCTTTTCGAACGGACGTGATGTGCAAACAATTTTATTGTCACGCATAGATGGTCGGCAAGTTAAGAGGGTTGAAGGATGTGTCCTGACATACTAGTTTTTCACGTAACCATTTATCAACTCTGCATCCTCGACGCGAACTCGGCTAATATTTTTCAATATACAATCATTCGATGCACAAAAAAAGTTTTGGTATTTTTCTCGGTAACAAAAAAAATTTCTAGGTAACAAAAAAATTCACCAGGTCGAAATATAAAGAATTGCACGAGGAATTCCATTTTTTCGAACATATAATATTGAAATAAATGGAGGTTCGCCAATTTTTTTATATCCGCACCTGGAGATTTTTCGATCGATCGGAACACCTTTGCGAATGATCGATCGTCGGAAGTTTCCAATAAAAATACTTATTATCGCGAAAAACCAATAAAACACAGTTTTCGCCTGAAATTAATCCACCCTTTCCCATACATACATGTATAAAAGAAAACCAAATCGGCCCCCAAAAAAAAATCACTATACAAGATATCAATCAGATCACTCAGAAAATGATGTCGCGATAGAGCGTAACGCAGATCCTGTGCTGTTTTCACCAAACTGTACGTACAGTACATCACTCGAATATTGTCTTTATCTTCATATTCGATTTTTTTTTCTATTAATTTCACGATATAGCAAACCAACGAGTTCCGAATGAATTTATCGAGTCTATCGCGTGCAGATTCGATCGATCGAGCGCGGTGTGTGTTTTTAAATTGCCAGATCTCACTCACTGTCAGTATCATGGCTCTGTCCCGCGGAATGCGAATGCGCCGCTGGTTAAGTTGAAGAAATCTGCCGACGGAGGAGCCGTGTCTTCTATATAGACCCCGGAGAGAAGTCAGCTTGATGTAATTGGCTATAGCAGAGGTATAGCAATGGCTCGGCTACTTTTAAAGTCATTCGCCTCAGGTAACGAGTCAACCCGTAAGGCCTCCAGGTACATTATCATGTGGCTCCCCACGTCAAAGAATGCGTTCGTTGTCGTAACGCTATTATGGAATGCCAGGAAGCTGGACGAAACCCTGCCCTCGGGGGATAGTTTGGAAATTGGCTCTGGCGACGGACTCGGGTGCGAGAAGTTTCTCGACGTTAAACATCGCTCGCCATACCGCTGTGCGCATGTGCGATCGCGATTGCAATTGAAATTGTAATTGTTTAACAACGTTTACTACAATGCATATCTTGTTGGGCCAAAGTTGCGCTATAATAATGCTCGGAAATTTTCAACCGCACCCATCTCACTGTTGAAACTGGTTACTCATTAAAAGAACATACATTTTAAGCAAACGCCTGGCACGCTACGAAAAATTGTCGGCAATTAGCTAATTCGGGCTATAAACTTCACTTTTAGAGGCTCGGAGTAAAGTAGCTTGTTAGGGATAGTTTAAAATATATATATATGTATCGTTCGAGTACCATTGCAAAACCCATTTTTCCAGGAACACGTACCACCTGCATTAAACGTCGGGATGAATCCAACGCGGACGGGAGAACTTAAAAAAATAAATAAATTCCTTTAGTAGGACGGGGCTGATTATATGAATCTTTCGCAACGAGAGAGCAACGAGACGAGCGACGTACAGAGATAATCCGCATCGTGAAACAAAATAATAATAGCCGAAGATACACTCTGGAAAATATTTCATGCAGAAATTACTAAACTAGTTTTCTTGTTTTTCTTTACTTTTCCAAATTTTAAATGCTTTCAGGACAAATAAATTATCGTTGGAAATTCCTACATTTTATCGTAGTTATTAATTGTTGAGCATTCCGAAAGAGATTATCGAAAACGCGGGGCTTCATTGATGCGTGGGTATGAAACGAAATGAACTTACCGACCGCGAAACGAACAAGGGAAACGCAAACTTCCACATCGACAGCAGGTATGGATAACTCACCGCTTTCGATATGTACCAACGAACACTAACTTGTATCCGAATGTATATCAACAGATGATAAATTGTCGATTCGTATCGACAAAAAAAATACATCATCATCAGCTGCAAAAAAGAAAAACTGGAAATTACTATAAGTTATCCACGAAAGGGATGCATGAGTAACGGACATACAACAACTAAAAAAAAATCCAAATCTCTATAAATTCCCTCGTGATATAAAACCAACTGCTGATATATAATCCAAGGAATCTTGACGAATCCAGTAAAATCCTAAACTGTCGAGATCCAATTATATCTTCAACCGATTACAGTAACTGACCAGTAATAAAAAAAATCCAAACCTCTATAGATTCCCTCGCGAACGAAAATCAACTGCTGATATATAATCCAAGGAATCTTGACGAATCCAGTAAAATCCCAAACTATCGAGATCCAACGATATCTTCAACCGATTACAGAAACTAAACAGTCATTAAAAAACCCCAATCTCTACAGATTCCCTCGCGAAATAAAACCAACTGCTGTTAGAATCGAACAAATGTTGACGAATAAAGCAAAGTCCTAAAATACCAAGATCCAATGATATCTTCAAGTGATTGCAGTAACTGACTAGTAATTAAAAAATCCAAACGTCTATTGATTCCCTCGCGAAAGAAAACCAACAGCTCTTATATAATCCAAGGAATCTTGACGAATACAGTAAAACCCCAAACTATCGAGATCCAACGATATCTTCAACCGATTACAGAAACTAAACAGTAATTAAAAAACCCCAATCTCTACAGATTCCCTCGCGAAATAAAACCAACTGCTGTTAGAATCGAACAAATGTTGACGAATAAAGCAAAGTCCTAAAATACCAAGATCCAATGATATCTTCAAGTGATTACAGTAACTGACCAGTAATAAAAAAATCCAAACCTCTATAGATTCCCTCGCGAACGAAAATCAACTGCTGATATATAATCCAAGGAATCTTGACGAATCCAGTAAAATCCCAAACTATCGAGATCCAACGATATCTTCAACCGATTACAGAAACTAAACAGTAATTAAAAAACCCCAATCTCTACAGATTCCCTCGCGAAATAAAACCAACTGCTGTTAGAATCGAACAAATCTTGACGAATAAAGCAAAGTCCTAAAATACCAAGATCCAATGATATCTTCAAGTGATTATAGTAACTGACCAGTAATAAAAAAAATCCAAACCTCTATAGATTCCCTCGCGAAAGAAAACCAACTGCTGATATATAATCCAAGGAATCTCGACGAATCCAGTAAAATCCCAAACTATCGAGATCCAACGATATCTTCAACCGATTACAGAAACTAAACAGTAATTAAAAAACCCCAATCTCTACAGATTCCCTCGCGAAATAAAACCAACTGCTGTTAGAATCGAACAAATGTTGACGAATAAAGCAAAGTCCTAAAATACCAAGATCCAATGATATCTTCAAGTGATTACAGTAACTGACTAGTAATTAAAAAATCCAAACGTCTATTGATTCCCTCGCGAAAGAAAACCAACAGCTCTTATATAATCCATGGAATCTTGACGAATGCAGTAAAATCCCAAACTATCGAGATCCAACGATATCTTCAACCGATTACAGAAACTAAACAGTAATTAAAAAACCCCAATCTCTACAGATTCCCCCGCGAAATAAAACCAACTGCTGTTAGAATCGAACAAATGTTGACGAATAAAGCAAAGTCCTAAAATACCAAGATCCAATGATATCTTCAAGTGATTACAGTAACTAACCAGTAATAAAAAAATCCAAACCTCTATAGATTCCCTCGCGAAAGAAAACCAACAGCTCTTATATAATCCAAGGAATCTTGACGAATGCAGTAAAACCCCAAACTATCGAGATCCAACGATATCTTCAACCGATTACAGAAACTAAACAGTAATTAAAAAACGCGAATCTCTATCGATTCCCTCGCAAAATGAAGCCAATTACTGACAGAATCAACAAAACCATAACGAATCCAATAAAATCCTAAACTGTCGAGATCCAATGATATCTTCAACAGATTATTTACTCCCTTCGCAGAGTCCCCGTCCACGGATCATCCGACTTCCGGTATGCAGGCCTTAATGCAATACGCGCACGAGATCGCACCAATGAAATTTTTTCCCAACACCTCAACATTTCGACAATAATTTTCTTCGGCAAAAATTTAACGTGGGTCGTCGCAGCCGTAAAAGCCAGTAAGTAGGCGCACCCGTCTATGCGAAATCCACATTAGAGCAGCTATAAGGCGCGCATTACCGCGCTCGGGGTCGAAGAGAAATGTCGGATTAACCCGTGCCGCGAATCGCATGCGTGCCGGTGTTGGTGCAATAATCGAGTCCGGGGCGTGGTAGACGTTGTTGTATGCACACTGTAAAATTCACGCTACATATATTTACCCATATATACATGCAACTGAAACTACAGAAGACCTAAGTGCGATTCGAGCATCGGCAGCACAACAGAGAACCGTGATGTGTACCGCTCGAGAGTGGAAGACCGAGACGAGCGCACGGGATGGCGAACCAAGGACTCTTCGAGTCTCTCTTGTGACTCTCCCGACAAGACTTGACGGGAGGGATCCTGAGAAAGATCGGAGCCACGTCGACGTATAAAACACCCCTCCCGAGCGCTCATCGCGCACTGTTCGCACTCGACTTTCCGATATGCGGGCCATCGTCGTAAGTTTTACATTTCTCGGGTTTTTTTTTTTTTTTTTTCTTACCAATTAATTTGCTTCGAATTATTCATACTGGTTCACGATGGCAATTGGGACATTTCGATAAAGTGATTAATTTTTTTTTATATGAGAGAGGGATTGAAATGTCCGTTACCGAAATCTGCAGATAATAGTGGCGGCGTTCGCCACCTCGGCTCTGGGTCAGTCGCCCCCTCATCGTCATCGCTCCTCGCAGGATGCTGCGATTATCAGCGACGCGCGTTATCTCGCCGGTGACGGGACTTTCGGTGCGGCGTACACTCAGGAGGACGGCGTGGAGTTCAAGGAGGAGAGTGACGCGAACGGCGATCGCAAGGGATCTTACTCCTACGTCGATCCGAGCGGTCATCGTCGCACGGTGTTCTACACCGCGGGCAAGAATGGCTTCCAGGTTCGTGACGAACTCGAGGTTAATATCCCATGCATACCTCATTTGCTATTAAAAAAAAAAAAAAACATAAACTATAAATTTTTTTTGGGATTAATTATGTAAATTCAATTCTCACCAGTCAGTGCAAGATTTCAATTATTTTTACACCAATTTTAAATCGTTCGACTGTTCCTGTTACAAAACTGGGAGTGGGAGTACAAATTATTTGAGAATATTGAAAATGGATTTCGCTATAAAATTTGTTTTAATTCATCAACGACAAACGTCTTTTGCGATCAATTTTATGATCAATTCTCACTAATCAATGCACGCTTTCAATTATTCTTACACCGATTTCAAGCCGTTAGAATATTTCCATTACAAAATCGGAAGTTGAAGTACAAATTATTTGAAAACATTGACGAATATTGTAAATCGATTTTACAACAGAAATAAAAAAAGCTCCATCGACAACAAACGTTTCTTGCGATCAATTTTATAAATTAAATTCTCACCAATCAATGCACGCTTTCAATTATTCTTACACCGATTTCAAGCCGTTCGAATATTTCCATTACCAACCCGGAAGTCAAAGTACAAATAAATTGAAAACATTGACGAATATTGTAAATGGATTTTACAAGAGAAACAAAAAAATCCATCAACAGCAAGCGTTTCTTGGGATCAATTTGATAAATTCAGTTCTCACCAATCAATGCACGCTTTCAATTATTTTTACCCCGATTTCAAGCCGTTCGAATCTTTCTGTTACAAAACCGGGGGTTTAAGTCAAAATCACTAAAAAAAAAAATTTACGAATATCGAAAAATTGATTTCTTTTTTCAGGCTACCGGAGATCACATTCCCACGGCTCGTCCAGTCGTAGCGCCTCAGCCGGAATACGAGCCACTTCCCCAGTACAATCCCCCCGACTATCGGCCTCCGCAGCGCCAGTATCAGGCCCAGGAGCGACCGCGGTCCCACTACAATCAGGAATCGATTTATCAGCCTCAGCCGCAGCCGCAGCCTCAGTATTATCCCAGGCCTCAGTACCGTCCTCCCCCTCCCGCAGCCCCCCCGCGGCCGCCCCCTCCTCAGTACCGTCCTTCTCCCACAGCCCCCCCTCCGCCTCCACTTCCTCAGTTTCGTCCTGAACCTCAGCCCCAGTACAGACCTCAGCCGAGGCCCGCCTATCAGCCGCAACCAGCGTACGCACCCGAGCCCGAATATCAGCCTCGTCCTCAATTTCAATATCAGCCCCGGCCGCAGTATCAGAGCCAACCCGCACCTCGACCTCGACCTCAGTACAACGAACTCGCCACCCCTCCGCCGCGCAGATTTCATCCACCCGGCAAATTGGACTTTAACCGAACACCCGATGGCTTCTCGTACACTTTCAGCAAAAACTGAAAAACGCTGTATAAAAAATTAGAAAAAAAAAATTCGTTGGAGTTTAAGTTGATTTATTTTTTTATATTCTGCGAGGATTGAATGAGGATTATCAATTTTGCCGAGCAAATTAAAGTTCGGACTATCGTCGGAGATCCCAATAAAAATTTACGCACTTTTCATCAAATTTTTCGTTCATCGAAACGCGATGGTACGACGGTAAACACAAGCTTAGGTTTAAAAAATTCGGTGGAGTTTAAGTTGATTTCTTTTTTTATATTCTGCGAGGATTGGATAACGATTATCAATTTCGCCGAGGAAATTAAAGTTCGGCCTATCGTCAGAGATGCCAATAAAAATTTACGCACTTTTCCTCAAATTTTTCGTTCAGTGAAACGCGATGAAACGACGGTAAACACAAGCTTAAGTTTAAAAAATGCAGTGTAGCTTAAGTTGATTACTTTTTTTTATCTTCTGCGAGGATTGGATGACGATTATTAATTTTGCCGAGCAAATTAAAGTTCAGACTATCGTCAGAGATGCCAATAAAAATTTACGCACTTTTCCTCAAATTTTTCGTTCATTGAAACGCGATGAAACGACGGTAAACACAAGCTTAGGATCCCGTCAGTGAATTATTTTTGTTTATTTTTTTGAAGAGGTGGGTGAATTGAAAATTGCAAGACGTGTTCACCTGTGTATCTTAATTGTCGATATATCAATAAAAATCTCTGATTACGATCGCATCGTCCTTCGTTCGATACATCAATGGTCTATAAATTTCCTTACCTTGAACCATGATCACCGAGTCGTTGTACGTTTGCGTCGATGCGAGGCATCAAATGACTGCGGCACCGATAATGAGAGTGCTGTGCACCTTCGCATTCCTGTCTGAAATCCGAACCAGCCTCTTTCCTCGTGCAAACGAGATACCGCGTAATGCATTCGTTGCATGTTTACGGATCAGCAGAATATTCTTCCGATCCGATGATAATGCCTACGCATTATTTTATCAGCTTCCCGTGCGCGGATTAAACCTCGAAGCGAATTAAACTGCAATGAAAATAAATGAATTTATTTATTTTTTTAATTAAATTAAAAAAAGAGTGAAATGAACGAGAATAAAAAATTAGTTTCCATCACGCGCGTCAAATACACCCTGAAAAGTAAATAAATTTAATCAACTAAAAAATTTAATCATCCTCATCGAATGTGAATTATTTTCACAGTCTCATTCAGCAGAGATCATTCAGATGCACGAGATAGTCCGATCGAGTGGAGTTCTTGGGTGTGGAACGTGTGCCAATCCCTCGTGACCGGGTCAGCTTACTTTCATCTCGTAACCTTTGGGATCCACTTCCCATGATGCAACGGCCTAACGGCTACGCCCAATACCGTACAAGAAAAGCAAGAAAGAAAAAAAAAAACAGAAAAAGATTATACGGTGAACGAGTTTTGTCGTGACGGCAGTTCTCCAGGAAGCAAATTGCTCGTGCTCTATTCGCTAACTGAACAGCAAAAAAAAAAAAAAAAAAAAATCTGTGATTACCCCGAGCTCTCGGCATTGTATCCGCGAGCAGCTCCGAGTACCGGGATATCCCATTGTTCGACACGCGAAAATTCGTAACGAAATGCAAGGCATCCGATGTCGCACTTTCCGCAACGAATGCGTCTGTGGGCGGTCATCCGTAGCGTAATTTATAAAGCGGCGGGTGCGCCGTCGTCCACGCAAGGTGAACCACCTACGTGTGCATGCGAACCGGACGTTTTCACAATGACGAACCTGCGTTGCAAATAATAAGGAAATGCGAAAGTCGCCCGACTGTGTCGAGACGCACGAGTTAATGCAGCGGCGCATGTAAATTCGTTCGATGTCGCGTCGAACAGGTTCCTATGTGATACGCGGGACACCGGTGGCTCTTGAGTTTCCGGTCTCTGCAGACAAAATATCTCTGGTTAGAGCTATCTTAATAGATCGGTAGATTAATGCTCTAGAAAAAATAAATTGAAATATCAATTTATGAGTAAACCAGAGGATTGTTGTGGCTCGGGCGCTTCGCGCTGTCGTCATCAACTATGGAATTTGGAAGCCGGAAATTTAGATTTCCGGCGATTCAGCGAAAATACATCACTTCCGGTTTAAAAATCAAATTTTCCGACCGGAAGTGACGTCATACGTGAAATACGTCACTTCTGGTTTGAAAATTGCATTTTTTTCAACCAAAAGTGAGGTCATACTGGAAATACATCACTTCCGATTTGAAAATGGCATTTTTTTCAACCGGAAGTGACGTCATACCAGAAATACGTTACTTTCTTTTTGAACATCTCATTTTCGGACTGGTAGTGACGTCGTACCGGAAATATGTCACTTTCAGTCGAAAAATGAGACTTTCAAACCGGAAGTAATGTATTTCCGGTATGAAGTAATTTCCGATAAATGAGCTTTCCGGACCGAAAGTGACGTATCGCGGGTATAAATGAGGTTTCCGGGTCGGAAATGACGAATTTCCGGTTTGGCATCACTTCCGGTCGAAAAATATAAGATTTGGACGAGTCACACGGATGCGAACAAAACTTTCTGCTCACTGTATTTTGCGCTTCCATTAAAATAATACACATATTGCCCGATGCCCTCGACAAAAACGATTTGCATCGATGTGCGAGCCTTGGATTGAAGCCTGCAGCGGTGCAACTGTCGATAGGAACGTCCAGGTAGGTGTACGAGACCGGTACAGGCTGCTGCTTTAATACCAGACCAATCGCCGGAGGAATTTATCCCTACGAATTCCGATGAATATTTGTCTCGATGATATTTATTTATAAAGGTATAGGTGAGTATACATCGTATATTATGATTATGGCAGTAATATACTGACTCTGGGATTAGCTGCGTGTGACATCAACAGTATAAAAGTAGTTAAAAACAGCTGCTAGAGGCAGTCGCAAGATTCTTACGATCGGTCTCTCTCTCCACACTCGCTCTCTCTCTCTCTCTCTCTCTCTCTCTCTCTCTCTCTCTCTCTCGTTCTCTCTCTTTCTCTCTCAACAAAAAACAAACGTATAAGTATACCTAGCAATCTATTGTATCCCTTAATTATATGTATAATAATCTTATGTCACGTGCCGATGTGCCTCCCAGCACGTATTTATATTATGTCGGAGTTCGAGAAAAAAAAAATATATATATAAAATTAAAATTAAAAAAAAATCATAATATTATTGAAGATTGGAGAAACATTATCAATAAGTCCCGAAGAGAAGGCACTATGCGTCTATGAAATAATTTTGTCGAACGTCAACGTCGACGCTTACGTACACCGCGATTAATTACAAATAATACAGCCTTATACCCACTTATTCTCGTATATAGGTCGTTTTGGAATCGAAGAAACAACGTAAACGAAAATATAAAAAGATCACGCGGATGGTAATACCTCGCCGCTATACGTACACTCTCACTATTTCGATTTATGCTCCAAAATATCTATCGGCAAGCAGACATGTTTAATTTTTTTGTTTTTTTTACTCTCTCTCTTTTCTAAAATACTTTCGGCGAGTAGCCTCATTTGTTTCGTTCGCGAAAACCAACGTGATTCACACGTCGACCATTAATACTAGCCTAAGGTAGTTAATAGTCGGATATACGTCCGAGACACTTACTTAATTTTGAATTTGATTGCACTTTGTACAATGCTGCGTACATGGTCATTCGTACGCGCGGTCTACATTTTTTTTTTTGGAAAACGGCAGAGTAAACGATAAATGCAACGTGCTGGTAAATTCTCCATCGGAGAAACTCTGTGTTCCATTAAAAACAATGAAAGATGACGCGAAGATAAAGATATCGTTTACAATGAAGTTTCGAAAAAAATTGGGTTGTTAAAAATTATAAAACCGTAAAAACATCGATGAATGAAAAATTTATCGAGGAGAATGATTATCAGAATCTTGTCGAAAAGCACTGATTTTTTTCGAAGTAAAAAAAAAAAAACAAAAAATATCAATTACGCTACGTTCGGTGTTCAGTCGTTTTTTTTAGCTACTCGGCGGTAAACAATAACGTGAAGTAGGAGGCACGACAGCTCTACACTTGTTTCTTAGCGCGTACCCTAATGGTACCCTAAAACTTTTATCCTACGGAAGAGGAAATAAGCGTTGGTTAAGCTAAATCGCTTCCACCTTTGGGAAATACTCTTTTATTCCCGATGCAGCATCGAGAACTTCAGAAGTTTTTTAAAGTAATGAAAAAAAAAAGAAAGAAAAAAAATAGAACAAATAATAATGAAACTATGTATCGTCGATGTCATGGACCGGATGTTGGAGAATCGAAGATTAAGATTTTGCGATTAAGACGCACTGAACGAAGACGATGGGAAGCTCCGCTGTTTTCTGTACAAACGTACGCTGAACGGTTCGTACACATGGGGATACCGGCTCGGTGATCCAGTCGTCAAAGAAGTTAATATGTGCATTTGCATTGTAGTTGCATATTTTTTTTATACACGATATTTCTTCCATTAAAAACATCACTCCAGTAGTTAAAAATGCATTACACATACATTCCCAACCAAAAGTTTAATTCAACATCAAAATTTGAGTACTTCGCAATATGCCAAACATCTGAAAAAAATCAGCCGTATTAATGATGTCACGTTTGATTTTGTACAATAATAAAGCCAAAAAGTTATTAATCAATTATTGAAAAAATAAATTGTTTTAAAAAAATTAGAAAACCTTTAATTTTTTTCATTTTAAATGAATTCTTTGATTTTTTAGAATTCACATTAATTTTTTCAGAATTTTTTTATTTTTCAATTTTTTTTTTTTTTCGTAATTTTGAAAAATCGTTGTAGAGGCACGTATTTTGGATATGCTTCCGTATTACCATTCCACAGTACTGACAAAAACTTTCGTGGCGAGTTTACGCCAACGGTTTCGTAGTCATGGCGTTGAAAAAAATGTTTATATGTCAGAACATTCTGAAAAAATTCATGTGGCTTCTGGAAAATCAACGAATCACTTGAAAAGAGAATCATTTGAAAAGAGAAAAAAAAGGTTCACTGATGATTTGTTGAACAATATTTTATAGCAATTTGTTAATAACTTTTAACACTATTATTATGCAAAGTCAATGTTTTGGCACCTTTACTGCAGTTGATTTTTTTCAGATTTTTATACCACTAGGAATAGATTCAAATTCAAATGTTCACTGAGTCTCACTTTTGGCTGGAAATTGTACGTGTGATGTATCCTTAACAGACAAGTCATGCCAATGGAAATAATTATTACTTCAAACAAAAAAAAAATCTATCCAAGAATTCAAGAATTAGCGCGTATACGGCCAATTGATAATCGTCCGGCGCGTCGGCTGAGTATCGTTTCATCCGTTAAATCATCGTTGCAATATTACGATCACAGTTCGCACGCCGCGTACGAGCCGAGTGTCCTGTGTCTCTTCTGTATACCAGAATCAACGTGTACGCGAGGTCGTGAAGTTGTACTATGGTAATATACGAATCGACGGTAGGCGATAGTAATGATGATTACAGGAAGGTAGGTTGTTCTAGCTGCATAGTCCCGAAGGATCGACGGCTCCCCGCGAGATCAGGTCCGCTGTCGTTTGATCGGCGACCTGCTTGCCGGCGCTGTGTTGCGACGGTGCCTGCTGCGCCTGTGGCTCGAAGTGCGATCGCACGTGGAACATGAACTCGGGAAAGTAAGCGGCTGCGTGCTGCGGCGCGGCCGACGCTTCCAAATGTGATCTGCACATTGAAAAAAAATATATATGTACATAGGCCAAATGAAATTTAAATTAAATTTATGTGAAATACGAATGTCGGTAACAAAAACTGTACTGAATTCCGTTTTGCAAATGCAGTCCGCCGAGGAAAATGAAAATTGTCTTTCCCTGGAAAATCGGCAGACGCAGGGAAAGACAATTTTCTTATTCCTCGGCGATCGGCAGTCTCAAAACGGCATTTAGTACAGTTTTTGTTACCAATTGGGCGCGGGGCAGGTGGGCGGGGGGTTAAACACGTTTGAGTACGAGTGAGATGGAGTAAAAATGCTGAACCCATTTTTCTGCGAAACAATTCTATAAAATGAAAATCTAATTGCGGGGCTGCGTTAACCAAATACGCAATTAGCCCCGCGATTCGTTTATTATTGGTTTTCTTCTACGTCTGAAACGAGTTTCTGAATTAAATATCACGCTAAGAGTAAAATGAATTACAAAGTTGTAATCAGCGGTCAAAAATTGTTTAAAAACAGCCTCAAAACGGCGAACTGTGCAAATTTCTGTTAGCGACGATTGTCTACAATAATTTTTGCGGTAACTTCTGACCGTCTCAATTTAAAGAGATGTAGACATTTTTTAATGTTACAAAAAAAACAGTGCAAAATAATTTGCACACAGCTTCCGCATTTATTAACATTTTGCGCATAGCTTTCTCCGTGAGAAAGCCAAAAATCGATCAGCGAACTTTCTCATAGAGCCCTATGCCCAAAATCGATAGATAAGGAACCCATTTACAAATGCTTGTTCTTGTTTTTCTTGACTACGAAAAGCTTCGCGATCAGATCGTTTCACCAGCTGAATAATAAAAACTTCAGAAAACTCTTTCAAGTTATTTAAACAATAACAACATTATCTATAAAAAAAAAGGATGAACGAGAAGCATAAAATGAATTTTTACCGTGCGTGTTGCATCCATTCTTCTCTCGTCGCGAGTTGTCTGCCGCACAGCTCGCACGCCCAACTGACCGGCTCTTCTTTGGGCTTGTGAATAACGTCTTGCCGCGACTGTTGCTGCTGCTGTTGTCGCTGCTGTTGTTGCTGCTGCTGTTGCTGCTGTTGCTGCTGCTGCTGTTGCTGCTGTTGTTGCTGCTGCTGCTGATCCGTGCTCGGAGCGGCGGGCGTCGACAGTGGCATAACGCCCGGTCTATGCCTCAGTTTGTTCATGTGAATGACTAACTTATCTCTACGAGCGAACGCTTTGCCTGCAAATAACGTAGAGAGGGGTTCTTTAGTGATAGTCTCAGCCGTGTTATTTATCGCGTGGCCGAAAAAAAGGGATCTTTTTTTTCAGGCGTCTTCTTGAAAGAGCAGCATGTAAGTGAAAACTGACTCACCGCAGACTTCACAGGAATACGGCTTCTCCCCGGTGTGTATGCGCATATGAATAACGAGCTTGTCTTTGCGAGCTAGACCCTTCCCGCAAACCGTGCAAGCGAATGCTTTTGTCGTTGGTTCGCCGGTGTTCGTGGCTTTCGACACGGATCCCGGCCTCGACGAGACACTGTTCGTCGTTCGAAGTGGCTGGTTTATCGTCGGTGGCCTGTTGCTCACGAATTGCTGCTCCGGCGCCCCCGGAAACACCGGCATCACGCCGCCACCCGGACGCATCGCTGCAGAGTAGTCCGGAGACCTGCACCCGAATAAAATAACAAGATTAATCGATAACTCTCATAAGTGTTCGGATTTTTTTTCAGTTGTCGAGTGAGAATATCTTGCAGTTTTTTTTTTTGTAAGAAACGATTGATGCAAATGTTCACTTCCGGCACACCGGAGTGTAATTGCACGATAGTTGCTCTTTTTAAAAAAGTCTTTTTTTTAAGTACTTGGCGTAGAGCTCTACTACGTTTGTCGATAAAAGGATGACTTTTTAAACAAATTATCGATACAAAATTTCACTGCCGGCACATCGGAGTGTAATTGCACGATGGTTTCTCTTCTTGAAAAAAATATTTTTTTTAACTACTCGGCGTTGAGACTCAACTGCGTCTGTTGATACAGGAATGTTTTTTTTTTTTTTTTAAGGAATTGTCGATCCATAATTTCACTTTCGGCACATTGGAGTGTACTTGCACGATAGTTTCTCTTTTTGAAAAAAAATCCTTTTTTCAAAAGATTTTACTGCGTCTGTCGACAGAGGGATGATTTTTTTTTACACACCAGGTTCCGATAGAGCGAAGCACTCGAACTCCATCGTCGTAACCGAGACCGTCGTCCGGCAGTGTGAACGTGGGATTGGGTGGTTGGGGAGCTGTCGACAGTCCAGGACCGGCGAGCCTCGCTTGAGCGGCTTGCTGTGCCATGTGCTGCTGAACCGCAGCGTGGGCCACTGTGTGAGCCTCCACATACGCCGAGCGTTGCTGCTGCTGCTGCTGCTGACCGCTGCTCGACATCTTGTCCTTGTCCTGGGGGAATAAAAAAAAAACAAAAAATTATTATTTATGACCAGACACGCCACACGCTACTCATTCCCTCGAGACTGGTTCGTTCCGAATTGGACCGTTAGAAAGTTGACGATGATGTTTACTATAGGAAAATAGAGCACGAAATAGCAATTTCAATTGACGGGGTCGACTTAAAAAGATTAAACGCCACATAGTACTTTTGTTTCATTTCCGGTGCAACTCGAATATAATTTAAAAAATTGGATGTTCTGTCTCGTACGAAAAATGTATCATGGGTTAATTCCGTTATCGTCGTTAGTCGAGTATGGTCGAGTATCTGAAAATTAAGCAGGAAATAGACGTTTCAATTGACTAGGTCGGTAAAACAAAAATGCAAAACAAAAATGCCACCTAGTATTTTTGATGCACTTCCGGTAAAACTGGAATATAAAAGAAACAACGTATGTTCTGTCTCGTATAAAAAAATTGATCACGGCTCAGTAGTGTTAGAAGAGTTGGTCGTTGGTTTGAGTTAGTCGAGTATCGGAAAATAGAACACAAACTAGGCTTGTCCATTGACTCGATGCACAAAAAAAAAAAAATTAATAAGAAAAGTAAAACGCCACTTAGTACTTTTGCTGCACTTCCGGTGCAACTGAAATGTAAAAGAAAGAACGTATGTTCGTCTCGCATTAAAAAAATTGCCAACGGTTTAATTCCGTTATCGTCGTTAATCGAGTATCGGAAAATTGAACACGATTTGAATCGTCTCGGACGATAAAAAAAAAAAACATACTATTAAAAAGAAACCACCTAGTACTTTTGTTGCATTTGCGGTGCAACTTAAATATAAAAGTAACAATGCAAGTTCCGTCTCGTTTTTAAAAAAATTGATAATGGTTTAATTCCGTTATCGTCGTTAGTCGAGTATTATAGTCGAGTTAGTCGTAAGTCGAGTTGGTCGAGTACCGGAAAGTAGAGCACGAAATAGGCGTTTCAATCGACTTGGTCGACGAAAAAAAACAAAAAAAAAATCAAATAAATCGCCACCTAGAACTTTTGTTGCACTTCCGGTTGCAGCCTGAATATAAAAAAGAAATAACGTATGTTCTGTCTCGTATAAAAAAAAATTGATAACGGTTTAATTCCGTTATCGTCGTTAGTCGAGCATGAACGCAATAAATTGTCTCTTATCAGTAATATCGACGACGCGCATTGAATGCCGTATATAGCGTGATGGTATAATAATCTCGACGATGCACTCCATCCAACGAACATTGGCAAGATCGTGTTCGTCCAATGACGCTGATCGTTCGTGCGGTCATAACCCTGCACCGGAGGGGCACGCATGACAAGTTTAAATTGTCGAATCGACGACGAACTCTCCGACTATGCTATGCTCGATTACACCGAATTGCAGCGCGTTTCCAACTCGTATCAAAAGCGCCGTATACATTTAAATAACAAATGAAGAAAAAATAATGTATAGAAAGAACAATACAATTTAAAAAAATAAGACAAAATAAAAAATTATTCGGTCACTTCAATAATTCGTTTTTATTTGAAGCATTTTTTCTTGTGCCACGTTGAGTGCATGTTTGTTGGTAAAAGTTCCGTCAAATCAAATAAAAACGCTGCCAAGTGAGTGTACAACATTATCGATGCATTAAACTTTAATGACTTACGAAAGACCGTGCTCACCGAATTCTTCGGCATTGTAAGAAAAATATCGCGAAACGAATTACACTGCAATGGAAAATAAATAAAAAAAAGTTGAATGCATGTTTGTTAGTAAAAGTTTCGCCAGAACAAACAAAAACGCTGGCGAGTGAGTTAAACATTATCGATGCATTAAACTTTAATGATTTGCGGAAAACCGTGCATATCGGAGTGTTTGGGATTGTGAGAAAAATATAGCGAGGCGAATTAAACTGCAATCAAAGATAAATTTAAATAAAAATGTTAAAGAAACGTTTAATAAAAAAATTTAAATAAAAATTGAAAAAAAATGTTTAATAAATTGTTTTAAATAAATAAAAATAAAAACGTTTAATGCATGTGTGTTATTAAAAGTTTCGCCAAAACAAATAAAAACGCTGCCGAGTGAGTTAAACGTTATCGATGCATTAAACTTTGATGATTTACGGAAAACCGTGCATACCGGAGTCTTCGGGATTCTAAGAAAAATATAGCGGTTAGCCGTCCGTTAACGAAATTCCGCTGATATCCATTTGGCAAACGATTTGATTTGAACTCAACAAGGCGTCTCTGTTGTCCTATCGTGAATAATGGTATTTATGCACATAACGGTAACATGACTCACGGTCTCGAGTGATTTTGTCTGGGTGGTCGAATCTCTTTCGTCGCGCGTAGCGTTTCTCCGTAAATTTTTTTTTTTTTTCTATTGCTAAAATATATAAAATAAAATAATTCGCAGGACTTTGTCTGCACAGTTCACTAACCTCTCCAACGGAAATCGAACCTACACAAAAAACATACATTCGACGCGTATTTACATCGTAAATTTAAGTCTCTGTAGATTCCAACATGTTTCCAAAAATATATTCGAAAACAAATCCATAAAATAAAATCTTTCGGGTGAAAAATATCGATTTCCGGTATCTCGGCGTAAGTATACTTGGTAAAGTCTCGCTTAAAATAATCGTTTTTATAAGTACTTGCCGTACTCCGTTCGTTTATTTTCACACTCGTAAAAAAATATAGCCAGAACAAAAAGTACATTCGACGTGTATTTACATCGAAAATTTAAATCGCTGTAAATTCCGAGATATAATTTTCCAAAAATATGTTCGAAAAGACATCCAAAAATATTAAATCTTTTGTCTCAAAAATATGTTCCGTACGTAACAGAAGTATTTCCCGATACAAGCCGCGTATACCGTTTTCTTTTTTTTTTCACGTGTGCAATGTAGATCTCGGCTCGATTATTCTCACGATCTTGAAAGAATAAATATCCAGAAAAAAAATGCATTTGACGCGTATTTACATCGAAAGTTTAAATCGCTGTAAATTCCAAGACATATGTTTCCAGAAATATATTCGAAAACAAATCGAAAATATCAAAACTTTCGGCAAAACAAATATCCACTTCCGGCATATTGGCGTAAGTATGCTTGGTGGCGAGTCGCTTGAAAAAAATCTTCTGAAGCACTCGGCGTCGAGACGCTACCGCGTGTCCTGATATTTCGTATGTAACACAAGTATTTTCCGATATAAGCCGCGGATACAGTTTTTTTAATCGATAATTGATCTCCGTTCGATTATTCTCAAAAACTCTGAAAAAAAATATTCATAAAAAAAGTACCGATCGAATATCTCACCGAAATATCTTTCAGCAAAAGTCTTCAAAATTTGTCAAGAATCTCGTCGCCGTTGCGAAAGATGATTCACCGCAGAAAACCCTAGAATCCCTAGGGAAAGTGTATCGTCGCAGTCTCCTCCGAACAAATCCAAAACATAAAATCATTCAGCTAAAAAGTATGTTTCGTACCTAACACAAGTATTTTCCGATATAAGCCGCGTATACTGTTTTTTTTTTAAATCGATAATTGATCTCCGTTCGATTATTCTCAAACACTCTGAAAAAAAATATTCATAAAAAAAGTAGCGATCGAATATCTCACCGAAATATCTTTCCGCAAAAGTCTTCAAAATTGTTCAAGAATCTCGTCGCCGTTGCGAAAGTTAATTGTCCGCAGGGAGCCCTAGAATCCTGACGGAAAGTGTATCGTCGTAGGTCCCATATAAAATCCGGTACGTGACGTTGTCCCGGTCACGAGAGTCTCGAACGAAGGGATTCCTCGGTCGGTCGAAGGACGAGCATCGGTTTCCTCCGCGGCACGGAACAGCGTCAAGAACAAGAGCCGAGCCGAGCGAGCGAGAAAGATAAAGATGGTGGGAGAGAGTTCCGAAAGGTCCGCGGGGTCTAGTCGACGCGCCGCACCAACACAGAGGAGTTCATGTGTAACGGCGGTGAGGCAGACACTGCTGTTTATCCGTGTGTATCGATCCACGAGCAACGAGAGACAAGCAGCAGCAGCACCGCAGCCGCGGAGAAGTTCGAAGGAACGCAGAGAGCCGAGAGAGCCGGAGAGACCGGAGAGAGCAATAATACGCTGGAACAAGGCGCGAGAAAGCGTCGAGCGGTAGAGCGTCCTCGGGAATCTCGATCGCGAGAGCGCCTCGTCGTCTTTGCACAAAGTATCAATTCTTACGTCCTCCCCACCGCTCCGCCGCAGGCGTCCCTGTGCGACTCTCACCGGGCTTTCCTGACGATCGACCGAAAAAAATCGCGAATCCTTCACTAGGCACGAAATCCTCGTAAACTCGATTTCAAAACTGCAACGCTCGACTGTTCGAGTGATATTTTTTTTTTTCTCGTCGCACTGATCGTCGGGCGACTCCTCGAATAGGATACGCGCGTGTCGTCTCCGGATAAAACTATTGGTTAAACTCGTGCGAATCACTCGAAACACTTCGGGCCGGTCCTGCCTCGGCAAGTCGAAACGTATAACAAGGCAGGCCAGCGAGTCCGTGAAACGTTTACGGGACAAGCGGGGTAGGGATGGCGCGTACCTGCCGAGAGCCGATACCTCGCCGGGATAACTTCCGTCCTCTGACCGTTGGAGGCTCGAGGAGCCGTTTTCACGTTGTCGCAGACACTCCGGACGAAATCTCGTTCCGAGAGCCCCGCGAGAGATGTCGACCGAATTCGATGCTCGAGTTGAAACGAAGCGAGTCCCTCGTGGAGATACTCGAAGCACGAACGCACAAAGAGAGTGAAGGAAACAAAAAATCAAAACAAAAAATGAAACGTCGAAGATACGAATTGAAAAGAAAGGAACTGCAAAGGACGAGGAAGTGGGAGTAGAGGTGGACGGGAGAGGGGGGGACGCGTACACGGGTGACAAGAGATCCCGCGGGCGGTTGGTCGCCGTAGCCGGTGAATACACTAACAACGAGAACGATATATCGAGAGGCTCGCACTCGAGCGAGGGGCGCACAGTCGGTCGGCGCGCACGCGGCGTTCGGGCGACGAGCGGAATGCACCAAGTGTGGCAGACGACGAGAGAGGAAAGACTGGCGGGCCCGACGAACGAGCGAGTCGCCGAAACGGATGGAGAGAGACGGTTTCGACTAACGGAGAAAGACGGACGGCGGAGTGGATGCGCGGAGAGGGAGCGAGAGCACGCGTATAGGACGACGGAGGCAGAGACGAGAGAATCGGCGAGCGGACAGACGGAGAGGAGAGGAATGAAGAGAACATTATAAAAAAAAAAAACTAAAAAAAAACATCGAGAAGGAATAGAGAATGAGAAAGAGGGAGAGAGATTTGAGATTAAGAGTGCCTCGAACGGCGCGAAGGTCCTGCGCGACCCCGGACCTCACTCAGCGACAATGCGCGAGGCATTGGGATCGCTGGTCGAGGTCTCTCGACTTCGCTGTAGCGAGCGTACGGCCAGGAAAATAGAGCGTGGATCGAGAAAGAGAATGAAAGAGACCCGTGCTAAGAATGAAGCGAGCGATTGCGGGACGTAGTTTATTCGTCGACTTCCTCGCTGTCTCTTTCTCGCCGCTCGGAACGGTCTGGTGGCGTTGCCAATGGCTCTCTCCTCGGCGCGGTCTCTATTTCTCTCTCTCGCTCGTCTGCCAGCGAGCGCAGTGCGTCGGCCCGCTGACCTTGACACTGACATTGAGAGGAGGAAGGGCTGCTGTTGCAGCAGCAACACGCCGGTAGGGCGGTTGCGTTTAAAGAGGGAGGGAAGCCGCGAGCTAGGGTACGAGTTACCACCGGGGGTCGAGGGATGGGAAAGAGACTAGAGTGGATTAGAGGAATTATGGCGAATGACGGATGGAGGGAAGGTAGGGTTACGTTAATAGCGGTCAGGAATATGCAAGACGACAGTTATCGATGTTTAATTACAACACGCGGCGGTTACAGGGCGGAGAATGGACAGGGAGAGTTGTGTTATTATGTAACGCATGGAAAGTGTTGCTTTCGTAAGGGGGATTATTATGGCGATGGAAAATTAAGCGTTCGCGCTTATCGTTCGCAGGGCAGATCTTCGTGGACTTGTTTACTGCGACGAGACAAAAACGGATGGCAAGATTTTGGCAATCTTTAAATCTTATATATATTATTATACTAACTATATTATTGATTGGATAGTAAGATTTGTTATACCTAAACTCTAAAATTAATGTACTGGAACTTGAAATTTGCTTACGTTACTTAGATTAATTGAACATTGATGTACTTTTTTGTTGTAAAATAAAAATCTCCGATATTGTAATTACGAATCTCTTGCCTGAAATGTTACAAAAGTTTGCATTTAAAATATGTAAAAAATCTGCCAATACCAATTAACCAAAAATCTGCCAATAATACAGTACAACAATATTTAGAATATAAATATTGCCAAAATTTTACAGCAAAATAAAAGACTTCCTGAGAAAAAAAATATTTGTTCCTTTCTTGCATTTATAAAAATTTACTTCTCCCGTGACTATTCCTCGGCACATAATTCGTGGACTATACACGAGGTCAACCCTTGAGTCCATCCCGTGTATAGTCCACGAATTACGTTACGCATTGACAGAACAAAAAATGAGATGCATAACGTTCGTCACGTTAATGGCAGCCCTCGAGGGCCAATCACTGTAACGAGTTATGATTTATCTCGAAGACATCCCCCATTCCTCCGATCGTCCGAGGCTCTTGTGTGCATGTCTCTACGGTAGCTGTTTGGGCGTCGAGAGACTCAGCCATCACACAGCACCGACCAGCCATATTTCGATCCTCCGCCTCTTAAGCTGCCACATCGTTTTACATTCAAGCTCGAGCTCGAGGAGTGAAAACGAGAGAGCGTTTATTTTTCTCTCGCTCGCACCCTTTATCCTCCTTGTTCATTTTCTTCGTCCTCTTCGTCCTCCACCCTTCGTTCCCTTTCTATATCGTCGAGCACCGGTGGCTGTTCGAGTTCTTCTCGAGGCTGGAGCTGAGAGAGCCAATGCGGCCAACGGTTGCCGGACGAGAAACAGGTTTTTCGTTCGGGACGCGGTGAAGAGGAGCGCGGAGGCGCCGAGTCGCGCACCTGTGCATGCCCGTGTTCTCTTCGTCGCAGAAATCCGGCGAGATCGGCCCGTTGTGCGCTGCTGGTCCGCGGGACTCGAACGGGCCTGGCGAGCTCTCGGGACGTGCAGCGGTGTTCGACGCCCACAGAGAGGGTACAAACACACCGGGCGTCGGAGGCATAAAGAGTGATCTGCTCGAGCCATCGATAGCGATGCGCCATTATCAGTCGAGCACAGTGATTGGCCGGCCTCGTGTTCGAGCCACTGATAACGATGCCCCATTATCAGTCGAGCACAGTGATTGGCCGGCCTCGTGCTCGATCGCATTATCAAGAAAGTCGAACGAGCATGCCAATGACTGTGCTCTCCGCTGTACCGACACGGCCAATCGATATATATCGGTAGGCCCTGCGTGGTGCTACTGCTCCGATTCCGATGGCGTGTCTGCAACTGCACGGAGAAGGGGAATGGAGAATCGAACGACGAGACGACGAGGCGAATTGCGCGGAGAGTCAGCGCGGAAGCGAGATGGAGATACTCGCCGAAGAAGAAAGCAGGAGTCTCCCCCCGGTGACTTTCGCTTTCCGTTCGCGACGCAGCGGCGGCAGAGCCGCGCCGATCAATAGCCGCCAACAGACGAGACGGTAGTGCAAGCCGCTGCGAATGACGATTACACTCTCGCTTTGCGTCGAGTTGTCGGTACAAACAGGAAGTACGCTACGGATACTGGCTGGCTCGAGGGTGAACCAAATGCGTCCGATTTTTTTTTAGGTCAAACTCCTGGTTTTTTTGTTTTGTAAACAAAATTGGGCCGCTCGGTCGGGAAAGTATAGATCGAGGGTCGGAAAGATCTCGAAGATCATTTTATTCTTTTTAATTAAGCAACCCATCTTGTACTGTACTGCAGAAACTCATTTTATTGTGTCTAGAGGCGAGTGGCCAATGACTGTGACGCTTCGGCTATGCGTACGAAATAATGGTCCAATTATCGAGAACAGCTTCGCTGACTCTCATAAGCGTTGACCAACAAACGATTCGATGTTTATTGGAAACCGGCCAATCACTGTACCATTTTCTTATCGCAGCTGTGGTAAACGAGGGAGGCTGCAGGCGTCGAGATCAACATCTGCTCGAGACTCTTTCGAACGGGTTAACAAACTTTTTTTCCTTTGGGACGCGGTTCTTGGATCGCAAAGAAGTGGGAAAACAACAATCCCCCTCCCCGCCGATCACTCGGAGTTTTCTAGAGCTCGACAGATTTTGTCGCGATAAGCGATGATGAGTGCAAAGCACGTGCAACTCACACCGCGAACGCATTCGCGGCGGCGTGTGTTGTCTTTTAAAGGGATGACAAGGTCGACGGAGTGGGGCGGTCGGGAGGGAGAAGTTAAAGGTCTCCGAGTTCTCGAAGGTCTCCTCCCGTTCGGGAGGAACTGGACGAGCGTCACAGTCACTGGCCACTCGACGGCAAATTACTCAACGAGGCCGATCGGATGAAACGACAATCGAATTAATGGTACCGATCGGTTCGACCTACGAATCCAAAAAAAAAATTAATTATCGTTGTTTTATCGTATTTACCTGATTGTTTACCGATGCAGCGAGATGCTTAACGCTATCCACGTAATTTTTCAAAACTGTCTCGGTCGTCATGCAGCTCACTCGAAACTCGTAAAACATGTCCAATTTGTAGAGACACTTTTGGCAAATATTCTTCGGCAAGGCATCTTCCTTGGTTATCTGAAAATATAATGTATATGTGAATGATCTGTTTTTTTATAATTAAAATTACCGACTGTATAATTTGTATTCGATTTTTCTGCTGCGAATGTTAGATGGCAGAACACAGTAAATTCGATTGAAGAGCAAAACGCTTATTCAAATACCCATCAACTACAGTTTCCTAGGCCATATCGAATGCGACAACAAGCAGTTTGCACTTTAAAAACCTTTTGAATTGTTTTTTTTTTATAATAAAAATTACAGAATGTGTAATTTGTATTCGATTTTCCTACAGCGAATGTTAGATAGCAGAATGCATTAAATCAAACTGAAGAGCAAAACGTTAATTCAAATGCCCATCAACTGCAGTTTCCTTGGCCATATTGAATGGGACAACAAGCAGTTTGCATTTTGAAATCCTTTTGAAGTTTTTTTTTATAATATAAATTACAGAATGTATAGTTTGCCTTCGATTGTCCTGTGCCGAATGTTAGATAGCAGAATGCATTAAATCAAACTGAAGAGCAAAACGTTCATTCAAATGCCCATCGACTCCACATTCCGGGACCATATTGAATGCGACATCGAGCAGTTTGCACTTCGAAAGCCTTTTGTGATTTTTTTTTTTAAATTAATCAAAATTATAGAATAGTAAAAGGGTTTGTCCCATGTACAAAATAAATAAATAAATAAAGGATATATAGCTTATATTCAATTTTCCTGCGGAAAATGTTAGATGGCGGTATACTGTAAATCTGACTAAAGAGCGCAAAGTTCATTCGAATACGCATCGACTTCAATTTCCTGGACGGTATCGAATGTAACAACAAGCAGTTTGCACTTCAAATGCCTCTTAAAGTTTATACGTTAAATCTTAAAGTGTTTAACTTGGCAACGGACAGAGAGCAAAGAATAAATATCCAATGCCATTTGCGGCCATGTGTTTAAAAGAATGATTTTCGAAAGTACTTTATGTCATGAAGCGAAGAAAACCATTGAGCATTGGCTCAATTTACACCATTGCGGCCCAATGCCAATTACTGTTATCATCGAATGAAAACAGAATCGAAACTTTTTTTAAACGAAATATCATTCACCTCACGAGAGACAACACCTCAACCCCCGCGAAATATTAATTGTTTACGCATACGCACAACAATATAAAAAATTGAAGGGTACAAAAAAACACAAGCGTGAAACGCACCTCGGTAGGAATGCAGGAGCGAATTTTGAAGAAAAGCTGACGCTGCTCGCCCTCCTTGTCGAATATCTGCAGCTGATGATTGCTCTTCAACGAGCATAGTCTGCACAATTCGGCAAAATTGAAGGCTTCATTCATGGCCATTTTTTGTTTTTCCTTTTTGTATCGCTCCGTTTTTTTTTTTTTTTTTTTTTTACGAATACACCAAACACAAACGTTCGATTGAGGTTATGCTCCGAAGAAACTACTCCGTTGCGTTTATCGAACTCGCGACGAATAAACGATAACGAGAACGCGTAAGACGCGATACAATTGTCACCATCGATTCAGTTCGTCTCGTAACGACGGATGTACCATTATCGCGACGGTAAGAATTTTTTGTTAGTTAAAATTTATTGTTCAAAACCGGAAGAGTTGAACGCCGCCATGTTCCATATATGAAATTTCTCTCATCTCTCGACTCTCAGCAGCGTTCGCGCGGTAGTTCGATAATCGATGTTCGTTCCGAGTTTCCTCGAGGGAGGGCCCAAAGTCTCGGATCTCACGCGCATTGTCGTTTTTTCGCATTATTCTCGGTCGTTCTTTTATCGACTGTACACAAAAGGCAAATTGAAAACAACGATTATTCGCTAAATCGTACAAACCGTCGCTGTGAGAACCGAGAAAATCTCAATCTCGCATTGTCCCTAAACAAAGAACGACCTTTCTTCGCGAGCTTCAAAGCTTGACTGAGCCCAATTTAAACTTCGCCGACTCCGACGGACGATAATAATAATATTTCCGAGAGGAGTTTATCGGTGGTATCGATTAGGCGAATATCGACTGTCGCCGAGAGAGGCTTTCAAAATATCGATACGTTAATTGCTTTATTGCGGGACATCGGGGCTGCTCTGCCTCGGGAGAAATACACGGTACACAGCACAAGTACAATTTCGCGTTTTGATGCAGGTGTTTCGTAATGTTTCGTTCGATCGCCTTAGTCTCCGTTTGATTGTCGCGCACACAACGCTCGCCCACCGTGAAATCTCAGCTGATCGCCGAACGACGTAGTTCGCCGATAAAGCTAGAAGCAATTTTCGTTCCTCGGCTTCTTGTACGTACGCATGTTACCATGATGTCGCGTCGAGTGCGTCAACGGAGCGAAATAATTTTCGTAGGCCGATTCTCAGCGAGACCCTATCAGTGACAGTGAAACCACCGAACGAAAGGGTTCCCGGCAGATAACCAAACGATTGTTCGAAACAATGGAGAACACGGTCGACGATAATCACACGCTCGAGGAAGATCGGGGTGGTGAGTTTCTTTCGATTGTTTTTTTTTCTCGTTCTCGTCGATACTTTCGTGTCACGCTCTCGTCCGGCGATCGGCGATTGCACGATCATTGCGAGATCGGCTGGCGATCTCTAATGGAACTCTTTACCGTGCTAAGACGTTCAGCACATTTTAGTAGCGATTCAATAAAGAATTGCAAAAATCGGTCGAAAATAAATTGATGAAATTGTCTATCGATGCAACACGATTTTTCATCCCATCCGATGTTTAACTCGATAATATTTCCCATTATTTAGATGAAGCGAGCTCCAAGATTGAAAGATTGGAGACCGAGAATGCTCACATGCGCGAGGAGTTTAACGTGCAGCGAGCGAAGATGAAGGAGCTGTTTCTTCAAAAAGAGGGTAAAGAAAATAATGAAATTGCCGGAGCGTACCTCGAAGAAATGTCAGAAATTTCAATGTCCGTGAAAACGTTGTTAATTTTTTTTTGTTTGCAGAGGAACTGAAGAGACGACTGGAAGAGAACATCCGCTTACAGGGTGAAATAACGAGGATAAAGAATGAATTGGACGAGTGTAAGAGTCAGCTCGTAGTGGCCAATCTCAGATTGGAGAACGACATGGACGCGGAGAAGCGCAAAGCTCGCGAGGAGATCGAATCTCTGCAGCAAGTCGTCCTAGACACGATAAAGGAGAGCTCCTCCTCAAGAGATCAGCTAGAGAACGATTTACGAAAGTTGAAAAACAGCATTATGAAGCTGGAACAGGAGAACAGTATGCTCAAGTCTCAGATACCGAGAGATCCGCTGCCCGACGGTCCTCAGATCTCTCTGTCGACCGTCACTAAAACGCTCGCCAGAAAAGTTGCCTCTCAATTGGGCGCCGACGCCCTCTCCCTCGGCCCTGACAATCTAGAGGATAGCATGAGGAAGGTAAAAAAATATGTACGTAAGCTTGCAACTGCACGTAGAACCTACTTTTCTATTTTCTATACACGAGAAACGAAAGCTTCCGATTTTACGAGACTCCGCGAAATTGTGCAATTAAAATTTTATGATTACAAATTTTTTATTTAAAAGATTAATGATAATTACATAAAAAATAAATTCTTCATTTCGCACGGAGACAATAAAAAAATCGGAAGCTGTACACTAAATTTCAATCGCCGTACTGAAACACGATTGAGAATGCATTGCACGTTCATTCCTTGCCAAAAGTGAGATTCGGTGAGAATTTGAACACTTCCTAATGGCATAAAGATTTGAAAAAAAATCAACTCCGTTAAAGGTATCAAGAACATTAATTTTGCGTAATAATAATGTCAAAGAGTTATGAACAAATTGCAAAAAAAAAATTTTCAACTAATAATCAGATAACCTTTTGTTTTGTATCCATTTTGTAATTTAAGAAAATTCCGAAAACCTTCATCTAAATAATAAAAAATCAAGGAATTCATTGAAAATGATAAACTAACAGGTTTTCTGATTTTTTAAAAAACAATTAATTTTTTTAAACAATTTGTTAATAACTTTTTGGCATTATTATTATGCAAAATCAAAGGTTTTGACATCATTAATGCGGCTGATGTTTTTCAGATTTTTGGCATATACGAAGTACTGAAATTTTTTCCGAATTAAACTTTTGGTTCGGAATGTATGTGTGATGCGTCCTTGAAAAAATCGTCAATTTTCTCGTGACGAAAAATGCCGATTTGTCGATTGACTGAGAGAAAATTTTTCATCGCGCAGGCCGAGGAGGACGCTGAGGTGTTGCGATCGTTGGTGGTGCCACTAGAGGAGGAGATAAAGGCTCTGAAAGAGAAACTCCGATCGACCGACGACGAGTTGCAGAGGTGCAAGGAGACTCAGATTGTGCAGAGAAGGCTGCAGGAGACTAGTTCGCTCGGGCCTACGTGCGACATGTGCATGAATTACGAAGCCCAGCTGGTAAAGATGCAAACAACGGCAAAGGAGCTCGAGATACAGCTGAGCGATTCCGAGAGGATGCTCCACGCCCAGAGAGAAGATCTTGCCAAGGAGGTCGAATTTCGCAAGGGGATGGAGGAGAAATGGAACGAGAAGAAGGAAGAGCATAAAACTAAAGTTACCGAACTAACGGCAGCTTCGCAAGCCGCGCAGCAAGCTTTGCACGAAGTTAAACAAACTTACGGACAAATACACCAGGGAGTCATGGAAGAACTCGGCAAGCTCACCCGTGGAAGGGAAGACGTGCAGAGACATCTTTACGAGTGAGTCGCTTCACTTTCTCGGATGATGTCGAAATGGTTATTAAGTTGAAATGGAAATAGTTATTGAACCGAAATCGTTATTAAATTTGCGCATAGAGTTGTCTCGGCGCTTCGGTTATCGATTATTTAATTTATTTTTTAGATTGCAACGAGAAAACGAGATGCTGGTGGGAAAGCACAGCAAGCATTCGCAGCAGCTGCAAAGCGAGAGTATAAATATGCCGAACGATGTTGAGGAATTGCACGTGAGCCTTTTGAAGACTCGCGAGGACCTCATAACGGCCAGGGTCGCTCAGGAAGTCGCTCAAGAGAAGGAGGAAACTCTGCGATTCGAGGTCGGCCTACTGCGAGAGCAAATGGATCAGGACAACAGAGCCAGAGAACAACAGGAGGCCTTGTTGACCACGGAAATAAAACAGCTCAAGTGAGTCGATCGAAGTTGTCGCATTTGTCTCGGAAATAATGCCCGAAGGCTTTGACAACCGATTTGTATTTCACAAATTTTACAGAGTTCAATGCGAGAAGTACCGGCGAGAGGGGCGCGAGCTCGCCGAGAAAGAGGAAAAGTTGCAGCGCGTAGAAAAACAATTGGAGGATATCACGAAAGAGAAAAATGACGCTAATACGACGATAGCCGAGTTGCGCCAGAGAGTCGCTAGTCTTCAGCAAGTTTTGGACACGAGCGGCGAGGTGCAAAAGGACTTTGTAAGATTGTCGCAGTCGTTGCAGGTACAACTCGAGAAAATCCGAGAGTCGGGAAGCGAAGTCAGGTGGCAACACGAGGAGGACGTCGACGAGTGTCCGACTTGTCACACAGCCTTTACAACATCGAAGAAAAAGGTGAACAATACGATTCATCAATGCTTGGTGTTTTTTTCTCTGATCTTTTTATTAATGGACGTTGAATTTTGCAGGTACACTGTTGTCACTGCGGCCATATATTTTGTCAGGCATGTATGACGCGCACTGTAAACAGCGGACCGAAGCAAAGGCCGTCCCGAGTTTGCGGAGTTTGTCATACTCTGCTTGTACGTGATACAGCTCCGTACTTTAGTCAAGAACCTCCTCACACACCCGATTAAATGTTTCACTCCGTCACGAAAAAAAATCTGCGCAACGTGAGAAAAACTGAGTGAAACGTGTGCAATATAAAAAAAAATGGTTGTCCATCTCAAGAGTTCGCAATTTAACTAACTACAATGAATTCGTCTCTCGACTGCTGGTTGTGGAAGAAAGAGATACTCTCACTCCTTCGCGAATAATATTAATTAAAAAAAAAAGATTAAAAACAAAAATATATTTTAAAGGAAAAAAAAAAAACAATAAAAATTCCAGCTATTTCTCAATCGAGCTATCTCTCAACTTCGGAAACAAAAAGGACTAGAAATTCAGCTAGAGTGAGACAGAACGCTAGTTACAATTTTTATTGCCTGGTTTCTTCAGGTGATATAAAAAGTATCGTGTAAATACGAAAAGATCTGTAATACTAAATGTTTATTGTAATTTAAAAAGATTAAAGCTTTTAAATGTATTATTTTCTTGTCTTGTTGAAAACCTTGTGACAATAGTTTTTTTTTTTTTTTTTTTTTTTTTTTTTCTAATGCATCCACAAAGAAATCAAATATACTGTGGGCACATGTTGGCGCGCACCCTCAACAAAATGTTTCATCTTTTCGTAATATCCCGTCGCTTCGATTGAGTCTGGAGTTAAATCGGAACGATGGACTGAGGGGTAGCATTCTTCGATATTAAATTACAAATATACATATCTAAAAATTAGACAGAAAACAGATCACAAATAGTCAGAGGGAGGTTCGCCTCGTCAGAAAGTTTATTTCGAATTTTCATCAGATTCCGCTGAGGTTCAAGAAAATGTTTTATTTAAAAACTTCGTTAGATTTGATATACTAAAATATTACCAGGAAAAATTATATACGCGTCAATATCCGTTACGGTGTTTCTCACGCGATAATAAGATTATCTAGGAAATAATGATAATTCGAACTAGTGGCCATTGATTGGCCCTCATCACCGTCTTGCACTAGAGTTTCCCATCCACCCTTTTTAGTCGATAGTTTTCTTGCGACACGCAGATCAGGCGCACTGCGTGTCATCGCAAAAAATGATCACGAATAAAACGAGGAGAAAGGTCCACTTTGCACACACTTTTATTTTGTTCTTTATTGTGCCGTCACCGCCGGGCAATTTATTTGTGAAGTTCTTGCGGTTCATTATGCGAAGGGAGGTCAGAATTACTCGTCTCACGATGATAATCTCACGCATCATTTCTTCATTTAGGAAAATACAAACAACAAAAAGTCAACAAAACTTTTTTTTAATTAAAGATGTATGTTAGCTAGGTTTGACGATGCAGGATAGGTAGTGGAGAGAATTGAGCTTGGGTCGAGATCCCAAGCGTGCCGAGCGCAAACACTACACTTTTCCATTTCAACCGACAGCGGTGGATGCGCGGTTGGCGCACGGCTCCGGTGGTCTCCAAAGTCAAGCAGGATCGTTCGCGGTCAGTGCTTGGACGGACGCATTGGAAGTTAGGTAGTATAGCTGAGTGCGGGTAGGGAGTGCTAGGGGGGAATCGGGATGGGGTTCCGTAAAAACCCAGAAGGGTATACGGTGGAAAAATGGAACAATACTTTTCCATTTCCCTCGTGTTACTTCGAAAACTAGACGGTGAATTGCTTTGACATTTTTATCCGAACGTTTCCAACGCGAAAAAGAATAAATTACCTAGCTAACATAAATCCTTAATTCGGGTCGTCTATGTCCAATTCTTTCGAAGAAATTCCACGTCGACTCTCCCACACGTTACCTTCCCAAGCTTCGTTGGTATCGATCAACCAAAGCTCGTACTCGTTACATCGTTTGCGTTCGAGGGTCACAACGTAGACAAAACATAATGACTCAATAACAGTAACTGCAGTTATATACATTAAACTAATAACTACAATTAACAAATTAATATAATTATTTGAGACCGAAGAGACAGAAGTTTGTGACGATAATTGTGATATAAAATTATGGAACGCGGGACGAGGAACGGGGGGGGAGGGGGGGGGGGGGGGGGGGGGGTCTATATTATGGAAAAGTGATAAAAATTTTGGATAACTTGTGAAGTTACAGAACCGTAACCGCGATAGTTGTTTTGATGCCGTTGTAGAAGTCGAAGAGTTCAGCGATTGGCGAATCACATAGCGAAGAAATCGTCTATCACGTGACCGATCGGTTGGGGACGTTTGTGGAGATCGATCGGCGGATCCTCCGACTGTGCATGCTTGTCTCTCAATTCCTTCCAGTGATTCAGCGCATCCATGTATTCCATTATCTTCTCAAAATCGTCGAGTTTCGTATAAACGTGTACCAAGCCTCGGTAATCGTATTCCAATCCGCTATAACTTTTGCCAAACAGCTTTGTATCTGCCAAAATTAATATGATATTATTATTACTTGCTCATAGATAAAGTTTTGTTTTCATGAAAAAAATGTTTTCGAGATTTTTATGAAAACGTGTTCAGAATGTTCCAAAACATCGGAAAATCATATTTATAAAAAATGCATGTGTGTGTAGGTGTGTGTCTCGGATCCGAAAAATTGCAACTCTTATAAATAGGCAGAGAGGTCAATCGTTAATGTTTCGTTAAATTTTTAGCAAAATGCTTTCAGTCATAAAAATTTTACGCGGTTTTGAACTTTGCTAAAAAAAAAGTCTGTGTGTACCCCTAGTTCTTACAAGTTTTCAGCTATGTTGGACTAATAAGTTGTGCACAAAGGGATTATCGTCGATCGATGATCCCTATTTAATTTGCCGAGGAACGATCGAACCATTTATATTTTATGAGATTTTAAATCTTTTTTATTTTGCGGAAAATTTTTATTTTCTTTCCGACACGAGTTTCCGTATCAAATATTGAGTTGAGAGTAAAACAAGTCACGGATTCGTGATCAGTGGGAAACAATACACGAGGCGTGGCCCCGAACCGACGAGCAACCACCATTTTCTAGCGGATCTTTGTAGTGAATATTGCAAAAAAAATTTAATTTTTTCTATTTTCCAAAAGCACTTTTTTTCATTCACGATTATTTTCTTTTATCGACAAAGCTTTCCCTATGAGGAAGCCAAATAATCACGGAAAATGATTTTTCATAGAAGCTTTCCACACAAAAATAGATTAGATGAGCAAACTTTGTGACAATCTCGATTTCCACGGTTGATCATTTCTTATTTTTTTAAATATCCAACTCGACCGATACTCACTTATGGCGACGCTGCGACGGTATAGTTTTTCGGCGTCGTCGTAGCGGCCCATGTGAAAGTTGTACAAAGACGCCAGGTGACCTATGCTCAATGCTACTTCGTAATCGTCGGGTCCAAGGAGCTCTTCCTTTATGCTGATCGCTTTCAAGTGCATCACTTCTGCCTCCTATACGCAGAGACAATTAATTTCATCTAATGCTGCCCAGCGCTCTACTATTTCGAGTAAATAATTAAGCTAATGAATCCTACCGGAAACCTTCTCATGCTCTGATAGAGTCTACCGAGATTGCCGTAGTGTTTAGCTGTTTGCACGTTTCTCTCGCCGAAAGCTGTCTGAGCCAGCAGAAGTGCGGACAGGTGCAAACCCTCGGATTTCAGCAATAAATCTTGTTCAGACATCGGTGCATTGTCGAGCGCTATTTCCTCCAATATCAGTGCTTTGACTCTCTTCGCGCTAGCTAACATTAAGTGTTCCGCCGGCAGGAGCTTTTCCATTATCTCGATCGCTCGGCCGGCGTGATCGCTGCAAAAAATGATTATCGTTGATCGTAATACGCAAAGAATGTAGATAATTTTTTTTTTTTTTAATCACCCTTGCCAGAGAAAACATAAGGGAATCTAACCTGGATGCTTGAAATCTGCCGGAACTGTATTCGTGAACGTAGAGAGCGTACGCTAACTCCTCGTGTGCTATGGCTACGTGAAGATTTGATTTACCAAATATTACTTTCCTTATCTCTAGTGCAGTCTGGAACATAAGTTTAAGAAGAAGCATCTTGTTTTTAATTTTTTATCTTTCGGAAGCGAAAAGCGTTCTCCTGCTCGATCCAAGCTTATCTGGCGATTAGTTGATCGAACGAATTGATATATTTTTGTTTACCTTGTAGACGGACACACTGTTGACGATACTGTCATAATTCAACAAGTAAAATCCGTAATCTATAAGAACATCGCAGTATTTCGGATGATCGGTGTCGAACACTTCTCGGGCGAGGTAAACAGCTTGTCGAATTAGTAATCCGGCTTTCTGAAATTCCCGCTTCACTACACAGGACTTTGCGGCTTGACGCAGCACGTCTATCGTGATTCTCGCCGGAAGGCAGGGCCTCAGCTCTTTCAGAGCCGCTACGCTCCACCTGATACCCGTAAATTCATTAATACAACTATTCTGGATATAATATCGTACACTGTCTTGGGCAATAAACAACGGTACGATTTTTGCAAAATCATATCCTTGCCGCTTGAAACTCCAAATAAAAAGTTATCTAATCTAATAGAAAAACGCACATAAATGTGTGATATTTTTTTTCATGCCTCTTCGTTTGCTTTCGTGCAAAAATACTAAATTCTGCATGGAATTTTTATTCCGTCGATAAAATCACGTCGAAAATATTTGGTGATATTTTTGCGGCTCACCTGTACGCCTTGTCGTATTCGCTCCTTATGAAGAAAAGTACGCTGAATTCAGCATAAAGGGCAGCATGATTGGTACTCTCGTATCCGGCAGCTTTTAATTTTTCTACTGTGCGAACGGCCAGTTCGTGCGTTTCGGCGGCACCTCGGAACGCGCAGTACACCGCTTGTGTGTGCAGTAATCTGGAGTTATAATTAGTCAGCATTATTATAGCAATTTATAGTTTACTTTAACAACAACGATAATTTTTACTACAAAAAATATATAAATATTTTTTTATTAACAAGAAATTTTTTAGTTTGAAATAAATTTTAAAAAATCGAAACCACCAGTAATCAGCGAATAAAATTACTTGTGACAGCAGTCTAGTGTTTTACACCAATTCTCCGGAGTGTCGCCACCAGCGTCGCATATCTCTTTACAAGCGAGTAAAACTTTTTCGCTCTCGCTGTACCATCCGGCGTCACTGAGAAATCCTCCCAGTCTAAGACCAAGATTTATCACGTTCTCCTGCGCCGTGGGATTTGTCCTTGCGACCAGACAGTAAACGCTGTAGTCGATGGCCAATTCGTTGCCGACTTTTGTCCCATGATCCATCAGAGCCTGTTATCGTCGGGGAGTACGATTAAAGTGACTTTACGAATAAGAGTTGTAGTTCCGGTTAGATCGAGAGAAAGTGGTTTCTGCATGCATACAAATTACATGACTCTTAAGATATCTGGACAAGACTAAATTTCATCGAGTTATAACAGCCATGTTCTGCGTCGCACAAACTTCGCTCGGGATGTTCACATAGAGAATAAAATTCTATCAGCGAACAATTCTTTTTTCTTCCTACAGCCATGCCTTGATAGAAACTCGTCGAAAATGAAATTTGATGTCGCGCAGATATCTTCATGGTCATCAAATCACTCGATTGGTATATCCAAAACGAATAAATTATACACTTGATAAATTTTAAAACATTTTTTTCGAACCGATAAAATTTTCGTGAAAACTTTTATTCCGAATTACCTGAAACGTTTGGAGCAAGTGGATTCGTCGATTTCGGACTTTGAGCATCCTGGAAAACGTCTGCAGGTCGCTCAATTCCCCACCGAGCAGGCATAGTCGCTTTTCCTTGTACAGCTGGACGAGAGATAAATTTTATTTTTTCAGACGAAATTTCTTTCGTCGATAATTTCGGACGAGGTGGAAAAATCGGGGGAAAAAAATAAGATCGTTCCATGTCGCGGCATATGGTCGATAGTGAAAGTGTATCGAGGAAAAATCGAGGAAAACGAGGGATATAAAAGTGTCCAGCTGACAATCAGGTGGGCAATGGTGACTCATAATCATAACAGTAACTCGACGAGCGAACTTGTTTTCGTCGGGTGAGACGAGGGAACAATTTTAATTTTTTCTTTTTCTTTGCAACAATGCGCCAAAACACATATTGTCGGGAGATAATAGACCGAGAGGTTGATAAATCTCGGGGAACGTTCGACGGTCGGGAACGAAAGCAAAAACAACGCTGTTTCTTTTTTTGTCATCGAAAGTATAAAACGTCTACTGTATATCTCCCTCTCTATCCGTCCCTCGCTGCCACCGTTCTATGCAACAATGACGACAGACGGTCACAAGATCTACGGTTTACCTGGTAATAAATATCGAATAGAATCTTCTCCGGCAGATCGTCGAGATACTTCTTCGATATGAAAAATTTGTCAGCTATCGCCGCTACGCTCAGCTCGTAGAGAGTCTTCGTTGAGAAGACCCGTGATTCGCGTCCTTCGGCCATTTTCCCAGGGCCCTACTCCGCGCGATCTCTTCAATCCAGCAACGATTCTCTCTACGTACTGTCAGCACTCGGTCGCGACACACACGCGTAACCGACGAGTTTCGAGCCAGCGATAGCCCCGACTATACGCCGCACCACAGTCGACCCCCTCTTAACGCCACTGACAACAAACTTTAACGTGCTTATTTTTTTTCTTTTCTTTTTTCTTCACATTAGTCGTCGCGATTTGATCAATGTAGAAAACTACGACGCACCTCGATCCTTCGGCACGTTGACATTCTAAAAAGAAATTTCACCGCGCGATTTCGGAATAGCCCGAGCTTGTTGCCCGACTGAGGAGACGCAGTTTGCGCAACACAAAGGAAAGTCAAACACTTCATCCAAACAATCGCGTGTCTTATCAACGATTCTTATCGGTAATTGCGATGCACGAATTATAGCTCGTGAACATTTTTTTGCTTCTGCTATCGGAGACAACTAAACTATCACGCAATTTATAACTCGTAGTTGCGACGCTTGGAATGACAATTGAAATGGAAATTGTTCTTCATGTTGTTCGGGATTCGTACAATAAAACATAAGTCAATGAGGACTGTCACTGTTGTTACCGATAATGATTAATAGAGGATTCATTATATATGACTGTAGGAATAATTATCGCTCTGTTGTATTCGAAGCCGTGCGTCACGATGCTGCTATAGAAATTTAGGGGAGGACGAGCTGTACGCTTTGGCAAAAATACATTTTTCAGGGCTGTCATTAGGCACACTGTAAAAATAAATTGTTAATGGAATGTACGGATACTTGAAATTTGCTTACATTTTACTGCCATTAATTGAACGTCAACGTACTTTTTTTTGTAAAATTATAATACCACATATTAAAATTACAAATCTTTTGCCGGAAATTTACAAAAATGTTCGTTAAAAATAAAAATTTTACTCTAATATTGCAACATCCATGTGTTCGAAATTTCAGAAACAGTTTATGTTTAAAAACCATCAAATACCGTTCATTCATTTTTAAATGTAATTTTTTACGGTGCAACAGACGAAAAATATACGCGAAAAAATGATATTTCACACTGTCAACTAACAGCTGTTGCTCGCTCGCCACGACGATTGCGAACCACTGGTCAACCACATGGGCAGTGTTTTGGAGTAATCGTCGATCGCCTCGTAACACATGACATTAACGTTTATTCCTAACATTATCGTGACCTCCCCGTTGATTCCCTGTTTCCCGTGAATTCGCGACGATATTTTGTCAAAATGGTGAGTAAGACACAGTCAAACGTAGTAAAAAATTTGTAATTCTGCCGACTGTCTAGGTTAAGTCGTTGCGCGCGTTCTTCGCGATGTTATTGTCGAAAACTAGTTTTAAACCGAAACACAGCTGAAAACGATTGTAAAGTAATCGAGGAAAATTTGTAACTTTCGCAGCCGAAGGGAAAGAGCAAAAAATTCATAGACAAGAAGAACTCGGTGACGTTTCATCTGGTGCACAGATCTCAGCAGGATCCGTTGGCTGCGGACGAAACGGCTCCGCAGCGCGTTCTCGTGCCGGTCGGAGAGACGCAAACCGTCAAAAACGAAAAGAAATCCGTCGATCTGAAGAAGCGCAAGGACGAGCAACAAAAATATGGAATTTTCTTCGACGACGAGTACGACTATCTGCAGCATCTGAAAGATGTCAACTCCCTGCCGGTGGAGTGGGAGCGTGTTGAGAATCTGAACGATTCAAAGAGCGAGAGCAAAGATGGGCCAAAGATCAATCTACCCTCTTCGGTGTTCGCCTCCACGGTGGAGGAGGAGGTGGGTCTGCTCAACAAGGCTGCTCCCGTTTCTGGACCCAGGTTAGACTACGATCCTGACATAGTCGCTGCCATGGATGACGATTTTGATTACGACGATCCAGAGAACGAATTGGAAGACGATTTCTTCCAATTGGCCAACGCCGGTGCAGACACCGTGGAATTCGCGGAGGAAGATGAATATGGTAAAAATTCTCCGAATCGTAGAATTATTTATTATTAGCGGTGATGAAGGATCGCTGGGATCTCATGGTTCGTAGCATGTAGAAATCCATTTCACACGGAATAGAATTTTGGAATTTCGAAACCTATTCTGTATGATACGAAAACCGACATTCCGAAATTATAGCATATAAAATGGAATTTCGAAATCCATTTTATATGCTATGAAAACGAATGGGGAGGGGGGGGGGAGGTATCAGCTTTTCCGAAAGGACTCAGCTTTGAGGGGGGGGGCAAACATCCAATGCAACAAAAAATCCACAATTTTCCAAAATATATCTAAGATTATTATTATTTTTTTAAAATGAATCTCTCATTTTTTTTTTTTAGATTCGGAATTCGAAGACGAAGATAATGCGTCGGATGTGTCCTCCGGCCACATGGCCGTGTCGGACGAGGAGAGAGACGAGGTCGGCAGCTTGAATGGTCCGCAATTCTCTTTCAGAGACGAGGAAACTAAGTCGCGGTTCACAGATTACTCGATGAGCAGCAGCGTTATGAAGAGGAACGATCAACTGACGCTTCTCGACGATAAATTCGAGAGGGTCGGTACATTTATTCGAAACTAATTTTCGTAGCAATGTTTTTCTTTTTTGCGACGTGTGACGATTTTTTTTTCATTCAGTTGTACGCGGGCTACGATGAGAACGAGATTGGCGCGCTTGACTGCGAGGAAATCGAGGGATACGTAGCGCCGGACTCCGATATAATGTTGCAGTACGCCGACGAGTTCGAGAAACAGCAAAATGAAGCGGTAATTAGCGATAAAATCTCGGCTTTGATAAACTCAATGATTCGACCGCGAAAACCTCGGGCATTATTTTTAATTTCTTTGATTTTTTCTAGACCGACAATGTCACGAAACTTATGAAGGAGAGATTGAAGCTAATCGAGAGGGAAGACTCGAGCTCGGAGGATGACGAGAAGCTTCAAAAACTCACTGTTGAACCGCGAGAAAGGGAGAAGTGGGATTGTGAGAGTGTATTAAGCACGTACAGCAATATTTATAATCACCCGAAACTCATATCCGAGCCAAAGGTGAATCTATTAAGTAGACATTTCTTAATTCATTAAAGAATCGTAATAACAGTCGGAAATTTATAACTCACATCGTTAATTACCGATTGAAAAAAATGATTGCAGGGCCTCGGAAAAATTAAGATCGATCCGCGTACCGGCATTCCGAAAGACGTGTTGAACGGTCAGCCGGGAAAACTGACGGCAAAGAGTTTAGCGCAACTGGATCTCCAGAACGAGCTCGAGAGGCCTCGAGGCTCCCAATCGATAGCGGAAACGATGAAATCGACTCTGAGCGTTCTCAGCGTGAGACCGAAGGACGAATCGCCGGAGGAACGTAGGGAGCGAAAAAAAGCCCTCAAGGAGTACAGAAAGGAGAGGAGGATTGAGCGCAGGGCAAACATCGACGCGTTCAAGGAAGAAAAGAAGCGACAAGAGAAAATTCTATTAAACAACAAACAAAACATTCAGGGCAATCGTATCTTATAAGTACCCTTACGATTTATTTATCACTACGCAAAGTTGCATCTATCCTCTTTCTGTGCATTTATGTATAAAAAATTATTGAATAATCGATACTGCGTCGTTTTCTTAAACCTTCAACTTTTTTTTAACGTTTATACTTCACAATCCCTGCAGATGTAAAAAAAAGCTTGACCGCGATCACACTTTTTTCGAAAAATTTAAGATTCGATCAAATCTGAACCAATGTTTGAAGTCGTTCTTGAGTTGTAAACCGTTGAATTTTACAAGTGTGACACAGACACATACATACATCCTTTTTTTATGTGATTTTTCGACTTTTGGAATATTCTGAACATGTTGACATGAAAATGTCGAAAAAAAAGATTTTCATAAAAACGAAGCTTCCTCTATAATAAAAAATTGTAAATCGAATCATGGTCGAGGAAATCACGTGCCGGTTTGTGAAAACTTTCAGCCAAACAGTTTTTTTTTTCACAAAAGTATAGAATATGATCGTCGACTTGTTGTTTTCTCAGCCTGCGAACACGTAATGAAAAAATCGATGCAAATTTGAATTCACCGCGTTTTAGCGTAGTTCGAGCGAATCAAGAAGGCACTGTCCACGTGAGACGGAGAACAGCGCCCCCTGGGAAGATTCGAGTGGGAGAGCGGAAGCTTTCCCCAGTCATATGATCGATTCGTGATTGCTGGCGCAGATCGTCGCCGTTCTCTCCGCTCATCGCAAAGATGGCCAGCCAGACGCAGGGTATTCAGCAGCTTCTGGCAGCGGAAAAACGGGCCGCCGAGAAGGTCCTGGAGGCGAGGAAACGTGAGTCTCACATATACGAACAATAAAAAACTATTCGGACGATATTTTGTTCCACCGAGAATCTCGTTTGTCGTCCGTTCCGACTGACCCGTTTCTTGCATGGGTGTAACCTTATCGTAGCTCGTGACTTGTGATGGATGAGACTTAACGACGATGTTCACCAAGCTTCGTCGGACGATAACGATTTTCTCCATCTCAACGAGCATTGCCCCGCAATGACCAAAGACACACGCAAACTTCTTCGTTGCTGGGACTGCTTCAATTTTCATTGCTTCGTTAATTCTCTCTCGTCGTCATTATTCAAAATTTACGCGAAAATCGCCCAAAAGACAAAAACACCCACACCCAAGTTTCGCGTCTGTCGTAATTCTCGCGGTAAATAGGTGACTTGACTACGAGTGCTTTTGCATATTCATGTCAGAAATGCGTGGCACGTAATTTTTAAAACTTTACGATCTTGTGCATGCACAAACTCGTAAAACACAATTCAAATATTAATCTCGATCGCTCGCAATTTTGGCGATAAATTGCTCGTGCGTCGCACGCGATGTTTCTATGTTCATTCTCGATTTATAAAGAGTACATTCATGCATGAATCTCATTGCAGGCAAAGCCAAGAGGTTGAAGAAGGCCAAGGAGGAGGCGCAGGACGAGATCGAGAGATACAGGCAGGACCGTGAAAAGCAGTTTCGCGAGTTCGAGGCCAAGGTAACATTTTTTTGCACCACCCAACTGTTGCATCTCCCAAAAGGGAGTTTCCCATGTGACGCAACGAAGGTATTAATCTTGTTCACTCTTTGATCTTCAGCACATGGGCTCGAAGGAGGACGTCGCGGCGCGCATAGACGCAGACACCAGAGTCAAAATCGATGAGATGAATGCGGCTGTGGCGGTGCACAAAGATCCTGTGAGTCTTATAAGTCCTTCGTGTCGATTAATTTTTTTTCTTGCATTCATAAATTTGAAAGTACGATTGACAAAAAAAAAAAACTTCTTCGCGAATGTAGGTAATGCACAAAATCTTGGAGCTGGTGTACGACATAAAGCCAGAGTTGCACAAGAACTACCGTATCGAAGCCTAAGCTACAAGAAGCCTCTCACAACAACAACAAAAAAAATAATTATAAATACTATATCATATATATACATATATATAAATATATAATATACGTGTACATTAAAATATTATCCCTCTATATATCGCATATATCTTGAAAAGTATATACAGTCGTTCGAAGAGTTAAAAAAAAAAGCGGAAGAAAAACAAAGAAGACAAAAAAAAATAATAACAACAATAATGCATTTTACGAAAGAAACGTTGCGCGACGCAAGTTGTTATAGCGCGTTAGACGGTGAAACTCAAACTTCTAGTAAACTATCTGCGCCGCTGCGGCGATTGGCGGCGGTCTTTTACCAACAGAGTCTAAACGACAATAAATATTAATCGTTATAAAAAAAAAAGAAACAAAAAAAAAAACTGATGGTATAAACCTCAACGATCGCGTCGTAGAGTTTGAGAATTGCTGTAGCCGAGGACGCAAGTTCAATTGAAAGAGGGAAGAAAAACGATTCGGCGAGGAAAAAGTAAATTACAGAACGGAAGGTATTAATGTGTAATGTAAAACGATAGAGCGTCGTTTTTCCAACGCGCCAAGGCCTAGGCGCGCCGGGAACCGACGTTTAAACGTTGAACTTCATTATGTAGGGTGGTGGCTAATATTATACATATAAATACAATACTATTTAGATAAATGTTAGTAGATGTCATTCCATGTTTCTGTTACCACGAGGACAATGAATCGAAAATGAATTTGTAAGTGTGACGACGGGACGGGTACAGCCTCTCGGGGTTTCCGGAAAAGCTCCCAAATCTTGGAGACCTCGCGACGATGTACCAAAATTATCTATCGTATCGTGCTCTGCCGTATGTTCGTCGGTCATTATATATATATCGATTGCCCAATTTTAACGAGTTATTCATGTAGTTCTACCTCACGTGTACTCCTTGTCTCTGTAATGCTGGTTGGCTATCTGTACAGTATTAGTGTCCGAAATAAACATTACGAAAAACAAAAACAAAAAAATAAAACAACCAATAAAAAAGAACGTGACGAGTCTACGTGTGAAATTAATAAAAGCCTGTGAACCCGAGCGTCAGAGGCCCCGAGAGGGATAATCCGAATGGATCGTCTCTTTCTGTATGCATAATATCAATGTTGCGTAACCGGTGCATCTCGACGATGGCCTTCACGCCCTTTCGGAGCTCGCGCCGTTCGAGGCCCGCCGGATCCTCGACGCTTTCGCGATCGAGCAGGCTGTGAATGGCCACGTGAGAACGGCCTTCGGAGTGGGAGTGAACAGCTGTGCGCGCGGTGGCCGTTTGAAGCCACAAAAGATGATGGCTGAAATATCGAGGAATACACGGAGAGAACGGGAAACTAGAAAAAAAATTATTATCGTGTATTATCGATATATTTCCTGTTCATCCTATTCGTTTTGTTTATCGCATCGTGGCCCAAATTGCAAAGGTTTTTCCAGCCTCGCAGCTGTGGGAATTTGAATCGAAAAACACTGACATAACAACGAATAAACAAACCAAAAACAAAAGTCATCGCGTATTGTTATTGAGTTATTTTCATATTTCAGCGTCTGTTTTTTTCGTATTTGACTAATATTATTTAAATATTTCCGTCGGTCGGTCGTTTCGATTGGTCGGCAGATGGCACGTATGGAGGGGATGCGGCGAGCGTGGTGGTGGGGTTTAGGGATCAGCTGTGCGTTGTTCGCCGCGTACCGAAACAGCGGCTCACGCTCGCAGACGGCGGCCGTTCGTACAGCGGCTAACCGCACTAGCGCCATTCAGTTGCGAAGCAGCACGCCAAGCAGCAGTACGTTTGTGTCACTCCGTGGTTTTTCGTTCGTTAAAATAACCGTGATAGTAAGCGTCGTGACGGTGAAGAAGAGTCGGTTAATCGTGACAAAGAGAGTAGCGGTCACGAGGAAATGGAAACTGACGAAACGCGTACGTCCTTGTCGAGTAAGAGCAGCAGCAGCAGCAGCACGTTGGGTTACGTATTAGCCGCGGGCGTGAAGGCTTCGGTGACAGCTACTATGCTCGGCATCGCGTTTTAACCTGTTATGACAAAGAACGCAACGGGAACCGGTCGCCGACCAGCCGCGAATCCGGAGGGTTAGAGAAGCGAGGAGAAGCTCTCAGCGTGTTCGAGCGTCGTCGACAAATTTAGAAATCTTGCAAATTAATATCGCTTCGTAAATCGTGAATTAAAAAAAAAAATATATTCATATACACACACAACAACCCGACGCGTGCTTCGATGTCGGTTTAGTCAAGTTCCATTTTGTTCTTCCGTTTTTTCATTCGGTTATCTTAAGCATCGTTTTTTTATTCGTCAAACTTGACGACTTTTTTCGCGCTTCGGGTTGTTTTTTTGAAAATCGTGTGCTCGCGCGTTCGTTGTATCGGGGGGGCTTCGAAGTGACGGGATAATTTTTCAAGCGGCGACGAAATAATATTGGAATAATCTGCAAAGGAGAGCTGTGTGCTTTCTTCTCGAGGAATAACAATGTGGTGTCTCGTGAGTCAAGCGAACTCTGTGGTCCTGGAGGTTCACGTCGATCCACGAGCCATCGGACAGGAGTGTCTCGAAAAGGTGAGTCATTTATATAAGTTTTTTTTTCTTGATGTTTCTTCTCCAAGCTCGAGCGTCCGTACAGAGATAATCGTAGAATTTGTATAGTCGTTTTCGTCTCGAGTGGTCTATCGTGCATTCCAGCGCACGAGGCGATCGGACTTTCCACTCGGCGGACACGAGGTACGCTCAGAGAAGCTCGAAAGAATTCGTGTCGAGACCGATAATAGTCAAAATCCAGTAGGTCAAGATCGACGCCACGAACGCACCGCGTACATTTTGAGTTTCATACTCTCGCCTCTCGCGGCCCGTGTTCGGCCAAATATTTAGCTATCGTTTATATACAAGTTGCGAATTAAATCTTTTTTGACGACATTTTTTTTACGTACTCGTTGATACACAGTAAAAAAGAAGTTTGTACTTTTTAGAACAACTCATTGTGCACGTTGCACAATTTCATTTGTTAGTTTTCCGATCGCACCATCCGGCTCTTGTTTTACAAGCAAAAGTGCAAACTAAAATTGTTAACGACACGGAAAACAAAAGGGCACGTTTGTATATTCAAACCTGAACAAAGGAGTTGTTAGTTATTTCACGAAATTATTTATACGAAACTTCGTATTCCGGCTTTACGCAATTATTTTTTTACTGTGTACGCGTCACCCGGTATACACGAAGTACAGACTTCCCCTCACTCTTCCCACTCCGTGAAAAGTGTAGCCATTGCGGTCGCGAGCCAACGAAAGTTTTTAGTTACATTTTAATTGCATAAACATACAACTTTCGCAATGCGAAGTCTCATCGAGAATGAAGATAAATGAGACGCGCTCGCCGTCCGTAAATGATCGAGCAGGGAGTCAGTCTGGCAACAAAGAAGCGAGCTTGCCGAACCGCTATGTCACCCGGTACTATCTCCGATGTCGAGTGTAAACAAACGCTCGCAGCTTGTGCAGCCTTTCTGGTGAGATCTCGAGGCCGAGGTCGAAAAATTGTTTTTTTTTGTCCTTATACATTCGTAGCAATGCCGACGATACACGTCTACGACACATTCGAGCTGACAACAAGACTCTAGCTTGACGGACTTTTATATATGCGTAATGGTGACCGCCCTCTGGGCGGTCCGGTAAGCCGTACATTTTTGGGGTCGAGGCATTTTTTTGAACTTTGATTAACCACTTATATAATGAAGTATATAAAATCTATATAACTTTTATACAGATCACATTCCGCTGTTGAATTGAGAACAGCTTTTTTTTAAATACTTACACAAAAAACACCGAATCTCAACTTGAACATAGTTCGACCGGAAATCAGATAGTTTATTTAAAAAAAAACTTACTTAATTTTTTAAATCACTTCACGATGCTCAAAAGATAATAATGATGATCCGTTCTTCTTTGAGATGTTGACATTTTTTTAGCCACATAGCGGGGCAAATTATATCGTAATCGATCCCAACATCTTTGTGAACGATCCCGAGGCCGAGGTCGAAAGTGTTTTTTTTTGTCCTTATACATTCGTAGCAACGCCAACGCATATGTCCTCTGAGAGATTCGAGAGGGGAATATATATAACGCCAGTCTTCACGGAATGAAAAAATATATATATCTATAATGCTGACCGCCCTTTGGGTGCACGATTACCCGTAAATTTTTGAGGTTGTGGCATTTTTGTGAAAACTGGTTTAATCCCACTGGTTCGAAACGCCTCGCTGCTCCGCCTTACTGGACGGGCGCTCTGTGGGTGCCCGATAAAAATCTGTTTACCAGGAGACCGGTACGGAGATGAAAATTATGTCGGGATATATAACAAACTGGCTTGTATTAAGGGTTTGTTACTCGCACGGAATAGTTCACAGCGCTCTCGAAAACTGATTCTATCCGGCGGGTCAACAAACAGCCCGTGGGTGTTAACGATTCGAGACGCCGGGACTATCATAACTCACGTGCGCAACAGATGCTACGAAACTTTAGAGCCCTTCGGAGCCGAAGCCACTCGGTCTGATATTTAAGGCCCCCGCGCCGTCGAGAGCTCATCGTAAAATATTTTTCGGACGAACCGGACGAGTTGATTAAGTCAAAAACTAAACCGTATGTAAATATAATAGTGGATCATCGAAAAAGGTGAAAATAGGTCGATGCTACGGTCCGCCTAAATTTTTTTTTTTTATAATAAAAAAAAGGTAATCTAGATCAACCACTTTTATAACGAATTATATAATATAACTACATAACTTTTACAAAGATCACAGTCCGCTGTTAAATTGATAACAGTTTATTTTTTGTTATAGTATCAGTAAAAGAAAATTTATTGACAATAATACACATTTTTACATATATAATCTTATTCTAATTTTATATCTAAAAATAATTATACACATTGCCAAAAGGCCATCGACCTTCAGCCCCTCGTTTTATACTTACACAAAAAAAACACCAAGGCTCTACTCGAACATAGCTCGACCGGACATCTACATAATGCATTTAAAAAAACGATTTAATTTTCTTTAATCACTTTACGATCATAAAAAAAAAAATAATAATAATAATAATCCGTTCTTCTTTGGGATGTTGGAAAAATGTATTTTTTTCACGTTTAGCCACATACGCGGGAAAATGATATCGTAATAGATCCTCCTACATCTTTGTGAAGCGTGGCACGTAGTGGAAGAGATGATTATATTCTTCGATAATCTCGTATACGATGTACGTAGAAAGCTTTGAAACCCTCACGGATTTTTCCTCTCTATCTCTCGCGGCTCTCGTTCGTGCGCCCTTTTTCCATTCCGCTGTGGAAAGCCTCTCTTTCTATCTCCCTTCGCCAAACGATTCCTCGACCTCTTGTTCGGGCGAGGATCGCGCGTCGCGCCGTCTCATGAATTTAGAACGAGCCGCTCGTCCGCGCTTGCTTTGGGCTCCATTGTAACCGCGCGTATGAAGCAGATATGACGACGAGTCCGCGTTTTATCCGAACCTTCATGCCTCACGCTCCTTTTCTCCGATCCTTTCCGCTTCTCTCGTCGATTATTACGGTGTATACGACGCCCCGGCCAAGTGGGACGACGCGGCGCCTAACTGGGACGCAATTTCACTCTTCGGGCCGTCTATTACATTAGCCAGCGGTGCGCGCGTCAGCGGCGCGGTTAAAGACGCGTAAAGTTGGGAGCAACGGGCGCGATTCTTCGCTACAAAAATCGCAAACAAGTGTACGGCCGATTTTGCAAACTCGCGTTATTGCGTATATCGAGGATCAATAAATGGTAACAATTTTTTTTGTTTTTCTTTTTTTTCCACATGATTTTCCTTAACTTAGTATTCGATATATTTTTAATATTAAATTACTATTATTATTTTTTTATTTTATTACATTTTTATTGTTTCCGACGCGCCTGCTGGCGTATTTTTCCACTGCTCATGCTATTACTCGCATGGGTACGAGGGGAAAGTGTATTCGGTAAATTTAACATTTTTTCTATCGATCGACTTATAATGAATCGTTTTTGGGTTTTTTTTTTTTTTACAAAAGAATTTTGGATTCTAATCTTTACATCAATTATTACGTTGCAACAATTTCAGTCGATATTACTGAATAAAATAAAGTATTCATTTGTATACGATTCACGCGGATTTTCATCAGCGCCGGTGTCGAAGTAGCAATCGATTTTGCAAAATCGTGCCACTGGGTATGTCGAGAATAAATAAATGGCGACTATTCATTAAAAAAATATATATCGTTTGTTCAACCCAGTATTCGATAAATTTTTGCTTTCTCGCAGAGAAAGCTTTGTTTGTATTATTAAATTATAATAATTTTGTTATTTTATTAAAAATTGATTGTTACCGACGCGGCTATAGATCATTCTTCTGTAGCCCGTACTATTATTCGTACGGCTATGAGGAAAACGTATATTAGGTAAAATTAAAACTTTTTTATATCCATCGATAGAGAAATGTTTTTTTTTTCAGCCAAATTTTAAAACCCCCGATTTTTTTGTAATCGTTTTTTCGCCAATATTTATAGCTATTTGAGTCGATGTTATTTTTAAAAAATTTAATTCTTTTATATACGATTCCCGCTCATTTTTATAAGCGCCGGTGTCCAAGCTGCAGCGCTGCTGCCAGTTTTCGGTATACCGCGCGTTATCCTCATCGTGCTCGTCGTAGTTAGCACTTTGTGCAGCTGTAATAACGCACAAAGGACTCGCTCGTTGCCACCTTCGCCGTCGTCGTGCATCAGCTGCAGTGGCAGGAAAATCGTCCATGTAACGTTCCCCTCGGTGCTCCTTTCGACCCGGGGTCCTCTCCGGATTTTTACGGGTACACTTCCTGCGTCTCGGAAATTAGGTAGAAATTGGCCAGAATTCAATCTCGGAATTCAATTTGCCGCCTTTGTGCCCGAGACTGGGATCCGATCGGCACGTCGTTTTCGAGATCTAATTTGCGTTTACAAGGGGACTCTCCCGGGTGGGCGCCGGATCCCCGTCGTCAACGATAAATTCGCCCCGTACCCGTATATATATATATATACATATAAACAAGTACATATACATAACATCGAGAGGCCTGGTCCTTCCAGTCGCGATATGCTTCCTCGAGCGCGTCCGAATTCACGAATTCTCACCGTCGCTTCTCGTCCTCACCACGTTTCGGCTTATCCGTTTCGATTCGTCAACGTCATACCGAACTTTTTTTGCAGTATTTTGCCCAGTGTATCGACGATTCGATTCAGCCGGTGCGAAGCTACCTCTTAGAATATCCAAGTGGATCCGTGCGTAAGATCCCTGCGTAGAGCCACTTTTATCGCGCCTCTCGATGACGACAACGTTTTTGCGCGTGCGCAAAGTCGCCCGCGCGGACAATATTCGTCCCGCGTACATATAAACTCATTCGGCGAATTCGCCATGCGCCCTTCCGCCTTTGTCTTCGATCGGGACTTCGTTTTCATGTGATAGAGCCTTGAGGTGAATTTATGTATAGCGAGTCGTTTCTTTGTTTAGATTTATTTCCAAAAATAAAATAATAAAATACGCGTTAGGAAATAATTGAAAATAATGAAAAAACGGTAGCGTCGTGCGAATTATTGTAAACTGATATTTATAAGGTAGAGAGAAATGTAATTATGTAAATCTAAGAAATTATGTACATTTCTAATAAAAAAAAAAAAAAAAACGAAGAAAACGTAAATATTGTAAATGGCTCATTCTTTTTCCAAGGGGATTCTTGCCTCGCCTCTCTCCATGAGGCAACATAAATAAATAGAACTGCTACTACTATAAATTTATATCGAGGCGGGATGAGACGATAAATTTCGAAGAGGCAAGGGGGATTTTTTTATCGGTTACTTTTTAAATCGTTTTTTTTATGCGAGTCGTTTTTATATAAATAATAAATTTATATAGATAATAAATTTCGAAGAGGCAGGCCAGGGGATTTATTTATTTATTTGTGTTTATACGGGACAATACCCTTTTTACAGAAGAAAAATAACATGCAAGTGTGCGCGCATGCGCGCGTAACTGTGCTTATAGACCAGTAGAAGCGGTAAAAGAGAAAACAAAAGCCATACGAAGCGTTACAAAAGAAAACAAAAGCCATACAACGCGATACAATATAAGCGTCAGCGGAGATACAAGGAGGATAGTTGTGTTAGTGAGGCTAAATTACACGGTGCGGATTTCGATCCTGTGCTGGGATCGTAGCACGTCGGTTGTTTTTTTTTCTTTTTTTTTTTATAATTAATTTATTTTTTCAACTTTTTTTTCGCGCGTAACTCAAATTTTCGTTGCCTCGTCGAAAAGTTCGCGAAGAAAGTTAATCTTCTCGTCAATATTTTTGTTCAACGAGTCACGCGCTTCGGCGCGGAAAATAAGCGCGACGACACCGGACCGTCTGGTTTCGGGGTCGTATAATAATCGGCGCGGAGGTCACAGCCTTATTTGCATGACCCGTCGGTTGTGCGTCTCCCTCCCGAACGTGGTTAATAATCGCTCTCGCTTGCTCATATCGTCGGTCGCGGTTGTTTACTGTACCAAACTATCGAAGCGAATCGTAAAAGCCCCGAACGTCGAGCGTTGCAGGAAAGTCTCGAAACTCCGTCTGCGGTGGTCGTCATAACACACAATCATAACACGGCCGTTTCGTTGGCCACGAACTAACCCCTTGGCGCAATTCTGATACGCGCAGATCGTCGTTTCGGTCAAACAAATCGTCGATATATTAAACCGCAGGCCGAATTTTTTTTTAAGAACCACGTGACAAAATATAAAATAATAATTGTTATTATTAACAATATTAATTATGGTTACGTGAATATTTTTCTTGAATTAAACGGCGAAGGATGTTTCTCAGCATCGTTCAACATTTTTATCTGTCTTTGGTGATAAAAGTTTGTTTCATGGAATAATCTACTGCTACGAATTAACCCCACGACGCAGCTCTGATACGCGCAGATCGTAGTTCGGTCAAACAAATCGTCGATATATTAAATCGCAGGCTGAATTTTTTTTTAAGAAGTACAAGATGAACATTAATTTATTATTATTATTATTATTGATAATAATAATAATGCTAATAATTCTGATTATTTCGTGGGATTTTTTTTTTGTTAAGTTAAACGGCCTAGGATGTTTCACGGCATCGGTGGACGTTTTTACCCGCCTTCGGCGATAAAAGTTAATTCAACGAAATAATGTAAAAATGTAAATTCCATAGCGCCTACGTCAAGTCCCGGGGTTCTTATAACACCCGGTAACGTACCCGCACGAACGATCCCACTCGGGGCGCCAACCAACCTCCATCCATTCAGCCGCTTCTGCTGGTTAAAGCTCGCTTTCTTTCTAAGTATAATAATAAAACCTTCGCGAAGAGGTCATCCATTTGAAATGCAAATATCGGGGGCATTAACATCGGCCGCATTTCTTTTCTATAAGAAAAACGCGCTTTTCTTTTTCTCGTTGTTGTTTAAAATAAAAAATATTATATATTTTTTTTTTTTTTACGAACGTAGCGTGGCACAGACAGTTGGAAGAGAAAAATATATAAATTTCCGAGCGAGGTCGAGAAGCTGCTTCCGATGAAAAATTAATTCCGTTAAATTCGCTAGCTCGACGTGTATAACAATAAGACACAGCCGTACCGTCATTTATCTCCTTCTGTTCACGTTTTACCTCTATTTTTATGGTTATCTCTTTTTGTGCCTCTTATACCGCGCCGCGTCGGTTCCTCCTTCGTGAGATCGCGCGACGACTGTTTAGTACTGTGCACGAGGGAAATCATTTACGTATCTTGTGTTTTCCCAACGCTCGTTTACGTGTTCTCCCTCTTTCGATACTTCAAGAATTTCGCTGTGTTCGTGCGACCGGGCTGAACGACACAGTCGTTGGCCGCCCGCACTGGCGAGAGGACGCCAATGGTTTTCTTCGAAATATCGGTTCGAAGAGAAAAATATGAGTCCCTGGAACTTCGTGACTGGCGAACTCTGCTTAACTCTGTAGGTACGAGACTTCAAGTTTTGTTGGAATTGTTCTTTTAACAAAAAAAAATGTGGTAAAAAAAAATTGGAAAGAATCTCAGTGAGCTTGTAGGATTATTTCTTCGATGGCGCGAAAAAAAAGAAATTCATTATTATTATCCATATTGTTTAGTACTCTGAAGATATATGCACGAGACTAAATTTCATCAAGCTATATAGCGTGTTTTGGAGCTGACAAACTTCGCTCGGGAAGTTCACTTGGAAAATAAAATTCTCCGAGTGAACGATTTTTTTTCTTCCAAAAGGAGTGCATTTTCAGAGATTTGCCAAAGATGAAATCTGATTTCGTGCAGATATCTTCAGGGTCATTATTGTTTTTGTAAACTCAATAAGACAAGACGTTCGGTATCCGGTGAAAATTTCACCGCAGATAAAGGATTAGAATTTTTATTTTTTAAATAACTTGATAGGCACTAAAAAAAATTGAAGAATTTTTTTTCACCGAAAATATAATTTTCGTACTTCAAGGTCACGAGGTTCAACGTGCACATTCAACCTGCCGAATAGGCTGGAAAATTCTCATAAATTCTTTACATTAAAAACAAAGTCTCAGTGCCCTTGAGATGCCAATCACTGTGCGGTTCTCAGGGAGGGCTTCACCGTCTATATCAGCAAACTTCGCACTTTTCCCTCAGTCCCGGTTCATCGTCGGTATCTCATTGTCCCTTTATTTCCACGAACTTTGCTTTTCGGTCCCCGGTATTATCGTTCGCCCCGCCGAGTTCCAACTTTTCACGTTTCCCTCGACGATTCTCCGCAAACGCTGTTAAACGAATTACCGGAGTCAGTAAAAAAAAAAAAAAAATTTTAAAGAACTGAACAAAGGAACGAAATAACTTTCAACCACACAGTACATTATAAGAGAACGAAAGGCTTATAATTTCTTCATTTTTGGTAAAAAAAAAAAATGTTGCCTCGACCCAAACATGAGCGAGGCGTGGGAAGGAACGCGAGCGCAATACACTGAGGAAAATAAATGGTTGGATTAAGCAAATGAGCGGTGACATACGCTCAAAGGTGTATTCGGTTGGTGCAAGGAAAATGTTTATGTCAATCGACAAATTTTAAATAAATTGAAGCAAATAATCGTTTAACAAAACAATGCTTTATTTGTACCAAGCAAATAACAGCTTTGAACGTATGTCACCACGACTTTTGGTTAATCCAACCAATTTTTTTTCTCAGTGTATATATTCGGTTCGTAATCGAAAACTTTCATTGGTAAATCACGACGAAAGTTCGTTTCCCTCGCAGTCCCGGTGCGCGAAGGAGTCGCGCAGCCGAGTTTAATTAGGAGAACGCGCCGCCGTCTCGGGCTGTGCTCTACCATTCTCGATTTCACCGGCACTTTAATTTAACTTCGACAGTTTTCGAATTTCATAAGTGGCTCTTACCGGGGCGTGGGAGCCGCTGTGGGAGGCAAAAATTGCGCCCGGTGAACGCGTCGGGAAGAACACTTCGCTTCTAATGTCTGTATACATATATGTATGCATGCACGACACTTCTCCGTGGCGCAACATATTCACGAATGAAGGAATTCGATTAAGGCACCCTAATTGCGCTCGGCTCATTAACGTTCTTAGACACCCGCAGGGAATCGCGACGCACCCTCCGTCTCCCCCGTCTTTTCTCGATTAATGGAAATTTGAAAATGTTCCTCTCCGCGAAAAAACAGAGCGGAGAATATTACACCTACGTAATTCTCCGCGGATATTGAAATTTCTTATTTTTCATTTTTTTGCGGTCAGATGAACCGCAAAATGTGACTATGGATAGTTCGATAAAAAATCGAATTACTCATTAACTCTAACACGACAAACTCGATGCACGTCCGTTCGGTTTTGAAACAAATCGTAAACTGAACTCTCGACCAACGTCAACAACGACGTTGCCGTGATCAATCGGTTGTCGATAGACATTAACAACCTATGGAGCAATTTCAGCCTGATATTCTTCTTCAATGAAATTAACAAAAAAATAAAATTTATAAAAAATAAAATTTATAAAAAATAAAATTTATAAAAAATAAAATTTATAAAAAATAAAATTTATAAAAAATAAAATTTATAAAAAATAAAATTTATAAAAAATAAAATTTATAAAAAATAAAATTTATAAAAAATAAAATTTATAAAAAATAAAATTTATAAAAAATAAAATTTATAAAAAATAAAATTTATAAAAAATAAAATTTATAAAAAATAAAATTTATAAAAAATAAAATTTATAAAAAATAAAATTTATAAAAAAATCTGTTTATCGGCGTTCGTACTTTAATGTGCGATTTCTAGTCGTCCGCGAAATAACCGCAAGAGCCGGTCATCGATCGGGACGATCTTGCAATGTAGTTTACGTCGGAGAATTCGATTAAATAGCTAATTACCCGCGTACTTTATAGTGGAAGTGATCTTGGACAGCCGTGCCACGGAGAGCCCTTAATTTCGTACGTGTCCCGACACTTCGTCTCGGTGCTCCAGAGCTTCTCCTTCGGGCGCCGTTTCTGCCGCGATGCTCCCTTAGTGAGCGCTGCGGGGCCGCGTCAGGTATACGCGAAACCGTGCATGTAATTAATTGGATTAATTAAGAACTTTGAGCGTCTTGGCTGGAACGTTCGTCAGCCGCGTGCTCTCCCCCCCCCCCCCCCCCCCTACCCGCTGGTACAAAGTTGCCCGGAATCTCTTTTCCTTTTTTTTTTTTCTTTACGCTCGACTTTACTCTTCCAGTCTTTGCCCGACGGCGTCTTATCGTCTCGCGCCTCGGGTACACAACTTTCCGTAGCTTTGTGCATTAATCGTCTTTCCCGCGGTCTACGTTCGCCTACACGTGTTACGCAGATGCAGCCACATTTTTTTTTCTTCTCTTTTACACTCTATGAGTAAATAATTTGCAATATCGACGGCAAAATAAAAAAAGATTTCATGGTTTCAAAAAAATGTAGTATCTTTAATTTTGATCTACAAATTCTGGTAAAATTTGACGAGTTGCAATGCGTCGCGTAGAAAGTATTTCGACCAGTTTTATTTAAAATTTCTTTCGTTTTGGTGTAAATAAAAAATATTTAAAAATAGTACTTTGCGATACTAGTGCGAAAAAACTTTTTCCGACGAGTGTGAGTTTGCAGCACGACCCCAAGGCGAGTGTTGCACACGAGTTCAGAAAAAGTTTTTCGCACGAGTATCGCACCAAATTTTTGCTTCATAAGGTGTGAAAAAGGGGGTGTTGCGTACGCGAAGCGTGCGTAAAACTGCTGTTTTCGCCCGAGTGTAATAAAAAATGTTTATTACGCTCTGTGCGAAAATGTCAATTTACACATGCTTGGCGTGCACAAAACCCCCATTTTCACACCTCGTGAACTTAAATTTCGTGCGATACTCGTGCAGCACTCGTCAGAAAAAGTTTTATCGCACTAGTATCGTAAATGACTATTTCAATTTCGCAAGATCTGTGTCTCGAGTATAAAGAATGTCTCCTAACAAGGTCATTGAATTTATAACGTTGTATCCGACACTTACATTGCCCCAGCAAACAAAGTACGTCTATAATGAGTAATTAGTAGCACAATCGAATACATAACTTTAGCCAGTATTTCGGAAAGTCAAGGCTCCCCCCAGCCGCGTTCCAATTATTGCACAATATCCCAACTCCGTTAGCAAACGTTTTGTCGAGGAAGAGGATCGAAGGGTGAGAGGCTGAACGTATTCGATTTATGCGTATTGACAATCGGCAAACCAACGGAAGCCCAGTCGGCATCCTCCGGTATTTGATCTGCCGGACAGTCCCGACATATTCCCGCGGTCCTCTATCGCCGTTCCAGATTCTCCGTCTCCCGTCTCGGCGGTCGAGCCCGTCCGTTCTCGCATTTCCGTACGACGATCCTGACGAGCCATTAAATCGCTTGCGTGCGCTGTTACGTCGTTGCCCGACGGCGGCGTGTTATCACTCGGGATCTTCGAACGCGCAACATCTGGGATTGAGCCTTATTAGAATTTAATGGACGGTCATTAGCGGTCAGCACGGCCTTGCACGTGAACTTCTGTACCGGCCTCGGTAGCAACCCGCTGCACTGGGAAAAAAAATTGTTGGATTAACCAACGAAACGAAATGAAACCAGTTGGATTAACCAACGAAACGAAATATTTTGAATGGACTGAAGCGAATAATCGTTCAACAAAAGAATGCTCTCGTTGCATTAACCAAATAACAGCTTTGTATGTGACCGCGAATTTGGTTTAACCCTATAATTTTTTTTTTGTCTCAGTGTGCATTAAGGTAGTCCTTTTGTTACGTTTGCACTGATGAAAAAGTACAGTCGAATCAACTAAGACTCGCGCAGGGACGTTCAAATAAATATTTAGATGGTCGAACAAAATATTTTAATGACTCAAAAATATTTGTTTCAAATCACCCAACGAATTGTTGAACTAACCGATTTTTTAGCTGTACCAACAAAATATTAAGTTGAACGTCCCTGCCCGAATCTCAGTTGATTCAACTGTATTTTTTTATCAGTGTGACGCCACCTACGTTCGAGAGAGGAATGAGAGACATTACAGACACTTCTCGGAGGAATAAAAGTCTAACAAAAATCAACGATATGGAAGGTGCTGAAAAGATTGTTTGTGCATAATAATAATTCCAAAATGTTATTAACAAATTACTGAAATAAAAAATTATGCAACAACCTAATTTTTTTTCTCTCGAAAATGATTTGTTACTTTTTATGAATACGTATACATTTTTTCAGATTTTATGTACTGTTTGAAAATTGCAATTTTAACAAAATTTCAACGTAAAGAAAACGCAATTTTCGAACATTACATAACATTCTGAAGAAATTCATACGCATTAAACAAAAAAGTGACAAATGATTTTCAAGAGAGAAAAAAAATAGGTTGCTGGGTAATTTGTTGTCTAATCGTTTGTTTCAGTGATTTGTTAATAACAGTTTGCAATTATTATTATGCACAAACAATTTTTCCAGCATCTTCCATATGCCCGATTTTTTTCAGATTTTAATCCGATCGGGAAGTGTTCGCAATTCTCTCTTATTCCTCTCTCAAACTTAAGCGGCGTCAGACACAACGAAAGGACTAGTAGCAGTTAGTTTATTTCATATACACCCTGATGGGTGTTTACACATTAAGATCACTTAATAGTACATAAATAGATATATATCTATATGCATTGTTTCCCTCTCGTCCATACTTAAAATAACCCGCGTAGCAATCTACGTTTATATTTTCTCCTTCCTCACTAGCTTCTCAAATTGCCAGACATACTCAGATAATACTGTCACGGGCTTTCCTTTTAAACTATCAACGAAAGGACTACCTTAAGAAACGTCCCCGAGGCAGCTGTCCAGTACAGATTCTCCTCCCGTCGACGCTGCCGATATTCCTGCCGATTTTTACCTGGCCAGATCTCTTCCGAACCGTTTATTTTATATCCGATGCGCGGAAACCGGAGCGGCTTCCGCGCTTCCCGGCGGTCGTCCCGTCCCTGTCCTCCCCAAGGTTTCCGGTGCAGAATTTGATAAGACGCTTTCAGGCTTCGACGCACTGGAACTTTGTGCAGCTCCGCAGATCGGACCGTAGAAACGACGCCCCCAGGCGAACGACAATAAGATGACGAGGCAGAATCCGAGACGACCGACTGGATCACCCACCGGATGTTGCACTCGGCGGAATACACCACCGGCGTACCGTGCACGGTTGCACGAGAAATATCGAATATACCGTAAGTGAGTCGGTCGTTTTGCGCATGTCGGAGCGTCACTCGTCGCTGTCGTCCTCGTCGCTGTCGTCCTCGTCGTTGTCGTCCTCGTCGTCATAGTCTATTTATCGGGGCCCGCGCGAGGCTCGCTCTCCCTCTACCGTGATATGCGGCGCGGATGCTGCAACGATGCGAAATGTATGCGAAACGATTTATAGCCGACGGTACGGTTCGCAATGGTTCGCGGCTGACGGCTGACGGGCTAAAAATCCGTGTGTAGCAGGTACACGGATTTTTAGCCGAACGCAGATGCAACGACGACGTCGCCCACGATGCCAGACTGGATCACGGACGATTGAATTTCACATATCCGATTCCATGGGGAAACGAACTGCATACATCGCTGGATTGTGGCGGCTGTGTGATTTTTTTTTTTTCTATTTTCTTTCGATTCTATTTGCTGGCATGTCGATCCATTTTACACCGTTTCCATTCTCCTCGCCGGGCGAAAAACTATTATTTTATTGTTTGACAAATATTTCTACGCCCGCCGGCGCAGATCGCCTGCTATTCGGGTGTCGGAGCAGCCGACCCATTTTTACGTAGCCTCGCTTCGGAATGTTGTGTCTATGGTAAAGACCGAAGATCACTATTTTTTTTGGGCTTTTTTTCGATTTTGGATTTCCGTGCGAAATATTGGCCTGGGAGTGAAATAGAATGATGTACGGCGGAAAAAATACATTGGATATGCACCCAGAAATGTAATTTATTTGACGGCCACCATTTATTTACTTTAAGTAAAATATTTATTTGATTTAAATAAAATATTTATTTTATCTAAATAAACATTTTACTTAAAGCAAATAAACGGCGGCCGTGAAATACATTTTTTTCTGGGTGTGGATGTGAAACACCGAGCGAGGAAAGTTGGGTCCGGGACCAATTTTTGGGAACATTTTGAGACGGATTTTTTTTTTTTTTTAAGATCTTATTAATAATGAAACGGACCGAAAGAGAATCGACCATTTTGAAAATATAAATTTCGCGGTGTTAAAATTTGTGGAATTTGTTTGTATGAACTACCGCACAGCTTCTGGAACACCGAAGGACCGGTGATCTGGACGTCGGAGAGGAAATGGACCAAAGCTCGTTAAGTCATGGAATCGTGAACGCTGGGCCGGAAATGAAGAGATCGGTTCTCGTCTCTTGCGCCCCGATATCGTTGAAGCACACGAACCTCACCGATCCAGGACATGCTGATACGCTCTCGTCGTTTCGAATTGCTCGGTTTGCCGGATTCACACTGTAACGTCGCGCTCCGACGCCGATACCACGTGATACAATGCTACTGTCCCTCGGACGTGTCGGAGAGGCAAAATATTTATTCATGGTGCAGCATTTCCTTTGAATCCGAAGACTCTCTCGCGCACTACTCATTACTCATTACAGGCGGTTTTCTACACCCAGAAAAAAAAATTATTTGACGGCCACCGTTTATTTGGTTTAACTAAAATATTTATTTGATTAAAATAAATATTTCTTAAAATTAAGTAAATAGTTACTTAAATGAAATAAATATTTATTTAAATGAAATAAATATTTATTTAAATGAAGTAAATATTTATTTAAATGAAATAAATATTTATTTAAATGAAGTAAATATTTTATTTAAATGAAATAAATATTTTATTTAAATGAAATAAATATTTTATTTAAACCAAATAAACGGTGGCCGTCAAATAATTCTTTTTCTGGGTGTATTAGGGTAAGTCAGGGTGATATGAGCGTGCGGGTGATATGACGACTCGTAATATCTTTTAACGTAACAAGCTAATGGCGCTGCCGTTCGCACAGTTTTTAGTACACTGAAAGAAAATTCGCTTGCGGGCCGCCAAAGAAGTCTGCACGTAAAGAGTACTCGGGACGGTTTCCATTTTTTTTTCAGAGTATAAAAAAATTAAAGAATCACGAAAGCGTCTATAACGGGACATTACCGTGCGCTCGTTAAAAATGTTTCCGCAGGCTTCTCAATTCTTCACAAATCCTGAATATTTCAGACGAGAAACATGCCGTTGTGTCCCGCATAATTAATTTTTTTTTTTTCCAGACAATGAAACCGTAAAAAAAACTCCAGCGATGAGTCTCGATATTTCGATTAAATCTCGTCACACCGAACTTTCCATTACGAGGCCAGTGACAATTTTTCCCGAGCATCTTCGTTTTTTTTTTTTTACTGCTCAGTGACCTCGTTTCGTTTATCCCTCGTTAACGCCCACGATATCGCAGGATCTCCGCCCCGCTGTTTACGTTCTCCCTGAATAATTTAACCCCCCACCCCAAGTCTCGTCGTATCCCGTCATGATTGCATGAGGGTAAGCGCGTATAATAAACCCGGCTATCTGAGAAACGCTTTCGGTACTTTCGCAAATTATCTCGTCCGTGGGGGATAAAAAAAAAGAAAAAAAAAAACCAATTTCCTCCCGTTGTTGTCGGCATGACGCGGACACCGTCCTGAATTTACGTTAATAATGTCGCGAGTCATGACGCTGCAACAGCATGAAGAGATTACCGTACGCGGCGAGGCGCCCTGGGGGGGCCGAAAACGCCTCTGGTCATTCTACAACCTGCTGACGATGCTCGCGACGTGCGCTCGACGTACGCTCTGCCTTTGTACCCGCGACAACGCGACGGCACGACGAACGACTAATTCGTTGTCCTCCCACGCTCGTCTCTGCTCTCCGTGCCCCGCAAGAATATTCAACATTGCGGCGGAATCGTAAGCAGGACTCCCTCGGCTGTGGCAAAAGGAGCGCGGGGTCTCGTCAAAGCGAAGGCGCGATTCATTCTGACCGCGGCGATCTCCACGTGCCTTCGTTCCGAGACAGTCCGGGGAAAGAAGAGCCGCAGGAGCGCATCCTTGGCTTTTATCTCATTTTTTTCTTCTTCACAATTCGCGTCCAGTTTTTGTTTGACTCTTCGAAAATTCGCGGATTTTTCGGTGTTTTTTTTTTTTCGCGTGGCTAATCGGAAGCCGCCAAAATGGACGACGTTTATTAACTTTCTTTTTTCGGACCGGGACATAAAAAATCGGCTCATCCAGAGTCACTGGACCGATTTTTACCAATTTTATTGCGGGATTAAAAAAAGAAATAAATTATTGATTAAGGTACTTGCGGATTAAGTACTTGCGGACGGTCTGAGTCCACGTGAATTCGCAGAGAATTCAGAGAGGAATTGCGAACACTTCTCGATGAGATAAAAATCTGAAAAAAGTTGAGCATATGGAAGGTGCTGAAACGATTGATTTTGCATAATAATAATTCCAAAAGGTTATGGTATAACAAATTAATGAATAAAAAATTGCGCCGCAAATCACCCGAAAACTGAACTTTAAAAAAAATGAAAACGCTTTGTTAATTTTTCTGAATAAGTATGAATTTTTAAAAAAATTACCCAAAATCCTGAATAAAATTGTACGTGTTCAAAAAAGATTGATAAATCGTTTTGTTATTTCGAACAAAAAGTTGGGTTACTGGGGGAACATTTTTGTTTCATTATTTGTTTATAACATTTACTGGGGGAACATTTTTGTTTCATTATTTGTTTATAACATTTTGGAATTATTATTATGCAAAATAAATATTTTCGGCACCTTCCATATGCTCGATTTTTTTCAGATTTTTATTCCGTCAAGTGTTCTCGAGTCTCTCTGAACTCACGTGAGGTCGGATTTTCCGCAAGTACTACCTTATTAGCCTCGGTGATACGGTCTATAAATTTTCGTAAATTGTTTGCGTCGATAATATGCAAACAAAAAAATATGTTTCATCCGCGGCACCTGGGGCAACAAACGCGAGGCGAGTGGAGCCTCAGCACGGCTTGAGCGGCTGTTCTTCACCCGCCGAATTTAGGTTCCGAGTAAAGGGCTGCACAATGCACGGCGCATCGCACCAGGAGTCATGCATCGTCCGGGCAAAACCCTCGCAGCACACGGCGTATATATCCTCCGGATGGTGCAGAGTAGCTGTACAACATCGGAGTGCGATGAATACACCCCGGTCGAGCCTCGCAGCCGACATCGCCACAGCGCAGATGTAGATAAGCGGTCGTGTTACGGTAGAATGCGCGGATGGACCAAGCCCAGCGCATGCGGAGGTTGTATGGCGTCGATGTACGTGATTATACCGAACGACGGAATATATACCTGCAAGATAATTCGGGGTGATGTGACCGGTAGGGTGAAACATGGCCGTAGCTCTCGGGTGATATGGCTAATCTTAATTTATTTTTTTTTTATTTTTGGAGTATGATGCGGAAACTTTTAACGGGTCGAATTTCCATCGCAATCACTGATCTTACTACGAGCTCGCTCTGTCGCTCGTAAAACCTTAAGACCCGTAAAGCCGCCTACGCTTTAATTATCACCGATATTCAGACATCGCCATAGCGGAGATGTAGATAAGTGGTCGAGTTGGCGTAAAATGCGCGGATGGACCAAGGCACATGCGGAGGTTGTATGGCATCGATGTACATGATTATGCGGAACGACGAAGCATATACCTGTAAGATAATTCGGGGTGATGTGGCCGGTAGGGTGAAACATGGCCATAGCTCTCGGGTGATATGGCTAATCTTAATTTCTTTTTTTTTTAATTTTTGGAGTATGATGCGGAAACTTTTAACGGGTCGAACTTCCATCGCAATTACTGATCTTGCTACGAGCTCGTTGGGTCTCTCGTAAATCTTAAGACCCGTAAGAGCCGCCTACCTTTTTTATTATCACCGATATTCAGACATCGCCATAGCGCAGATTTAGGTAACCGCTCGTGTTACCGTAGAATGCGCGGATGGACCCAGCCCGGCAAATGCGGAGGTTGCGTGGCATCGATGTACGTGATTGTTCGGATTGACGAAACATATACCTGTGAAATAGTTCGGGGTGATATGGCCGTTATGGTGAAGCATGACTATACCTCCCCGGTAATCCGGGTGATATGGCCAATCTCAATTTTGTTTTTCGGACCTCCATGCGGGAACTCTTACGGGTCAAACTTCTATAGTAATTACTGTTCTTGCAAACAGCTCGTTCTGTCGCTCGTAAAACTGTAAGAGTCGCGTACGTTTCAGTTATCACCGATATTCGGACATCGCCACAGTGCAGATGCAGATAGTTCAGTTACCGTAGAATGGGCGGATGTACCCAGCCAGACAAATGCGGGGGTTGTGTGGCATTGACGTACGTGATTATATGGACCGACGAAACATACACCTGTGAGGTAATTGGGGTGATATGGCTAAACTTATTATTATTTTTTTTCGGACTCTTACGGATCTAATTTCTATAGTAATTACTGTTCTTGCAAACAGTTCGTTCAGTCGCTCGTAAAACTGTAAGAGTCGCGTACGTTTTAGTTATCACCGATCTTCGGACATCGCCACAGTGCAGATGCAGATAGTTCAGTTACCGTAGAATGGGCGGATGAATCCAGCCAGACAAATGCGGGGATTGTGTGGCATTGACGTACGTGATTGTATGGACCGACGAAACATATGCCTCCAAGGTAATTCGGGGTGATATGGCCAGTGGGGTGAAAGATGGTCATACCTCCTGGGTAATCCGGGTGATATGGCCAATCTTATCTTATGTTTTTTCGGAGCACCGTGTGGATACTTTCAACGTCCCAAACTTCTATCGCAGTTACTGATCTTGCTATGAGCTCCTTGCTTCTCTCGTAAAGCCCTCAGAGCTCGTAAGAACCGCCTACGTTTTAATTATCACCGATATTCAATCTTCTTTTAATGGATTTTTCTCCCGTGCTTTATTTCATTTTTTTTTTCTCGATAATAAAAAACCATCTTCATATCGCCAGGCATTAACTTGCGTATACATATATAGTGAATATCTCCACACGCTACGTACGTGCCTGACAAAGCGATAAAGTCTCGGGTATCACAGCCACGAGGGACACTGTAACCAACCACCCACGTCGGGTTTCGAGGATTAGAAACCTATGCAAAGCACACACTTCGCCACACGATCTCCGGCTCCGGTCGCGGTAATCTCCGACCGACGAGTTTCGACTTTCGGGACAGATTAACTCGAACTATCCTCGTTCGATCCCCAATTTATTCCTCCGATGCGAATTGGGCTTTCGACGCTCTTCGGGCGATTCGTAATCTCAATAAGGTACGCATTCGGTTACTTTTGTTTAAATCTTTGAGAATTTCATTTGGGAGGTTTTTATTTATTTATTTATTTTTTTTTCGGGTAAACCGACGAAACTTGGAATACACGTGCACCTGCGGTAACGTAACATCTTGGGAATTTCACCCAGGACGAGGAAATTCCAAGTTTTTCGTAATCGTTTTATCGAAAAAATTCGAAACTCTTTCCGTGCCTCGTCCGCTGAGTCTCGAGGGAGCGCGACGCGAAGGGGATATTAAACTTCGGCCGAGAAAAATGTATCGGCTCCGGAAATGAGATGGCTGTGGAATTCAGCCGGGGGCGGGAATGCGAAATTGACCGGGATGAGTGTACAAATGGATACGAGTAGATTTTTATTTGTATTTTTGTTTATATATATATATGGGGCATGCCCTACCTTTCCGACCTGGGTCTGATGCAGGTCGAAATGGCAGGGAGTTTTTATATGACCGAACTAGTTCTCAAAAGCGCTCAGACTTTTTATTAGATTTTTAAAACGTGTTTATAATTAGGGTAGAGCGGGGCAAAACGGGACAGTGAGCAGAACGCAAGTGCCCAATGATTTTTGGATGTCGCATTTTGCCCTGTCGATACATCCGGATTGTCTGGCCCGTTTTGCCCCATTGTCCCATTCAAAAATTATTGGAATATGGCGTTTGCCCGACTGCCCCATTTTGCCCCACCGTCCTATTTTGCCCCCCCCCTCTTCCCTATTTATGATTAAAAAAACAAACTTATTGATCCCGACGATTAAAAAATCTGAAAAATGTCCGAAATATCTTGTATCATGTATAAAAGGTTTTAAGTTTTGAGCCGGAGTGGGCCGGCGTCAACTTCAATTTTTTTATAATTTTTCTTCGAAAACAATAATAAAAAAAATTTGAAGTTTTTTTTTTATTTAACTTAAAAAAAAACTCTTTGGAGCCAGGTTGAAATGAATGAAATTGGCCATATATTTAGTTGTTAATCATTACTCAGTCATTTGCGCATGCGCCCACGAGTACTCAAGGTACACACGTGCGTAAGCGGGGAGTTGAACTTTATGCCGGTGCATTGGCCGGACTCTTCTTGGCAGCCGAACGAACGTGCGGGCGAGAAGGTGGAGAAGGTAGTCTCGGGCTGCGAGCCCGCTGTAGCCGGAGCACGCACTCTGTCGCACACACGTTCGTCTTTCACTCTCGATCGTCTTTCCCTTTTAATTTTTTTTTTGTTTCTTCCCGTCAATGTCCGCCCGCCACTCAGCAGCGTTCCGCGTATAACTATGCGCACACTCGCGAATGACCGTGCGTGTGCAGACGCTTTTATATTTAAATCGTGTTTGCATTCGGAGCTCGAAACCGAGGGGGAGGCGCGCGAGCTAAATGGGCCACGGAGCGAGCGGCAAAAAAAATATACAAAATTCATACTTTAAACACGAAAGTGTTTTTGATATTCCAGCAAAAAAAAAAAAATCTACTCTTTCGTCCAGAATTTTTCCCGCGGCGAAGCTGCGGACACGCTAGAGGAACAAAACATGATAATTTTTTCAACGTTTTTCTTATGAGCCGTAGCTTTGAAGAAAAAGCGCTACAACTTCGACCATTTACCCCCTCCCTTCTCCCGCCATTCCTCGCCCGGACTTCTTCGCGATGGAGCGGGTCGTGCAGGTGTGTCGGACGACGATTAAATTATGAGAATAGTTCGCCTAGAGAGTCTCTGTCTCTTCCTTTCTCGGCCGTAAAGTACAAAGTCCCTCCGCCTTGTCTCTCCCTTTTTCTCATTTCTCTAACTCTAGTTACACACCCACAAAAATAATTTATTTGACGGCCACCGTTTATTTGGTTTAAGTAAAATATTTACTTGATTTAAATAAATATTTATTTCATTTAAGTAACTATTTAAATTCAGTAAATAGAAATTTTCGAGTAGAAATTTTCGAGCGGTACATCTGGCCCTGATAGGGTCCTGATAAGGCCTTATCAGGCCCTTGTCAGGCCTTATCAGGACCCTATCAGGGCCCGATGTAACGCTCGAAAAATTCTACTCGGGTTACTAAATTCGAAGTTTGAAGGTAGATTTAAAAAAAGAAGCAACACTATTCAGAGTCTAAATGAATATTGGGCATCTTGAGTGTTCATCGAACGGTTCACGGATGTGAAATCAACCCAAGCTGCAACCAATTATTATTTTTTTAGTCTTTTAAGATAAAGAACCACTCGCTCATGCGAAATTACACTAAGATGTATGAGCTGACTTGCCATAACCTTTTCACAGAAATCTCACTACTCGACACTCCGAGTTTCAATGTATTGGACATGCGCGGACAGAATAATAATAATAATTCGGCCTGAATTGATCGCCATATTGGCTTCACTTGCGGCACAACTGACTATACGGGAACGGTCTCAGAGTGTCCAAACCTGTGTAGGGGAGAGCGGGGCAAAATGGCACACCGGGGCAAAACGGGATGATGGGACAAAACGCAATTCTCCAATAACTTTGAGATGGTGGCGATGGTGGTACGTCGGGAAAAACGGGTTTAAAAATCCGGATGTATCGTTGGGACAAAATGGGGCACCCAAAAATGATTGGAAAATTGAGTTTTGCCCTCACAGTCCCGTTTTGCCCCGCTGTGCCATTTTGCCCCGGTCTCCCCTATAAGACCGTGGTTGAGACGCTTGTCACAGATGGCGCTGTCTTTCGGGCGATCGTTCGTAACGAACGAGTTTTTATTAATCAGCCGAAACTAATTAATTAGTTCAAGAAGAAGAAGGCCGGAGAGGACCTACAATTTTGCGTGGAATCGGAACCGGGATGCCCGATGAGTGTTCGTGCAGACGGGGGAATCCCCGGAGCACTCCGTGCACTCTCCGCAGCATCGCTCATGCGGCGCCGCACGTGGACTCGTACCGGCTCACGTGAACGTCCGAGCTTACCGTTTTCTGCACCGCCGCTGCCGCCGACCGGCGAGACCGGCAAGTATTATTTGCCGAGAGCCTCTATTCAACCGGGGCTCGGGAACGTTGGTACATATTTCTCCGCGTTAAACGCGACGACGGAGCGCGGAGCGCATACGGGCGTGCATTAAGTTGAAGTCTCCGAGCACACGGGTACAGGGGAGGAGAGGGGGGAGGAGAGAGAGAGAGCCCTTTTCTTCGTGTTACTGATGTGTACGAGACTCTCATCTACTCTCGAGGCTCTGTTCGCCGGGCGGGCATTAACTTTTGAGACCGGACGCTTTTGAGCCCGAGGCTACGGCATCAACTCCATCGTCCCTCCACTCGAGCTGTACCGGAGAACATTTTTCTTTTGTGCCGCTCTCTGCCCAGGGAACGAAATTTTTATTTTATATGTACATTTTTTTTTCTTCTTTCCTTTTCGGTCGAGAGCTGATATTTTATCGTCGATCGTACATAGAATAGGTAACAAGGTTCCTTGTCCGCAAACGGCTACATTAATTTTGTGGCCAATTTTACCAAAAAAAATGTTGTACATTTTGGACAAATTTCTGGTAATCTTACAAATATTTTTTTTTTTTTGGGAAATTAACAAGAAGATAATTGTGGACGTTTGTGGGAAAGAGGTTTGTTAAATGTTTGTTAAAAGAAATTTTTTTTGTACTGTATAGATACATGGGGAAAGTTGGATTAATCGTTCACATTAAGTTTTCAAACGTTTTTCGACCACAATTTTTTTCTCCTTTTTTCATGATGATTTAACAAATTTTTTTTTGTGTAAGTGTGGTTCGTTGACGAAGTAAATTCGTAAAATTAACGAGAAAATGAATTGCGGGTGAGAAGTTTCGTGTCAAACGTTCGGACCGTTTCTTTAACCGTGTATAAATTTAATCACTGGTTTATTATTAGCCGCAAGGCTTTTGAGCGTCTCCGGGCGTTCGATGAGTCACAGTATCGTTGCACAGCTCGCAGCTCGTAATCGTCGATCGTCGAACGGGTACTTTGAACTTTTTATCATCGGGTGGACTTTGTGCCTTCGAGTTGGAGGCGAACTTGCCGATTGCAAGGAAACCGCGAGACCGACGGTGATGCGATGCAAATGGTACGTCAACGGTATTTTGTTTAAGCCTCGTCAACATACATTCCGTAAAACCAGCGCGAGCAATAATATACTCCTTAAACCTCATAAAATTTGCAAATACGTTTCGCAGCACAAAAAATATTTTACTAATTACCAAAGGAATAGTAAAAAAAATAATCATTTTTAACTTGAGCGTTAACTTATTTAAGTTAAAGAAATATTGTTCGAACGTACGCAGTTACTGTTTTTTTCAATGTACGCTCTTATTTACGATCCCAGATAGCGAGTTCCAAATTTATTCCTATTCGGCTCGCAAACACCCATCGCTTATCAACCGGTGCGGTGGCCTAGTGGTTAGCGTGCTTGCCTCAAGACCAGAGCGTCGGCAGGTCGCGGGTTCGAACCCCGGTGCCGTCGCTTAGTCGAAAAAATGAAAATATGGGCGAGACAAAGATCCACATATATATACGAGTCGTCTACACGTAACCGTACGTGTATACGTCACGTATATATAGCTGCAGTCCGTGTTTACATTCTCGGCTTGGGCATGACGTGGCTCCGGCGCCGTGAAGCGAACTTGGGTGCGACCGTATCGGCATATGGTTTTCCGCAGTTTTCCTACGCCCGTGGTAAATATGCCATGGCACATGCGATACGGTGGGGAAAGACGGATGCGACCGCACTTTAGGGGGACTGGCTCGCGGCAGAAATGCTTCGGATGACCAATAATTAAATAATAAAGTAAGGAAAACCGGGCCGACCCACTGTAAGACCCTAAAAGTTGGAGTCTTGATAAGTGGGGGAAAATGCAAAAAAAAAAAAAAAAACCATCGCTTATCGCGACAAAGTGTGCTGTTTCTCCTCATTTTCGCGAGACTGGATGTCTGTCGATGCGTCAAGATAGGCAAGTTTTAATTATCGAAAATGAAGAATAACATTTTTTGATTATCAAAAATACTAAAGAAAAAAAATATTTTTTTATCTGGAGCATTAACGGACAGGAAATATGTGTTGAGCGTACAAAATTCTAATTTTGTTTACAATGTACACTCCCGTTCGCGATCACCGGAGGCGAGTTCGATATTCATTCCAATTCGGCTCGCAGGGACAGCCATAGTTTATCGCGGCGATGTGTGCAAGTGCCGTTTCTCCTGATTTTCGCGAGACTGTAAGGCTGTATATGTGTCAGGATAGGCAAAGCCAGCGGGATACACCGGCGCGCGTTACATCAGAGACTGAAGCTGCTCGCACACAAAACTACGTACGGAACACAGACGGACCGTGCCGTATCCGCACACAGCCGTGATTGGCTGATGCTCGCGTATTGGTGTCCGATCTGATCCGATCGACTCGTCTGTGTGACCGAAAACGGCAAACGTTGTTTTAGGTGCGAGCACCTTGAACGGTGGGCCGATGCCACGGGATATGCCGTGTCGAGACGGGAAAACGGACCGGCGACACGCAGCTTCCGGTTGTACGGAGCAAAAATGTAGCCACCCTTCCGTAAAACCGGCTCGAGCAATAATATACTTCGTACACCTCATGACATTTAAAAATACGTCTCGCAGCCCACATTTTTGTTACATTATAAAAAATAAAAAATTAAAACATAATGTTAAAGTATCAAAAATTAAAAATAAAAAAATAATGTTCAATTATCAAAAATCAAAAATAAAAAAATAATGTTTAATTATCAAAAAATAAAAAAATAAAAATAATGTTTAATTATCAGAAACTAAAAATTAAAAATAATGTTTAATTATTAAAAAAAAATGTTACTAGAGCATTAACGGACAGGAAATATGAGTCGAACGTACAAAATTCTTATTTGTTTTTTACAATGTACACTCCCATTGTGCGGTCTCGGCAGGTGAGTTCGATATTTATTCCAATTCGGCTCGCAGACAGCCATACTTTATCGCGGCGATGTGTGCAAGTGCCGTTTCTCCTGATTTTCGCGAGACTGTAAGGCTGTATATGCGTCAGGATAGGCAAAGCCAGCGGGATGCACACCGGCGTGCGTTATATCGGAGACTGAACGGTGGGCCCATGCCACGGGATATGCCGCGTCGAGACGGGAAAACGGACCGGCGACACGCGGCCTCCGGTCGGACGGAGGAAGAGTGTAGCCTCCGGACTTATTTCTCCTACTATTCTCGGCTTTTACTTCAACCAGTTTAAGGTGCGCTCCGGCGTATGTGTGTTGCCTCTGCTGCCTGGCACCGCTGTCTATGGCTGGCTGAATAAGAGCTCCGAGGATATTTCACGGGTGCTCGGAGTTCCTCTTCCATAGAAAGTACCGTGAACGGGACTTGTTCGTGGCAGCCTCGTCCGGGGCTCCGCAGCGTCCCAGCGATTTTTCTCCATTCTCCCCTGGCGGCTTCAGTGATACCCCCGGACGTACAAACACACACACACACACACATACACCCGAGCTCATTCCACCGTAATGCTGTTTGCCTGTCCCTACTACGGTATCTCGCCGGAGTTTTCCCGACGAACGAATCTCTGGCGGCTATCTCTGCCTCTCTCGGTCTTGATACCGGGATCGACGATGCAGGCGAACTTCTTCTTTCATCCGTCTTCGTTTAAATCTCGAAGTTGCGAATTGGAACTCATGGTCGGTGGATATACTACTCGGCAGTGTATCGCACCCGATGCACTGTAATGCGCACTGTCCGCATCACATTTTAACGTTGTTCGGACGAGTTTATGGTGATTCTGAATTTTGCGGAATCTGCGGAAGTTTATAATCATTTTTTTTTTTTTTTTTTTTATAGGTCAAAGTTTAATGTAACACAGCGTACAATCTTCGCTTTTGTTTAACTTTAGCGTGTTTATACCTTTTCTCTTTTTAAATAATTCGTTAAACAAAATAAAAATCAAATAAACATTGTAAATCCGTTATGAGACAAAGTTTGCGTTAAGCGGTTGCGAAAGAAGTCGTGCCTACTACTCCGCGGTGTGTCGCACCCGATGCACTGTAATGCGCACTGTCCGCATCACATTTTAACGTTGTTCGGACGAGTTTATGGTGATTCTGAATTTTGCGGAATCAGCGGAAGTTTATAATAATTTTTTTTTTTTTAATGGTCAAAGTTTAATGTAACACAGCGTACAATCTTCGCTTTTTTCCCGTTGCCCCGATTTCCGCTCCTGATGAATCACCTCACAACCAAATACAAATCAAATAAACATTGTAAATCCGTCATGAGACAAAGTTTGCGTTAAGCGCATGCAAAAGAAATCGTGCATACTACAGTGTATCGCACCCGATACACTATAATATGCACTATCCGCAACACATTTAAACGTTATTCGAGCCGGTTTTATTTTTCTACCGGTGGAATGGTGATTCTGAAATTTGCAGAATCGGCGGAAGTGTATAATGATTTTTTGTATAGGCCAAAGTTTAATGTGACACAGCGTACAGCCTTCGGGACTTAACTTTGATGGACTTTTAGCTTTTTTTATTCCTTTTTTCATTTTTTAAATAATTAGTTGCCCCGATTTCCGTTCAGGACGAATAACTTAAGAACAATATCAACGTCGAATAAACATTGTAAATTCGTTACGGAACAAAGTTTGGATTAAGCAGATGTAAAACAAGTCACCCATGCATAAATGCAGGGACGAAAATAAATGGCGCTTTAGTTGTCAGTATTTAAAGCGTATCTTTAGGGGAGAGACGTATGCCCTTACAATTCTAAGCCCCACTATTACGGTCCCGTTATCAATCAATTTTCATGTCCCTGTTATTGTCCCTCCAACCCTATTATTGCCCCCCCCCCCCCTCCCCCTCCCCGATTCTTTTTTTTATCGCCTATATTCTTTTGAAGGCCTTAGCTTCTGTGTGCCATCTAGCCAGTACTCTCGTATCAATTTTTGTCGACTTTCAATCACTTGTAAAGTTCACGGCCGCAGCCGCTGTTACCCCCCATACTGTATCACATTTGCACGAGGGCGCAGGGAAACTGCGGAAAACCTGCGCCGATACAGCCGGTCATTCCAACTGAGTCTCGATGTTTGTATTCGATACTTCGAGTACGAACATCAATCCTCAGAATTCGACCTCCCGCTCAACGGTTCCAATGCGCCAGTTAGTGCAGGGCTAGGCGGTCACCCATCCAAGTACTGACCGCGAACGATTCAGCTTGACTCTGGAGACCACCGAAGCCGCACACCAACCGCGCATCCACTGCTGTCGTTCTCCCCGATTCATGACCCGGCTGCGGTGGCAGCGACATCTTTTTATAATATAGAGAGACATGCAAGTTTCCACAACTCGTCGATTGTTCGACTGCGTATCCCAGGAGAAGAAAAAAAAAAAAAAAAAAAAAAAGGACTGTTTCAGAGAACAATTTCATGCTCCACCATGGACGCCTTTTTTTCCGAAAGCCAGTCTTGGCCCAGCCCGACGGCACAACGGCCGCAGTCCAGGTTCGGAAATTCTTTGCCGAACAAAAAAAGCCGACCCAGCAAGGGGAACAAGAGAACGAATGAGCCGGCTCGCCCGCGGTACGCGTACCGGGCTGGGCTCCCAGTGCAAACAAAGCTCGACGAAGCGGAGGAAGGACAACAAAGAACTCGGCGTATTGGGGACCCCGCGAGGGATCGGGAGAACGTTGTTGCTGAACTTGTCTGCCGGCGACGAAGCCTCTCTGCCGGACGATTTTCCTTTTCATCTCCATTACCAAGCCCCGTGTATGTCTATGACGAATTTTATAGAGCACGGTATGTACTATGCATGCATACACACGCGCGAGCCGTACGAGCGACATTTAACCACTGGAACCGATATTACACTCGGGTGTTTCGGTCTCGTTCGAGACCCGGCGACGCGGGGTTTAATTTGCGAAACGCGACCGACCGGCACGGAAGCTTACGGTAAAATTGGCAAACCGCCGATGAGCTTTTCCATCCCGGATCCACCTTCAGCTGCACTCGCGTCGACGTCACTCTTCCGGCCGGGGCTCACGAAACTCCATTTCGCCGCGGTTTTGTCATCCACCGTTTCGCGTATTTCTGCTTTATAGTGTTTTTTTTTTTTTTTTTTTTTAATCACTATCCGTGTCTATTTCCGTTCGCGGTTGTGACAGATGTACTCTACTTGTCTAATGAACTATTAGAGCTTCTGTGTAACGTTCTCGTACGGGAAACGCTCGACTCGATCCGGAACGGAAACTCATGTTTGAACCCGGCTATTTAACCTTTTAGCGGTTATTTGTTTTCACTTCATTAACGAGTCTTTGTCGGAAAATTGAATTTTCATTTAAATGAAATATCTCCGTGCAGCTGATGCATCATTAAAAAAGTGACTATAATAATTCGGTGGTAAGCTGTCTTCCGTATAGGGTAAGTCAGCGTGATATGGCCACCCTTTTTGTAGTTCATGTAGACAACATAAAATAAGTATATTTTATGTTATCTGCATGAACTATACACAGTAAAAAATAATTTCGTAAAATCGGAATGCGAAATTTCGTAAAAATAATTTTGTTAAATAAGTGACAAACTCGTTTGTCACTTATTTGAATATACGAACCTGTCCTTTTATTTCCCGTGTCATTGACAATTTTAGTTGGCATATTTGTTTGTAAAACTAGAAAATTAACAAATACAAAATTGTGGACGATATATCCTTAATAAGATTAATAGAATATCCCTGAGGATATTCGAAGGTATGCCTTCTATCAAACTTCTATTGAGTTCTATCGAACTTCTATTGAGTTCTATCGAACTTCTATTGAGTTCTATCGAACTTCTATTGAGTTCTATCGAACTTCTATTGAGTTTTATCGAACTGCTATTGAGTTCTATCGAACTTCTATTGAGTTCTTTCGAACTTCTATTGAGTTCTATCGAACTTCTATTGACTTCTATCGAACTGCTATTGAGTTCTATCGAACTGCTATTGAGTTCTATCGAACTGCTATTGAGTTCTATCGAACTGCTATTGAGTTCTATCGAACTTCTATTGAGTTTTATCGAACTGCTATTGAGTTCTATCGAACTTCTATTGAGTTCTTTCGAACTTCTATTGAGTTCTATCAAACTTTAATTGAGTTCTATCGAACTGCTATTGAGTTCTAACGAATTTCTATTGAGTTCTATCGAACTTCTATCGAGTTTTATCGAACTACTATTGAGTTCTATCGAACTACTATTGAGTTCTATCGAGTTCTATTGAGATCGACACTGGAGTTCGATTCCAAGCGCCGACGAGTCGTTCAATGCTAGATTCGACCCGACCGAACGTCTGACTCCGCTCGTCGAACAGTTAATAAGGAAGAGTCATAGAAAAAAGAAAGAAAAGTAAATTCGCACGTTTCAAATTTCAATAGACCGTTCGTCGTCTGGTCGAATCGTATGTGCGAAGCATGGTCGCGTCGTCGAGCGCATGATTTATTTAAATTGGTCGAAATAGCGAGCTTCCTGCCTGTCTGTCGGCGATTATACCGTACATATGCTTTCTCGCATAGCTTATTCAAACATTCAGTTCAGCCATAGTACATGAAACGCTTGTGTCTGATGATGGACGACGGTAACTCTCGCTTATCACCCTTCGACGATAGCCCGACGGATAACGGATCTCTCGCGTTTAGCAAACAATTGCCTTTCATCTAGAAACAATTAATACGCGTTATATCGAAACCTCACCGTGGAGGGGACGAACAAATAGTCCGAGCCGACGGTGTCGTGTCCCGTCTTCGTTCTCCGATCCAGCCAAGAGACGCTCGCGGTGGTGATGAATCTTCGTCAACTCGCGCGTTATCCGAAGCTCCCGCAGTGCAAAATATCATCGACCCGATAATCATCGTATCATTAAACACACGGATCGGCCATCCGCATCGGCCATGAAAAAAAAAAACGACACCTTCGTATTGTTTTGCTCGGGAATGTAAACAACCCCTTTATTCCGTCACAAAAATTCCGCATTGAAATTGAAACGCATGTCACGCGCGAGTGGCGTGAAATTTTACGGAACGCGAGACAATAGGTATAAAATATTGGCGACACGATTAACCTTGTATCTTTGAATATGCCGGCCGGCCAATTTGCATCGTCGGTTTAAAAAAAAACACTCGTGCCGATATTCCCAGAAATGTAAATATCATAATTTTTACTATGTTTTTTACGTTGAAAATCCAGCATTGAAACATAGATGTGTCACGTTCGAGTTACGTGATATGTTACACGCGCGACACAATGCGTATCGCCTTTTCGCTCGGATACCCGATAAATCCCAGAATCGACGGAATAAATTGATGAAAAAAAAAAAGAAAAATGGTTAGCTCCATGGATGGCAAATCCGGCGCCTGCTGCGTAACAAACGCTACCGAAAGATCGATATTCTATATTATACAGCAATTCCCGGGGGTATTTTTTTCGATTACTCGTCGTCGTCGCTCGGTGCACTTTCCGCGCTCCCGCTGGTCTGGCACTATCGGCATAATTAATAATCCATGCGTGGATCGCGTGTGCGTCGAGTTCGGTCGGGCGTTTCGAGTCATTACGCACATCGATGCAAACCGGTGAGCGAGTCATTAATGGGAATAGCGCATCTCCAGCGGGAGTACCCAGAGCGCCTATTATCATGATGATGATGATCGATGATGCGCATTCGGGACGACCTTCCAGGGCTGCGGATCGACCGGGACGATTCGCCCATCGTTCGCGTTTCATCGTCGAATGTTAATACAACTCGGAGATGTGGACTAGAATCGCAGATTCGTGCGAATCGACGACCTTTGTTGGGACCCCGGATGACGATGACGACAACGATGCTCATCGGGGGCAAATTGTTTATTTATCTATTTTGTACACGGGACGGAAACCCTTTTACATCATTTATATTTTGCGAATGCTAGACAGCATTCGCAACCGGACCGCCAGAGCCAGTGTGTGGCTCTGGCGGTCCCCAAAGTCAAGCAGTACCTCTCGCGGTCAGTACTTGGATGGGTGACCAAGTGGTGGACCAAGTGGTGGACCAAGTGGTGGTGGGTGGATTGGTGGGCATCGAATCGTTGAGCGCGAGGTAATTTTCTCGGAGATTGGTGATTACGGTGTAGGAAATCTCTGAGGAAAGAGCCGTCTGTGTATGGCCAGGTTTTCAGCAGTTTCCCTGTGCTCTTGTGCTGCGGACGCAATCCGGGGGCAATATTTGGCGAATGCGCTTACATACTTACTTAGCAACTTAGCAACTTACTTAGTTACTTAGCAATTTATATAAGTGTAAATAATGTGGAGATCCGGAGGCTGTCGCTATCATGAATAATAAGTAATAATAAAATGTCATAAATTGAACAAATATTTATTGTAACAAAAAAAAAATGTCTACAATCTATGTCTCGTTAACGCAAAAAACATTAAATGAATAGTAAAATTGGTGAGAAGAAAATCGTCGATCGTTCCTGGAAGGTAATCGTGTGTCGAATGTTAATTCTTTTTTTGTAAAAACTTTACAATGTAAAAAAATAATAAGTTTAACAAAAACAAACAATTTGGTATAGAAAGATCGATAAAAAAAATTGTATAATTTTTACAAAGTACATTTTTGACAGAAAAAAAGTTTCTGTTCAAACATCGCTCGATCATTCTTTTTGACAAAAAAAAGAAAAAAATGCTTTCCGATGAAACATCGTTCGATCATTCTCGAGAGCGGAGAGCCACGGGCGATATAGATCATCGATCGTTGCGCCGCGTGGGTGGGAGGCGCCGGACGACGATGACGACAGTGATGGTCATCAGAGGAAAATAATAATCAATTAACCGTAATAACATTTTATAAATTTAACCGACATTTATTGTAAAAAAAATATCAGAATTTATTTCCCACTAACGCCAAAAAAAAAAAAAAACCCATTAAATGAATCATAAAATACGCAAGAAAAAGATCCTCGATCGTTCCTGGACGATAATCGCGTCCCGAATCTTAATGTTTTTCCTGTAACTGCACACCACAAAAAATAATGAGTATAACAGAAAAAATTTGTCCGAGAAAGATCTACAAAAGAAAAAAAAAAATTACAGAAATCCTACAAAGTACCTTTTTGGCGAAAAAAAAAGAAAAAAAATTGCATAAATTCTACAAAGTACCTTTTTGGCGAAAAAAAAGAAAAAGAAAATAGTTTCTGTTGAAGCATCGCTCGATCGTTCGCGAGAGCGGAGAGCTCCGGGCGATATAGATCATCGATCGTTGGCGCATCGTGGGTGGGAGGAGCTCGCGAGGCTCGTGGCGTTTCTCATGGTTGAACGACCCCGGTAGCCGGCATGCATGCAAATGCAGATAGCACAGCGCCGCACGAAGGTGAAGCTCTTGTCGCGTTAAACGTGCTCTCCTCTCCCTCGCCGGAGCGGTTTCAGGCCGGGAAAGTGGAGAATAGAAGTATCGATGGTGGACGATAGCAGTGGCATAGGTGGGTTACTCTGCCCATAATAGAAGGTTGAAACGAGGGAGCGTGGGTACGGAAGCTCTCGCGAACAGAGCGGGAGCGAAGACAGTGGATAGTGCACGTGCCCGATCAGGCGTTCTCCTCTCCGTCGCCGGTTCTGCTCCCGAAGCTACCCCGTTCGATCGATAGCAGACAGGCCTTCATTATTAGTTTCCAGTAAGGCTCAACGTACTGCGAGTGGCATACGTGGTATGAGCGGGGGGGTTGGCTGTGGCACCGAAGGCGAACGCGGACGTCGAACGATGGAACATGCGAACGCAGAAACCCGTTGAGCTCGAGCGATTAATCAACGCGGTTCGCCGGATGTATCGGTCGAATGCTTTGCCGACAGTAATCGGAACAGTCGCGAAAACCGGAGCCAGCCGGGAGAGCGATCGCTCTCGAAAACGCTGAGGCGACGCGATTTCCGACGGATTGCAAAATTGCTTGGAAATATCACGGATGTGTGATCGGCGATATTTGGATTTCCCAATGTGCGGGGCGCTTTGAGACCTTCATTGAGTTTCGAGACTACTTACTGGAACGTTGTTTTTTTTTTTTTTATTAAAAAGAAAAGATAGAAATATTGTAAAGATAATCGATAGTATGTTTGCCGATTTATTGGTCCGCTGGTAGGAAATAATGATTTATTTATAGGGGGCTTGAAGGACTTCGGTCGATGGCCCGGTAACAATAGGTAGATGCATATATAAATTTGTTGATTTGTGAATGTTTAATATCTGTAACGCACGTTAATTCATCGTGTGTAGCGTTAATACACACTACTACCACCGCTACTACTACTACTACTACTTATTTATTTATTCTAGTGCCAATGTCCGATGATGAAAAATACCATTGACTTTAGGCCAAAGGCTGTGAGGATTCGTTGGCGCGAAAACAACAAAAAAATGGAACTACATAAAATTACATTTCATTTCTTGTTTAAAAAAATAAAAAATGTTTAATCATTTGTTTATGATTTGGGAAGTTTTTTACAAACCTTGGGTATGGCGCAAAAACCGAATTGACCCCTTTGTCTTGATCCCTTCATTTTTATCCCAGAAATAGAAAGCAATAGAATATTTAAAAAATCTCTCGGTTAATTCACCTTTTCCCGCTGTTGCCGAGTTCTCCTATTTACGGCTTCCGGGGGCTGAAGGACTTCGGTCGATAGTTCGTTGACAATATGTAGATGCAGATATAAATTTGTAAACGTATGCATTTTTTATATCTGTAACGATCGTTAATTCATCGTATCTAATGTCAATAAACACACCCTTACCACTACTACTACTACTATCGATTTATTTATTTTAGTTGACAGTGCCAATGTCCGATGATGTAAAAAAACATTGACTTTAGGCCAAAGCTCGCGGGAATTCGTTGGCACGAAAACAACAAAAAATTGAATTACATAAAACTATTTTTGTTCATTTAAAAAAATGAAATAAAATATGTAATTATTTGTTTCCGGTCCAGGAATTATTTTCCAAACCTTAGGTACAGCAAAAAAAAAAAAAAAAAAATCGCATTAACTCCTTTGCCATGAACTTTTCACATCCTCAGAAATAGAATACAAGAGAATAAATCATTAGAATAAATGAAATAGAGAAATCTTATTTCTCAGAAATAGAATGCAATAGAATAAAAAAGAGTCGCTAGGTTAATTCACCTTTCCCCTCTACTGCCGAGTTCTCCCTATCTACGGGGACACGATTCGAGACCTCACGTATTCACGGTAAACCGCATACGAGGGATACACGAGGGATTAGTACACGATGAGATTACGAGGGACGAAATCGTAGCCCCGGTTATTCCGGCATTAACATCGAACGATGTACGCGGGATAGTTTCCGTCGATACACACACGCCAGGGACGAGGAAAGCTCCGGTTCGCTGTGGCTCCGATTTGGTGTGTGTCGCCTGCTTGCGGACCGGGTCAACAGTTGGCGCTTAACACAACACCCTCGCGTCCCACACACGGTTAACGTTCCGCCGTCGAACATACATATCTCGTGTCCGTTCGTTGGGGGTTGCCCTGAAAGCGACGACGACACGATTCGCCCGACGTGTGTTCCCTTCGTTACGCGCTACAGGGGTCGCGAACCATTACGCAGCCACGATCGCTGGAACGATGATCCACCCGAGTGAATCGCGCTACCCCGCCAAAATCTATTCCGATAATCTTCGGTGAAATTCGCATTAGCATCGACGACTTCCAATAACCCGAATAAACGACAAGCCCGCGCGAGCCTCGCGCCGAATATGGTTGCCGCTTTACACCGGGGGAGAATTGGACGAGAGACGGCTTACACGGCCGCGGGAGCCTCGATCCAGTCGCGATCCAGCGACCCGCGACACTGGCCGGGGATAAACGCTGTACACTGCTAAATCGACCCTTGACAACCACTTCCTCACTGACCTCATCGTAATTTTGGGCGCGCATGTTGCGATGACCTCTTCGTTGATGAAAGTTGTGGAGCAAGTAACGATTTTTTTTTTTTTTTTTTAAGGAGACTCCCTTTTTATATTATGTACTCTATGATCAATGGTTTTTGTGAACTTTGGGGATAAGTGGGCGGTAATGATGAAGCATTTGGCAGAGGTGTTTTATGTTCCAACAATTATGGAATCTCAATTATGTTTTTTTTTTTATTAAATTTTTGTCTTCTTACAATTTAACGATTTAATGATAATTTTTATTAAAAGAGTTAACAATTTTGATTTTTGGGATTTTTCATGAGAACTATTATTATTTTTTTCACCTTTTTCTGACCGCGGTAAAAATTGTCGAAGTATAAATAAAAAAAATTATCGTATCGCGTAGCTGTGCGCGCTGTTGCAACATACTGTAAAGGCTACCGCACTGCGGAGTCCGCAGTGTCTAGTGCCGCTTGGACGACGCTCTATCCTCCGTAAGGTCCGCATAAAAGCACCGGGTAAGTGCATGAGCATAGGAAACTTTAATTTACGCCTCTTCTTTTCATTGACCCTCGTCCTCTTCTTTGCTCCAGGTACATAAAACTCTTTTGTACATTCTTGCCTTCACCGTTGCACGCGATATCCATGCCCCCAAGCAATTTTCACCCACCGACATTAATTCTTCAAAGTTTCATGAGACATTTCCCAAAATGCCTCGGGATAGCCTCGCCACACTCGAGAATTAATCCAGCCGAGATTGGGAACGAGCAAAAACCTCTCTCGGCAACACGTCTATTCGCAGAGGCAACGACGGAATTTATGAACTCCAACGATAAAAATGTATGTCTTAAATTGTGTCAATTCTCACGAGTTTATTATCCGAGAATAGGCAAAACCTACAAATCGCTTCATAAACTTTTCCAGTCAACCCGAAGCAATGAAATTTTAGTGAATGATCTATTTTCAACATATCTAATAAACGAAATAAGTTAAGACTCATCGACACATCCGGGTTTAAATTCTTAAAAAAAAAAAATTAGTTCAATCCTTTCGATACTCGCCCAATCTTTTCTATACGCCGCGATACCGCTCGCCGATTTATCGCTCGGCGTTCCAGGACTCCGGACCGTAGCCGTTCTCTCTTTCACTTTAACGTCTCACCCGCTCATTCGCCCGCGGGAGAGTGACAAAATCATTTCGTTTTACACGAGTGCCGGAGCGCGGCGAAGCGCGAAAGCGCATATCCTCGCAGTACCGAACCCCGTACGTTTCTCCCGCTCCGGTATAACTCCGGGGCTGTTCGCGCCCTCGGCAAGCACTCCGGAGCCAGTGAAAACAGCGATCGGCAGTAGCAGCAACGTTGATGGCCTTCTGCGCCGCTCGCTCAGCCCGGACAGTCTACTTCCATCCTATCGTAGAACGTGCAAAGCGCGATGCATCTCGTGGGAATGTTTCCCCACTCCCGATGAAACGCACTCTCCGGAATTTCCGCGCGGGAATCGAAAACCCGATGAGACCTCGGTACGTGCCTGGGTTTCGCCTCGCCGAATGTTCCGTCGGTTTCATCCCTCGCGATCTCTCCCCCCCGTGTCCTGCTTCCCTTTATCTACCGTTGCCGCACCTATCGTCACCTTCTCATTCCCCCGATCGATCCTATCGCGATTCTGGCTCGACGTACCGGCGATACGACCGACGGACGAAACAGCCGCGAGGGACGAGGCCGATAAACGCCGAAGAGGGCTTCAAATTTAATCTACCCGTCCAATCGACCTTCCCCGTCGAGTTCCCTTCGTCGTTTACTTCAACCGATTTTTTTCTTCCGACAACACGACCCGCCGGACCGGCGATTGCATTTGCATCCTCTCTCTTCCGGTCTCCGAGTCCTAAGGCTTGCGACACGTTTATCGCAGTCACTGCCACGCGGATACCAATCAGAGCTGGGCAAAATACTCGAAATATAAAATATAAAATATAAAATATAAAATATAAAATATAAAATATAAAATATAAAATATAAAATATAAAATATAAAATATAAAATATAAAATATAAAATATAAAATATAAAATATAAAATATAAAATATAAAATATAAAATATAAAATATAAAATATAAAATATAAAACAAAAAATACATTTATTAGTATTTCGTTTAAGTATTTTCTAAAATACCTCGTAACAATCGATAAGGCTGCACGGTTGGATGGATAGAAAGATAGATGGACTTGGACAGAGGGACGGACGCATGGGTCCATGCGCCCAGAAAAAAGTTTATTCCAATCAAAGAAAATTTATTAGGGACGAAGAAAAATGTTTATTTGGTTCATAATCTAATAGAGCATTTATTAAATTCTAATATATTTATCTGTTTGATAGTATTATTTTTCCTATTGACGTGTTCACGACTCTATAATGCGCGTTGCCGGATAATAGCCGTGTTTTGTCTTGGTGCCAAATGTATAATTTATTTGGCGCGAATAAATATCTCTTCAAAATCGTATTTTCAATGATTTCTTTGTGTCGAATAAACATTTATTTTAAAGTACAAATCAATAAATAGTCACTTCAAATAATTTTTTGTACTGAAAGTAAAGAAAAGCCGTTATTTAAATCTAATGAAGATTTAGTTAAGGCAACGAAACATTTCTTTTATCTTAATAAACGTCATTTCAAGATCGAAATTTATTTGATTTGAATAAATCTTTTTTCTGGGTGTGGGTCCATGGGTCCATGGGTCCATGGGTCTATGGGTCCATGGGTCCATGGGTCCATGGGTACACGCGTTCATGGGTCCATAGGTCCATGGTCCATGGGTCCATGGTCCATGGGTCCATGTTCCATGGGTCAGCCCTAATGTGAAGTAGACGCAAAAGTATTTTGTGTTTTGTACTTAAAGGGCTCGAAAAGTTCTTAAAATACCTGATATACATCAAGTATTTAAAATACTGCCCAGCTCTGATACCGATCAATGCCGAAGGGGGCTTCACATTCAATCCCTCGGTTCGACCGACCTTTCTGCGGCGTTTAATTTTTACGACTTTTTTGTTCGTCGCTCATGATAACTCGACGAGCTGGAGCGACGATTGCATTTGCATCCCGTCTCTTCCGGTGCCTGAGCTTCCTCGCGAAAGGGTTTCAATGTTTATCGCCGCGACGGCCACGGAGATACCTGTGGCTATCAAAAGCGCAGGAAATTGGAGGGAAACCTCTCACGATGCTCCGGGAGTTTCGACCCGATCGCGATCATGCCTCGCCGTCGGCCAGCGATAAATAACGTTTTAAAGAGAAGCGTTTCCCAGGGTCCCGGAATAGTGGTGGGCGGGGGGGGGGGAAATACAAGTGTCGTTCGAGCTAAATCCTCTTGTTCCCTCGCGATGCTATCGGCACTCTCGTAAACAACGTTTTACGGTATACCGAACACGACGCGACCACAATCATTCACACGACAATTCCCTGACGAGAAACCCTCGCCGAAGGCTCCTCCTCGGCTGTGTGCGACGCTTACTGTTCAAACTGTAAATTAAGTTTTAGCGCGCTCGTTACCGTAGAAGCTCGTCGAACGATATTCTCCGCCGAGCGGATGTGTAAAGTTTCCGGACGGATGTCGAAATCTCTGTGAAGGACGAACATATCGTGCCCGGGCAACTTTGGCTCGCGAGGGAATGAATCTCTATTCGATGGGGTAAAATTCAAACGTTGGGAAATTTTGCTCGTCGAATGAAATGAATTATATTCCGTGAGGTAATATTCAGGGCGTTAAAAAATTTAAGCCATTGAATGGAATGAATTGCATTCCATGAGCTGAAATCATAATCGGTATACAAAGGAGGCTTCGAAAATTCACGATATGCAATCGTTTCACGGATTGCAAGAGATGTAAAAAAAAAAAAAAAAAAAATAAAGAAAAAAATATTTACCTATAAAATCGATTTTCCCGACATTCTGAAGTTTCGTGAAAATCGACTTTCAATAGAGTGGGCGGTCGGGCGACGAGTTTTCCACGTTTGTCGCACCCGTTTCGGAAAACAATATTTCGCGGAATAAGCAAAGAGCCTTCTATACGTACGTCATTATGGATTCAGCAGACCCGACAAACATTTTCAGCAGTGCCTTCGTAGCCTCGTCGGAACGCGTCTATGAATAATTGAAAAGAAATATTTAAAAAAATTCCAAAGGGCAGACAACGACCCGTTTGGAAGTTCCCAATTAATAAATATTGGTATATTAATAAATCATAAATCGTCTCGTACATCATAATATTTTTTTATCCCTATTCACCGAGCTTAGTCGATAGTTCAAGTCTTTACGATAAATACTCTCCCCCTCCCCCTTCCCCGCCCACATCTCGCGGCAAAGTTTGTCTATGAATAGAATTTCCGATAATGCCGACCGACATTGCAATAAAGATATCTTCTTGTTCTATGTTCCAGGTAAGAGTCTCTTGTACGACGCTTATACCTCGGGTGAACGATAAAGTAACAGTAACTATGGAAAAAAAGCGACCGAGTGCTGTATCGTTCCCGTAACGTGGCTGTAAGGAGCTTCCGCGACGCAGATACGCAAGGTAGGATCCGCCTCGTAAAAAATCCTCTTAAAAATTTGAAGATTTATTTAGTTCCCCTGTTTACACTTTAAGCAAAATTCATTTCACGTAAGAGGATCCTTTTGCAGTAAGTAAATTGTTATCTTCCACAAATAGAATCCTCTTGCATCAAGTGGATTTTATTTAGTGTGTGCGTAGTAAAGAGTTTACGTCACGCCGGGAGTAAATTAAAAATAATCTTTCGCTCGAACTATTATACCGAACTTTTAATTGCGCCGCTCTCTTCGCGAATAACAAACTCGGCCTGATTATACGCGTACTATGTAACGTGGTGATTTTTAAGGTAGTACGAGCACGAATTTGATTGTTCGATACGATGCAATTTTTTTTTTGGTATGTTACGACCAATGCATAGAGGACCATGAATGCAAAATTCAAGCGAGGTTACCGACTATTTACATTAGAAAATAAATCCAAAGTCGACAGATTTAGCATGGTTGCTTGTCGGAAGAGGGTCACGCTCGCGTTTTTGTTCCGTTTTATTTATATCTCGCGACTAGATGCGTATGGAAACGATAACCGTAATGTGATCCGGAGATTTCGAGGATTAACATGATGTTGGAAAATATTGGGTTTACCGAATGTATCAACGATAATTCTGTATTTAATATCGGCTATCGGTCTGCCGGGGGTCAGCCTCACTATATACCAAGATGGTAACTCTATGAATTCGGGATCAGTGGTTTATTGGCTGTGCCAAGCTATTGGGTTACACCGGTAGCCCTCCGGTATACCTAAAGACGTCAAATTTGTGTAAGAATCAATCATTTGCAAATTTATTATAGATCGTGAAATTGTAGTGATCAATTTTCTGTTGAAATATATATCTTGTGGGTTAATCGAATCCACGGACATCCCAATTAGTAATTTCGAAATATGTAATCAACTTCATCTCTCCAAAAAAATCAATATGCTTAACGTCGAAGTAGCCCCGATACAACGAGCAAAATATCTCGGAATTTATATGAACCAAAAACTCAACTTCGTGCCTAAAAAAATAGTACGTTACGATACTAGTGCACAAGAACTTTTTCCGGCGAGTGTGAATTTGCAGCACGAGCCGAAGGCGAGTGTTGCATGCAAAATAATACTGTAACATATGATAATTTTTTTCAAAACTTAAATAGTGATACTTAAACATTTTCGTAATATAACTCTCATTTGACTAGCAAACGCGCCACTACCTTAACTCAAAGTATCCGGTGTCTTTGGCGTTGCTCGGTGTCTCGTGTTCGGGAGAAAATTGAGACATTCACGCGTGAAATACCTGCGAGCATCGAGTCCCAGTTGGCTCGCTAGGAGGGTAAGGGGGTTGGGCGAGGGAACTCGCTCGGAGCTCGTATCCTCAGGGCTATTATTCCGGACTTTCCGGGAAACTGGAACAGCCGACGGATCACGTTGATTTACATGCTGTATCGTTTTTTCGTCAAGCCTCCCGTCGCGCAGTTTCCTCCAGGGCTCCTCATCCAGCCGGTCCCGTCTCTCCCACGGATATTTAATCTATTTTCAGTTAGCCGCGATGGCGTATAACAAGCCACTCTCCTTCGCCAAGTTGGTTCAACGTTAGGATATGCTTTCCGGAAATGGCCACATCTCTTCTCCCTCGCGCTTCCCCTCCCCCCACCTCCATCTTCCCATTCTCCGCCTATCTCTCGGCATAAACTTATAACGGTTATAACTTGCACACGGCAACCTTGGATTTCGCTCAATTTAAAGTTTCGCCGCAGCCTCTTCCTGGTTGCGCCGGACGAGACTGCCGATGAAAGTACACGGGCTGTATAAAATATATTTATATGCAGGAGTGCACTAATCCTCGGGAACACGGCTGGGCGCCGGTCCATCGAATCTATGAAAATTATGTTAATTCTCTCCGAGATTCGAGACCCAATTATTTGTTAATTTCATTTATTTATTTAACGAAACTTTTTTTCTTATCTAAAAAAAAAAATCAGTACACACGAGGTTGACGCTGGAAGCTGGGTTTACGATGAAATGTGAAGAAAAGAAAGAACTGCTTTTTCCGGAAAATAATTATTTTAGAAGCGCATCGCTGTTGCCAGTGAACGTTACTCGGATGGCCGATAAGAGCAGTGATAGGTGTCTGCAATCAACTGAAATCTGCCGTCTCGTGTACGTTTTTGGGGGAGTTTCTTTCCCCGATGCGGGGATAAAGTTCGCCGACGATAGTCCGACGTTGGGTTTCCGGCTACTGTGCAGTGAAAAGAAAATGAGAGCTCACCTTTTGCGCGCAATTACTTAGGATAAGCGGGAGGATGCCTCCTTTTCGGAAAAACGCGATCTATACGATGCGGCATCAACCCTCTCCCTTCTCGTCCGTCCGTGCGCCTCCTCTATCTCGCCCCACCGTTGTTTTCGCTTTCCGAGCCTCTATTTCGCGGTGGAATCCGACAGTTTTACGATCGGAGGCGGAGTTGAAATAATAGGTGAGCTCCGGCACGAAAACGAGGACGAGTGAGCGGGTAGCACGGGTGAGAGAGAGGAAGAGCGGGGCAGAGGGAGCGGGGCGAGATAAAGAGAAGGATCGATGAGGGGAAAACGAATGAGGATTGGCAGACGATAGTGAAAAGTTCATCCCGTTCGTGCCAGTCGATCTTTCTACCTCTCGGGAAACTCTCGTTCGACCTACACCTCGCACCCTTGTTCGGGCTCTATCACTCGCCGTGGACCGTATAACTATAGTTGCACCATATTTTCAACTCAACGTCAAACCGAGGAAAATGACGGACGCCCCCGGAGTACTTAACGCGTCCCGAACACGCTAAAAGTTTGCGCTCTATGCACGGAGCCTTGACGACTCTCGGGGTGTTTTTCTGTTTCTTTTTTTTTTTTTTGGGGCGTTTTTTTCTTCTTTTCTTCCTAAGCTTTTCTTGTTTGGTTCGCTCGCGCTGGAAAAGTCTGGATCACTGTCGCTCACGCTCTCCTATCACTCGATGCCACTCTTTTGCCTCCTCCCGGGAAACCCCCCAGCCTCCCAGACAGTCGATTCGTGGGAGATACCGCACCACGTATTTTTTTTTTTTTTCGTATCGCTTCGAATAGCGTTAATCAATCTTTCTCAATTACACTTATACATCCGAAGTTCGAACGAAGATTGACGGGATGACCATTATATCTTCGCGTATAACGAATTTATTGAAAAGTTGAGCAATTTATCGTCGGAAGTTTGTGGCGCAGAAGTTAGAACGGTTTTTTTTTTTTTTTAAATATTATTTTCAATTTATTTTTCAATCTGCAAGCTGTCGCGTGTAATCGCGGTTTTGCTATTAAAAGAAAAATCGACGGGTTTAAAACGATTGAGAAAAAAATAGTGACGATCGACTATGTGCAATTGGCAGCGTGGGAACCTGTGCGGATTTTAGTCCAAGCAGCTTTCAATCAATTAAATCGTACAGAGTTTACACAAAAAATGTCTGCTGACTAGCAAATAATTGCATTGGCCACGCTGTACGAGATAATGTAATTTATTAATTTACATTTTTATTCCAACAAGACTACTGGCTCGCTCGTAGCACTTTGCAAGTACAAGGAAAAAAAATATTAAAAGAATAATAATAAAAAACAATCGTTTGGAGCAAATGCACAATCGCAAAGACTCCATGGCGCCAATTAAATTAGCCCTTTTGCATAATAATCCCATACACTAGTTATAATTCGAACGTGAGCTTGCCGTTTGTACTTTTAAAAGAAGAAGAAAATAATAATAATAATAATAATAATAATAATAAAAATTATAATAAAAATTATAATAAAAATTATAATAAAAATTATAATAAAAATTATAATAAAAATTATAATAAAAATTATAATAAAAATTATAATAAAAATTATAATAAAAATTATAATAAAAATTATAATAAAAATTATAATAAAAATTATAATACTCGCGGTGTCGCAGACATGGAAAACGTCGGGAATAAAGCGCAACGTTGAGTAAGGTTAATCATCCACGAGCTTCTGGATGAAAGCAGCGAAGTCGAACGGATTCCGAGGGCGGAATGCAATTTGCGGACAAATTATTCCTCCTGAGGTACTTAGTCCCATGATACTCCGGCTTGACAAACGAGAATACTCGCTCGGTAGACTGTTTCTTCTCGCTACAATATATCTCGTTTTTCTCTTTCTCCATCGGGCACTCGCGTTATTCTATTTGCTCGCCTTTCTTCCCCTCGTTTATTAGATTCGTCTTCGAACGTGAGGCAACACCCTCGGCCCTCCGCGCGCGAAGAAATAAAGCGAGGAATTCCTCGGGCCGGGCGGTTCTTGGAGTTGATCGAAACGCAGAAACCCCCGGCGTCTGGCTCGGGACTCTCGGGGATTCACGAGGCTCGCGTATTCTTCGTTTCGACGACTATATTTAACGTCTTACCTTATTTTTTTTTTTATTTCTCGTCAGCGGTTTTGCATCATGTTTTTCGAGTAAACGGACCGCACGCTCTGTCTCCAGGGAAGATCGGGGACAAAAGTAACACGGGGCAATTGTAAGGAACGGCCGCGTAGCGCTGTGCATCATCGGACACGTCGGATATGAAGTGAGCAACATTGTAGACATCAACTTAAGGTCGTGCAATCACCTCATAACTGGGTCATCAAAAACACCAATTCGCTGAAAACAAATGTGATTCGCGAATCACATTTGTTTTGCAAATCTATCCAAGCATGGTGTCCCAGCGGTCCTTCAGGTCCTCGAAGTCCTAGAACAGTCCTTGAATTTTGCCTGTCGTTAAAAAAGTCCTCGAATGTCCTTCAATTTCGCCTAATGTCCTTGAGTTTTTAATTTCCCGGAAATTTGAGTTTGTTTGAAAGTGTAATTACTAGCGACCATCTTAAAAAAAAAGGTGTGTTTCAGTTTCGCTGTGATACATATATACATGCGTGCGTAGTGAGTTATTATTTTTTTTCCTAACACGTGCACGTAAAATCTCGCTTTCCGTTTCTGCGAAGTGTGCGCAGAAAGGCACTTTTTCGCATCGCGTGCGGGAAAAATACTGCGCATGCGTACAAACGCAATATGGTTTTTTTCCCGCACTAGAGCGGCAAAGTGCCTTTTTACGCACACTTCACGGGAACGGAAAGCGTGATTTTCGTGAATTTCTTAGGAAAAATTATGTGAATGGCATGGGCGTAGAAAAGGGAGTTCTGACTCATGTGAAATGCCGCACTCGCCTTCGGCTCGTGTTGCATTTTCACGCTCGTCAAGAACTCCCTTTCTACGCACTTGCCATACAAATAATTATTCTGAACCGATGTTGACGTGAACGAAAACGGTTATCGAACTAAGGTAAAGGACCCAGTTTCTGACACGGACCCAGTTTGATACAAGGGTACCTTTAGCATAGTCGGCTCCCTCCACCATTTCATATGCAACCAATGGGTAGCGCGCGTTCGGGGGGGTCACAAACTGCGACTCTTAATCCTCCTAGTTTATGCCTATGATTTTGCACGCTTAAAGTGAGAGAGCTGGGTAGAAGTGTCAGAAACTGGGTCATTTACCTTAAATGTTATTTCAGACGTTGCGCGCGCGCGATATGCATGTCTTCATTTTTTTTTAATGTCCCAACACAACCTGGAAATGTCCTGGAAATTGTCCTTGTATGTCCTTGAATTTCGTATGGACTTCTTGCTGGACACCATGTCCAAGGCACGCCTCCCTCATCAATTAAGTGTTTCACGTGCGCCCATGTAAATATCGCAACATCACGGGGAGACGGATGTTTTTGTGTGTTTTTTTTTTTCTCTCTTCATTCGCCTTTTGCATGCACGAGTTATTATGCAAAGTCGATGTGTATACACGGAGCCCGGCGTCGATATCGTTGAATATTAATGGGACAATAATTCATTCTTCGATCGCTGTGAAACCGTGAAAGAAAAAGTTTGTGATAAAAAGAAGAAATTATGTTATGGATTATCTTCATCGGGTTTTGTCTATCGACTTGCGGATGATTGGGGCAACATGCACCCATCGTTTGGGTTGTCTCTGGAAAAAAGAAATCTGACGTTATTTAATCCCCAATTCGCGGTGCGTTTATCGCACAGTTGCGCGTTTTCGAACCACTCGTTGACTTTGCGTAGATGTTGACTGACTACACGGCATAGAAGGACGAGTTTTCTGCTGTTCATTTCGAGTTTTTTGTCGGTATTTCGTGGTCAAAATGATGGCCGCAGCTTTTTTCACTTCGTTTGAAAGCAATTTCGGAGATCGACATCGAAAGAGGGCATTTTTGTTTAATCCCCAATCTATCCGACTTTCCATCGAAAATACGTAAAATAAACTAGAGTCACTCGCCATGCAAGCGCCGCCCATGCATAGATGTCTTTTTATACACAAACGCGATGAAAAAAAAAATAATAATAATCATGATAGGATTTCCTCGACGAGGTTTTCGATTAAAAAAAAGTGATAGCACCGGCTTCCCTAAGTTCATTCCAATTTGCCATGATACTCCAGAAGCATGGACGAAAAAAAATATAGAGATACAGATCGCTCACCGTATATAACTCGAGATTGATTAATAGCCGTAGGAGAACGCGAGCATCCGGGAGATCGAGTCCATCGGTCTATTAGAAGGAAAAAAAAAAAAAAAAAACTGAGATAAAATAATATGAAGGATTTCGGTTGTGTAGTCCTTCACTTTGGTCCACCCACGCTTCACCCACATCGACGATAACGAACGGGATGTATGTGTATATATATATATATATGTTCACCGGTTTTCAATCTGCGGCTCACGGTCGCGCCTGGGGAATACGAAGAGTCGCGAGAGAGGGAACAGATCTCGCGAGAGCTGTTCCCTCCGCTTCTCCGGCTTGGCGGAAAAGCTCAGCGATGAGAGATGCGAGAGAGAGAGGCGAGGTTTGAGTGCGCGGCAGAAACGAGACACGAAGTCTCTCGGCTCATCGGGACTATGAATTCTATGTGTGCTATATATACATTGGTAAAAGCCACGCGAACGGAGCGTGCAACGAGCGGCGAAAGCACGTGCTGGTCGCTGACGCTCGAACGGGCGCACGTCGCCGCCGACGACAAGTTTCCACGATATATAGCACCGTCGGGTACTTCCTACAGTAGGAGTATATATATTTATGTACGTAAGGACCACTGGTGAATATATGAAAAATCTCTCGCCAGAGCATAACAGTGAAAATAGTTTTACAAAAGTTTCTTTGCGAAGCTTTCCCGACCGCGTTGCCTCTCGCGCGCCTCCCGAGCCTCTCGAGCATGTTTCTCGATTCCGTTTTACCATTAATTTAATTATCTTTCCATCGATACGTCACTTAGCCGGCGATTCGTCAGTCACGGACGTGTCGCCGGTGGTGAGATACACATTTCTGTCCAACGTCAAAAACGTGCTCGTGCGTTAAAAATAATAAAATAAAATAAAATAATAATATCAATTTAAAAATGATACTTCATTGCGAAATTCTCTTATTAGAAAATCATTGATCGGACAAAAAACAAATAAGAACGCGACATTTCGATTCTGGTATTAGCGCTTTATTTTTATTTCATTTCTAAAGCATTTAAATTGGTCTCTATATTTATGGAACATCAAAGTAAAATATATCAAATTTTGATGGAATTTCTGTAACTGGTGGAAATTATTGTCACGGCGGAGAATTGTTGAGCTCTTGATGCAAAAATGTATGGTGCGTAGAACAGATCGTTTTCATCGCCGTTACGTTACAGCCCGTTCGTGACGGGACTAACGCTGAGTTAGCTGAGGAAATAAACTAGTTGACAATTATAATGATATCATTTATAATATTAATTGCATTATAATAATAATATGAAATCCAAAGTAGTTGCTTCATTACCTGATTTTTTTTTTGGACGCCCAAGTTATTGAACGCCCAAAAAAGCGTACGAACGTTGAGATTTCGATCCTGACATCGGCTCTTTATTTTTTAAATCTCTACACCCAGAAAAAAATGTATTTGACGGCCACCGTTTATTTGGTTTAAGTGAAATATTTATTTGATTTAAATAAATATTTATTTCATTTAAGTAACTATTTACTTGATTTAAATAAATGTTTATTTAAATCAAATGAATTATTTTTCTGGGTGTAAAGCATTGCAATTAGTCTCTACATTTGTAAAACATGAAAAAAAAGTATGTCACATTTTCACGGAATTTCTGGGACGGAAGGAAAGGCTTGTCACGGCGTAGAATTGTTGAGCCGCTCTTGATGCGAAATGCATCGTGCGTAGATAAAAGAGTTTTCATCGCCGTTACGTTAGGAGGTCCCGTTCGTGACGGGACTAACTCGAAGTTAGCTGAGGAAATAAGCTATTTTGAAACTTCTGTAAACTATATATATATCACGTACGTGCACGTAACTGAGCGAAAGCGAGTGTAGTGTGGGTTCCCGATCGCCGTGCTTGTTGCCTGCCCCGGCGGTTGCACGCCGGGTAATCAGACGTCACGCGAACTCGCGATCCATTCTCTAATGGCTCTTGTTCCTCGTTCGTCCGAAAAATTCTCTTGATAAGAGCGTTTCTCGATGGGAGTCAAAGTTTCGAGAAGATCGGCGAAAAGTTAGAATCGACGGTGCCTCGTCGTGCAAGGGGATGAAAGATCGAACGAGTTCGCTGTCCGGAGAACACGATGGAACTGAACGATAAGAGCTATCATAGGGGGAGGGGGGGGGGGGGGGGGGAGAGCGGGGTATAATGGAACACGGAGAAAAACGGACTGTCTTTACCAACACTGATAAAAAAGTTCAGTTGAATCAACTAAGATTCGGGCAGGGACGTTCAAATAAATATTTAGTTGGTCGAACAAAATATTTGAATGACTCAAAAATATTTTTGTGCAATCACCCAAAAGATTGTTGAACTAACCAATTTTTTAGCTGTACCAACAAAATATTCAGTTGAACGTCCCTGCCCGAATTTTAGTTGATTGAACCGTATTTTTTTATCAGTGAATCTGTTACAGGTCGTCAAAGAAAAGTCGCGTCTCAAAGAGGGTCCGTCTTGCCCCGCCCTCTACCTTTATATGTATATACAGCATTTGCGGGAGACAGCGATGAGAACTCGAAAGAAAATTGACGTCAGATGACATACCAGTGGATCCGTTGAAGATCAAGAATAAGAATGAAATAAGTTTCTTGCGGTTCGAGGGAGCGAGCGATGAATGGGTAACCCATCAGACTGTAGTACAGAGAAGCATCGGGATAAGAGGAGTCTCTTGCTTTCCCGAGATAAGGAAGTGGTCCGGACCTCCTCGTGGATTAAAATTACTCCTCGGCTAGCGGAGTTTCGTAATCTGTCGTTCCGCAGGTTTTCGCCTCGACCCTTCGATATTTCGCGGATTTTTCAATTTTATTCCAGTGCATACTTTCTTGGACGCCTACATTCCGGTGGGATCGTTACGTGCCAGAGTTGTTACCGACTGGTGCACTCCGGTCGCTTTTTCTTATTTTTTTATTTGTTCTGTTGTAGAGATTTTCGGCTTGAATTTTTATTCCGGTTGGGTTTGCATTCGGCAGAGGCGCGGAGCTTGCAGAGATGCAAATGTGACGATGCATTTGTAAGAAATCGTCAGTAACGATACTATGTATATACATATATATATATATATATAAAACTTTCTGTCTCCGGTACTGTTAGCAAGAAAGGGTCCGAATAACTTGGAGTTTCTTTCGGATAATGGCGACCCGTATTGGCCCATAGGACGCCGGTTGTTACCCCGCCCTCCCAATCCGGTTGTGAAGCACATACTTCGGTTCTCCCGCTCCGGGTTTGTTCTGCGGTTCGTCGTTCGAACACCATCCCGAGTGTACCGCACCGATAGCTCCGGTGCTTCAAGGGTTTCCGCGTGGCCGAGTAATTCGTTCTTCGTCACCTGTTCTCGCGTTCAAGACCAGTCGGGTTCTCAAGCGCACCCTCTCCACTCTCCCGATTAACGAAGGAACTCCGGAACAACCGCAGCACACCAATAGACACTTACATATATATATATATATATATACATATACATATATATATGGAGGTATATGTATAGAATCGGCGAGCCGAAGCAAAGCTACCCGCAATTTCCGAGTTTCCATGGCCATTGAATTTCTCGCACTTCGAGTGAGCTATCGCTACGACTTCGTTCGCCGGTGCTTCACTGCTTTCTGCTTCAGCTGTTTCTGCCCCTAGCCGTGAAGAGCTTATATCTATATATTTATACGTAGTATACATGCATAAAAATATATATATATATTTATTTGACCTCGTTGAGTCATCGTCATAACCAGAGCTTCATATTTGTCGGAAGGGCGACATGGTTATTTTTTAAAATTATATAGGGGAGATGTAGGCCAACTAAAGGGTTTCGACTAAAAATAAGAATTCGAGGCAAAACGGGCACCAAGTCTAAAGACGATCATTTTGACTTCATTGATTTTTCGTGATATGCTGACGTCTTTTTTTATGAATAAATCACACAAGAAAACGGAAAGATAAGACAATTGGAAAAACATGGTTTATAATAATACAATACTATCTGATCGACTTATTATTATTAAAGCAAAGGGCAAGTTTTAATTAAGGGTATGGAATGAAGTTACCAAGTCTTCGCTTTTATTGTTACACACCTGTAATTTTGTACTCCTTTTAAGTAAATTGTCATCGAACTTTTATACTCTGGTCTGAAGTGTGTGTTCGGGCAACGACGAACCGTTGTGAAGCTTCGGTATAATTCATTGCCCCATCGACAACAGACTTCCCCGCGCATGCCTCGGCAACGTCACTCCATGACTGTCTACTCGTAGTTTTAACGTAGTTTTTCACTAAGTTTCCTATACTATTACAAATAAACAATAGAAGCAACGACTTCAGTCGCACGTGAGCGTCAACAACGTCGTAAGCTACCTGGTGGCGCTATGCGTAATGAAGTTTAATGAAGGAATTCCAACTTTGAAGGGGTTCTATTAGAGGTTGGAGCTTACAAAATGAGAATCGTTCGAGATGGAACCGCCTTACAGACAACGTAAACTATTAACACGGTAACAATAGGAAACTTATTTATACGAAAAAAAGAAGGTCGTGGTAAAAATTAAAAAATAAAATTTCATAAAAAATCATTCGAAAAATTAATTAGATAAAAAAATGAGTTTGCCTAAAATTTTGTCGAAAAATGTTTTTAAAAAATTTCGAAAAAAGTTCTGATCTAATGCTAACGTATTTCGTTACTTACGTAAGGAACGTCAGAAAACCGAAACAAATTATTTGTACGAGAGTTAGTACGGTGCCCGTTTTGCCCCAAATACCTATTTTTAGCCGTGGTGTCCGTTTTGCCCCCATCTCCCCTATATAGATACGATATGTACATAAAACTTCGATAATGTCGTTCTCCAGTAAAGAATAAAAATAATAATTTTGCGCACGAATCCCATTATTTCGCGAACGTCCGAACGTATCCAGCAAAATGTTAATGCTACGATCGATTGATGTAACGAGGAAATCATTAGCGTGACCCAATAACACCCAAGTCGCAGCGGGAAACGCGACGGGCCGGGGGTAATGTAGAAAGCGTGACTCGGATGACAAATTGGATGACGAGTCTCGTGAATCTTCGCCCGTCGATTGTCGTACCGTTGAAAAATATCGAGTACACGTGAGCGCGCTCTTACCGCGTTCCAAAGTCCAATTTCGTAGTCCGGGGGCGGAATAAAAAAAAATACATAATAATTTGCCATTCGTCACGTTTTACGTACGTCCATATTTAAAACCTTCAACACCTCGGTACGATTTACGGAGCGGGGAGTCGTTCGGCTGTTCCTCTGTTTGCGTAACGAGTGGTTATCTTTGGAGAATTATTATTTTTACACTCGGCAATGAGTAATCAACGTTATCAATGCAGATGTACGCTGGACGATTACAGAGGCAGACGGGAAATTTCGATCGGCCCGGTCCAAAGTCCACTCTCGTCCGTCCGTCCGTCAGTCCGTCCGCCTGTCTGTGCTCGACCCTGACGTGGACTCGGAGAAATTTCACTCCGAAAGCTAAATTACCATGCCGTATCGTGAGTTGCAAATTCGTTGGGTAACATTTTTTTTTGTAATCGTTCAACAGTAACCCAATGGTTTGCCTATTAGTGAAACATTTGATAGATTCAACTTCTACATTGAAAACTAATAACTAATAATAAGCATCTTATGTACAAGCGATAAATTTGTGCAATTTATAAGCGATCGATCTCTCTCACATTGTTCATTGGGCGATGGGTTTTCCTATCGTCCTTGTAATTGGCCCCAACCCGTTATTAAATAAATAAATAAATAAATAAATAAATAAATAAATAAATAATAATAAATAAATTGCGCACAGAATTTTATATATAAAAAAGAAAATAATAAAAGTAGAATGTGCGGACGATTGATCCGACCGCCGTCTCTCATGATATACGGCGGTAACATCGACCATATTCAGTTTCGATTCGAGCTGCCTTCGAGCTACACAAGAGCTGCGAGGTAACGAAAGAGAGTGAGAAAGCGACCGCCGATTCGTCCGACCGGTTGACTTCTCGCTCCTCCGTACGCCCACGCGAGCAACGAGACTCTCTCGATGGCCTGTACGGAAACTGGCTGGCAACGGTATACACATGGTGTACTTTGTACCTATAGTATACCTCGCCAAGAAACCGGCTCCGTTCGTTCGCTCTCTCGCGTTCTACGCGCGTGTCCCGCGGACTTTGGACCCGCGACGAGTGTGTCACTCTCGCTCCGTCCCACTCCGACTCCCTTGTTACTCTTCCTCTGCTCTCAGTCGAGCTCGTACTCACTCTTTATATTTCCGATGCCCTCGATCGTTCACCGTCGTTTGTGCAAGCTTCGAGCTCCTTTTCGCTCTTTTACCAACAGCTCCACTATATTTATATATATACATATATACACATATATATATGTATATATATATATATATATATGAATATAAGCTGTACATACGAATATATATATAAAGTACATATATAAATATATAAGGTATATTTATTTTGAAGATCCGTGTTCGAACGATTGTGCAGCGAGCTAGACACTCGAGTCTGTTTCTCCCGACACGCTCGTCGAACCAAAGAAAACACGAAACGCCAAGCTCTCGCAATTGCCTCGAAGCGCTTCGAACGTCCCGTCGACAAAATCAATTTTCGAGCGTACAAAAACGCGATGTGTGCACGTGCAACGTTACACACGTACACGAATTTTTGCATTCTTTCATGACAGCCTGGCGATGCTATGTTTGTTTTACAACATTTCCTCCATTCCGTGCCAACAATGTGTAGCGCACTTTTGCGCCTCGAGTATGCATGGGAAAATTATTTTCCGTCCCCGAGTGCGCCGATTCGCAGCGACGAATGGATTTCCATTCGACGAGCTCCGTTTCGAGGCGCACTCGAAACGGCCAAACTTTTTCACGATGCCTGCTTTTACGCACGGTAAATTTTTATTCCTGTCGGCGCGGTACAGTTTTGAAGGCACGACGCGCACTCAAGCTTAGACATCAGTTTCGGTGAACGATCCTCTTGTTACGTGATACTTGGCCGAGTTGCGCGCGAGTTACCTTAAACGATAAATGGACAGCTCTGAATAGATCGGTTTTTTTTTTTTTTAAGACATTTCGTTTTAATGAGCATCAGGCTTCGAAGGGTAAAATGAGGCTTACACTCCTTCAGACTTTCGGCATTAGATATGATAACATTACTTTTAATCATAATTTTTGTAGCATTATAATTAAAAATGATTTTATTAACAAAATTGTTCTTCACCATTCTTCGACTCGGTATGTTCCTAGTGAAGACAAATGGTACGCGATACGTGGGCGAGTCACGTGGGAGTGCCCTAATCAATAAATCGACAGCTCTGAGTCGATAAGTTTTTTTAAAGACATTTTGTTTTTATGAGCATCGTGCTTCGAAGGCTAAAATGAGGCTTACACTCCTTCAGACTTTCGGCATTAGATATGATAACATTACTTTTAATCATAATTTTTGTAGCATTATAATTAAAAATGATTTTATTAACAAAACTGTTCTTCACCATTCTTCGACTCGGTATGTTCCTAGTGAAGACAAATGATACGCGATACGTGGGCGAGTCACGTGGGAGTGCCCTAATCAATAAATCGACAGCTCTGAGTCGATAAGTTTTTTTAAAGACATTTTGTTTTTATGAGCATCGTGCTTTAAAGGGTAAAATGGGCTTTACACTCCTTGAGACTTTCAGCATTACATATGATAACATTACTTTTAATCATAATTTTTGTAGCATTATAATTAAAAATTGTTTTATTAACGAAATTGTTCTCCACCGACTCGCTATTTTCCTGGTGAAGACAAATGTTTTTCTTTCTCTGAAAAAATAAAAATTACCGACGCGGCCAATGGGAACGAGTCAAATTATAAAAAGGTAACGAACAATCTCGTCGTTCACCTTGTATTTTTTGCGTCACGTTCGTACCCCGTTCAACTATTGCGCCAAGGGGTGTACGCCACGGAAACTGCACGGGACAGGGACGGATAAATCCTTGGACATTTCTGAGAACCACCGCCCGCGACCTTCCCCGCCTCTGTCCTCTTTTTCCCGGGATTATCTCATGAGTAATCTCCGGTCCGCGTATACCCAAGTACTCGTTGCACTCGACAGCCCTTCTCGAGCACACAAACGAGAGCGATCATCTCTGGAAGGCTCTCTCCCGGCCGCCCTCACGTTCGCTCACCGCGTCTTAACGAGGATCGCAGGATAAATATTGTTTTTCAATTTCCCACCGGTTTACTGGGTTAATAATTAAGTTTCGTTCGAGCGAGCCGACGTTTTCATCGTCTGCGGTTACCGAAGTCTTCGGGAATTTTCTAGCGAAAGGATATTTACCCGACGTACCAGTAACGAAACGTTACTTCGACGTCCAAACGTGAACATCGACGATCTACGGCGATGCTCATCAACCGACAAAAATTTATCGGTAAGGTATTTTCTGGATGATAACGAAGGATTTTTTGAAAATTAAATCCTGAGAGCTGAAATATACTACTGTATCAAATTATACGTACATATATACATTGCGATTTACGCACAAATTCTAGTAGAATAGTAAAACATAAAACAACAACAACAACAACGATAATAATAATAATAATAATAATAATAATAATAATAATAATAATAATAATAATAATAATAATAATAATAATAATAATAATAATAATAATAATAATAATAATAATAATAATAATAATAATAATAATAATAATAATAATAATAATAATAATAATAATAATAATAATATAACAAAATTTCAACTGGCTATCCCAAACCGTTTTAAACGATGCAAGTCTGTTGCACGCACATGCATTCGGATGCCAGGTAAAAATGACATTTCTCGACGTTTAAGACTATTTTTTAAGGACTATGACACTAAAAACTCGAATTTTTTTTACGTAAATAGCTTCCTCTATGAAGGAGCAATTATTAAAATGATGAAAATAAATAAAACTTTTTCCCTGCCTAAAGGTACGACGTCATTGACCTTTATCAATTTATGTCAATGACACTTTATTTCGTTTCGATAGCCTCGTTATCTCAAACGATCCAGAGATACCCTATCAGTGTCTCCTCCGCTAAGTTACCTCTGGTATAATACGAACCTCCCTTTGCACCGGTGAACTTCGGCAACTCGTCTGCCTGTCTGATCTGACGAGTAACCTAACTACGTCGCCAACAGTGATCAAGTAATTGTACCGTCGTCATAACTCGGGCAAATCACTAGCAGACGACGAACATTCTCAATCTCGATGATACAACTTCCTCGTCAGCTCTATTACATTCCATCCGGTTGTGGGCCCGACTTTCCTCCGAATTCCGTCGCTAAGGCGATTATCCGAATTCGCCGGACTAGCGATAATTGATCGCCCAGCAAGAAGCGAAGTGCAGCGAGAATTCGTCTCGCCAGCTTGGCGCACGCGCGAAGTTTGTTCTGCTCGGCAATCGTCAACTTTCGAATCACGAAGGAATCCGAGAGTCCTTTCCCAGGACAATAAAACCCTCGGACTATAAAATGCCCAAGCATTCCCGCAAGTGCGGAACACTGAACAAACAAAACCGTAAAACAAAAAATTGTATAAACACGGAAACTTCGCCGCGATGTAAAAAGGTCCTTATCGCATGAAGTACAGCCGAGGGTTTCGCGAAGAGTAAACGTTCTCATAATTATGAATAAACATTGACGAATCATTGCCGCTGTTTCGCTCCGATGGATTGTTTCGTATCGTTGGAGAGAACCGACCGTTCTCCGGATGCTGAAACCTGCCGCCACGGCGATGTTGTTCGCCGCGTTGCCGTGATGCCCGTCACGTACGCCTGCAATAATGCCAATGTGTAGTTATACGTAGGTACCGTGGAAACGGAATACGCATCGCAAGCAGCAGAAACAGCGTTTGTCGTCATTGGACGACGAGCTGTGCTGAGGCAGCAGTCGGAAGCAAAGTGTCCCACATGCCCAGGTCATTAAAACGAAAACGAGCTTCAGCAATAGTCGACGCGCACATCGCGAGCCCATAGACCCGCGTAAAAGTTTCGCGTTGCGCATGTGCATGAGTCACAGTTGGACTTTGGACGGGAACTGACCCGGAATTGGCTGGTGTGTACCAACCTTCGCCGCAACGCCCGGCTTTCCACGCCAGCATTCGGACTATCTTGCATCCGCGGCATCAGCCGTTGTGCAGGCGCGCGGTCAAACGTTTTGGTCGCAGCATAACTACGGAGTTCCACGATCTTGCGAGTGGGTGCGTACATGCGGTCGGGGACTTCAGCAGCGCCAGCGAAATTCCTTCGTCACACCTCCGTAACTCACTTGTCTGCGAAATAGAACTCTCGCAACTTCGGGGAACTCGCTGTGTGGCACACATTGTACGACATTTAACGAACGCACTTTTGCAAGCCGGAAAAAAGTTGGCTAATTGGAACAGGCGTTGACTGTAATACTTGTGGTTAAGCGGGGTTCTATTAATTACAAGCAAAAAAATATGGTTACTTTTTTCTCCGTAGCGAATTACTTTATCCGCATAACAAGGTAGGTTTTTTTTAAAACCTGGGCTGGTCCAACCGCTGGCGCGGGGCCGGGCCGAGCCCAGGGGATTGGCTCAGACCCGCGGCAGTGCTGGGCTGCAAAAGCCAGCCGGACCAACCCTACCTGACCGGAGGGACGATATTTTTCCTACTGTCTCATAACCTATTTATATGCAGATTCAGTCCGTAGCAGATTAATCGCTGAATTTTGCACCACCACGGTAGTTTTTATTAATTTCGCTTCCTCGTGGCAGGAGGCGTCGCTTGTTTTTCCACTCACTGTTTGTCCTGTAGCTTCCGCCGGTGCACGTCGTATTAATAATTGGAAAGCTCCAACGGCGAGTCCTCGTTCATCATCCTTCGCATTCGAGATATTTTAATTCTCATCCGAGGATGCACGCAATCGCATTAGAGCTCTTTCCGGACTTGGCAAATGGTCCGTGTATACAATCCCCGTGCTGTTGAATAATGGGCAGGCGCAATGCTTGATCTCCCGCTCTTTTCGCTCGTTCCTCTTTGTTTCCGTTCGCCTTCCGTTGTGCCGTGCTGCTGCGGCCACCGGGCGGGGGTTGCCGCGCGATCCTTCGCAGCCCCCTCGACCGAGCCAAACCCGACCCGCAATTTCTTTCGTTCCTTCTTCATCGCTCCGCGAATAAAATTCCCCCCGAGTTCTCCTCTTCTTCTTCCCTTCTCGTCGTCGCCTTATTGCATCTCGCGGGCGCACCGCTGGAAAAACGTTTACTGCTACGTACGCCCGCTCCCTTAGCCCGCCCCCGTCCTCACCTTCCCTCCACCCGCGCATTTGTTCGCCGGTGGCAAATCGTGCAGCGGTGATTTCCGCGGCTAAATCTACCGGAAACTAGCAGCAGCATTCCGTGGGGTAATTTCAAATTTCGTTAACTCCCCCCCCCCCCCCCCCCCTCGCTCGTTTCCCCACCGCTCCGCCGTTTCACCCAACCGACCGATGTTATTCTCCCCTATCTGCACCCCCGGTTCCACAACGACTCGCCCGACCAACTTAACTCTCCCGCTCTCTCGTTCCGATTCTACTTTCTTCCACAATTTCTCCGTCCCCCCCCCACTCGGCGAATCTCCGGAGATAGTTATCGATAGGTATTGCGCTCGGAGGAACAGGAACGGCTAGTTTATCGATACGGCGTTTTATCCGGATCGGATCCCGAACACCGCGGTCCAAAGTTAATCTCGGCCCGCGATCTTCCACCGTGCGGCATCGGTGATTTCGGGAATTTCCATTAATTAACGCGAAATTTCCTATTTTCACTCGATATTCCGCGAAACCGTCGACATTAACCGAAGTTGAGATTCCGGGTATTATCGTTGGAGGATCGCTAAGGGGGCGGCGGGATGGCGTTATGGTATTCGCTGATCCATCCCGAACTACTGTTAGTTCTCGGGAGTGCCTCGCGGTCCTCGAAGATGGTGAAACTAATAATACGCGCGGAGGATAATCGACATTGTACGGAACAACCGGGCGCGTAGCCGAGCAGTCATTTGGCTAATACCGTAATTGCCGACCGTGTATAATCGTATTTGCAGCGCTACTGCCCGTGCAACGATATGACGTGGCTCGCACGGGGAACCTTACGAGTTGTCGAGTTAGAAGCATCCGTTTCACCGGCGAGAACTTCACTCCGGTGGTTCGGAAGCTTAACGTGCTCTCTTTGCCGTCGGGCCAATCCTGACAATGCTGACTAATTGCTGTTGTTCGGCACGGAGGACAACGCGGCAAAACGGAGCCGTGCTCTATTTGAGATGAAACTTTTCTTTCCCCGCAGAAAAATGTATGAATGAAAGCGGCGTAACGCGAGCCGGGATGTAACGAAGTTAGAGCGCTTCGTGGTAAGCATATGAGCGCTGCACTGAGAGAAGGATCTCGTAAAAACCATCGATCATCTAAGAAAAATGTCCATGGCACGTAGTAGTAGGGCGCTAGGGCGCCACCTATGGCGGAGTCTCAGATTTTCCAAGAATTTTTACCATAATATCTACGAAAAATTCTTATTAATCCGGTACTTTCTACCATAGGTGGCGCCCTAGTTCACTGATACCATGTGCTATGGTAATGTCTCTCAAGCGACATAGTCAAGCGACAGTGTACATTTTTATAGTCGTTTATACAAACCTTTACGCATCTATTGATTATAGTGGATGGTTACTTGTATTACAGCAGATGTCCTGAACCTAGAAAAACATTAATTGCAATGGATTTGCAAACATTTTAACAAGTTATGGCTCATTGTCGAAAAGGTTTATCCACCGACGAAATTCCTTCATAAACAAGCGGTTGTAATTTTTTAACGGAAAATACTATCGAATATCTAGGTGGTAAATTCGTAGAGCATCTTTCAAGCAAGAGAATGAGTAATACATCAAAATCGAGCAGAAATTGCGGATTATTCTTTGAAAAAAACTGAACGAATACACACGTTTTCGAGAAATAAGCAAAAAACAGTAAATATTTTAGCAAATTCATTGCAATTAATGTTTTTCTAGGTTAAGGACATCTGCTGTAATACAAATAACCATCCACTACATTGAGGAAAAGAAATGGTTGAATTAAGCAAATGCGCCGTGACATACGTTCAAAGGTGTATTCGGTTGGTACAATAAAAATGTATATTTCAATTTCACAAATTTTGAATGAATTGAATCAAGTAATCTTTTAACAAAACAATGATTTATTTGTACCAAACGAATAGCAGCTTTAAATGTATGTCACCGCGATTTTTGGTTAATCCAACCAATTTTTTTTTTCTCAGTGTATAGTCAATGGATGTGGAAAAGTTTGTATAAACGACTTAAAAAATGTAGCACTCATTTGACTAGTGTGAAGCGCTTGAACCTCCTTAACACATGGTTCTCGGAGCTATCACATATAGAAACTCCGCAATAGTCACGTGAGAGGCTGACAAAGGTTCCCTGACCGGGACAAGGGAGCCTTGTTCTATACAAAGGCGAACCGATGTGACTCGGAGGGCCTCGTCGGTATCGATCGGGCGATCGATGAGCATTCCGGATCGAGAACTCGACTTGTGCAATCGTACGACACACCGAATACCATTAAACATCATTATACTATTATTAAACATATTGAGATTTCTGTACAAAAATATATTCCACAAGAATATCTGTAACATAAAAATAGTTCGTTTAGCCCCGGCTTTCGGTACGGAGTCCCGGACTCGCTACCGAAAGTAAACTGAGCGACGTAAATGAACACTCGTACATCGATTAATTGAAAAAATAGTGTTCAATAATTCAAGCGACTTAATATAATTCAGTGCTGTTTCTGAGAATTGATCGTTTATTAAAATTAATTATTTCTCCAATACATTATCCGCGAACAGTCATATGGTGCAGAAGCAGGACATTTATTCGACCGATTAAAATTTCATTCATAATTTGATATGAAAACGTGAATCAGTTCGCGCCGGAGTTCACGGATAATTTCGATCGTTTGAGCGCTGTTCGCAAGCAAAATATTCCAACCATCGAATTTACATTTAAAACAATGCATAACCAATGAAAATAGACATAATTACATTAATTAGACAATCAAAAATATTAATAACACGTTTTGATTAAAAAAAAAAAAAAAATCAATTAATAAATGTAATAACGAACGTAAATAAATGAATAAGAAAGAGTAGCGTATTTCAGCTCGCTCGAGGTCGAAGCCCTACCTGAGAGAAAATCTATCCGACAAGTTAATCGTTTCGGTGACACCGTTAATGGTTATTTGGGCGGTAGTTGTAAATCCTCTTGTCAAGTCGTTGAGCAATTGTCTGCAACGTGTACTCGCGACACATACGCGATTCTCGCGAGCATGCACGTTCGGCTCTCACTCGAGAATTCGCTTTAGTCACCCAAAGAACTCCCGAGAGTGTGTGCGTTTGTACTTTCACGCCCAGCATCCGATATTGGTCCAGCGAATGGGTGTGCAACGCTTCTTGCTTTGCTCAACGAAAACGTTCCGAAGTGGCGCGCTGGTGGGTGGGCCGGGGGGGGGGGGGGGGGTGGTTACGTCAATTAAAGGCCGGCAGTAGTCGCCCTTGATGGCGCAAAGACCTGTTAAACTCGATATCTGTACGTGTGATACCCGTAGCAAAGAGCAACGAACTCTTGCACCGGGAGACCCAACACCATCATCGTTCCTCCGAGTCAAAAACTTGTCGGAGTTTGTAGTCGGACGACGAACTGCGAGAAACTTTGGTCCTTTAGTGGAACGTGGCCGGAGGGAGTGAGGAGTGGCGGGGCGAGAGTCGTCCGCACAGAAAGCTCCAAGGAAGAGAGCGGGCTATGGAAATTTAAGAGGGTTCGTACCGAAGTGCGAAAGTCACGAAAACTCGAAGACAGTGCCAAGGGTACGTATGGGCGGTGACAACGGAACGGAGATAGAAGTTTCCTCGCCGTTACATTACGATCCTTGGGGAGTGTGCGAGCTGCCTTCGCGATGTTTCGCCGGCGATGACAGTGCCACGTGTTTTTGCAACGTCGGCAGGTATGCGGAGACGGAGAAGAGGCACGCAATTCCGGATTCACTCGGGCGACAGTAATAAGCGACACAGCGGGCGAACTCGAGCGTTTGAGGATGCGGGATGCTGCGCCGGGCTACGCCATCCCGCGGCGATGAGGATTCATGGAGCTCATCTCGGAACAACGAGGACAATGGAGGATTTGTCGCGAAACAATGAAGCCTATAATACCCGCTCCCGTCCATCACGCGGTCACGAGATAATCCATGAGTTTACTTCGTCCCCGTGATGGGAATCCCCGAATACATAGTCGCTCGGCTCTAAAGCGAATCGTTAATAAACATAGGACGATGACTCGAGAAGGCAATAATAATAATAATAATAATAATAATAATAATAATAATAATAATAATAATAATAATAATAATAATAATAATAATAATAATAATAATAATAATAATAATAATAATAATAATAATAATAATAATAATAATAATAATAATAATAATAATAAATGAAATAAGATGTCGTGTTTGTACGTACCTGTAACGATGATAAACCTAAGCGTGTCCGAGCTTGGTGAGAGAAAATGAAAAATCTTTGATGGACCAAAATGGGCCCTGATGGTGATGGATGAAAAGCGGCGAAATAACAGTCTCGCAATTCTGGAAACTGTTGGTCCATTCATCAAAGTTTGAAAATATTACAACTGAATAACTGTCGCGGCTTTTCTGAAACGGGTGGAATACTTTGAACAGGGCACGGGATCCTCGGAACTACCTGGATAAAACCTTGTACATGTACCAGCGAATTATTCGATAAAATGTATACTAGCGGTTGTGTTGGCTCGCGCGTCCGCAGTATCTGTGTGAGTGGCTATGAGTATCCGTAAGTATCTATGAGTATCTGTGAGTATCTATGATCATCTTTGAGTATCTGTGAGTATCTATGATCATCTTTGAGTATCTGTGAGTATCTATGATCATCTTTGAGTATCTTTGAGTATCTGTGCTCATCTTTGAGAATCTGTGATCATATTTGAGTATCTGCGAGTATGTGTGCTCGTCTTTGAGTATCTGTGAGTACCTATGAGTACCCGTATGAGCATCTGTGAGTATCTGTGTGCGTATCCGAATGAGCATCTGTGAGTATCTGTGTGCGTATCCGAATGAACATCTGTGAGTATCTTTGTGCGTATCCGTATGAGCATCTGTGAGTATCTGTCTGCGTATCCGTGTGAGTATTTGTGTGAGTATCCGTATGAGGGGCTGTGTAAGTATTCATGCGAGTATTCATGTGACTATCCGTGCGAGTATGCCTGTGGGTATCTGTATGAGTTATGTTTCTATGAGTATCCATGTGAGTATGTACGTGAGCATCTGTGAGTTTCCGTGAATACCCATGTGAGTATCAGTGCGTATCTGTGAGTATCCATGTGAGTATGTACGTGAGCATCTGTGAGTTTCTGTGAGTACCCATGTGAGTACCTGTGCGTATCTGTGAGAATTTGTGTGTGTATCTGTTAGTGTCGGTATGAGTATCGATGTGAGTATCCAATCGACATGAACTTTATTAATACGTAGATACATCCATGCGCCCTACTTTGATAGATGGTATCGATAGTATTAGATGTAACAGCGGGATAGCAATGTTTACGCGACCGATCGGAAACAGAGGCGCGGAGCTATCGAAAGGGGCCGACCGCGCTTATACTCGGAATCATCGCGAAAACTATACCTATAACTACGCGTTATTTACTCTGGGAAAATCAGGTCGGCTCTGTATGCCGCTGCACTCATCTCTCCAGAGTAGACAGAGCCCTCGTGACGCGGTGTCGAACCCGCGTTACCAATTTCGACGGATCCAACGGTTTCACGGTGTAGCCCAGCCCTCCATTTCCTCGAGAGATTATTATGCCATCAGCCGGCCCCGCTCCCACGGCGAATCGTCATAGAAATTTATCCGTGGGACAATTTCCAAACTCTGAATATTCATTGATTATTGATCGATCAAATTTTTTATTAAAAATTAAAATTGAAAGTTTTTTTTGTTTCTTTCACCGATGCGACACCGTCCTCGCTTCCGCAAACTCGGCAACGGGTTCGGACTCTTTTTTTTTTTTTCTCCGGTGACGTGTGCGAGTGGTTAACGTTGCATAACAAATACCGTTTCTGCGTTGGCTCCAGCGCCGACTCGGCGGGTGTGGATGTTGGACGTAATTAACGATACCGCACCCACACCTACTCCTCGGTGTGCTCTATGAATGCAGTGCGGGGCGATGATACAACGCCCGCGCCACCCGCGAGCCTGTGAATTTTTCTCCGAGAGTCCGGAGGCTCGCGTGGAAATTGATAATAGCCGGTCGGTACGCCATTGGTCAACACAACGTACACTTTTTGTTCAACCCGATGTCGGCATTATTTTCCAGCGTTGTTATATGCAAGACAATTGGATCGACAATTCTTTGCCTGTTTTCATGTGGCAATGCATTGAGGCAATTTTTCTTTTGTTTTCTTTAGCGCATGAGCAGTAAAATTGAAATATTTGTTTGACGATAATTTATCGTCCACGAACTTTCACAATTTTTTGTTTAGATTTACTAATTTATTATGAAAAATAATAAATTGCTTATTACGCGATGAATCGAGCGGGAACATTGACATAACGACTTTTCCTTGGCCCTTCCATTTTTCATGACTGTTTGTTGTAGCAAAAAATTGAAAATTACTTTTTTTTGATCGGTTATACGATTTTTGAAAATTTGTTAAATTTACAATACTTCATAGTATGTTTGAAAAACTTAACCGCTGGAGCTGTTGACGCTTGAAGAGAGACGACGGAAGGGAACCCAAGACCGACGCAGAGAGAACGAAACGTCGGAGGAAGGACGAGTTCGTCGTCGCGGATTCTCGAGGCGAGAGAATGCCGGAAAGTATAGGGATAGGATAAGCGACACTTCCGTATCCTCTTGGTCGGACGAGCTCGCGCTCCGGAGAGATCCGTCGGTTCTCGGCCTTTTCTCCTTCCGAGCACGGCATCCATTTCCGACTTGGTCGAGGCGGAAGTGAGGAAAGCTCGAATGTCGAAAACTCGCCGAACGAGCGAGCGGAGAGCACGTGCGAAAAGAGAGAACGGTTTCGCCACCATTATTGTACAAAGGCACGGCCCATTCTCTCGTGGCTTTTCTTTCTCTCCTTCTTCGTCGATTTTTTTTTTTTATCGCCACGTTTTTTTTCTTTTTGTTGTTTTTCCTCGCCTCCCACACTGTCAAGTGTTACATCTCACCGCGGGTGTATTTTTCTGGCCAGCGAAATCAGGAAAAACACAAGAAGCGACCGTCTGGAATTTTCCTCGTTCTTTTTTTGAATTTTTTTCTCCCAAAGTTCCCGGCTCCCTTGATTCTGATATTCTTACGGTCTATGGATAGCCTTTGGTCTCCGTCGTCTCGTTAACTCAGAAACGGGGGGGCTTTCTCGATCCAAAAAAACTAAAACATTGACGTACGTTCGCTTCAAAGAAGCTGTGGCCGTGGAAAGTGGAAAGATCTTTCTTTGCGAAAAATTGGAAAAAAATGTGCAAAGTGATTTGCGGAATTACTTCCTTATGTTTTATGGTTTTGCGCGTAACTTCCTCTATGATAAATTTCATTGTTCAATTTTGGCTTCCTCATGGAGGAAGCTATAATTAAAATACAATTTTCACAAAAAAAAAAAACATATGAGAAAGAGACATCGCACACCTAGAACAACAGTGTAACATCTCTTATGGGATTACCATATAAGTTGTTACACTGTTGTTCTAAGGGTGCGATATGAAAATTTAAACTTTTAAGAGGATGCGATATGTACATTTCAATTTTTAACTCTTTTTAATTGTATTTTTGAGTTAAGTATAGAAAGGCCGTGTGAAAATTACTTTACACCTTTTTTCGGAACATTATAGTCGAGTTATAGTCGTTCTAAACGAGCCAAGTCTATCACACACATGCAGACACACACACCCACTTACATCCAAACGCCAGCTAAAAATCACATTTCTCGACGTTTTCGACCATTTCCAGTACGCTGACATTAAAATCTCGAAAAAAGATGCCACGAAAACATAGCTTCCTATATAAGGAAGCAAAAAGAAGTTGAAAGAAAGTTGCGAAGGTTGGATCTTTCGTCATAGAGCACTCGCAGCCCGGCCCGCTTGCCCGAGACACTTTTTAATCGCCAGCAAGAAACTTTTTCCCCGGCTGCATCGCCGAAAATACAATCCAGCCGGTCGAGGTTATTTCCCAGGTATACACTTTGAAAGATTGGTATATTTACTTCCGCTCGAAATAGTTTTTTTTTTTTTTTTTTTTTCTTCGCGACATAGCCGGAGAGCGCGCTGCGTTTGAGAGATGAGTGAAATGAGAAATAAAAGGAAGGGCTGAAAGTAGTCGACGTTTCGATTTACGTCGTGTTCGGATTGGTACGGTCTATACACACTCGGTGGCTTTCAACCCCGAGCCTTTCAACGTTTCCCGAGTGCCGCGGATGTACCGCATGAATTGCGGTATAACGCGGTTCCCTACTTCGAGTAACGCCGAAGAGAACGCGAATGCACGAGCTAAAGAGCCGAAGACATTTGTACGGGAACTTGCGGACGAATTCATCATGTATAGAACGGCGAGCGTCTAGTCGTGGATGAGGCTTTTCGTCTAGTCGTGGGTGAGTCGAAAGAGCTCCAAGCGAGTACTTACGACTAGTCTGTACAGGAACCCGATCCATTCACGCAAGAAAGATCGGGCTTTCACGAACCTCGGCTCGTGGAGCCCGAAAATGAAGCACACTCGTCGATGGCTATGAAGAGACCGGCTCGGGGCCTGATCGAGTCCCGATGCGACTCAGTGACTCTTCAAGTTATGTTCAACATGAGATAAAAAAATAGAAGAACTGATTCGAATTTTGTATATTGAATTTAATATACTGTTACGAAATTAATATACAGTTGAATAAACTGAGATTCGGGCAGGGTCGTTCAAATAAATATTTTGTTGGTCGAACAAAATATTTTAATGGCTGAAAAATATTTTGGTGAAATTACCCAACAAACTGTTGGACTAACCAATTTTTTAGCTGTACCAACAAAGTCTTTAGTTGAACGTCCCTGTCCGAATCTTTGTTGATTCAATCGTATTTTTTTTATCTGTGTAGCGGACTATTCGTTAAGACACACGATATTAGTCAGGTTTGACAATACACGGACGAACGGACGATCGATACACGATCGAACGTCCTTCAAAGCGAATAGACGTGTGACATTATGTTTATCATTATTACACTGAGAAAAAAAAATTGGTTGGATTAACCAAAAGTCGCGGTGACTTACGTTCAAAGCTGTTCCTTGTTTGGTACAAATAAAGCATTGTTTTGTTAAACGATTATTTGCTTCAATTTATTCAAAATGTGTCGATTGAAACAAACATTTTTGTTGTACCAACCAAATACACCTTTGGACGAATGTGACCGCGCATTTGCTTGATCCAACCATTTATTTTTCACAGTGTAATAATATCCGCCCCAAAACCAAATACGCGCGTTAGTCATTCGCTCGGTCGTTACAATACGACATCGAAATTTCATCAAATTCTTGCACGAATTTCGCGAAAATGTATATTAAATTTGATGCCATTATGCATAAAAATTTCATTATTTTGGAATTAATTTTACGAAAATCTGGAATCCACCTCTCGCATCGCGATAGAGCATTGTCGGGCGTCCGGATAATTAGTTATCGTTGTTATCGTTGTCTTTCGTATTTTATCCGTAGCTCGCTGGCGCACGAGAATCAGCGGCACGACCCTGGCCAATTACGGCAAACAATGTAGTCTGCGAAGAATAGAGGACCGAGGGGACTCGTCCGTTCGAGTTCCTATATTAACCAGTTTCCCAGCTGGTTTCACTTCTGCCGGCGGTGTTGGCACCTATACCGCCGCGGGACGACTTCGCCAGGAGCGACTTCGAGTCGCGCCTGCCCGCGCTTTTGTTCCCAGTCGCCCGTACGGGTTTTCCTTCCGCCCGCCTCCAATCGGCAGACAGATTTCCAGACACGGATTAACGGGCTCTTTCACATTCGCCAACCCAGTTCACTGTGCTTCGTCCTTCCTAACTTAATTAGAGCGAAATCATAAGGGGCGCGATTCCCGATTCAGCCGCGTCGAGAAACTACCATCGCGAACGATTTTCCGCTCGTTCTGATATCATACGTCAGCGATTTCTCAAATTCGAAGCTGCCTTTGAGATGGGAAAAATGTAGGTCTGGAGCTCTCGGATATTCGATCGGGATGGAATGGAACATGAAGCGATGACGTGGATTTGCCTTGGTTGGAGAGTTCCAGAAAATGAACGTTTCATACGGTAAATACGATAAATTGTTATATCTTCGAGCGGGTCGAGAGATTTAAGTTTACGGATTTCATCACAGTGAGCCTTTAACCGGACCGACACGTCGTCAATGCCGAACAGCATTTGTTCGCAAGGTTTTCTCATTTCGACAAATGGCGAGAAAATGTTCGATCCACGTTTGGTTGTTGCTGCGAATATCGAGCGTGATCCCGGTTCGCCGATTTCCAAACAGTCGGTGCATTGAAACGGTGATTTGGTAAATCAACCAAGCGGTGAATTCACCTCCGAGTTCTGGCGCTACTGTTGTTGGACCAAACGCTTCTAATACCAGTGCCTCGAGGAACTTGTTGCCGATAACTGGAGTGCATCGACGCGTTCGATGGATTGCTTTGTTAGAAATGTCAAAACACATTTCCGGTACCGACCCACCTGTGTTCACTGTATTATTGATCTCAAAGCTCGAGATCGAATATTACGCCCTCGAGCGCGTTCCATTATCGGCATCGCCATCGAATCCTTCTGGTCCGTTTCATACATGGTTTTCCGACGTTTCGCGACAGTTACAGCTGAAAAATACGAGTCGCGCGGAATGAGATTTTTCCAACTGCTGGGAGATAATCAATCTGCAGAGTTTAATAAAAAAAAGAGACTAAGCGGGCTCTTCGAAAAAGGACCTTTTCCTTCGCAAGTACGTCTAATGAAAATGGTCAGTCAATTGAAATCTCGATGCAATTCCGCTCGAATAATTGCAATTATTTCTCTCGGCAATCAATTAGTTTCCATCCAATATTTTAATTGAATTTTTAATTACCGGGTAACTGGAGGACGATGAGGAGTTTCGACGCTGCCCGAAGGGTTTTTCATCGATTTATTATTAGCGACGCAGAATACGCGATGTCGCCGTCGGTCAAACACCGCGCGGTTCTACAGAAATTGCACATTTCTTCTTTTTTTTATCAAATTTAATTAAAATTGTTAATTTTACCATTTTTTTTTTTGTAAACTGAAATTACGGTCCGTTGACAAAATGAGTAAAATTAACAGGCTTTTTTTTTTTTTTCTTTTTTGGACGAAAAGTGGTTGTTACATGTGCGGAGCTTTTGTACTGTTGATGAGACAAATTCTCACGGGTAGGACGGATCGTTGGACGATAAACAAATTTTTCGGGATTTTATTGTTCGGTTAAAATTGTTCCGGCGACGGAAGGTCGGGCAGAACCGTAAACCGTGCGATTCGTCGAATGCCGTGTAATAACGGCGTTAATACTCAGGCCCCGTGATTAATGCGTATGTTTAACTGAGCGTATCAGCGAGCCTCTCGCTCGCACTCACGCGACATCTATATACATATGTGGCAATAATAATACCAGCGAACTCGCCGACGCTCGACGGGATCGAGTATAATGGCTCCGGACACGCCCAGTTCGCGAATACGCTTATCTGCGAATAATTATTCCAATCGTTAACCATTAATTGTAAGATTTATCGGTTTGAGGATCAATTCCCCCGGAGCGGGAGGATTTATAGATCGATTTAATGTAAATTCAGAGGTCCGCATCAGGTGCGCAAGGAAATTCAATGAAATTCTCAATTCTTTTTTTTTTTTAATCTTCCACCTGGCGTATAGAACAAACAATTCAAATATTTGTTTTATTGTTTACAGGTATGTTCGGTTACCGTTTTATCGGCCCTCCAGTGCTTTACATTCGCTACGACACGTATGTATATTTATTAATGCATAATCGTTATTTATTATTTTTCCGATGAAAACACTCGTACATTTGCTTTTCTCGATTGTGCAAAGCAGTGTAGAGTCGATAAGCGTTGTGTTTATACTCTGTACAGGTCGATTCGCGAAGTTCGTACACTTTTCAAACCCAACACGCTTTTTTATAATTACATGAAAATATAAAAAATATACTACAAAATATAAAATATAAATAATGAAAAATACTCTTTTTAACGTTTTATTTAACTTTATTCCTGTTATTTTTTTAATACTATTTTTTCATCGACACTAAAATAAACGCCGAACATATTACACTGTAAAAAAAAAAAATTGTTCGAAAGTTAATGAACGGTATTGGAAGCTTATTTACATAAACTGTTTTTGAAATTTCAAGGACATTTGCATTGTAATTTTATAGTGAAGTTTGTATTTTTAATGAAAATCTTTGTAAATTTCTAGCGAAAAGTTTGTTACTTTAACATCTTGTATTTTTATTTCACGAAAAAGTAAGCAAATTTCAATTTCCGGTGATTAAATTTACAATTTATTTTCACAGTGTACATGTTATTTACCGCCAGCTGGCGAAAGGTGACACGATTTTTCCGAATCAACGTCTACGCGACGTCACAGTCCGTCTCAAGTGCGACTCGGTGAAAAACACGACGCCACTATTTTCCGTACGTGTTTCGAATGAAAACAGAGTTGAGCAAAATCTTTCGATCGCAAATGTTTACGGAAGGGGTTAAGAACCGCCCCCCCGTTCCCTCCGAAAGGGAGGAGAGGATTTAGTTTGGAAGATAGCAAAGAAGAGGCGCAGAGAGCGTCTACGTTAAGATCAGTGCGCGGTTTCGCTCAACTTCCTCTTATACTTTTATGGGTTCGCTATCGTGGTTACACCGAGGAGAAGCGTGAATGCAGCGAGTGCATTCGGCGGATACGGAGGAGAAGGGAGCGCGAGCGTCGCAACACTCGGGGCTTTCGAGTAGCGAGTAACAATTTAGCATCGCACACCGTTTCGGTTGTCGGAGATGCGGCGGAAGAGGCTGGGCGGGTTTACCGCAAAGATTCCAACCAGCAGTGTCGGCATGGAAGTCGAATAAACTTTACTCCCGAGCTCGAGTGCGAAATGTCGGTGTATAGCTACAGAAATTGTACACAGCCAGAGAGATAGAGAGGTACTCCGCGGCGGAGCGGGTGGGGGGAAGGGGGGGGGGGGGGAATTCGCGGCGTCGACCTCGCGCACCGCTACTTTTGCCTCCGCGCTGTACACACCGTACTCGCTACTTTGTAGACTCCAGTCGTTATTTTCCCTCTCGTCCTCTCCGGACTCTGATAGTCGGTACACACACACTCGCGGGAATACTTACTTATTGTTAGTCCACGCCGAAGTTTCCCTCCCGCATTATGAGCTGTATCGACGGTGCACCTGGCTTCCATTATAGATAGGGGTCGATGCACGAGCGACCCCGTTATAGGCGCGCGCGATGGAAGAGACCGAGATAAAAATTCGCTGGTACGCTCGTCATGATTAAAAAAAAAATTAATGAAGAAAAAGAAAATTTGGGCGGTTGTTTGCACATGGAATTTTGATCGAGTTTTTTTTGTTTTTTTTTTATTTGTTTAAAGTATAGAATTTCTGCATCGAGGTTATGTACACTGCCGGTTGTATTGGCTTTAAATTACATCGCGACATGGTTAAGTACAGTTTTACATTTTTAGGTTACAATCAGTCAAAAACTTATGAATAACGGTAAGCGGGTAGTGGTCGGTTGCTTTCGTAAAGTTGGCGGTGAGAAATGGATCACGGTATTCGCGAGATTTTAGTTTTTCGACCATGCGAGAGTTGATAGAGTTTGTGAGATTTTATCAATTCAACTGTGAATGATCCACGCCCATCGAACTGGCACTCCGAACTCGGGTTGGACACGTCGGGGCGGTGATAAGCCACCGAGTCGTGTATCCGGTCGGCCGTTGCGAATAACATCGTGCCCGCTGTAAAACATTGAAACCAATAAGGTAAATTAATTTTTTTATTTTTTATTTTTTTATTTCACATTCAAAGCTTTTGGCTAACGAGACCGCTCGGACTGCCGTTACGACATCTATAAAGGTAGCTCTAATTGGCTGAAAAGTTTATGCACCCTTAACTTAAAAAAAAAAAAAAACTATTTCCCGTTCAAAGTTTCGTCGGAGAAAGTTTACTCAATTTTACTTACGGTACGCGTATCCGCTGAGAAATCATATTCGATTTATATTTTGAAATGCAAAATCTTTAAAAAAAAAAGGTAAACGGAGCATTTCGATCGCTTTAACTTTTTCTCCAATTAGTGATCACGTTCAGTGGTACGCGTATTGCATTTCATTTCAAGAACGATCAGCCTTACGGCAGTTCAAGCTGCCCGAACGAATTCCCACCGTTCAGTTTTTATATTTTTTTTCGTATAAACAAACGCAAATATATTTTTTTTATATACATAAAATCGTATATAGTCGCAAAAAAGAGAGACTGGGGTGTGGCTCTGGCGGTCCTCAGAGTCAAGCAGTAACGCTCGCGGTCAGTACTTGGATGGGTGACCGCCCAGCCGCGCACTGGCTGGCGCATCGAATCGTGGAGCCGGAGGTAGTTTTCTCGGAGATTGGTGATTACCCTGTAGGAACAGCAATCTTTGGAGAAAGAGCCGTCTATGTATGGCCAGGTTTTCCGCAGCTTCCCGGTGTCCTTGTGCGACTGCAACACAGTAAGAGGATAAGTCGGCTGCGGTCGCAATCGGGGGGGGGGGGGAGGTGGGATGTGTAAAAGGGGAATAATAGATTACCCCTAAAAAAAAAAAAGAAAATTAGAGACGGGCTCGGTGCGGAAGGACAAAAAATAGAAACGAACAAAAAAATAAGTGCGTACTAGCAATTACGCGTCAACCGAGCCGATCCGCTATAGGCAGTAGCTTTGAGAAGCGGAAGACAATACAGATAAATAAAAAAAAAATTTAATATATACATAAAATCGTATCACGACGCCCGAGGTTTCAAAAGAGTTCTCCCTCCACCGAGTATAAAAGTTCAGCACATCCGCGGTGCAGCATTTTCGCGGCTCGGTGCAGCGACAGTCTAAAGGCTGACACTCGACCGCGTTAATTTTCTCTCCCCCACAGTGCGTTGTTATTATCATCGATGCCCACACGCGGTGCCCGTTATCGGGGCTCGTTATCCGCGAGCCCGAAAAACATCCGGTGCCGTCTGCCGCTGACACAAAGGCTAACAAAGATTGTTAATTAAATTCTCGATAAATACGCGCCTCGAATCGATGAATGAGCTTGATTTTTTTTTACTTCGCGAGCGCGACCCGAGAGCCCTTTCGCTCGCCGTTCCTCGACGAATTAATTCCGACCCGCTCGTGCCGTTTCCGGAATTCACGATACACATGTATTTTATGCGGAAAACGACACATTCCGCTGTACGCTCGTTTCTATAATTCTCCGTGGATATAATATGCACAAACACCGCACGGGGAGTAACGGCAACGATAACGTTCCGCGGGAGCGGATTCCGCGAGAAATCACGGCGAAATGTTCGCCCGTCGACGTGCAGGAGGCGCACAAGCCCCGCGTACGTGCGAATAGTTCGAGTCACGTGACCAATGATATAATACATAATATCGTAGGGTAGTGCTTTCTGAAAACGCGGCGCACGTATCCTGGTGGTTCCATAAATACTGCCGAGAGCTCCCCTCGCCGAGTGGAGTACGGGGTTTCGAGGGAAAGTGCCGGGGATGGGCTCGCGCGTAGCAGCGGTAAGTGGAACGATGAGAATTATAGCGGCGTAAAATTACGGGAACAACAACAGCTCCGAGCTAAGAATCAGGACGAATTAGAGTTATGTCGTACTTGGGGATTCGCAAATTAGACGGGGCACGGGTGAACTTGTCCCGGGTCGAGTTCCTGGTCGAATTTTCTGATGGAACGAAGAGACGCGGAACCAGCCAACTATTTCACTGGTGAAATTACAAACGTGGGTTCTCATGAGGTGGGGGAATAATTTCAACTGCGTTAATTTGCGTTAATTAAGAATGGCCTTCCTTTCATCTTTTCCTCATTACGGTTGGAATTCGCTCTCGCGCGGAACACATTTGCGAAACCGGGACGCTTGTCCGGCTGGCAGCTAAAACCATCCTCGCAGCCGTCAGGTAGGGGAGAGCTGGCAAAATGGGGCAGTGGGACAAAATAAAAGAGTGGGCGAAATGCAATTTTTCAATCATTTTTGGATGTCTCGTTCTGGCCCCATTTATACATCGAGATTTTTTGCCCAGTATTTCTCGACTGGCCCATCTGCAAATTATTAGAAAGTTTCGTTTTGTCCCATCGTTCCATTTAATGCAGCTGTTCTTTGCCGTCACTTTTCAGAAAATCATAAAAATGAATAAGAAGGAAAATGATGTAGCTCGTAGTGAAATGCAAAAGTTACGAAGTGTAGAGTTCTCGTGTGTCACAGAGGGGTTGATAGTTTTGCCACTCCGTCACTCCGATTTTACCGTACCGGTGCCCTCTGCCTGGTTCGGAGTTTCCAAAGAGAACGGCGTTGAGGGTAAGGTGTAAGGATATGGAAGGAGTTTTCCGTACTAAACGCTAACGATACAGCTACAATGCCCTGCGTTATGCTCCAAGGCACACATGTGTATATGTATGCAATATATATGTACATGGTTTTGGCCGAGGGTGTTGAGAGAAGTTCTCGAAGTTTGGGGGAGAATGGATGAAGGAAAATGACAATGGGACATAATGCGAGAAGTAGGACACGCAGGAGGGCCGAAGAAGAGCGCACCAACGAAAAATGTAACGTGTCTCCCGAGACATTGGATATGTATGGATTTGAACTTTGGTACATTTTTTTGTCTCTTCGGTTTCTTCATCTTTGTCCCCGCTCCGTCCTACCATCAACGGGTTTGTGGAGGATACAGAAATTACTCAAAGAGCGCAATGAAATACAAATTTTGCCAGCCAAATAAAGTGCGGATAGAGTTTCATAAACGGCAAATTCGAACGAAAATTGGTCTGGTAGAAAGATCTCGGAAAAACGACCAAGTCATATAGTAAATTTCGACCAGGCAACATGGAAGCAGCGTCACCACTAGCGATATGTAAAATTTTCACAGGGGCCATAGCAATTTTTACTCAACACATATGGTAATGGGTTTCCAGAACGCTAGTTAGGAAAATTTTGCGTACCTGGCTAAGAATGTCGTGGATAAAACTAAGGATTTCGTGGATTAAAACTGAGAATTCCGTGGATTAAAACTGAGAATTCCGCGAATTAAAAATGAGAATTTCTTGGATTAAAATTGAGAATTCCGCGAATTAAAAATGAGAATTTCGTGGATTAAAACTAAGAATTCCAGGGATTAAAACTGGGAATTTTGTCAATCAAATTTTGTTATGTATGAAGTATACATTTAAAAAAATTTGATCAACATAGTAAGCCAGTAAAACTTACAAACCTAAAACAAACGGTTCGCGATTGCGACGCCACCGATTACTACATTTTCTCGTATGAAGAACTTATATTCTACCAAAAATTACGGGATAGTGGGGTAATATCTGCGTCAGCGAAAATTACCATATTTTCTAGCAGAATGTGTTGAGTTTAATAAGAGTCTTTGCCAGGACGTCGCTGTAGTTTCCATATACCCGAAAACTCTGTCGGTTTGTGTCAGCTTTTTGGTAATTTCTATCAGATTCTTCTCTCAGTGTGCTCAAGGAGTTAAGAACCGAAAAAAAACCACAAAAAACGCTTCTCCTAATTGAATTAAAAAAATAGAGTAAACGTACCTGAAAAGTCATCTCTAAACTTCTGTATCGCGAGCGATGCACATAGCATGGAAACGATTCGCGGTTCCCTGGGCTCGTATTTCTCGCTGAGATATCGGATCGATTAATTTCCTCGTCCATCGCCTACGATGCATCAACATTTTTCCTTCTGCCAATGCGAATACTATTAATGCAGTAATCGTTCTCCGCTCTTGAATAACGTCCATTAATGCTCACCTGCCACGAGGCACGCTGCATAATAAATCGTATGAGCCGAGAACGTTTAGAAATATTTCTCGCGTGGAGCGCACCAGCTGAAAGTTTCCGAACTGCGCAAGTTGAAACCCTTTTCCGCTTGCACACGCGAGATTTTCCGATGTTCTATTTCAGTCGAGAGATGCAGTACTCCGTCGGTTCATGCTGAGGGTTCGTCTTTTTTTTTTCCTTTTCATTTTTATACTACGGTGTCCCGAGTTCGGCTAGCGAAAAACAGCGATGACACGGAGAAAGTGCGATACCTGGGACGATTCTTCTCGTAAACCGCGACGAGTTTACGGCGGATCCGAATGACCTCATCTTTCATAAAGCTGTACGCGCCTGTTCGCGAATAGGTGGGAAGCTATACGAAGCCGGGGCATTGTGCCGAGTTATTTACTACCCCCGGAGAGCACTCGCACGATAGTATGCCATTATATCGCGGGGTATGGACAGAAACTGGAAAATACGAGAACACAGCCGAGCAGCCCCATACACCGAACGATGCCTACCGCGAGATTCCCCGGGCGCGCGAATTATTATATCTCGCGGGTGGTCACGCTCGTACATTTCCGTTTCTTCTATTATACGCTTCGCAGCTCGCGACACACACCGGTATCCCGATGCGATAATTACTTCCGCCGAACGAGCGGGATCAAGGCGAACAATCCTTCCTCCCCGCACAGCGAGCGCTCGGTCGGTAACAAAAACTGCAATCAATTTTTTTTTCATGGTTACTAACAGTTTCCGGTCGAGAGCAAATTCTTACGCAAAGCGGATATCAATTCAACCTGATATAAAAATTCCCTTTTGGCCGTACGCCGTAAAAAAATTGTAAATTTAATACACCGGACTGGAAGTTTTTATGCAAAAACCGGTAAATTTAATGTACAATTGTGATGAAAAATTAATACACTTTTTCATTGAAATTAAAGTACTTTTATAGTAAAATTAATGTAAATCATTAAAAGCAACGTATTCCCAATGTTCTTAATACACTGAACATCAATTTCTCATCACAATTGTAGATGAATTTTAATGTACCAGTTTTTGCATAAATACTTCCAGTCCGGTACATCAAATTTCATATGATTTTTTTTTCGCTGTGCAGCCGCTCGGCGCCGAAATAAAAAAAATCTATAGTTTCATTACCTATAAAAACATATAGTTTCATTAGTTAGAATCTATAGTTTTCATTACCGACCGCGTTAATTCGCTCTCAGTTCGCGCTACGTTCCGGGGATTATTGAGTCCATTGAATGATAATCGATATCGAAAAGCGTCGATCTACGCGTGCCCCGCATAGAAACAGCGATTCCAGTGGACTGCAGCGTTTCTCGAAATGCGGTGATTCGATCCGACTAATTATTTCGTTAGTCGATTACGTCAATTACGAAACAAACTGACGTGTGCCCGAACGATAATTAAGCGAGTTAACGGTCGTGTACCGTGCGCGCAGGCGGACCTATCTGCCAGTCTATCCAGCCACTGGAGAATGCCATTTCTCTGTACGTTTGTGCGAAAACCTCCTCCTCCACTCCCCTCGAAGCTCCCACACCGATGGCTCGATCACCGGACGCAATCCATTCTGGATTTGCACCGGTGGTCACCGCAACTTCGCTCCGGCGGTTCGTCCTATCGCGTACCTAGGATTCACACCGACTCGGTCGTGTTCATCATCACTGCGCGCATTCTCCGTCGAACCGTTAATTTATCCAGCAATGTATACAGGCGTGTAAATAACTCGTCCGAAAGTCGCGAACTAAAGCGTCTGGTTCCATGATCGACCCGCACTGTAGTTATATTCATGACTCATTATTACAACCGGGGTGTTTAACGGTGTTTACACTACACGCGAGAGTTCATTGAGTTGCCGGTTTTGCGGGAGACCGGTCGAACTAGTATGTGATGAAATAGCGGTGAAGTCTTGACGAAGGTTCTTCGTTCCAAGTTAAACGTCAACGATGCACAAATTGTGGGTCACGCGGCTTGCCGCTGCAGCGCCAACGTCGTTTCACCCTGTTGCGCAACAATTCGCGGAGATATCCGGTGAATTGATGGGTGATATCGTAAACCGCGAGCCGGCAATCCGGTACACTTAATTCTCCGATACGGTCAAACTTTTTGGTATTCCACAATGCATATGGATAAACTTCTAGGATTATCTAGAACTGTTCGCCTCAAATTTTGTTTTTGCTTCGGCGATTTTCGTACAAATGTCTTTTTACAATAATGATAGTTTTGTAAATTATTATATTCAAATTAAAATCAAAGTGGGCAGAGGAGTATAATTGATTAACGACTCGATGATAAACTACTTTGTGCAATTCACAAGTTTCTGTAACGCGTAAAGCAACAAAAACGCGGGTCGCTGCGCCGACCTGCTATGAAAATCTCATCCGCCTCCTAATTTATTTAAGCGCAATTGTAAAAAGGAAAAACGAACGTCCGCCTCGTCGGAACATCTCCTATATCATCGCGGAAGGGGGGGGGGGGGGGGGGAGAAGGGGGAGCGTGGTACGTGTAAAATGCATAAAAAAATGGTGTCCTGCAGTCGAACGAGACGCGGATCGTTTCTCCGCCACACGTACACCCATTTTCCTCGCTATCACATTAACGAGAACCCGAGCTAGAATTCCGAAACGGCCGGCATGCACAAGTGGATAGGAGAGAAACCGAAGCGCCGAGCCGGTCGCGGGGATGGTGTACGGTTGCGCGGGCTCGTATACGCTCGTTCGGTCCCGACCTTTCGATTTATTATTTGCGACGCGACGAAATTCGATTTTACCCGCGCGCTTTCCGATATTTCAATATTTTCATATTCATGAAACGGTCGGTCGAGCGGGAGAGTGCGAGAGCAGGAAACAGGAGAGCATCCATCTCGACTACTCCGCGAAAAGCTCTAGCTCGAGTATTTTTTTTTTTTTATATATAAACACGCAGCGCGCAGTGGCTCATTCGTTTCGTTATTTTTTCAACTGTTATTTCTTTGCTTCCGTGAATCCAATTACGCATTAGTATATCATGCCAATTAGTTGAGTCCGACGGTTCAATTCGCGCCCGGCTGAATAAAATTGAATGCGTGAAAGTATCGAAAAAAAAGAAAATAAAAAATATCAAACGAAAAGAAAAATTCTCGTGCGCGCTTTGCCGCGGAGCTTTAGCCAGGATCATACGTGCGAATATTCGGTGTGCCGTCGAAATACAAATTGGGAAATTAAACGGTCGGCAAAAAGGAAAAAAGAAAAAATGGAATCGGCAGTGCACGGTGGTGGAAAGAGTCGGGGCACTGTTGGCGAGCTCTTGTATGCGCCTAATGTTAAAATTTCATTTCCCTCGTTAGTAGAATTTCAATTACGACCGCACAGCGCACCGCGCTGGGGGGTTTTCGGCCTCGTTTCAAATTGCATAATTTTCAATAGACTTGGTTGTCGGGCCGCTCGGCGGACTCACGCGCAGCTGGTAAGTACGGGAGTGTTGAAAATCATGCGTACGCGCGATAACTGTCTCATCGTCTCTAATACCAATTATCGAGGATTATAATTTTTTTAAATATCATTATTATTATCATTCCGGAAATATTTTCTGGCGAATAACAGAATGGTGTAGATAAAAAAAGGGTTCGTGTAATATTGTGCGAGTTAGGCCAATACGGTATTCCGCGGTAAAAATTTATTTCCGACGGATAAAATAGCTTCGGGCGTGAAAAACTGGCGTGTTGAAAATTATGCGTACACACGATAACTGTTCCATCGTCTCAATACCAATTATCGAGTATTATAATTTAAAAAAATACTATTATTATTATTATTATTATTATTATTATTATTATTATTATTATTATTATTATTATTATTATTATTATTATTATTATTATTATTATTATTATTATTACGAAAATATTATCTGGCGAATAACAGAATGGCGTAGATAAAAAAAAGTACGAGTTAGGTTATGTTATTCAGCGGTCGAAAGTTATTTCCGACGGATAAAATAGCTCCGAGAATGCGGAGAGACCGGTCCGATATCACAATCCCTCGTGTATCGTAAATCTTTTTCGATAGCAAAAACTCGTCGATGCCAATTATCGAAACTTTCGTCGACTTACGAAGAGCGCCCGCGATTCTATAACGTCCTCCCTTTCCTTCGTGTCCTCGTGCGTCGTAAACGCGGCCGCGGTTACCAATACAAGTGCCGTGTCTCACAAACACACACACACACACAAACACTCACAGATCTAACGTGTGTTCCAGAAACTACCCGCGATCGCCTCGTACTTCAATTTTCAATTAAATGGATTGTAGCTTGACAGAATTCCACATGGCTCTTCCAAACAACAATAATGGCGCACGTTTCTCGTCGTGCTCGCTTTATTTTTCTTTCTTTTTTTTTTCTGTTTCGTCGTTTGTTTTCCAATTTATACGCTCTTATCGAGCGTGGATGGAAGGAAGGAAATTAAATAAAGCGGGGATGCCACGCGAACCTGAGTATCCTCAGGAGCGAGCATCGTCAGCGCGGAATTTCGCCGAGTGCACTAGCGGAAACATTCGATTATTTTTTTTAAATTCCAACCACCTCCCTCGTTCGACATTTTCAAGCTCGGATTAATACCGCTCTCTTCAAATCGACACTTATGCCGCATTTCGCCGAGATTTCATGTAAAATTTCATCGCTATTGGATTTCACGGATCTGTAAATCGACGATGAATTTCACTGGCTGCCTCTCCTTGCTTTAACGAGATTTTCCGCCTCTTTCTATTTACTCCTGGAAATCCTCGTTCGAGCGAGTGTTTAGTTTCGCAAATACTTTGCCCGGGGATTGTACCGGTAGTCTCTCTGTCGAGCGCAATTGCGCAGAGCCGTTGCAGCTTCTCATCCGCGAAAACCTGATGGTGTCTTCTGCGATAGAGCCCTCTTCGCCGTAAAGGGATCAAAATGGACCGACTAGCCGGCGGTTGGGGAGGCAAGACGCGGATTACGGAAATACGCCGACCACGAGAATAATTGACCGGATCAAGAGCGTATGTATGGAAGTTAAAACGAGCACCTTATGTTTCGGTTTTACGAGTAATCCCCGTTTAACGAGCTGTTCGGAGAGTCGTTGAAGCCGCAGGCGGGAAGCTTAGGCAGTGGAGATAACGATCGGTGTCGTAAACTTGTACGGGAACCGGACAAAATCCATATCGGCTGCCCTTCGTTCACTCGCGATAGTTAAAAATAGGTGCACATTGCCGACCGTGCAAAAGAGACCCACTCAGTCGATTCTGGTTCACGCAAATTCCGGTTTTTCGGATAACGGAACGAATTTGGTATAAAAAAAAAAATTTCACCCGAGAAATCATTTTATCGTCCGTACTGGGCCGAAGTCAACTAGAATTTTAGTTGAAACATTTGATTAAAGGTTCGTTATAAAGTACGCTCGAATGCGCGACTCTCTGACGACTGTAATTGGGCCAGTTTCATGCGAATGGCCGTGTGTATAGCTGCGACTGATACTAAATTTCATTAAAAAAATAAGATAGATTGAAATTACCCGAGAACTGAATGGGTGAGGAAAAATTGAAAAGAATCTATCCTAGATTTTTCCCAATTTTGGGCGAGGCAAGGTTAAAGTACGCGCAGCTCGGTCTCGCTCACTCTCGCCTATCATCTTCCCGCTTCTTCTTTTCGTCCTCCGTGGCCGCTTTCATTTTTGCCCCGTTCTCGCACGTAATCCGGAAATTTTTCGTCAAGTTAACGTATTCCGCGAACTAAATTAAAGCGGCGGTGGAGGGCCGAGCCAGCTCACTTCCCGGCGACGCTTCTCTGGAGCACCCGGGAGTGCTTCACTGCCGCACGCTCCCGTATACACACACTCCATGTACATACGCCACATGGACTTTATATAACTCGTGAATATATAGCTGCATAATATTCACCGAGGAGAGGGCACAAAGCTTACCGGTGGGTGGAGTACGTGTAAATTATACTCCCGCGCTTATGTATTGGTACGACCGAGGCAACGAGGGTCGCGTCGCCGTATTACGCCCTCACTGCCGTCCGGAAATATTGCCGGCCTATTATTTTTTCCAATTTTACCACATTTTATAATTTTAAAAAATCGTTCTCGATTGAAATCTTTTTAATTTTACTACAAAGAGTCCGGTAATTGCATTCGAAGGAAACTCAATTTTTTTTCACTCATTCCGTCGCTTCTTTCCAAAGTTAAGCCTCGTCTACAGCCTCGATTAATACGCTTTTCACAACTGGTGAGGCAAAAATTGGGAAAATCCAGAGTAGAGTCTTTACAATTTTTCCTCGTCGATTCAGTTCTCGAGTAATTTCAATCTTATGGAAAAAAACGAAATTGTGATCTTTAAAATATTTGTTATTTATATTTTTTCGTTTAATAACTGAACTGAACACTTTCCACCGGAAAGGTTTGAATGTTTATTGTCGTGACATTGTTGCTTCAAGTGCACTCTGCAGTTGCGAACAATATGCAGAAACGAGTACCACGAGGGTGTGCGCCGTGGAGTGAGGTGCGAATACGATTAATACGAATTCTATTATTTTACACGTTAGTGTACTGTGAAAGAATGCCGTTATTAAGCTCGGTGCTCGAGTCATGTAGTCCCGGTGAATAATAAGACAAATAGAGAAACATTAAAAGAGAGTCGCGGAGAGAGTTCGAGTATATTGCATTTTATTGTGGTACGTACAATCTCCGTATTACTCTCTCATTACCGTCCGGAAATATTGCCGGTCTATTATTTTCGCCAATTTTACATTCTATCATGTTAAAAAAAAATCTCGTCCGCACTTGAACTCTTTTGTGTAACTACAACGAGTCCGGTAATTGCCTTCCGAGGAACCTCGATTTTTTTTTCACGTATTCCATCACTAAATCGTTTTAAAGTTCATTCTCATCTATAGCCTTGATTAAAACGCTTTTCACATATTTGACATTTATAAATGTTCACATTAATATATATATAAACAACCAAACGAGGAGAATTTCCAGAGGGAAACTACTCTATCAAGTGTTCAAGTCCAAAATCGAAATAAAATATCCCGATTACTTATTGTGTAGATGTAAAGCTATAAGAATAAATTATATATGTATATATATATATTGTCAACGAGCCATCGACCCCACAAGTTGGTGATTTTCTTCATATTTTTGATCAATATTTGTTCTTATCAGTTACATCCTCCACCGGAAGGATTATAACATTTATCGTCGTACTATTGTTGCTTGAAGTACACTCCGCAGTTGCGAACAATGTGCATAAACTAGTACCACGAGGGTGTGCGCAGTGGAGTGAGGTGCGAATACGATTAATACCAATTCTATTATTTTACGTCGGCGTACAGTGAAACAATGCAATTATTAAGCTCGGTTCTCGAGTCATGTACTGCTGGTGAATAATAACACAAATAGAGAGACGTTAAGAGAGAGTCGTAGAGAGAGGTTGAGCATATTGCATTTTATTGTAGTACGTACTGTGTAGTAGCGGTCGAGTTAATTCGAGGTGGCTGGTCGGCGCAGCCTTGCAATTTTCGCACAATTGTAAACACAATTGTGCGTGATAATGTACGCTCCTATGTGCCGCTGGTATTAAGTTGTACCGTCGAGCCAGAATGGGCATATAGAGCGGCGGAAACCCGCACGTGTACGACCTACGCGGCTCGGTCTACGCTTATTATCTACCACGCAGCACACGTGCACAGAATTCAAAGTGACTGGCAGAGATAGCATCCGGGAAATACTGATGGTGCTTGTATAGCGCAACGTCAGGTTTATTCCTAGTCCTGTGTACATTGCCGTCATGTTACTAGCGAAATGCCTATGTACATTCATATATATGTTATGTTTGAATACGCTTATTTATTTAACAGCTACAGGTTTCGCCTTCTTGCTTCGGAGGCGTCGTATTTGAGATTCGAGTCAAGTATGTTTTGGTAGCGAATTTTCCGCCTTTGGTATCAAGATTTTTTTTTTTTTTGTTTTTATGCGAATATCTGTATACGCATGGAATCTTGGCAAAATACAGTGTGAAGGATCACGAAATTTATATTTGTTAATTAATTTTTTTTTTGTATATTTTTACTTTCCCCCGCTTATCTAGGCTACATGCACATTAGCTTGATGCGTAATTACAAGCCCTCACTTGATTTTTCGTCACCCCGAGCCAGTCCCCCATTTTTTGCGGCTATATTTGTTAATTTATAGTTGTCCAATCGCCGACTCTTTCGCGCTGTGTCTTATCAAAATATTTAATCAATCGTGCAATCGTTGACTCAATTTATTAAATTCTTCCTACCATTAAATAATTTAATGCCATTAAAAATAAATTCATATCTCATCCGTAGAAAATATGTCTGAACACTGCAGTCTTTTCACTTTGCAGTCTTTTTCACTTTGCTCTCGAGTCGAGTATCTTTGACTTGGAATATCTCCCTGACAGAGCGTCAGCCTCGCAATTTCAATGGTTCGGGTAATTAATCGTCAGCATCGTTATACTTTGCACGAATACCCGGCTAACGGGATAATTATACACCTTACGTTTTTTTCCGATAATTTTTCAGAGTCTTCTTCAATTAAGTTGAACTTATCGTAATTGCCTCAAAAGTTTCGTGAAAGAAAAAAAATAAACACGAAGTTTTGGCGTTTAAGGAATAGAGGGAAGAAGCGCAGCGGGAATGGATATCGCGGGTATGTACAGTGAATAATAACACGCGAAAGAACTCGCCGAGAGCGGTGAGAAAAGTAATTGGATTTAAAAATATGCCATGAAGTCGTCGTAACACATGCGCGCGCGCATAGCTTTCGCGCGTCGGTTCGTTAAGAAAGATTATTCTTCTATTTATACCCGCGCCGGGAATGCATTATTCAACCGGCGTGGATAAACAGCAACGTCGAGATTTCAGGAGGGGCCGAAGGGACGAGAAAAATAACGCCGGCGAAAAATATCCGTGAAGGAATTTGAGTCGCTCCGAGACGAAGCGTTAATTCGACGCTGATTCGTGCGTGAGGTTTCGATGTTGTCGCGCCGGCGTCAAGCACGATGTTGCGTTGCGCACATACGTACACACATTAACACATAAATACATTAATAGTGCGGCCGAACAAACCGACTGCCACAAATTATCGACCGATCGGCATGCATAAATCCTACAGTAAAAACCATTCGTGTGACAAAATGTTCATCCAAATCCCGAAAACATTATCGCTGTCGAAGCCCCGAAGGCCGTTTTGTTGTTCCGTTTCATGCCGTTATTGGCATTTCGAGCAAACCGAAGCTCGCCGAGCTCGCTCGAATTTCGTAGTCGATGTCGCGTGCTGAAATTGTTGGGAATATTAATTTTATTTTTTGATTATCGATAAATTCAATTGAGCTGAGACGAGTCGCTGAAGGGCGTCCCATTAGTTGAGTACGGTTAGTTGAATACCGAACGCTCGGCGGAATGGCGCAGTTATGAGACTGCTGGCACCTGCAATCAATTAGCGACTGCGGAGATTATGAATATCGTTGCATGGGCCATTGTGCAACCGCGGTTCCGCGTATCAATGGCGACGAGCTATGGCTTCGTCGTTGCGATAAAATATCTCATGAAATTCGGTGGATTCGCGGAGAACAACTGCATCGCACGGACCCCTCGTTCGTGGTCGTTTTCCCGTTTGTCCGCCGAAAATTGTAGCGTATCGGGTCTGTTAGCATTGTTACCTGGCTCTCGTAAAAGGAGGAATTCTCCATAGAATCCATACAAACGCGAACGGACGCATTGAAATTGCAATTTCGCGAACGGCCAGCAATGACAACGAACGATCGTCATAAATGCCTACCGCGCAAACCGGCGTTCCGCACACTGTGCCGAGTTTTCCGTCCGCAAATTTGACCGAAGTGCGGTCAATTACAAACCCACTCGGCTAAAATTTGATCTGATCGGCTCGATCGTAGCTTTGACGATCGGAAAGCGTGTAATCGAAGAAAGAGCACGCACGATGGCTGTTATTATAACCGATGGCTGATCATGCGCATTAGCTAATTTTGCGGTTGTCCCGAACTCCGTCGCTCGCTCCCACGATGCGTTGGAATTTCAAATTTCATTTTACTATGTTGCCAACGGTGTTTGCCGATCGCACTGGTTCACGGTGTTATCGCCCTGTGGGCACACTTTAACCAGCGTCCGATAAACACTGCATTCCATTCGCGGATGCCACTGCCATTCCATTCGCGAATGCCACCGCAATCGCGCTCATGAATATTTTGCCACGAAAATAGACCATCGACGGACGTTTCGTATATGCGTGAAGAGCAATTTTAACGGGTAGGAATTATTCCGCTGTACTTAAACGACGATTATTCTTCGCTCGTTTATTTTCAGCTTGGCTTCACGATTAATCCGCAAAATCAATACTCGATTAAGTTCTTGCGGTGGCCGGTGGGGGAGAAAGATAGTAGAGCAGATCGGAGCTGTACGGTAGCGTCTCGTCGGATGCGCGCGCACCCCCCTCTCTCCTCGGTCCAGCGTACTCAGGAAGTGCGCGATTCCGACGTTGCAGCGCCACAGGCGCGCACTCCGCGAGGCTTCTGGAAAATCATTAAATTAAGAGCTTACGCCAAAGTGAATGGGTAAAGACGCACGCATATTTCGTAATTTTTTTTTTCGGTAAATATACGCTTTATCGATTTGATTTTTTTAGGGTGGAAGGAGGATATATTAAAGAAAATTTAGGCATTTTTTCATTCCATTTTATTGTTCTTATGTATGTTTTTTTATCGGTCGGCGACATTTTTTTTTGTTTTGAACGTTCGTTTGCGGTGGCCCTGATTTCGACTTGTCATTTTATCTGAAATACATTTTTTTAAATTTTTTGTTAAGAAATGATATATAACGCGGTCCTTGATGGAGGGAATTTTTTTTTTTAATTGGCAAAATGGCGGGCACTTGAAAAAAAAAACACGATTTTTACCCATTTTTTTTTACACTTTGAATCATAAAAAAAATTATATATATATACTTTCAAATATGAAAACGTCAAGAACTAAAGAATCTGTCAAAGTATGTATGTAAAAATGTTCATAAAAATCCAACAAGCCGTTGTTGAGATGTCAGGGCCACCGATTTTGAAAATCACGTTTCGAGAAAAATGCGTTCAAAGTTCGGCCGCACCGCTGCTCAAGCACTCCGTGTAGCTGCTTATTGTGCTACCGCCACTTTCTGCACAACGGTCTCCAACTTTCGTAATTCGTGGTATTTCGACATACAAATTTAACTGAATATTCTTCATACTATAAACTATTAGAAACTAAAAAATAAAAAAAATAAAAAAAAAATCGGAATTTTATTGTAGTCTAAACCCTTAACTCAAGGTGTCGGTATTTTATTTTCCACAATCGCATATACGCTATCGATCCTCACGTGCCATTGGGAAAATTTATTCGTCGGACGACAATGGAGATAAAAGCTGAAGCGTAAAATTACCGAATACATCGAACAACGGCGATATCACCCGGGCCGGCGTGTCCATTCGTTCGTTATCGAAATAGCAAAGTTTCACTTGGACATACATTCTCTCTGTGAATTCGTTTTCATTTCGCTCGATACACCCGACAACGTCAATTCAGCGCGATGCAGCATCAGTGCCAGTTGTACACGACAAAAACGGAACGGGACACGGTGACGACGGGTTATGCGTGCACATACAGCGAACCGTCCCGGTCCCGGGGAATCCCAGGGGTCGAATGGTTCAGCGTCGACGCAACGCACTGCCCTCTTTCACAAGTTACGATACCCTCGGGGGCTGTGCGAGAGCTTCCTCCTCTCCTGGTATTTTTTTTTTTACGATCTAATAGCGCGAATAAATAAAAGCACGTACAGCGTGGCAATGCCGGAGCTACACATGACTATTCGACCCATCACACCGTCGAGACCCTCTTCGTTTGTAGCGCCTCTAGTTGACATGCACCTCTGCTTCGACACGCGCCCCTTGGTACTTCGCGGTTTACGACCTTTTCCAACCGATATGGCATCTCCCTGATGTTCTTTTTTTCTCTTCCTCAAATTACCCAACGGCACTCGAGCCGTTCGAGTTCCTTCTGCAGAACGAAGGGAAACAATAAAATGGGCCGCTTTTTTATTCAATCTTTTCGATCGAGTATGTCTTTGAACGGGAGATTACAAAGCGGATAATTAAAATTGGCGGAAGTTGTAACAAATTTTATGCCGCGCCGAAAATTTTTTATCGGGCAACTTCGAACGGTTCGTAGCGGTTATTCGTTACGCGCAAGATAATAGATAACGGATGGCCGAGTTCCGGTAATTGGCATAACTCTTCGGGGCCATGGGAACTCCGGAAGACCCCCACGGACCATTCGGCGAAGGAGGGGTTGGAAAGGGGTCGTGTATCGACGCGCAAACTCGATGGCCCACCCCACCCGGCCATCGTTAAGGTGTCTCCGCTCGGCTTATGCAAATTTATTCGACAGTTTAATGCTCTTAACAAACCGTCTGGGGAAATCGGTTGTGTCGAACAAATGGGTACGAGAGAGAAAATCTACTAACCTATATATTTATATATATATATATATATATATATATATATATATACACACACAAGCCTATGGCGATAGTCGAACTAACTAGCGGTATCTCATCGAAAGTCTGTTCGTTCTCGCGATTTTATTGCCAATCCGATTCCACTGATTCCTCACAGCGGCGAATTCAATCGACCGATTCTTCACACTCGTCGTCTGGAGCACCAATTAAGTTGTTCCGCAAATAATTCTCATGCAATTCGATTAATTTTACATTGCGCGGCGCTCCGCACAGAAATAAAAGTTTGCACTTTTGACAACAACTTATTGTCCGCAAACGTTAACATTTATTTATTTATTAATTGTCCGATCACACTATGCAGCTCTAGTTTTACCAACAAATGAAGAAACTAAAATTACACAGAGAAAAAAAATCAATTGAGTCAACAAAATGTGCGCTTACGGGTGGCGAAACAAATGTTTGGTTGATCGAAAGGAATACCTCGTTGATCGAACTAACAGGCCGTCGATACAAATTTTTCTTTACTTAATACAACAATTATTTCGTTCGATCAACCAAAAATTTGTTTCGCCACCCGTAAGCGCTCATTTTGTTGACTCAATCGATTTTTTTTCTCAGTGTATTAATAACTCGGGAAATAAATCGACTGGCTTGCATATTGAGATCTGAATTAAGAAATTTGTCACTTATCTAACAAAATTATTAACAATATTAACAATATTAACAATATTAACAATATTAACAATATTAACAATATTAACAATATTAACAATATTAACAATATTAACAATATTAACAATATTAACAATATTAACAATATTAACAATATTAACAATATTAACAATATTAACAATATTAACAATATTAACAATATTAACAATATTATTCACGATATTAACAAAAATATTAATTTTGTTTCTGGATTCCGCAAGCAAGATCTCAATAATCGCAAGCTTTCTTCGTAGACCGAGATAAAAAAAAATTGTAACTTAACAATGATTCCCCGGAATGTGTAGAACATCTCGAGATTGCGATAAATATTGTCTGCAGTTCTCCCGCCGAGTCGCCGTCCAGTTTCTTCCACTCGTTTCGGTAAATTTTCTTTCAACCCTCGTACCACGATTTCCCCTTGTTCCTTTATTATTCCTCAGCGCTCTCGCACTCTTTCCCTCGATTTACATCTTATTGGCTTTTGGCCCATGTCCGTAGACGGTCTCCAGCCCCGGCCTGCAGTCGACGAGTCTGCATTACCAAACGAATTCCGGGATTCTTAATCCGGAAAAGTCAGCTCTGTTCCTTCTCGGTCTCGGCGGTGCTCGGCGGGCTATCAGTGTATACCTAAGCGCCCTTGCCCCCCCCACCCCCCCCCCCCCCCCAACCCCCGCGCTCGCTACCATATCCTACCCTTGCACCGGAAGCTCGCCGTGCACGAAGGCTCCTGTGAAAGTAATACGTTCGGAACGAGCTATCCGGCGCTCGCCGGCAAAACTCGTCGACTTCGCTTCCACCCCGTGAGCACACAAGCCCTGACTCTTCTATCCACGAAACTAACCCCGATACGAAGAGCGTACACGATAAGTCTGATACGAGCAGGTGAGGTCGAGCAGAGAAGCGCAATAGAAGCCGAGGCAGTCCGTTCCAGGCAGCCTCCTGGAGGCTGCTATCCTCTCCCTTCCGGCTTCTGGCTCCCACGCCAACCGGCCAAATCGAATTGGAGAACAAGTAATTTATTTATTTTTCTGCTGGCGCATCTCCAGCTTGTACGCATACACAGACTGCACGATACCACACCGACGCTGAGGCATCGACGTGTTTTTCTTTAAATTTCAAACACTCCCCCCCCCCCCCGCGGACAAAATTGAAATCGAGTTCTCCTCTCGCCCGAGTGGGCAATCAGGAATGGATACAGAATTTCTCTCGACAATGGTGCGAGCGAAGAATAATATACACTAATGAAACAAACGCCCCGGTCGAGAATTTCGTACTCACGTGCGCGGACGAAAAATTTACGGCCAAGAAAAATTGCATATTGGCGTTGATATTTTTTTCATTGTGCCCGGGTCTGGCAATGAGGCATGTGATATAGAATTGAACGAAAAATAGAAAAAAATAAAATAAAAAAATTTTAACACGTAATTTATTAAGATATAAAGTAATGACGATAAAAAGCGTACGATAAATAGTTTAAATAGTAGCGGCCTAGATGAAAAAAAAAAAAAAAAAAAAAAAAAAAAAACATGGAAAAGATAAGTAATTTTCTCCGATTTAGCCTTGCAAATATCACTTGCGCCTTGCGTAATCCCCGAATTTCCTCGGGATATATTCCAGAGCCCTAATCTCGTCGATGGGGCATCGCCGGACAAATCGGTCAATCAGGATCGAAAATTACTCCCTCCCAGCGGAAAGCATCGTTTTTGCTTCCCACTATTTTTATCTCTGAGCAAAAAGCCTCGCAGAGCAAAAAGCCTTCGCTTCCGTACAGCGTGCTGCCGAGTCTTGCTCCGTCGACTGGATAAAAATCGAGTACAGAATCCGTGGTGGTGCGGGTAATTTATCTGTTCTCTTGGCGAACCGCCAGGGATATCGAGAGGAGCCGCTTCCTTAAATTCGGAAGGAAAATAGATGTGGCCACGGAGAGCAAAAATCCTTGCAGCGAGAAACTGATAAGTTGACCGTGAATTTTTATACATAAACGCTCCACGGAATTTAAAAGGCAATAATTTTTCGCGACCGTGCAAGTATTATATCAAAACTATATCTCGTACGGTGTCCCTCACGTCGGTTCAGCGTCGGCCTTGCGGCGAGTCGGCTGTGAATTATCGGCCCTATTGGAAATCGATGCGGAACTGCATTTTCCGAATATCCGAACGACTTTATTTATTGCAAGTACCCAGCCGTTGCCCACCGTGCGAAGAAAGGGGTATCTCGCGGCGGATCTGTCATCTCAGGCATCCTAAGCTCTATATACGAATGTACGGCCCCTGCACGCGTCGTACGTCTTGAGGAGGTGGGACCGAGCGGGAGGAAAGACGTACGGAGGGGCCGAAGCTAGTCAGGAAGGAAGGAAGGAAGGAAATGAAAGAGCCAGCGGGAGATGAGAGGATGCTGCAGGTGGAGGTCGAGATGGAGAAATGCGGTCCTCGAGTCCTTTTCCGACCGGAAACATCGCCAGTCTGCGATAGAAGCGGCACGATACACTATTCGCGCTATAAATTCCGCAGCTGAATTATGTATCGGTACGAGAAAAGTGAGATATATGTATAATGTATATCATGTACACCATGTACACCATGTACACCATGTACATCATGTACATCATGTATACCATGGATGTCATGTACATCATGTATATCATGTATATCATGTATATCATGTATATCATGTATATCATGTATATCATGTATATCATGTATATCATGTATATCATGTATATCATGTATATCATGTATATCATGTATATCATGTATATCATGTATATAATGTATATCATGTATATCATGTATATCATGTTTCTCATGTATATCATGTATATCATGTATATCATGTATATCATGTATATCATGTATATCATGTATATCATGTATATCATGTATATCATGTATATCATGTATATCATGTACATCATGTACATCATGTATACCATGTATATCATGTATATCATGTATATCATGTATATCATGTATATCATGTATATCATGTATATCATGTATATCATGTATATCATGTATATCATGTGTATCATGTGTATCATGTATATCATGTATATCATGTATATCATGTATATCATGTATATCATGTGTATCATGTATATCATGTATGTCATGTATATCATGTACATCATGTACATCATGTATATCGTGTTTACAATGTACTTAATGTATATAATATGTAGAGAGGTTGGATGGACGGGCGAGATTGCACGTAATGGGGATAATGCAATTCGTGCAAGAATTTTTGTGTTTTAGCAAAAATAAAAAAAATTCTTTTGTTTTTATTTAATGAGAAAGATTTGACATTGATGCGTTTAATGCACGCCCGAGCGGCTTGCAGCGCGGAGAGATAAGAGATAAAAAAAATTATAAAAGTGCGGCTGGTCGGGGGGCGTGGCGAAGGGGTAAAGAGAAACGTACTCATACATTGTCGGCTGACCCGGCCAACATTTTTATAGATCTCGTAAAGCTCTTGTCGCGCGGTTAAATGAGAAAATGTTGCCAGAGAACCGAGCCGCGCACAGTCGTATCGCGTCGTTATCTATCCGGCTTGCCGTTGCAGTGCTTACTTTATGCATGAAAATATATTAAAGATAAAAAAAGAGACAAGGAGAGAAAAGATCGGAAGAGCAATCATTGGAGGCCACTTTGTACCGTACAATTTTTCTTTTCGCCGCTTTTATTCACACTGAGAAAAAAAAATCGATTGATTCAACAAAATGAGCGCTTACGGGTGGCGAAACAAATTTTTGGTTGATCGAACGAAATAATTGTTGTATTAAGTAAAGAAAAATTTGAATCGACGGCCTGTTAGTTCGATCAACGAGGTATTCCTTTCGATCAACCAAACATTTGTTTCGGCACTCGTGGGCCCACATTTTGTTGACTCAATTGATTTTTTTTCTCTGTGCACAGCCGTTATAATTGCGCTATGCATTCGTCTACCGAAGGATTTCTTGGCATGTCAATATACACGATAAAAAAAAATGAAAAAATACCACACAGTCTCGAACTGAGAGATCTCGTACCTTGCTTTTATCCGGTTTGTGATGTAATAATATCTATCTCGAAAATATTTTTTTCCCACTTTAGTGCTTAAAAATGTAAACTTTTTTTTTCAAAACCAACATAAAACTCTGTACACTGATTTTTCCTGGGTCAACAAATCGGAAAATTCTCCAAACGTCGCCTCGTCGAATCTACGAGATGATGGAAGTACTCGGAGCAAAAAAAAAACCATCGGCATCAGGGTTTCAGGTTTATTCGAGAAGATTTTCACGAAACTACGCTCCGCGACGTTATTCGGACTTCCTTCGGTTCCGACAAAATCTCTTCTCCGTCGTGCTGGATTTTTTTTTCACCGGCTGCAGCTTCACTTCGCTGATATTCCAAAAGCCCCGCAGCATTCTCAGCCAGACCGAGCCGAAGCGGGGCAGACTCTCGTGTAGCCGAGCGCACCGGGCGGCTAGAGCTTGAAAACGAAAAAGCAAACGGTGCGCGGGTTCGAGCACACAATCCTGGCGTGTCTCACCACTCGAGATTACAGAGTACCATTTCTTTCAATTTTTTTTTTTTTCTTTTTTTTACCGAGCTTTTTTCGTTTCGAGACGGAAAAAAGTCTACCGCCGCACCGTCTGTATGTCGGAAGCGGCTCTCGGCTCTCGGCAAGGAAAGTCTTTATAATAACGAGAAAGTCCTGTTGGCTGCGGCTCCGACGTTTATCACGTCTGCGTTTGTATTTACCGGTGCAGGCCGAGTTTGAAGTTAAACTTGTCGCGCAGACTCTTCATTCTTCTCGTCCTCTCGGCGTCCCGCTTTCGTCGACTCACGAGCTGTCTTCTCGATGACACAGAGAAAAATCTGTTGTGCGTCTCTTTGCAGCGACGTCGAACCCTCTTTCCGGAAGCGTCCTCCGTTCTTTGTTCGCGATTGCTGCGACGTGCGGAATTTTCTCTCTGTGTAAATCCAAACATGCCCGATGCACTGGCAAATAATTGTTCTCGACAAAAGCATCGCTTTGACGATGCTTTTGACGACTGAAGCGGGTGTTTCCGTATGTACGATTTTTATATGAAGACCATCCGAAGGTTGCTGAGATATATATCAATAACGTATATCCAAGAATCTATGGGAAGAATCTATGGGAAGAATCTATGGGAAGAATCTATGGGAAGAATCTATGGGAAGAATCTATGGGAAGAATCTATGGGAAGAATCTATGGGAAGAATCTATGGGAAGAATCTATGGGAAGAATCTATGGGAAGAATCTATGGGAAGAATCTATGGGAAGAATCTATGGGAAGAATCTATGGGAAGAATCTATGGGAAGAATCTATGGGAAGAATCTATGGGAAGAATCTATGGGAAGAATCTATGGGAAGAATCTATGGGAAGAATCTATGGGAAGAATCTATGGGAAGAATCTATGGGAAGAATCTATGGGAAGAATCTATGGGAAGAATCTATGGGAAGAATCTATGGGAAGAATCTATGGGAAGAATCTATGGGAAGAATCTATGGGAAGAATCTATGGGAAGAATCTATGGGAAGAATCTATGGGAAGAATCTATGGGAAGAATCTATGGGAAGAATCTATGGGGAGAATCTATGGGAAGAATCTATGGGAAGAATCTATGGGAAGAAACGATTAAGCCCGCAGCCTTGGAAAAACAATTTTTTTTTCTCGACTGCTCGACGCTTTAAAAAAAAAAAAATGTTGGAAAAGTGTCTTTTACCAAAAATGCACTCCTCCGATTTTTACGTCTAAATAAAAGAATTTAAAAAAATGATGATAAAATGATGTTCCAAATGCCTCCCTTTGAATGTATTAACATTTAACCAATTTTATCCAGAATTTTTCGATCAAAATTTAAGAAGATATTTCTTAAAATAACTATTTAAGAAATTAAATAGAATAAAAAGAAATATAGAAATACAATCGCGAATAATTGTCAATGATCTCGGATTTTCCCAATCTGCGTCTGGCTTCGTGTTTGCCAGGCCAAGTATATCATATCTCGTTTTTCCCGGGTGCTCGAGCGTACGAGGGTGTTCCACGCGAAGCTGGAAGGCCGCGTCTCGTTCTCGAGTATCCCAGCACTCAATCCTTCGGGAAAAGCCACGCGGTGCTTCGTTCGTATGCACTCAACGGCAAAAGCGGCGCTGAGAAGGATGTACGATAAAGAACGAAAAAAAAAAGGAAAAAAAAAAAACGACAAAGCTAAAAAGTAAAAAAGGCAAGAGAGCGAGAGCTACAGAGAACGAGGGAAGCCTTTCGCGGTTTTTCATGTTGAAGTCTGGCGGCACCGCAGCGTTTCGAGTAACCGCATGAATCGTGGGTCCTGGTGTGCACTTAAGAAAGTTTTCGAGAGATGAAATATCGCTGTGGTGGCCCGGGCGTTCTCATTGGCCGAGGAGGAACGGAGTCTCGGCACTCCGGAACCGGAGTCGATACGAGAGATACGAGGCACTATACCGGACACCCAGAACGGCGAAGAGATACGCGTCACGAAGATCACTCGGGAGAAGTATTCGCTATGCGCACGACCGACACAAGCTCATCGGATGAGTGTGTATTGCACTGAGAAAAAAAATGTTGGATTAACCCTAGAACTCATGTATGCGGTACAAAAGTACTCCGGACGATATTGAAACTGCATTCCTAAAGTAGAAATTGCCATTATTGACTTGAGATCTCGACGATAATTTGGTCCCATGATCTGAGGATGTGCGGAGGCCTCTTAGTCTCAGTTACTCGCGGACTGTCGCACAGGATGCTAACGCAGAGCGCTTGGGATACCAAAATACCCCAGTCAAGAGTTCTCGTTAGTGTTTTATGTAAGTGATTTTTTTTGTTAGTACTGTCGATTGTTAGCTAAATTCGCACCTTCAGAACAACACTGTAACATCGTATATGGTAATGCCATAAGAGATGTTACTCTGTTGTTCTAGGTGTGCGAATTATAAAATCTCTTCTTTATGAAAAAACAAAGAGATTCATGTGCGACGAAACCCATGTACTGCACATAGGACCCTTGTACATTGAAGAAACGCGTGGGGTATATATGTACCCCAGTCATGAGTTAGACGATAGAAAGAAATGATACTTGAGTTTTGGGGTTAACGAAAAGTCGTGGGCACATACGTTCGAAGCTCTTGTTTGTTTGGTACAAATAAAGCATTGTTTTGTTAAACGATTATTTGCTTCTATCGATTCAAAATTTGTCCATTCAAACAAACATCTTCGATGTACCAACTAAAAAAAAAAAAAACCTTTGAACGTATGTCACCGCGCCTCGGTTAATCCAAGCATTTACTTTTCTCAGTGCGCGTATCCATGGAAAGAGCTGGATGTACAAGTTGGGACAGAGCCGGCCGGTAGGCGGCGCTGATAGAATGCTCGTACACGGCAATACACGTTCGGCCGGAAGCTCTAGACAAGTCACGCGCACAGCGAATGCGACACCTGGCAAAAGCTAGCAACAAGTCGAAGACAAGTCCCGAACGACGAATAAAAAAAAACAAAAAAATAAAAAAATTAATCCTCGATCGGTGATTGGCAATGCAACGATAGGCAAGAAACAAGATCGCTGGCACTTGCGCGAATGATAGGTGCGTATTACCATGCGATAAATCATGTTTCAAGAGGCGAATAAAAAAAAAAGTAAGACGCAGATTTATAATAGCTACCGATAGGTCGGTCCAGGTTAAGCGATTTCGAACTGCGAAGAGGAAAATACATAACATGCACGTGATTATATATCTATTTTGAATGTTATGTTCGATCAATATTCAATATTGAGACTATAAATTATTCATTCGATTTCGTAATCGAATGATGATTGCCTCGAGTTGATTCGTATTCGTGAATGGGTACACAAATAATAAATATATTTTTCCTCGAAGTGCCGAGACGTTTGTCGTTTCACCCTCGTCGTTCCTCTAACATTAGGTAAACGCACGAAGATCCCGACGCTTACCCGTGCACTTAGCGAGCCGCTCTGTTTTTGGAGCACTCACTCGTCCACCCAACCGTTAGCGTTTACGACCGAGAAATTGGATCAGCCGAAGTAACGTCACACACAGCGGAGGTATATGCGACTTTTAGCCGAGGCATTAGCGCCGTTTCGGCGGATCGTTACAGTGGAAAAACAAGTGGTCGAGGGTGGCGTTCTCGCATCCCGCTCTTCCGGAATACAGTGTCGACGAGATGGGCATCGATCGAGGACCTTCCTGTCAGCTGAGCAAACACTGCGCGGTCCTGTCGATTTTCCTTGTTCAATGTGTGTGTCTGTTCCATCGGTGCCAGGTTCGTTCACTGATGCAGCGCGCTAAAATTTTTAATTTTTTTTTTTTTTTTTTCACTTTACTAAAAGAGAGTCGTTTAACAAAAGGGGACGACATAAAGCACCAATCGGTGCGTTAGCGTTTACAGGCCAACGGTTTATAGGCAAAAGTTAGGGGAGACCGGGGACAAAAGTAACAAAAATCATTCTTTATTTTTTTTTACCGACAAACGCGGGATTTTAACGCTTGGACATCCAACGGCGTATCATTAACCTACTCTTAAGTATTTAGTTACAAAATTTCAAGCAGAAAATAGCATCGAGTCACGAACACTGCCCATTTAAACGCAGAGAAAATCGGGTGAGAATTTGGGCCGCGGCGGGGTCAATTGTAACGGATGGTGAGGTAATTTGTCCCCCTGCATCAACGAAATCCTTCGCCGACTGAGATCAATAAATAGAACGGGGTGCAAGCGCAGCTATAAATGTAATAGTCTAGTTATAGTCTAAATTATAAGATCGTCGTTCGCTGACTACTTAGAAGGTAAGAATAAAATATATAAAATATATTGGTATTGGTATTGGAAAAGAGTAATGATTGCTGGAACAATTGACCTGGATCGACTGTTATAATCGACCCCACACATGATTGACATTACTACCAACATTACTATGGCATTTGTTAATGACAAACCGAAACGGATCGTCTCAGCGATCAAATTGTTTAGTAAATCCGTACCTCTCAATTCCTGGTGTTTGTTCGCACTATTATTTTGCACTGTGTTGCCTAGCTGACGCGATCCGCGTAACCGAAAAATCAGTTCTGCACTCGCGAATCACATTTGTTTTCAACGAATTGGTGTTTTTGAAAACTCAGCTATGAGGTGATTGCAGGACCTTAAGTTGATGTCTACAATGTTGCTCACTTCATATCCGACGGCTCCGATTATGCACAGTGTTACGCGGCCACTTGTTACAACTGACCCGTGTTGTAACAAGTGTATATTGGTGCAAACGTAAAAAAAAAAAAAAAAACTCGTGCACTTAATGATTTTCTTTTTTAAACTTCCGGTAAAGACTTCGATATTTATTCTGACTCGATCATTACGTTTTCCCAACTTTGTATCCGTCGCAAAAAATCAATCGTCATTGACGAACACGAGATGATTTTTTTGATTAAGTTTATTTTACCACTTAACAATTTTAACATAACGAGATCGTGAAGCAACTTCTGTAATTGCATAATGACGTTGTTCCGATAATTGGTTCAATCAACGAGCCGCCTCGTGATCTCAGAGGCCTGCGCGCGGATCGATCGATCAATGAATCGAGACACCGGAGGCGTCTGACACGTGTACGTTCCAATCAGCGGGGCACGCACATAACTTGATCGACTCAATCAGACCGAAGAACGATGGGAGGGTTAACGGTGGAGACGCAGAGAGAGAGAGACATGCGATAGAGATCCTGTACCGGAAATTAGTTGCCAATCGAGACCTCGTCGTCGAAATTGCTTCTGGAAAATTCACGTTTAGCGGTGACGTTGGTTCGGCTGAAGACTCGTTGAGAAAAATCACCGTGGAATAACGTTTTGCTAGAGAAGTGATTTTTTTTTTTTTTTTTTCCTATACATTCGGCAGTACGTTGAATATCGATGCTTTGATACTGCACCGCCGAGAGCTACCGGATATCGAATCGTTGCGACCCCGAGCACGCCGGGCAATCGTCAACGCTGTTCCGCAACGTTTTAATCCGCGGTCATGGCGCAATTTCGTTTCGAAACCGCTTCGACAACTCACGATATTCGGAAAGCCTCGAAGCTGCGAGCGTTATTCGCACCTCGGGCTAAACTCCCCCCTTCTCCGACGATGCAGCTATTAGTATTGACATTTTGCAAATCACTTCATAATAGATTTACGAACTGGGAAGCGAGCGAAATCGAACGCTGCAATACTCCCGAGCAATATCGAACAATTAGACTGGTCATAAAATATTTGTGCTTCTGCCGGCGTTGTGTTCGTGGTGTATATATAAAAACAAATTTGTCCGCTGTTACGTAAATTTTATAAAGGATTTTTCACATACGATGACCTGCCTAGGACATCGGCAGTTGATCCGAAAATAGTGTACCGATCGAGCGAAATAAAAAAAAAAAACGGCATACGAAATGTTTATTAGCACGAATAGGAAAACGTAATCGTTCCGTAAGCGTCAATAGGTCTATTCGCGTTCAAGTCCCGAAAAAATAATGTTAAAATATACGATCGCTGCGAAGTCGATCGTTTATTCGTCCGTCAATTGTCCTGCTGTTCGAGGGGCTCGTCAAGCTCATCGAACGATAAATCATCATCCTATCGAGGTTACGATATTCGTTACAATACTCTATATAGTACTCGAAGGTAGTGGCTCGGGCGCGTCGCGCCCTCGCTATGGACCACGGAATGTAGAAAGTGGAAATTTAGATGTTCGGAGATTCGCCGGAAATACGTCACTTCCGGTCGATAGAATCACTCTTCTCCGGAATACTTAAAAAAAAATATATATTTTTTTGTGCGACGGACTAGAAACCTCCACTGGGATTATCAATCCGTCGGTAGAAGCATCATTTCTGCCGTCGTGCAGCGACCGATTTTCTCCGCCGTCGAAAATATACACAACATCCAAGTCTGTACCAAAGTGATGCAAATATACACTGCCAAATGCGAAGTCGATACTTATTGAATTCGGTTCAACGAATCCGTATCATATTTCCGCTCGAGTTTCCTCGCTCCGCATCATCGACGTACACTTCACCCGCCCGTTTCGCATAAACTTGCCGAGGGTGCATCGAGTCCCATCGGATTCCACTTCCCCTGCCTTGCCAGTCGACACCGTACACTTGTTTTCCCGCCCCCACACTTCAATCTTGTTCTCCTTTCCTCCTCGTTTTACTTATCTCCTTCTTTGCCGCGTAGCTTCGACCCGAAATGCCCATACGCCACTCCTCTTCCAGTCCCGGCCGTTTCATCGTCAGCTCTCTCTTCTCGGATCGCGCCCACCGGCAAAGAGGAAGACGCCTCGCCGGATCGTTCCTTTATCCGCGGGGGAGCTCACGGCAACCGGTGCGATACGTTTCGAATCTGTTCAGCCAGGCGCGAGCTTATCGTATCCCGGGCCACCTCGCCGATGTGCCATATACCTAGCCCACGCCTGCCTCTCCTTCCTCCGCGACAAAAGTGCCACCGTCCGGAAACGAGAGACGAAAGAACCCAGATCCGACGATAATTCTTCGCGACTTATTACCCCGAAATCTCGCGATAAGAGAGTTCACCGTGAGAGCACAGCTTGCGCACGATTGACTTCGTCTCGCCGTTTCCCTCCCTTTTACACTCCCCCCCCCCCCCCCCCCCCCGGCTCTTATTTAGCGTTCTTGCCGGACTCTGATAAATCTCACGAAACTTTCCGAAAAGTGTCCCCCCTCTCGGAATAATCTTCTCTCTCCCATGACGATATTGCTTGCAGATCGGCTTGCAGCATATTCGAAAAAGCAGCAAAAAAATAAAAAATAAAAAATAAAAAAGACTACCTATAAAAGTTTCTCTTATCGCATAGTCGTCTCCGGGGTCTACGTGAATCTTTCTACCGGAGATACAATGTTGCTGCAGGGGCGGATGCTGCGCTGCTCCACGTTCCCGATTCCCGAGAGATTTTCGGTATCGCATCCGGCCGGATCCTTTCTGGCTCTACTATGTTGCGGAGGGGTTTTTACGGATATACTCCGAGTGTCTCGCAAGTCCGTTCGGTGAAATTGATCGCGTTGCTTCTTGGTCCATTCGCGCCGGACTGGGTTGCCGGCTCGCGAAACGAGATGTTCAGTTTCACCGCGACAGCGGCGACATTCAATGTGTGTTACCGCTCCCATGAGGTGCTTCTCCGCGAGCCCCGATGTCCCCCTCACGGCGAGCCGCTCGACTTCGTAAGTGTCCTCCGAAATCATAGGGCACGTACGAAAGGTACCGGCCGTGCCGCCTTCCGCAGGGAAGAAAGGAACCGGGCTCTCCGGCGGTGTCTCGTAGCTCTCGGGAGTCTGGGCTATTCGTGGTTTTTATCTCCTTGTCCCTGGCGCTAACGACCCTCTCGTGTCTGTAACTGCAACGGCGAGAAGACGCCGAGATAGGAGATATGATTCAACGGAGAAAGAAAGGTTCGAGTAATAGCCGCGAGTCGACAGTGTAAAATAGCGCTGATGCCGCTGCAAGAGTCGGGTGTATATAGAGCATAGAGACCGGAAAGGTGGGAAGACGAGCGAAAAAAAAAAAAAACTAAAAAAAAAAGTCGCAACGTGTTGAAGTGGCGACGCGGAACGTGGTAGAGTGTCGAGAATTCAAAGGGACCCACGCTTTGCTTCCCCCGCGAGGAACTCTTCAATTCCGGACGAGACGAGGTCATTAAACCATCGTCAACGTCATCAACCTGGCGAGTGGAAGAGAAAATTTCGAACGTTGGGTCGGCGGTTCGCAAACCGCACGGCGACCCGGTCAAAAGTAATCCCTCGAATCTGCGTTTCTTTTATATTCGGAGGATTTTTTTTTTTTTTTATAACCGCAGTCGAGCGATTCCCATCAACGGCAGTGGCCGATGCGCGCAGCGATCATCCCGCCCAGCCATTCGCCTCGTGTATATTGCATAATCTGTCCCAAAGTGGCGCGGCTGAAAAGCCTGGGGAAGACACAAAAGCGATAGTACACGGTACGTCACGTGCACAGGCAAACCGCACTTGTGCGCTGGTGACTGTGTGTTGTGGATTTCGAGGGGGTGGTTTATCGACGACGGCTCTTTGAATACCAGAAAGGTGCTCGTGGAAGTCTCGTTGAAAGGCTCCGCACGATCCGACCAGTCAGTCAGACAGGTAGACATGGAGACTGACGGACGGACGGACAATCGGAGGTCTTGAAAAGAGTGAAAGAAACAAAGGAAGCTATTATAGGTGCGGTTTCGTATTCAGATGGGATGGGAAAAGCGATACAATTGTTGGCCCTCCGATAGATGTTGGCAGTCGCTGTACCGGATTCCATTAGACGAGAAAGGACACGAGGGTGTCGAGAACTGCAACTCGTCGTCCTCTTGGAGGGCCAACGATTGCATCGCTTGCCCTATCCCTGTATACTCTTGCCAACCCAACAGGCATGTGTTCTTTCGACAGTCGTATTGGGGGGTCGATCGTCGTCTTTTCCCTTACCGACCGACTGCTCGTCCCTGTTTCTTTTCAATCGATTCAACGATCGGTACACAAATTACCTGTCAACTAGAACCACACGGTGGGATGTCCTATAAATAGGTTCATCAGATGGGATTATTCAGATGGGATAGAGTGAGCGATACAATTGTTGGACCTCGGACAGATGTTGGCAGTCGCTGTACTGGATTCCATTAGACGAGGAAGGAATGAGGGTGTCAAAAACCGCAGTTTGTTGGCTACTCGGACGGCCGACAATTGCGTCGGTTGCCCTGCCCCTCTAAACTCTTGCCATCAACACGCGTGTGTTCTTTTAACAGCTGTATCGGGTGATGATCGTCGTCTTTTCCCTTACTGACCGACTGCTCGTCCCTGTTTGTTTTCAATCGATTCAACGATCGGTACACAAATTACCTGTCAACTAGAACCGCACGGTGCGATGTCCTATAAATAGGTTCATCAGATCGGATTATTCAGATGGGATAGAGTGAGCGATACAATTGTTGGCCCTCGGACAGATGTTGGCAGTCGCTGTACTGGATTCCATTAGACGAGGAAGGAATGAGGGTGTCAAAAACCGCAGTTTGTTGGCTGCTCGGACAGCCAACAATTGCGTGGGTTGCCCTGCCCCTCTAAACTCTTGCCATCAACACGCGTGTGTTCTTTTAACAGCCGTATCGGGTGATGATCGTCGTTTTTTCCCTTACTGACCGACTGCTCCCCCCTGTTATTCTTAAATCGATTCAACGATCGGTAGACAAATGACCTGTTAACTAGAACGGCACTGTTCGGTATGCGGTCTGGTGTAAATAGTTTTACCGCTTATAAAGCACTATTTAGATCAATCATTCTGGCGGAAGGACACAGCTCTGATAGCCGTTCGGGCTGCTAACGGGACAAACAGGAGAACCGGTGGAGGAGAAGACGAAGGAGCATCGAAACATCGTGTCCGAGGCAGAGCAACGCCGACTATCGTTCCTGTGTTGTCGATCGAACATTGAACTCCCGTGAAAGCCAAGAGCAAAGAGAACACGACAACGATCGGTTAAAGCTTCGTTGAACTATCCCACAAGGAATATTGAATAATTAGCCAAGGGATCGGGTTGCCTAGCGAAACACGGCAGAGGTCTCTTTGATGTGTCCATAATTGAGTATCAAGATCGAGCTACAAACTGCGGTAGAGTACAGTGGTCCCGATCTAAGTCAAAGCCGATTCTCCTTGATTACACATAATCACCGAAGCTCCCGTTCAAGACCGAAATAATTATGTACTTGCCAAGCGGAGTTCTCGAAGTGGCGCACGGTCATAGTCGGATAAACTCCGCACGCGTATGGGTTACCTATCCAGCGAACCGCACTCAGCGAACCAACGTATACTTGCCGGACAAGCGGCACGTCATCATTTATCTCGTCAAACTCTCGAGATTGCCGCTGCCGGTGGGCCTGAGGGCATGGGGCAAGATGATGCTCGAAAGAAAACTTTGTTAATCCCAACATAGTTGGTGCTCCCCTATTTCTGCCTGTTGATGTACTATAAGGTATATCCAGGAGGAGCTGCACAGAAGCAGTGTGTCTGATGCATCTCCCGTGTGACTTAAGCTAGCTAGCGGAGTCTCGACTAATTACGCGAAGCAACGGCGTGTAACCTGTCTACGGGAAGAGGGCAAGGGAGGGCGTCTATTGTACAGATAGGTTCACGAACAAACGGCGATGCCGTCGCTTGTTTCCGCACTGGCGAAACAAAGGAGCCCTTTCAACAGCTTCGGGGCATGCTCTATGTATACTGTAGCCTTCCATCTCTATACATCGCCGTCCCCGGTATTCGGGTCGTCGTATATTACGGTATAGCAAGTAGCTCGTGCGATAGGGGACGATGGAGGTTAGTGGAATAGGAAGAAGAACCGGGGTCTTGGGAAACGGTGGACCTATTTCCACCGCGTTCCCTTCCCTTTGAGCACTTAGTACCCCACTCCAGTCTATGGTCCATGGAGATCCGTTCCACCCACCGCTACAAATTCGCTAGACAACCATAGCCATCCCCTCCGCGCGCTAACAAGATGACTACGAAGAGACAGTGAATGGTATATGTGGCACATCCCTGGGTCGGAGCTTACATTCCCTCTTCTACAGGTGTTTCAGCTACCCTGAGCTTCGTGGCTAACGCGCGAGTAAATAGAGCGTCATCCGTCGCGTCAGCGGAGCTTGGTCTTGTACTGGTCAGCGCTAAGGTTAAAGCCTCAATATCTATCTACGATATTACAGAATATGGTGTCTGGGTGGACACTTGCACAGGGGCGTCAGAAATCGGTTGTTTCGCACTAGATTGTTCAATCAGACGCCAGATGATGAACACTCGTTCCACATTTCGTGCACCTTTGACATTTTTGCAGGCAGATCATTCACCGATCGAATTCCGCCTGTGACTGTTGCACCGGGGATTTGGGGGGAGGACTATGGACAGATTTGGTGGTTAAATTTTTGAGACCTTGATAAAAACTTACGGTCCTATGTGTCTGTCCGACTTGACAAGGATAACCGTATGGTATGGTTCGCTCGGCATGGGATTGAAATAGTTTCGTAGATGGTTTCAAGTTTTTCCCTTAAGCTCTCTTCCACGCCACTCGTTTGGATCAGATTCGGTTTTAGATCTCTAGGTTTTTATAGCCCATGCTTGAAAGTTCACTCACCCAAGCTGGGTAGTTATATATATATATAGGTGCAATGTACCACGGCTCGCCTCACACCGTCTTTGTGTCTATGCTAGACAACACACTGACCGGTAGGACCACCTGTTAAAACAAAAACCGGGGCGAAGGAGGGCCGCTGGATAATCCAACAGAGAGCGCTCTCGCGTGAATGCGGCTAGCGGAAAAAACAGTGTAGCTTGTCTAGCGTAATGAAGATAGACACGACGAGAATGCAGATGCAGGAAAATTTTACTGAAAATATTCTCTAATGAATTATAACTGTTCGTAAGTTAATTCAAACATTTCACCGGATAAGGAGACTCCATATTCGCCGGTTAAAAGAGGAAACATTCTGGCGGCCAGAAAATCCAGTTTTCAGGACATAATTAACAGGTTGCTGCGGATACATATGGAATTTTCATTTCCGTGTTGATTAATGTAATTTATTCTCTCGAGTGATCGCTCGAAGTAGCTAACGAAATAAACCAGATTAATTCCATGAAAAATGTCGTGTCGTCCTTCGGGTGTACATTTTTCTAAATCTCTCAATTAAATTATTATCATCATCACGTATAAATGAACTCGTATTCGGCACATAACAGAATCGCGAGGCAAACAAGCCGATATGCATTTACGATTACGTAGGGAACGACGCTGAGAGCGCCGTGCGACTCCAGAGAGTCGACGCCGTAATCAAAGTTAAGCTCTCCTCCCTTTCGCGAACGTCTGCCCGTTCGTGATTGAAGATGTATCATTTCGTCTCAAAGGCGGAAAAAAAAACATCTTTTTTATTTCACTCATTTTCCAATTGACCTTCCGTCGTTTGTCGCGATTTTATTTTTCGCTCCATGATGAGTTATATCTTATTCTTAATTATGCACGCAGAGACATTTCAATTTTCCCCAATGACGTTTCATATCTTCAGTCAATTCGAGACATTGGACAGGTCGTGTTAATCATTCACGCGTTATCCCAGAAATGATTATAGGCTCGTGACAAATAATGATTCGATTGCCGACGCGCGTAGCCGCAGCCTCATTAATAACAATTTCCTCATTAACCGACGCCTCGTCAAAGCCGTTGACACATTTCTAACTCCTCTATACGCGATCCACCCCGTCTTTTCCATGAAACTGATCGTCGTTATCATATTGCGAATTCACTCCGCGCGCTCCACTCCCGACTTCATACACGTACACGGTGACTTTGACAAATTATCAGGACACTACGAAACCTCCGGAGAAATTCGTTAGAAGCTTCAACGGTGCGGCGCATACGCGTCCGTGAACTCTGCAGTTTTGCCGAGAGCACCGAGCGCATCGTTGCGAATTCGAGAAACCCGATGACGGAGAAAAACAACGAGAGAGAAGAGCAAATGAGAGCAAGTGGAACGCAAAAACATAGGAATATAAAAGAAAAAAAAACGAATGCATTAAAACTCTGCGCCATATTGTGACTCCAAGAGAAAAATTTAAAAATGTCACTTCTTTATGTTTCCCTCTTCTCTTCTGTAATATAAAATAATAAGCTGTAAGCTTGCCTGCAATTTAGCATATTGTTAAAAAAAAATAACTAAATTGCCGAGATGACTTTTCGTAATGCATGAAGAAAAATCCATATAGAAAGAAATGTTTCCACATTAAAATGTTCCGTAAAAAGGGAGCAGATGGAAATTGGCCTTCTTCTCTTCTGTAATATAAAATTCTAAACTATAAACTTTCCTGCAATTTGGCATATAGTAAAAAAAAATTTAATTGCAGAGATGACTTTTCGTAATGCATGAAAAAAATACATATAAAAAGAAATTGGCAGGCCGATCTTGTCACTTTTTTGCACTTCCTTCTTCTCTTCTGTAATATAAAATTCTAAGCTATAAACTTTCCTGCAATTTGGCATATTGTTAAAAAAAATTAAATTGCAGGGATGACTTTTCGTAATGCATGGAGAAAAATCCATATAGTAAGAAATGTTTTCACGTTAAAATGTTCCGGAAAAAGGGAGCAGATGAAAATCGGCAGGCCGATCTTGTCACTTTTTTACACTTCCTTCTTCTCTTCTGTAATATACAATTCTAAGCTATAAGCTTTCCTGCAATTTGGCATATAGTTTAAAAAAAATTTAATGCAGGGATGACTTTTCGTAATGCATGAAGAACAATCCATATAGTAAGAAATGTTTTGACGTTAAAATGTTCCGGAAAAGGGGAGCAGATGGAAATTGGCAGGGCGCTCCTGGTGCTATTATGTATATACCGCTGGGATAGATCCGTTGGCAAACTTCGTCTCCGCAGGAAGCTAATCCTTCTTCCGGGTCAACGGACTGAAAGTCGCATTAATAACGAGTCTCTCTCTCTGTCTCTCCTTCCTTCCTCTTCCCGTTCTCTGTTCCTCTTCTCAGCGTCAGCTTTCCTCGACTTACGTCTCTAGTTTTACTGGATGGCCCGTTCGTCCTGCATACGCCCGTGCATACACTGCATCACACGACTCTCTGCACAGGGCTTGCGTTAAACTTCCTTATTATTATCCTGGCATGTGCTCAGGGCGTACTTCGAAGTTATTACACTCCGGGCCCGAATGAAGAATGCTCCCACGAACTTTTCGAGTACCTACTTGGCGCCGGAACTCCTCATCGGTCCATACCTACGTCCCCGAACCCACACGCAGTCGCCTGACTAATGTATCTTTTTTTTCCTCTCTGTTCGCCAAAATGTTTGCATTTGGATCATTGAAATTAATCGTCGCTCAGTGCACCGTGCGATCAACGAGGTGTGAAGCAGCGGCCCGATTCTCTTAAGCTTTTTCTCAACGACTCTCGTAGGCAGACCGTCACGAAAAATTGGGACAGCAACATTTTCAGAAAAAAATGAATCGAAACGCTCGGTTAGACTGGGATGAAATGGTGACTCTGGGTTTTCAGCCAGAAAAAAAAATTTATTTGACGGCCACCGTTTATTTAATTTCAATAAAATATTTATTTGACGGCCACCGTTTATTTAATTTCAATAAAATATTTATTTGATTGAAATAAATATTTATTTGAGTGAAATAAATATTTTACTTAAACCAAATAAACGGTGACCGTTAAATAATTTTTTTTTCTGGGTGTAATACGCATGCGTGGCACAATGAGGTACCTCGGGGCGAATTGAAAAATTGCAGTTCTCGTGGCGACGGAGAGAAGTATCCCATTTTGCCGCAGACCACAATTTTTTCCTGATGACAATTGTTATGGGTTTGATTTTCGGTTTCTATTTTTTGGTAAACGATCGCCTCATACACTGGAAAAATAATTCGCTTGCGGGCTGCCAACGAATTTTTTTTTAAATTCAATTCTACTTTCAATTCTAACAATTCCATATGATATTGACTCGACGACCGCAAAACTGTCAGGGTGACATGTTATTCGTCATCAAACCCGTATGGAATTGTAAGAATTGAAAGTAGTATTGAAATAACCATATTTTTCCTTGGCAGCCCGCAAGCGAATTTTACTTGAGTCATTGATATTTTTTTTTCAGTGCAGCGCGGGGCTCGTTAACATGGCGTTTTATTTCTTAGCGTTCTCAGAGATAGTTGCGAAACGAGTTACGCGCGATAGTCTTAAATATATATATTATTGAAAATTAGTTTCTTTGACGGATTTCTTCTTTACAGTCGGTACAAAAAAAAATCCTTAGTTTGGAGCTCTGGAACGAATTATAAAAGTTACAAACACATAAAATTACAACTCTTGAATTTATTTGACTAATAAAATATATCGGATGCCATACGTCTCGTAGAAATCTTGTAGGTCGCATTATGGCTGGCGACCGATATTTCCGTACATTTTTTTCGGGCTCGCTGGACCGCGAACTCCGGCTGAGCAGAAACTCTCTTCATCGATCGATGCGTACGTCGCGCACAATATCGTTTTCGCATCCCACTCTACAGCTATTTCAATCCGTATAAATTCTATAAATAATTTCCGTTCGCAAATATCTCGCTCGGTGTTTGCACGCCTGGTGTTTGCGCGCACGCATGCCGATTACGTTTATTACTGCGAGCCGACGGCACTAACGCCATCGGAGCTTGATTTGTTTACGTGGCGACGATAAACATTGCGAGATATTGCGCTCGATTAAATTTAGTCCCGTGAGAGGAATCTTTCTCCTCAATATATAATAGGTCAGTTAAAAATTTAGTACCCGCGCAACCGCGCGAGCGATGCTGAAGAGCAAATTGAGCGGTCCGTTGCAACGGTTATCCGTTAATCCGATAATTCCCCAAATGGGATTCTGCCGTACTGGAAAAACGGCACATCGCTGGCTCCATACTGGCTGCCCTTAGCCAAAACTCTGTATCGGTTGTTCTCCGGCTAGCGTACGTAGCCACATCGAGGCCGACGAACTTCCGAGCACTAATAAGCACTGGATAATATAGCATTATCCAGTGTATATCAATGCTCGCCACTGCAGGACAGAGAAAAGTAAAACAATATCCCCGTGACGTCACTTCCAGTTTAAAAATCTTAGTTTTCGACCGGACGTGACGTTACACCGAAAAATCGTTCCTTCCGGTTCGAAAAACTCATTTAGGGACCGGAAGTTACGTCATACCGGAAATACATCACTTCCGGTTTGAAAATAGTATTGTCCGACTGGAAGTGACGTCATATCGGAAGTACGTCACTTCCGGTTTGACAATCGTATTTTCCGATCGCAAATCAAACACAGAGACAAAAAATCAATGGAGTCAACAAAATGTGCGCTTACGGGTGGCGAAACAAATGTTTGGTTGATCGAAAGGAATATCTCGTTGATCGAACTAATAGGCCGTCGATTCAAATTTTTCTTTACTTAATACAACAATTATATCGTTCGATCAACCAAAAATTTGTTTCGCCACCCGTAAGCGCTCATTTTGTTGACTCAATCGATTTTTTTTCTCAGTGAATCGAATATTGATGGCTCGTCACAGCGAGCCGGTGGAAAAACTGTTTGCGGTGAGTGGAGAAAATGTTGGAGAAATTTTTCGACGTGGATGAAAAATATTTCAGATTTATAAAGTTATTTCTACTCGCGGCAATTAACATTAACGTAATTGCAGACTTGTTTACGACACTGTTTTTTTTGTCCACTTTCTTGGAGGTGTTTATCGCGTGCGACTCATAAACGAGAATGCGTACGACCGCTCGACCGACCGGTCCTCGGTCAGGGTAGATAAAACATCGGGTATATTATGTGCCCGGCGCTGGAAAACATCACACATACGGCAAAGCGAAACCATACACGGACGAAAAATAAGAGTGCAATAAGCGAAAATAAAAAAAATAAAATTTACACTCTTTCGCTCACGAACGGCGTAGAACTGGTTCCACCTGGTACATCAGCCGACTGGGAATTCACCAGCTGATCAAGGACGATTCAGCGACGGAGAATCTTCTTGCAGTCTCGTTAAGCTCCCGCGTGTCGTCGACCAACGGAACGAGTTTTTTTTTTTTTTTTTTTACTCTTTTAATGAAACATACATTTCATATAATATTGCATATAATTTACGAACAGACTTTCCTTTTGAATTTATTTTTCTCCCGTAACAAAAAGAAATTTGATTAAATAAAGTGACTCTCCGATCCCCGTAAGAGAATCGAGGATTATTCCAAGCCGTCGGGCTCTCGCATATTAATTTAGCGGTATGCAAAAAATAGAAAAAAAAAAATCACCGGATGACTGCTTCAAGTTCTGCATTTAACAGAAATAAAACTCTTAGATGTGTTTGACTCGTTACTCGCGGATCTTCCATTTTTGTTCGACAGAACGACATTGTAAAACGGATTGCTCGTATCGCGCAGAGTTTCATTGAGATTGACAACCAAGGCTGAAACAACGGTACGTTTTTCCTTTTTTTTTTTTGTTTTACGAGCCTCGCTCTCGATACTTTATTACTAACAGTCGCAAAGTTATTTACGCTCACTTCAATTACAGCGGTCCGTATACGTGCGGAGAAATGTGGAACTCACTTTGAAACCATTATTCCAGAACCTGCGGCGGTGAACACAAAAGCCGGATTTTATGCGGATGTTACAAACATAAATATAGTTCGCACAGAAGAATTTTCCGACTCGCTGTGTCGCAACAGCGAGGCGAATCATTTGCTCCGCGAAAAGCCTTATAAAAATATCCGCCGCGAGAACTTCAATCATTTAATTTTTTTCATTTTTTTCATTTTTTTTTTTTTTTCGAACATTCAAGCACACCGTTCGATCCGTGTCCGGATGAAGACCCTCGAGAGTCCCGTGACTGAATATTCGCCAAATCCTTGGTAAAGTTACGGACGATCGATTCTCACCTCGATATCGCTCCTCCGCTCTCATTCTCACCACCCTATCCGTCCGACATACGACTGCGGCGTGTGTCACTTTTATTTCCGATTCCCTCTCGGTCGTTCGGTCCTGCCGACACTCCAATCGTAATCTATCCTCGAGCGATGCGGATTTCCGTGACGACGATGCCTAAGACCGTCAGTCGCTGGCCCTCCCTGGTCCGTACGTTTCTCAACTGAAAAAGGAATTTCTTCGAGCGAATAAAACTCTTCTGTGCACACCACTCTGAGCATTTGTCGAACGTTTCTCGGAAGAGGTTTCCGTTCGAATGACTCGACCGTTACCGCGAGGAATAAATATGATAAAGTAAAATATTAATATTATCGTATTATAGTGGAGAGCGGGGCAAAATGGGACACTGGGGCAAAAGGGGACGGCGGGAGTAAAACCCAATTTTCCAATAATTTTTGGATGTCCCATTTTGTCCCAACGATACATCCGGATTTTCAACACCGTTTTGCCCCACTCACCATCACCGCCATCATCCAAAAGTTAATGGAAAATTGCGTTTTGTCCCATTATCCCGTTTTGCCCGACTGTTCCATTTTGTCCCGCGCTCTCCTATTATAGGTGAGAGCGGGGCAAAACGGACGGCGGGGTTAAAACCCAATTTTCCAATAATTTTTGGATGTCCCATTTTGTCCTAACGATACATCCGGATTTTCAACACCGTTTTGCCCCACTCACCATCACCGCCACCATCCAAAAATTATTGCAAAATTGCGTTTTGTCTCATTATCCCGTTTTGCCCCGCTATGCCATTTTGCCCAGCTCTCCCCTATAAATATTATGTAAATATATTAAATAAAATGTAAATATATACGCAAATTTGTGATATTGCGATCAGTAAAGTTTAGGCTCAAAGTCGCGACCAACGTTTATGTGATGAGTAAAATTACGCCGAGCTCGAAGTAAACGTAGGCGACGACGAGGAGACGAAGAGTTCTTCATAAAACTGCAGATACGTTATAAAATGAGCTCGAATAATAATTATTAAAAAATATGTATATAGTACACGTTCAAAGTCTTGCGGAATTTGCGGCGAAGAAAAAGTTTTTCCTCGTTCGAGGGATTCGTGAGTGGGGTCGAGGCAACTTATCTGCCGACCGGACGAAAAGTCTCGATGAAGAATGAAGATGAAGCCGGGAGAGCCCGGAGTTTTCCCCTTTATGGAGCTAATGCCCGGGCGCGCAACCGCTAATTACCTCAAAGGGTGATGAAAGAAGTGTGGAAGCTCACCGAGAGTTATAAACGGAAGGAATTTGAGAAAAAGAAATGAGACGTAAGGTAGTTCGAGGCTTTTGATAGACGCTCGAGGGTAATTGACTCGGCCACAGGGACGGTACTTTACGTAAGTGCGCCTTGACTTCGTTGTCTTGACTTTTACGAGAAACGCTCTTTTTTTTATTTTACGGTTTCGTGCTTTCCTCGTAAAGATGCGAGAGTGGAACTGGGAAAGTAAAAGAGATGCCGATTAAAGTGCGCCGACTTGGAGCTTCGGGTCAGTGCAGAGTCAATGTGTACCGTGCAGCAGAAAGTGTCGGGTCGCGCGAATGCCGTCCATCCAAGGAAAAACTTTAATTTCTCACTTACAAAGTGAAGTTTTTATGAGAATACTTTACAATAGGTGAGAACTTTGTGATGCGGACGAGAAAATACTAGCGTTCCGCGCTATTAAATTGATAGGGACTAAGGATTATTAAAAATTTAAGAAAAAAAGCCATTTATTTTGTATTGGTTTCTCAATAGAGGAAGCTATGTTTTCATTAAAAAAAAAAAATGGTGGTTTTCATGTCAGAGTACTTAAAATAGTCTAAAACGGCGAGAAATGCGAACCGTGACGGTAAACACGTAGCAAAATCAGCCTATGTGTGTGTGTATGTATGTGGGTGACGAACTTGCATCGTTTAAAATGACTATAACTCAGAAACGTGACTCCTCTTCCTTAGGTGCAATTTTTATGAAGATTGAGGCTCGTTTCGAGATTTTATGCGATTTTGAATTTTCTCACAAAAAGGTGTGGTAACTTGTGTAAAATTCGAGCTATCGTCCTGAAGCTGCATATAAATATAATACAAAATAAATACTAAAGACCTTTGGTATTGAATTGGGCCTAAATCTGTCCAAGCAATCAGATTTTTTTTTAAATTGCTAAAAAGGTCGAATTCGAGTAAACATGAAGGTATCGAGCTGAGATGTGATACGGAAATGGACTAATACTCTACAAAGTTTGGTAGTAAATTTACGGTAACTCTTGACCGTTTCAATTTTATGAAATGTAGACATTTTTCAACGCTACGAAAAACGCAGCATAGGAATTTGCACATGACTTGACAAATTCTTATCATTTTGCCCCTACCTTCTTCTCCGAGGATTCAAAAATCGATTAGCGCACTTTCTCATAGATAAAGCTATCCACAAAATTATCAGAAATGAGAAAGCCATGTGCAAATTACTTTGCAGATTTAAAAAATGTTCAACAATAGTAACAGACAATCTGCCGTAAAAGTTGATAATAAAATTAAGTCAAGACCAACTTCGGCATCACTGCTTAATTCTCTAAAACCATCTCGGTCGGTATAAGCCCACTCTCCCCTATCCATCCTTTGAGTGTCTCTTGTTCAGCGCCAGCGGCGTTCATGCGAGTGCTCATGATTTATTTGAGTCGAACCGTTCGCGAACGTCGCTGCGACAAGAAACAGACAAGCCGGTGAGTTGGATTAGTCCGGTGAGTTTTTCCTGCCGGAGGTTGAAAAAAAGCCTTCGACTGCCATAGCCGATAGGGCGATGTATTATTCGCTACGTTCCGGTTATTCTCTATAGTAGTGTCCCCGTCGATTTGGGATGACGAGCGCGTCGTGATCACATTGCAGACTACGCTAAATATTTTTCAAGGCAAACGCCCGATTCATGGTCCGAGGTTATCAGAAAGGCGCGGTTGTCTCCGGTTCCGTCCTCAACGTCGTATCAAATCAGACGTCGCGACTTTTTGAGCTTTCGACATTTCTCTCGAGCGCAGAGATGCGACGAGCCGAAGCCGACGGCCGCGAATCGCAGAAGACGTTTTCATACCGAAGCCCGTCGACCTACTCTCCTTGCCGAGAGAAGTCCGAGAAAAGCGTTTTCCATCGCGGGGGAAAAGTTTCTATATTACTTCGCTGTTGCCGCCCCCCGTTCGCTGCACTCGCATCCGTTCCACCCTCGGCCGTGTGTGCGTTTAACTAGAAATCCATGTAAGGCAGAGGACCCAGTTCCTGACACTTCTACGCAGTTCTCTCGCTTTAAGCGTGTAAAATCATAGGGATAAACAATGAGGACCAAGAGTCGCAGTTTGTGACCCCCTGAACGCTACCCATTGGCTGCATATCAAATTGTGGGGGCAGCCGACTATGCTAGAGGTAACCCTGTCACAAACTGCGTCAGTATCAAAAACTGGGTCCTTTACCTTACATCCAGAAAAAAGATTTATTCAAATCAAATAAATTTCGATCTTCAAATGACGTTTATTAAGATAAAAGAAATGTTTCGTTGCCTTAACAAAATCTTTATTAGATTCAAATAACACCTTTTCTTTACTTTCAGTACAAACATTTATTCGAAGTGACTTTTTATTGATTTGTACTTTAAAATAAATGTTTATTCGACACAAAGAAATCGAATCATTGAAAATACGTTTCTGAATAGATATTTATTCGCGCCCAATAAAATATATATTTAGCACCAAGACAAAATACGGCTATTATCCGGCAACGCTCATTATAGAGTCGTGAACACGTCAATAAAAAGAATAATACTATCAAACAAATAAATATATAAGAATTTAATAAATGCTCTATTAGCTTATGCACCAAATAAACATTTTTCTTCGTCCCTAATAAATTTTCTTTGATTGGAATAAACTTTTTTCTGGGTGTATATGATGTTTTTGCGTCTTGTCTGCAATTCCGTACTCTGAAACACAATAATCGCGTTTCCAATAACACGGCATTAAAAAATAAAACATATAAAGTAAACCTTTATTTATTTATTTAATCTCGATTAATGTTTACAATTACTTTATTATTGGAGAGGAAAAAAACACAATGGGTATTTTGTTTAGTCTAGCCACATGAAATTCATCATGGAATCCCTCCGACGGTTGCTAGGTTGAAAAAAAAACCGTTTCTTTACTTTCGTAGTGCGTATTATTTTAATTTACAATTTTTTTTATTTTTTTTTCACTGAATTTGCATCTGAAAGCTTCGGAGTTTGGGAACGTCGAGGCGGTGAAAAATTTGAGCCTGGAAAGACACTCCCGACAAACTGTTTTCCATTAAACCCGAGCGCACGCCTCTCGCCATGAAACTTCAATATTTATTCGGCGAACATACTAAACCGCCGAGTTTCTCGAGTGCTCCGTCAATGCAATCGTTTTCTATGCACGCCGACGTGGATGCTGTTCAACTATTCGGGAATACTTTTTTTTTTGCCTCGATCTCCTTCTCATCGCGATTTCTTTTTTTTTCTACTCATCCTCCCTTTTTCTCCGGGCTTGTGTACAACTCTCGACCGGCTGCATCGCAATTTCAACTTTTATTCGACCTCATCTCTCTCCCTCAGTCGTGGTCCGAACACTTGAAGCTTTTCTTCTTTTTTCCAATAGTTCCCGGCTGACCGTCCGAACGAAAAATTGGACCAAGCAACGCGAAGACGTGTTGCATATGTGCCAACAAACGCGAGTTATGTTTATCGCGAATTATTTTTATTGCGCCGATTGCAATCTCTAACTTTATCCGATACATCAAGTATCTCATGTTCGTTGACGAAATATTATAATAATAATAATAATAATAATAATAATTATTATTATTATATATATATATATATTATTATATATAATATATATATATATATATATATATATATATATATAATATTATATAATAATAATAATAATAATAATAATAATAATAATAATTATTATTATTATTATTATTATTATTTAATAAACGAACAGTTTCTGAAGTACTGACGATGTTAGGATTCTTAAAAGTGGACAAGAACTGCTTTAACGCTGACAGGAGCTTATCCCCTGTCTCCGCGCGGAGGTAATTTTTCGGGCAAGGGCGTCGACGCGGGTCGAAAGAAGTTCACCTGGGAAAGCGTACCCTCAGAGCTCTCTTAATCTATTCCATTGGAGGTGACACAGAACCGAGGTCGTTCGGGTGACCAGCGATTTTTTTCCATCTCGCAGAAAACGAGCCACGGGCCTGGAGGGATATGGTCGCGAGATAATGACTTTACGGTGTTCGGGATATAGCGGGAGGCCGCGGGCGTTTCTCTCCTCCTCTCTCCCTCCTTCGTCTCGTTCGTTGGTTCTCGCACCACTGTGAAACGCACGGTCCACGTACAGCGCCGTACTCGCCGACTGCTATCCACGCTAACTTTCTAAATTATGGCCGGGCAATTCGTTAGCCCGGTTTGTCGGATATAAACGGCGTTGTTGCTGTTGTTTTAGTCTGGCGGAAACGGTCGCGGCGCGGTTTCATCCGGATTAATCGGCCACCGGTATGCGAGAATTCGCCTCCGGATAAAGCTTAATTACCGAATTCGCAGAGGGAAAGCGCGCACACACACGGGTGATCGCTGCCTCGGGGTCCCGGGGTGTTTGGAGTTTTGGTCGTTAGACTGATTGCCAAGTGCATCTTTGACTGTAGTGGCAAAAAGACAACGTTCCGCATTCGCGGAAACGATTCGCCTATGACGAAGGGGAATTCGGTCGATTCGAACGGAATTTAGCTGAACAGCGGCGAGGAATTTATTGGTTTGTTAATCTTTTTTTCTTTATCTTTCTGATTTCAGGCGTGCAACTGTCTGGGTATCAGCAAGGAATGCGACTACTTCGGGCTGAAATATCAAAACGCGAAGGGCGAAGAACTCTGGCTGAACTTGAGGAATCCAATCGAGCGACAGACCGGTGGCGGTGTTGCACCCCTCAGGTTCGCACTGAGGGTCAAGTTTTGGGTACCGCCTCACCTGTTGCTGCAGGAGGCCACACGGTAATTATTCAAACATTTCACTGCAAATCGAGGAGAAAAGAAAAATATATGTATATATTTTTTTTTAGATTTACTTCTCTATCGAGAATTGCTGGCAAAATTATTCAATACCATATTCGTCGTTCCACCGTGCGGAAATTCCCGACATTCCTGTCGAAACAATGGCCGCACAGTGGAATTAGATCGCCAAATTTCCCGTGTGTACCCGTGCGCAATATGTGCCGAGCGGAATGAAGTGGTCGGATTATGGCCACGTGAATAATAAGCCGCAATCAGACGGGTTCGGTTTGCTTTGATATTCGTTACCTTCCAAGGCTGGATTTCGCGACATATATATATATATATATATCGACTACTAAGAAACAGAAGGACGCATGCAATAGCTTTTTCCATGCTAAACGGTGTCGGATACGCCCGTCTGTTTCTCATCAGTCCATATACATATATATCATATATATATATATATATGTATATATCGTGCGGGTACGTGTATATTTCTCCATCAAGCCCGCAGAATCACTCGACACCGAGCGAATTCACTTAATCAGCGAGACGTTGCATAATTTCTGGTTGGCTGAGTCTTTGTTCATCGTAGCGAACAACGGTAAACCATATATACGAATACCCGCTTTCGGAGTCGGAGGGCGAAGAAACCCTTCGTCATAGCGTCTCCCCGGTACCAGAGCTCTCCGAGATATCGGAAACGTCTTCGCGGGACCGTGGGAATTATTACGAGAGAGCTTCGTCCGTGTAATTTTCACGACCTTCCATGGCTTTCCTCGCCAGAAATAATTTATTGGATGTAAAATAATATTATCGGAGTAAATTGTTGAATATGACCCAGCAAACCCACTGTACGATTCGCGCAACTCTCTTTTATACGAAGAAACTGGCATCACTCCGATTTTTAACAGATTAGGCTATCTCACTCATCAATTGGCAAAAAGTGACCTCGAAACCATCGAACAGCTCCGCATTCAACGAACACCACGTACTGTTCTCAGGTACAAATTCCCCACGCACACCTAACACGAAACCATCGAAGGAATGCGCAACGAGACCTTATACAAATGTGGAACAACCTTTAAAAATTTCCTATTGTACGCGGTTGATGGGAAAGAGTCTGGAAAAGAGTATGGAATTGATTACACGAAAACTTTCGCGGTCGCACTCTAAAATGTTCTAAAACACACTTTCCCATACAACTTTTTTCTACGCGGGTGTCTCTCAATTGCAATACCCAATATTTCTCCACACAAGTACCTGTATGAAATATACAGCTGAAGTGCTTCGATCGACGGCTCGTTGGCATTTTTATGTTACACTGTATGAACCACATTATGTACATAAAAGCCATCGTGCATCGTCATTATTTGTAGGTAAATGTCAATAAATACACGTACTGCTACTTGGTGAATATGACCCGGTCCATACATCACCGATTCGCTTACTGATCGGGGTGGACCAGTACGGCCCACCCCGAAAGTGCGGAATAACCCACTTTCACGATCGGCATCAAATTATCAAAGGTCAATTTGTCATTTCGCGGGACGTAATAAAATGTCATATTAAAAAAATGCATTAAACTTTCGCGTTATGCAAAAATGTCGAAGTTCGGTGAGTGTGAAGAATGTAGAAAAATTGGGAATGAGAGTTTGGGGCTATAATAAATCCCAAAGTTATTACGACAGTTTCGTCAGCGGGGCTGGCCGAGAGCAGCCAATGGTCGCTTGTCCAGGCCCTGCCTAGCCAACCTCGCCCCCGATATTGGATTCTCGAGGAAATATTTCGCCATTGTGTGCGAGCACGTATTCCGCTCAGTCGTGAGGTGAGGGCACCCGTAGCGCGATCGGCCGCAGGCCCGGGTAAATATAGAACTGCGGGGCTTTCCTATACGAAAGAGACTGCTGAAACCGGAAAAGCTCAGCAACTTTGATTTTGCGTCAGCGTATAGAGTCCCGATGAAAAATGTGACCAATCTATATATGTACCGGAGCTATCTGATAACCCGCGCCGCGCACGCCTTCTCCCACAGCGAAAGTGTTAAGGACGTGTGAAACGACTCAGTCGGTAACCCCAATCTGTAATGAATGCGACTCAGAGACCGTAGACTTTTCGGAAAAAAAGCAAAGCATGAGCGGATGTACAATTTAATACCGCGTCCGATGATGCTTCCATTTGATCCGAAAACGTCAATCGATTTTAAATGGCATTGATTCGAAAAATGCATCTATCTCTCTCGCACTCATATGTCACGTGGTACATCTTTGAGATGGCCTTAAGTTACGAAAGTACCGATGGTTTTAGAGAATGGGCGACTCTCCCGTCTTTTGTGCGCAAAGACAATCGAGTCAGAGCATTTCGGATTACAGTTTTCGTTGCCAACACTGAGAAAAAATTACATAGCAAAAGCAACGATACTGACTTTTTACCATAAAAAAATAGTTCCAAAGGGTAATGTCTTCATTTTACAGTTACGGCAGTGACAGACAATCATGGTTACAATCATAATTATGCTTTAACCATTGAATATATTCTATCAGAAATGATCTACATAAGCGTTCCAGCTGGGAACTATTCGCTACAGTAGGAAATACTATTCTCTTTCTCAGTGCAGTCTTATACGAAAGAGACTGCTGAAACTGGAAAAACTCTCCTCAGGAACTTTGATTTTGCGTCAGCGTATAGAGTCCCGATGAATAATGTGACGAACCTATATATATATCGACGCCATCTGATAACCAGCAGCGAAAGTGTTAAGTTACAAAAGTACGGTATGATTTTAGACAAAGGGCGACTCTCTCGTCTTTTGTGCGCAAAGACAACCGCGTCAGAGACTTTGGGATTACAGTTTTCGTTGGCAACCGAATAGCACCGCCTCATCGCAAATCAGGCCGCCATACTCGCCGCTTCTCGCCATAATCACAATCGACAAAGTTGGTCTGCATTGTCTTCTCGGTATTATCTTCCACCCCGGTAAACAACTCTACACAACTTTCGTATCCCGCCGACTCCGTGACTTTCAATGGTTTCCGAAGCCTTGCTATGGTTACGCTTCTCCAAAGGCTTATCAACAACTTCGCTCGCGAACGGGGCGCGTAACACGGGTGGATTCCCCGCCGAACGAGCCGCGCGATTCAGACTTAATCTCGTGAACGATGGAGCGAAGGCTTGCATTAGCGGCGGGTTTTCGAGTATAATTCAACGCCCGAGACTGGAACGTTTCCGAATAGTCGTTCGCGTCTCGGATGCGTGTCACCTCTTAAATACCCGGGCGGGTTCAAAGAGCATCGGGGAATACGTGATTCTGACTCGACTGTTCCGTCGTTCGCGTCCCTTTCCGTGTCTGGAATTTGGCTCCGGAGAGCCGTACCTCAAGACCCCCGCGAACAACGGGGGAGGACACGAGGGAACGTAACTTTACGGGATCGTCGACATTGAGCGCATTCGGTAATTTCCTCTTGGTCCCGGCTTCGCCTCCGTTCGCTCCCACTTTCGCCGCCGCCAGCCTTCGCCCCACCGGATACAGCAACGGCCCGGGCTCTCGAGTTCAACCCCTTTACTTATAAACTCGCCGTACGCCCGGTATAACGCGGTCGCGAAACCAACTTCGCGAGAAAGCATACCGACACTCGGAAGAGTACCCCTTAGTAATTCATCGCGAACGCGGCGAATCCTCGTCGCTCGCTGGAACGGGCTTGGAATCTCGTTCGAGTGTCGAGAGTAACCAAACCAAACCACCCACGGAACACGGGGAAAGGCCGAAGAGCGAAAATGCCGCGTATTTCCGCGACCGCTGAAAGGAATTGTTAGTTTCTCGCTCCATTAGGATTATCCGCGACGACGCCGTACGTTGCTTTTGCGGTGCCGGCGCACAAGAGCCCTTCTCCGTGCGGCAAACTCTCCGGCACGGTTCCCGGAAACGAAAATCCGATTATCAACGCTCCACAAGTTCGCTCACATTCATATTTCATTATCGTGAGAGTCCACGGTTTTGCAATACCTCGCACGGGATTGCACACTACCTCCGCGATGAAGAGACCTCGGCATTTTTTTTTTTTTTTTTTTATTACACTCAACGACATTTCGGTAACATTTTGCAATTTTTTTAAACTGTTCATTTTTGCGCACGATCGTTCGGTGAAAATATACACTTAAGGGGAAGTGAAATATCGCGGTCGGTAATTAAAAGTGTAACGAACTTTTCTCAAGGGTGCTCATTTTTTTTTAGGAAAAAGCAAATTCGTGCCGGCTGTTCACGGTAATTTCGTATCCGGATCGAATGAATTTTTTTTCTCAAAAAAATCAGCACTTTGACTAAAGTTAATTTGAAAATTGCATCTTTCTCTTTCGCACGCACAGCTGTTTCACTTCCCCTTGAATGACCTTCAACTTTAATCTTAAAATTCCGGAAAATTTTAACAAATGCTACGGCGTCCTAATAAATTCAAAAGTTTTTCGAAATAAATAGCGTCACAAGATTTACGTGTGAATTTTATATATGTATAAAAATCTTAATATCGACACTTAAAACATTCCGTTTCAGAAAAGTGTCGAGTGGTTGAGACTTATTTTTAATTTTGTTGTATCGAATACCAAAGAGACCTCGAAATTTCGTTTAATTACACTGAACGACATTTCGGTACAATTTTACAATTTTTTTTTTATGTTATTTATTTTTACGCACGATGGTTCAGTGAAAATATGAATTTCAACTATTTTCTTCAATTTTAATCTTAAAATTCCGGAAAATCTTAGCGAATGCTAATGCATCCAAAGGAAAGTTTTCGAAATAATTATCATCACAAAATTTAATTTATGTACGTGAAAAAACCGCAAAAGGAACACTTATAAAACATTCCTTATCGGAAAAGTGTCGAGCGGTTGACAATTTTTTTTTTTTTTTTCCATCGAACTGCAAAGAGACCACGTCCTCGAAGGGTTAATGAAAAGGTGTTTTAAAAGTTACACTCCTAATTGGAAAAGCTGAAGGCTCCCGTCCGGTAACTTTTACACTCCGTGTAATTTCGAGTCGCCGTGCGCCCTTAATATTCTCGTTTAACTTTTCCATCCGTCGCCGGCTCGCCTTGTATATTTATACGTTTTTAATGTACTTGGCGCTTCTTTGTTTGCGCGAGATAACGGTCCGGGCTACTCCCGACGGCGAGAGGATCGTCGTCAATCCATATAAAGAGCCCGACCGTCTTGGAACGGGCCGAAACGGTCTTTATAAAGTTTTTCGCGAAAAGGATTATCCACCTCGAAGAAGCTTGCCGCCTAATTGGTCCCAACGCTGACACGCTGCAGCAGCTCCGGCTTCGAGAGCTTCGAGCATTTACTACTACCGCCGCTACTACCACTATGTTCACTCTCGGTCCTTATTCGTGCTCGTCTCACTTCGCTGGTTGCAGCATCAGGATCGAATAAAAACTCTATAAAGTCGGACAGCTGCCGGCGTCAGCACCGCGGGGCTGAGCAGACTTTTAGACCGGCGTATATATATATATATATATATATATATAATATATACACATACATCTATACAGATATATAGTACACATACCGACGGCTCCTCGGGACTGTCTTTCTCCCAAGAACATTTCACTATTTTAACTTCCGCATTAACGCTCCGGGGCGTTTTCTTCGTCGTTATCGCACTGATTCGTTAATGTTTCGCTACTTTGGATTACTTCCGCTCGTACGGCTCCTCGAAGCCCCAGGTGCTAAATAAAGCAACGACGACGAAGAGACCTTTTCTTTCTCCCCCGAGGTCATTTTTTTTCCCCGAGTACACAAAAATAAAGAAACTATCGATAATTGCTCGCCGGATCGGAAATAATGGGAATGAAGCTGGGAGAAAAATAAAACGGGCGACATCTCATGTGTAAGGGATTCACATACAGAAGCTTCGGAGGCCGGCGTTGCTTTGCAGAATCGCGAAATGGGGTAGATGTGAACTCTGTGACGCTTTTTTTTAAGGGGCATGGTGTTAGACTTATTGTGGAATATTTGAAATATTATCGATTGTCGTTGCCATATTGGCGGCACAATAAAATTGATTTTTTTATTCTGATAAGAAAAGTAGCTGTGATGATTGGTATTTTTTTTTTTTTTTTGAAAGGCAAAATATTAATATTTTCATAGATTTAGAAGTCAGTCTCAAAATTCTTCATTTAACGCAATTTTTTTTTCACTTCCTCCGTCTATTCCATTCGGGTTTCCGTTGACCGCCGTTCCCCGTTGCGAATTCATTAGTCTATGTTCGTCAAATCAAAGAGACGGCGGTTCCGCTTCGAATAATTAATATCTGTAACTTTCAATTCTTTAATCGCCGAATTCGCCTGTACGAAGTCTAAAAGGAACAGTCGGTTACGGGCTTTCGAACATTTTAATTAAACGCGCGAACCCGAAGAATAATAATTTTTTAAATGGCGCTGATTATTGGTATTTTTTTGGAAGGGAAAATATTAATATTTTCATAGATCTAGAAGTCCGGCGCAAAATTGTCGAAACACCGTCGAAACTCAGTCAGTGTATCGTTCACTTTATGCAATTTTTTTTTGCTCTCATCATCTATTCCATTCGGGTTTCCGTTGGCCGCCCTTCCCCGTTGCGAATTCATTAGTCTATGTTCGTCAAATCAAAGAGACGGCAGTTCCGCTTCGAATAATTAATATCTGTAACTTTCAATTCTTTAATCGCCGAATTCGCCTGTACGAAGTCTGGAAGGAAGAGTGGGTTACGCGCTTTAGAAAAATTTAATTGAAGGCGCTAACCCGAAGAATAAGAATAAGGAAAATGGCACTGATTAATGGTTTTTTTTTTTTAAGGAAAAATATTAATATTTTCATAGATCCAGAAGTCAGGCTCAAAATTGTCGAAACACCGTTGGCTAAGTCAGTATATCGTTCATTTACGATAATTTTTCCTCACTTCCTCCATCCATTCCATTCGCGTTCCAGTTTGTCGCCGTTCGACTTTACGAATTCATTCGTCGATGTTCGTCACAGCAAACAGACGGCAGTTCCTCTTCGAATGACTAATATCTGTAACTTTTGATGATCTTCGATCGCCGAATTCGCCTGTACAAAGTCCTGAAGAAAAAGTCGGTTACGCGCTTTAGAAGATCTTAATTAAAGGCGCCGGTCCGAACAACCGCAACCGATAGGGAGAGCGACGTCGCGTGCCGCGCCGGATTTCGGCGAACGTCGGGCGCCTTTTTGGGACGAACGCCTCTGGATCCTCGAGGCACGTCACGACACCATTAGAGACCGCAGTCGCGGTTTCCCCGGGAGTTTAGCGACTTCACCGTGGGGAACTTTCCTTTCCCTCGTCATCAAGAGAATTCAAGCTTGGGCGTTATACAGATATTCTCGCGCCTGCGAGAGTCATCGTGGACTTCCGTTCGCCAACACGTCCTACCGACGGTGCAACTACGAATATACGTGGCGCTTTAAAGCCGCGCGTGTTAGCCCAGGCCACAGCGCCGGTACTTCGCCAGTTTACTCGACGGAGATGCCCACAAACTCGTCCTCCGGCGTGGAACAACTTTTAGGGAAAACCGGACGAATACCGGCCAGCAGGTAACACGGTCACGCTGATATTACGCGCGCTTCACGCGCGGTTGAATTTCGTTGGCGCTGGAACGCTCACAGTGTATTCCTCATTTCATCCCCGTTTTGTCGCTGGCTAAATTCGAGATGAAGTCCAAATACATTGGAGACCTCTCAGCGTTTTTTCACCCGCTTTCCTGTGTTCCTTGATTCACGGGTTTCTGTTACCGGCTGCAATCGATATACACTCCAGAGAAAAATTTTAAAATATTCTCTGCAACATCACTTCCGGTTTGAAAATCTCAATTTTCAACCGACAATAACGTCATGCGGGAAAACTTCACTTCCGATTTCAGGATCTCAGTTCTCAACTGAAAGTTACGTTTTACCGTATGACGTCACTTCCTGTCGAAAGTTGAGACTGTGAAACCGGAAGTGAAATCTTCAAAGCGAAAGTGACGTTACAGCATTTAAAAAATTTTTTTTCTACTGGATTGTATCTTGTATAAGAAAATCTGCGGAACAACCGAATCGCTTGCGACGTCTATAAAAAATTAAATGCCACTAGAAAGGTTGGAAAAATCTGTAGCTCTAACCGACATCCCGTTATCTCGACATCAATGAGTCTCGCGATTGGGCAACGCAGATGAAAATCTTGGCGGAAATGAGCGAACCATGACGGATTTTACGAGACGGATTAGTGAATTAATCAACTATTTTCATTACCGTTCGAAATGAGCGAGGCCGAACCTTCTCTCGCCGAGCGTTAAAAGATTTTAATTACAGCGCGCAATTGTCGGAGCGAAAAAAGAAAAAGTGTCCCGCCGAGCTCGTGTCGAGGCGGAGCCATATTTATCCGCCCCGCTGGGAAGAAAATGTCACGCCTCAATTTGCGACTGTTTACTTTTATTTTTCACTCTCCCGCCTTCCTCGTGTAACCAATTAATCGCGGCGATTCGAAACTGTGCTTTCCACACGTGCGCATAAATACCCCCCGCCCCACCTCGCCCCGTCGGTTGATACATTCGTGAGAGAATATGGTTAACTCGTCCGCATGTGAAACTCGTCGAGAGGGATCAGCATTGATGAAATGGACACGATGGATTAAAACCCCGTTTAATCGTAGTTGAGCCGTAATTACGAGACTGCCCGCTCTCCCGTCTCCATACCTCATTCCGCATCGGTATTCGAATGCATTTATCAAGCCGGATTATATCTGCGAGAATCGAGGCGAAAGAGCATAAACGTCCACGAGCTCGCGATAATTGAATGTTATCGACCATTTATTGCCACCCGAAAATTCGAGCGATTTGCTCGCAAATTTGAATCACAAAGGGAAAATAGTTTTTACCTTTACGATTCAAATTTGCAAACAAATTCCGATTCTGGGAAAACGATTCTCGCAATCTCCCGATACGATTTTTCGCATAAAGATATGCGAAAAATGTCCTCAAAAATCGTTACATATTGGTTCTAAAAAATTTTTAGAGTACCGCACGGAATGCGCTATTTCTTATATTAAATTATGTTTGATACTGATGAAAATAAAAATATACTAATAAAGTAACAAAATGTGTTCAATAAGACCGTTACAACTTGGTATAGTCACCAAGTTGTAACGGTCTTATTGAACACATTTTGTCACTTTCCTAGCATATTTTTATTTTCATTTGCATCAAACATAATTTCACATAAAAAATAGCGCGTTCCGTGCGACACCCACACTATTTTTAAAGGCCCTTATATAACGATTTTTGAGGAAATTTTTCGCATAAAAATTGCGAAAATCGTGTTCTCAGAATCGGACGCTATGTTTTTCGAGATTGGACCTTTCGATGTTTCTTTGACTTCTCGTCACAAGGATTATCCGCAAATTTGTATCGAAGAGGTAAAAATTATACGGAGTTGTAACGGTCTTATTGAACACATTTTGTCACTCTCCTAGCATATTTTTATTTTCATTTGTATCAAACATAATTTCACATGAAAAATAGCGCGTTCCGTGCGACACCCAAACAATTTTTAAGGACCCTTATATAACGATTTTTCAGGAAATTTTTCGCATAAAAATTGCGAAAATCGTGATCTCAGAATCGGACGCCATGTTTGTTTTTTTCGACATCGGACCTTTAAAGTATCATCGACTTCTCGTCACGAGGATGTATTCTCCACGATCCGTGTTGTTCGAACTAGCCTAAGCTTGCAATTCCACGTTGCCTCGGTCTTGGGCGATGTACACGTCGGTCAATTAATCAAGAAGCGACGGTTAACACGTAGCAATATCAGCCTATCTGGCTGCAGCAGACGAGGCAGCTATTCACTCGCTGTTCCTTCGGTCAGTCGGCCGGATCTACGGAATGTGTAATTAACTGGACGTACACAGTTCAGTCCTCGGATCATCCATTCACGTGCGATCATCCTTACGTCGGATGTACGACTATAACAACAAGATCCACAGAAGATAGCGGTAATTAACGCTTCAACCGGAAGTACGAAAGCTATTAAGCCAGCTAAAATTTTCGCCGTACGAGATGCAGCATGACACGAGAGCCATCCTCGCGCAGTATCGTCTCTCGTCACGCCTCCCGTATAATAGTTGCGAGTGGGGCAAAATGGACCCCCAAGGTAAACAAAAACACGAGTCCTCCATCCAGCATTTTTTTACCTCGCGCAGTATCGTCTCTCGTCACGCCTCCCGTATAACAGTTGCGAGTGGGGCAAAATGGACCTCCAAGTTAAAAAAACACGAGTCCTCCATCCAGCATTTTTTTTAACACCCGCACAACAAATTGTTGTATAGTAGTCCATTTTGCCCCAGTATTCCGTGTTACCCCACTCCCCCCCTACAGCGTTCGCCACCAGCCTCATCCACACCCGGCTCGCGAGTTCACCGCCGTATAAAAGTTAATTCCGTCTGATAGCTCGCGAATTGCCCGAAAACTAATTTGTTTCGGTTGTATCCAGCGACGAGAGCTCCGCGCACCGTCGTTGAACCTCCACTCCCGCTGTCATAACCAGACATCCAGCACCGGAAGCCAGCCGAGGGCGCCCGAACACGAGGGCGCTCCAGACCGCAACTTTAAAATTACTCTCGTCGCTCCGCGAAAGGATAACACCGGTCGGTTTTATAATGCTGTTATTTATTCGCGAAGCTACAGTTATCATTTCCCACTACGCGCTGGGGGGGGGGTCGCGAGTTCCGTAACGATATGCAAATAAGCTCCCGCGAGTCGTACACGAGAGAGCTTACGGGAGAGTGAGAGAATTCTCTCCATCGAATTTTTCATTTAATTACAACCGAGCGTAGGGTAATGAGAATGAGCAGTAAACTCTTCCACCTCCTGTTCGTTTTCGTACTTCATGTTTTCGTGCAATTTGGGACGCACGGTAAGAAAAGGGCCGACCGGGTCACTGATAAGCGCAAGTGCATGTATACATTTCGTGTTTGATCGTACATTTTATTCCGTGACTAGCAAACTCCCTTGGGTGGGGAGGAAGAGGAAGAGGAGGGAAAAAGGCCCTACCGGAAGTTGGAGCCAATTAAGCCGGGCGGAGGAGCGAGCCCTTGCTTCTTGCGCGTTCTCCGGTACCTACTGAGTTACCGAGACCGGCTGAACTCTGCGGTAAACGCTCGTGGGCGTGCATGTGGTCTATATATCTCGGCTAACGAGAGTGCTCGGTACTCCCGTGTATTGAATTGTTAAACGTCGCTACGGCGATAGCGATGCAAATTACATTCGAAGGTGCAATTAGTGCGAGGAACGGATGTACATCGGGAGCTTTTCTGCCGGGGAATACATTGCAGGATCGGAGCTCACCTAATTGCTAATGGAGTCTCCTCGATACTCGGATAGCCCTATTTGCTGGGTAGGTGGGTGTGGACCATGTAATGATTTTCGCAAGCTCATCAAACGTCACCGATACACCTCTGTAACGCTGTTTCGGTCCTTGCGAAGACGGTGACGAAGATGTCGTATTATGGTCGCTCTGCAGAGGAGACGGCTGGCGGTTAACCCTTTCTCTCCGAGGTTCGCCCCGGTGCTGATCACAGAGCGTTACGTCGGGGCCATTACGAGCAGCCGCCGGACCGGATCCCGGCCTCGTGTAACACTCAAACATTTCTAGCAGATTATCTCAGAACCCCAAAGACGATTTTCTTTCCTAGCATATTGTTCGCGGCGCTCGCTATGGACTATGCAATTTCAAAACCGAAAAATTAGATATCCGGAGATTTATCGGAAATAGGGGACTTCCGGTTTGAATATCTCGTTATTCGACCGGAAGTGACGGATTTTCGATATGACGCTACTTCCGGTCGATAAAATCAGATTTTCAAACCGGAAGTGATGTTTTTCCGGTCTGGAATGACGTCCGATCCGCGAAATGACGTCACTTCCGGTCAGAAAATCAGATTTTCAATGCGGAAGTGACGTTTGTCCAGTATGACGTCAATTCCAGTCGAAAAATTAGATTTTCAAACCGGAAGTGACGTTTGTCCAGTATGAGGTCGGTTCCAGTCGAAAAATTAGATTTTCAAACCGGAAGTCACGTTGTTCCGGTAAGATCTCACATCCAGGTGAAAAATGAAACTTTCAAACCTAAATAAACTTATTTCTGACCGAAGAATGTTATCCATCTACGTGTGAAGAAGCAAAAAAATTTGCCGACACTTCCGGTCAAACCGTCGTGCGCCAGGAGCCTGCGGCGTTACTCGTACGATTGCTCCAAAACAGAGCTCAGATTTCTCCTCCGTAATGTATTATTGCAAACCGAAGTTCCCGACGTCGAGAAGTACGGCGGGATGTGCTCGATCCCGCGCGCAAACTTCCCCCGTCGACTTTGTTCCCGACCGAAACGGTCGCAAACTCGCACCGCTTTTGAGAAAGTTTCGCATCCCGCCTCGGGAGTATCTTACGATCCCAAAGTTTAACTGGCAACCGCGGACCAACGGATGAAACTACGTTTCACCGTCGAGAACTGCGAATGAGAAATAGCGTGAAGCGGGGCAAAACGGTACACCGGGGCAAGACGGACCATTTTTTTTTTTCCCCAAATCTCGCCGATCCGTTTTGCCCCGCTCTCCTCCACAAACTCCCGCGTAGATCGTACGCATGTGGCGATAAAAAATGTATCTCAAAAACATTATATATAATGTTTTTGAGATAATGTTTTATATTTTTGTTCGGTGCCGACTTATAAGTCGGCATCGAAAAAATAGCGCTGACGTCGTTTCAAAACAAAACAATAAAAAAAATATTCGCATCACGTGCGCAGCTACGATAGCACGATGACACGATACCCGCATATATACGCTCCAGCTATAGCGACGTTTATTCCGAGCGGCTCACCGCTTGTTTTACAATTCTGGCCTTGAAGCCTTCACCGCTGTGGGATGTCCGATGCCGTGGCCTTGGTGTCCTGGATCCCCTGGAAGGACGTGGCACACACGGAATGAAATTCAAGTCACCGGCTAGAAGTCTCGGTGTTGCTTATACATATTTATTGCGAGGACGACAGGCAAAGCTTTCGGTTGCGGTTTGTATGTATATACACTGTATAAAGCACCAGCGGTATTATGAGAGATTTATCGCCAAATCCGAACTGGACCGCTTCGGGCGAACCCACGGTGATGTAAATCCTCTTGCCGGCGCGTAACGTCAGCTTCGAAATTAATCGAATGCTTAACCCGTCGGTCCGAATTTGCATCGACGAAAGTCGGGAAAACTGGCAAAAGCGATGAACTGCTTTGAGATATTTTTTTTTCCTTTTTTTTATTTACTTGTGATGACAAAAAATATCTAAATTGTTATCTGGTACCGTGACGAATTGGGCTTCTTGGGTGGCAATTGAGAAAAGTCGAGAAAACGGCTTAAAGCAATGAATCGCTTTTCAACTTCCTTTTTTTACAACGTTGTTTGTAACGACACGAAAGATGTAAATTATTGCCTGGTACCGTGACGAGTTGCCCTTGTTGAATGACAATTGACAAAAATCGGGAAAACAGCTAAAAGCAATAAATCGCTTTATAACTCCTTTTTCTTTTTTAACTTCTTTTTTTTACAACGTTATTTGTAACGACACGAAAGATGTAAATTTATTGCCCGGCACCATAACGAGCTGTGCTTGTTGAATGGCAATTGACGGAAGTCGGAAAAACAGCAAAAAGCAATGAATTGCTTTTTGACTTTTTCTCCTTTTTTTATAAACGTCATTTGTAGCAACAAAAATATGTAAATTATTGCCCGGCACCATAACGAGTTGCGCTTGTTCAATGACAATTGACGATTTGATTACAGACATCAGTTCTACCTGCACTCCCGCCTCGAACTCATCGAGGGAAGGCTGAAAGTGTCGGACTGGACGTCGGTACCGAGACTCGTCGCGCTAATAGCCCAGGCCGATGCTGGAAATTACGATCCGTTATCACCGCCCCATGGAATTTATTCGCAGTGCTGTCAGATACAGCCCGGCGAGCCGTGCGAGACCAAACCTCAAGACTTTCTGCATCGGATCGTTCAGCAGCACAGAGAGATCAAAGTGAGTCACTGCGCCCGTACTCAAAAATGTTCTGGAACTGTGGATTGCCAATTTGGAGTAGAAAAAAACGTTATCTAATCGATCGTCTCAAATTATCTCAATAATCGATCATTATCTATTTTATTTTTTCAGGGGATGAAAGCATCGACGGCGGAATATTGGTTGCTGAAGGAAGTCTCGAATCTGGATACCTTCGGGCAGGAAATGTTTCACAGTAAATTCGGATCGAACGGTGTATCGATGATCGGCGTTGGACCGCACGGTATCACAGTCTACCGAGGCCACGACGAGGAGACGCAAAAGTTTGTGTTGATTTTTTTTTAATGAAAAAACATCGAAAATCAAAAATATAAAAATAAATTCTCTTGACACATTTCTTCATTTTTTTTTTTTTCAGTATACCTTACACGGCTATTCAGAGCGCAACGTCTCAGCGTCGAATGTTTCATCTGATCTATCTCTCGCTCGACGGCGAGGAGACGTCGCTCGATTTCAAATTGGACTCTAGTCAGTCGGCCAGTGGATTGTACAGAGCGATCACCGAGAAACACGCTTTTTACAGCTGCGAGACCGTCAGAAGTGCCGTTACTGCTCAGTTCATTCGAGACCTGAAGGTAATTCGGAGCGGAGATGCGAATCTTACGGAATTTAATTTGTTATTAGCTGGATTAAAAAAAAAAAAAAAAAAAAAAAATGTTTAGCTAGAAATAATTTGCCGTCGCTAATAATTTCCCGCGTACACTTTGCGGTTCTTCAGGGCACGATAATCTCGATATTCAACGAGGACTCGACGCTGGGGAAGAAGTATGTTTTCGATATTCGGAGAACCTGCCGCGAGGTTTACGACAACGCGAGGCGCGCACTTTATTGCGAAGCCGCTAACATCGGCCTGCCCGAGGAGAGCGGAATGCTGGAGAGGCACGGTTGCGACGATTGCGAGAATCCTAAGTGCAAGGTACTCTATACTTTACACTGGAACACTAAGCTTTTATTTTTATCGCCGCTGACCATCAGAGTGTACTTGTCTGTAATTTAAAGACCCTTGAGAGAAGTGAAAATAATTGCTTCCCTTTTATTAAAGGCTTACGCCACAGTAAATGGGCAAAAACGCATGCATATTTTTTTCTCGGTAAATATACGCTTTAGCGATTTAATTTTTTTAGAGTGGATGGAGGATATATTAAAGAACATTTAAGAATTTTTGCATTCACTTTTATTGTTATTATATGTATTCTTTTTATCGGTCGGCGTAAACAATTTTTTTTTTTATTTCTTTGCGGTGACCCCGATTTCAACTTGTCATATTATCAGAAATAAAATATTTTAATTGTTTCTTAACAAATGATATATAACGCGGTCGTTGACGAGGGGAAAAAATTGCAAAGTGGCAGTCATTTGAAAAAAGTAGATATTTATCCATTAACACTTTGAAATCTTTAAAAAATATTTTTTGTAATATGAGACAGTCAAGGACTAAAGAATCTGTTGAAGTATATTGATACATATATTTATTGAAAAAAAACCATCAAGCCATTTTTTGAGATATCGGGAACACCGATATTGAAAATCATGTTTTGAGATAAACGCGTTCAAAGTTCGACAGCGCTGCTGCTCGAGTGCTCCGCCACTTTCCACATAATGATCTCTACCTTTTATAATTGGTTGAATTTCCTCACAAAAATTTAAGCGAATATTTTTGACATTGTAAACTATTAGAAAAAAAAAGAACAAAAAGAACCTCGTAATTTTACTGTGGCGTAAGGCCTTAAAGCGAACTGGGCGTTAATTTTTTGTTAACTTTCGGTTGCAGGAATCTCGCGCGTGCCTGGCGAAGCTGTTGGACGCGATGCTGTGTCGTATCTGCATGGATCGCAGCTTGGACACGGCTCTGTTCCCGTGCGGTCACGCGGTGGCCTGCCTCGACTGTGCCAGGCGTTGCGAACGTTGCCCACTGTGTCGCGCCGATATCGACCACTGCAGAACGATTTATTTACCGATAGAACTCACCCACGTGGACAAGATTAATTTAAAACTCTCGTCGGACAGCGTGGAGCCGAGTTTCGCCACCAAACAGCCCGAGGAAATAATTGGCGAGAGTATTTTACGGAGCGAACCATCGGAAAACGATCACAACATTTGAGGGAAACCCTTCGGGCGAAGATTCAGCGCGTTGATTAATGTTTTACGAGTATTCACATGCCAGATCGAGAGATCCTTTTGAAACCCCGACTCGCTGACGATCCTGGGCCCATAACTTCCCACCCATTCTCCCGCCCCTCCTCCGGTCACAGTATCTGCTAGTTACGCTCCGAAAGCTTTACTTTACTCGAATATTCGGGATTTTTTTTTTATCTTTCACGTTTCACGGACGCGGCACAGTCAACAAAACAGATGTTTCTATTTTTTCCTTTTTTTTGACAATACATCGTCGATACGCTACGAATAATTTGCCAAACATGTTGTATCGACAGCGTGCAGATCCGCTGAAATCTCATTTTCTTCGTCTTTTTTTTTCTGTCAAGAAGCACGGCATTTATTGTTACGGACGAGAGCAGGATCGGCCGTTCAGAATTGATTTGATATAAACGAGGAAATGCGAGGAATTCTTGGTGCTGTGATGAAATTTTGGCGTTAGTTGCTAAAACAAAAAAAAAAAATAACAATGGAAACCTATCGTGAACTAGGAATAGAAGAATGAAATTCTGATAATTAGACTGTTTAGCTATACGATAGTGGTGCGCTGTGCGTGCGCGTCAATGCAGTTCGATGATGACTCGATAGGCAAAATCGTAATTTATCTCTGAGTTCGTACTCTCTCTATGATCGTACTGTTAAACGTTTTAAAAATTTTACTATACGCTCAATTAGACTTTATGTCGTTGTTGCAATGTCATAAAGCCAAATCGAGGTTGCAGTTTTTTTTTTTTTTTTGCTAATCGACGAAGGTAATTTTGTTGATTGAAAATTTACATACGCATCATCGAACTGCATTAAACGATGAGAGTGCTATCGGCGGCAAGATTTTTCGAGAAATTGCGCTGCTCCGATCGACGATTAGAGAAATGATAAATGCATCGCAGTGGAAATCAACTCGATCTCGCTTTTGTTAAACGGTAATTGCGAATGGTTTATCTTAAAAAAAAAAAAAAAAAAAAAAACGAGCGGACCAACGTATTCTCCTTTGCTTCGATTACTCAACATTCGTACATTGAGATTTCGCATTTTTCTGTCTTTTTTTTTTGTTACGTTTGCCTCTGTCAACATTCTGAATCAGCCGCGCAGCCCCAAAGTTCAGGGGTCGGAAGTTTTATCGTGACACGTCTGACCCGCCACGCATATATGTAGCACGGCATTCGTTATTCATAATACAACACTCAGCATCGTTCACGAAGCGACTGCCATAATGTATCTGTTTGTACAGGATGTTTCATTGGTAGATTATTTTTATATTATTTTTATCTCATGGACAGAGAAGTGATTGAGGGAGTCAGTTCGTTGATTTCACATAAGTGAAACGTCACTCTTTTATCGAAAAAAAAACAAGCAAAAAAAAATTGTCAATCGAACGGCGTCGAATTTTCGTCATAACCGATTACGAAACGTCCTGTACAAGTGGAAAACTTATTACCGTAATATCTGTTAATATGTACATAAAATGAAGATAGCGTGTGGCAAGGGTCAAATGGATAAAAGTTATAGGTTCTCAAAACTTCGATTATTATTTATGTTCGACTCGATATACGTAAATCGGTAAATTAAAGAGTACGGCAAGAGACATCACATCGGCTAACTGTCCCCACTCCTTCGTTTATCCTCGAATCAAGTGTATCGTCGAAACGCTGTATCTGAAATCACCCAACTCCCGCAAAGCGCGCAAAATCTCCGGGGGTTTCGATTGAGGGCTTAAAAAAATATATCTCGAACTAACGCTTTTATTTTTTTATTTTCATTCGAATATAGAACGCGGAACCTGTACTGTTATCACACCTTGTCACCGCTAGGAGTTAGCATGTAAGTTTTGTGAAATCCATTTTGTGGAAAAGAAAAAAAAACAAAAAATGTGAGTGAGCGAGATAGAATAGAGATCGCAAGGGAAGAAGTGAAAAGAGTGAGAAGTACGAAAAAAAATCGTTTATAGTCATTCATCAATGCAATGTACACCTAGTTCTTAATTAATTTATAAGACAAAAAAAACACAAAGAAATATTATCAAAAAGGGACGCTGAGTTGTATTTACATGCAATTACCTTCGGAGCGACTTTCCATTGTAACGTCACAAATAATCGTTCGATCGACTTCGCGCTAGTTTTTAATTGAAGCCTTTCTTTTTGCTCCCATTAAACCGACACGAAATTATCATTACCGTAAAATAATAAATCATCCGCGTTTTTGTCCTCGATTAATCGTACCCGGTCGACAAACATTCCGTCATTATCACGGTGACGGCTAAAATTACCACCGAGTATTAATTTTATTAATCGTTTTTCATTGAATGGAAATACAACACACAAGTACGTTATGTCCGGAAGTAGTTGAACGATTATTAATGCAAACGCTATTGTCAGATCACCGTTATCCGCACGAGTAATGAAATTGTATTTTATTATATAGCTGCGACGGAAAAATGATTGCATACGCATGAGTGAATTAAAAATTGAAACAAAAAAAAATTGATTCCTCGGACATTCACATCAAGCACTTTACTGATTGGAAAATCTCTCCGCGAGAATGGTGGACTGAAGTATGAGAATTGCGTAAAAGAAAAACAAAAATATCTTTGTACCACTATTGCGTGTCTATTCAATAATCGTAAGGACTATATCGATCTAAAAAGAAGAAAGAGAAGAGGAAAAAAAAGGTGAAAATCATTAATACGAAAAACATAATACGATTACGATTTTTCTTGTGATTACATATAAATATATCTGTATAAAGCGTATAAAGCGATTAGCGATAGACAGTAGCTCGGTATGATTTCGATATTTATGAGATAAAGCCACGAAATGGTGTCTCTTAAGGAAAAACAAACAACAACAACAAGTAAAACAAATCATCATTTGCAAAGAGTATTTTTAAAGTATTGCCAATTATTTTTTAGTATTACATCAAATGTCCCATCGACTGGGTGGTACCGACAGATGAGTAAAACGAATGCGTAAAGAATAAAAAAAGGAGAGAAAACAAAATCATCGTGTAAAACGTATCACATAGAGAGTACCGTAAATGCTATATGTTTCGAAGAATGATTAAATATCGTGAAACATTGACGCAATTTTATTGTCTTTTTATGACCCCTCACTCCCAATTCCCGAAAATCCGACGATGCGAAAGGGTTACATACGCCAATACTGCCAAGCGTCCGAAGCCAGTCGGACGTCTTTCGAACGAAGAGAATTCGTTTTCGTATTGCCCGCTCGAATACAACGCCTTGAGCCATATTGAACGTAGCGATGCGCGCGCATGCGTCGCCCATCCCCATTGGCCGGCGTAGCCGCACTGTCATATGACGGAGTTGCGTGGCATTATGGGAAACGGAATTGCAATTTTTCAACATGGCCGTTTAGTGAGCCAAAGTCGCGGCGCTGTACCTTCGTAAAATGTATTTTTCGTAGTAGCACGACAAGTTTTTATCATCGTTGTTTTACAATTAAGAGCTGTGTAATACGTGTCTTAGAAATAACGAAATATCGGTGATTATTTTCGTGTAAATATGGATATAATAATGTGTAACGAAGTACCGAAGGTGACACCCCACAACTACGTGCGGTGCTCGAGCACGTATGGCAGAGACTAGAGGCAAACCGAGAGAGAGATAAGGGAGCTCTTTTACTCGTCCTGGGCGGTACGCGTTTGCCGTTTAACCAACCCAAGACGACACAACGATGCTGTGGCCACCGCGATTGATATAAATAACGAGGAGAGAAACGTTTAAGAATATAAAATAATTGTGAGTGTTTGCCCCCCCTCGTACGACGAAAAACGCCAACGTGCACAAACGGGTTTTAGGTGTCGTGTAGGATGCGTATTTCGGTAGCTCCCGAGTGAGCAGAGTGTACCCCGTCGCTTTCGGTGGAACGCGCTTTGGATACGCTTTTTTTATTCTTGAGTTCCTCCCCGCACGTTTGCCTCTTAACCCTCACGAGTTCGAGAGAGCACGATAACCCGTCCCGACCTCGTCTACGACGCTGTAACCTCTGACCCTCTTTTTGACGACGTATCCCTTACGATCGAAATACACAACTCGCCCGAGTGTCTTCTCGCCGATTCTTACCCACCATTTGCCCGAAGCCTTAAGCTATCTCGCGTTGCGTTTAAAAAAAAAGTTAAACAAATAAAAACAGAATACTTGAGGCAATAATTCCGAACGATGAAAAATATATTTACTTTTTATCTGCCGTCTCACCGTTGAACCGCAACTTCCGGTTTGCGATAGAACGCAACAATTTTTTTTTTTTTTTTGTCAATCGAAGATACCATTTGACCTCTTTCGGCGAAAGGTCTTTTTTTTTCTACCCTCCACGGGTGTTACAATATTCAACGCGGTCCTTGGTTTTCAATGCCGGTTCCTGTCTCCGGATCAATGAATCTTCACTTCCAATTTATTGTTGAACTTTGACGGCAGCAAGAATGTTTCTTCAATGCATTCGCAGTTTCTTATTCCGTTGTTTATTTGGATTAACATTTTTTTTTTTTTTTTTTCTTCTATATCATTCCACAAGAATAGTGTTTTGACGACTAGGTATTGCCGAGGAGTCAGCATAACCTATTTGCATGCTGTTAACTACGCAACATTGATTAACTTTTTTTACTTTTATTTTTTTGGCGTTCGAGCTCCGACGAACAAAAATTCCCGATTAGTCAACACATAGTTTACGTTCGTCGTTCCAATATTTTTAATAACGCCTTTGGCAAAGATTAGTTTGTTTTCGACCTCGTCAAACGACAAATTTTTGGTATGTCTGGAATGAGGTCGCAGCTGCTGCGGAGTAGACGCACTTGTGTGGTCGGATGAAAACAAAGTAGGGCTCCGAAATTTCAAAATTCGAGAGAATTGCCAAACTCTATGAATCTCGCTTCTCATTGCGGTCCTATAAAATCGTTTCCAGAATCTTCTTCTCCCTCCGAACTCTGTCTATCAAATTTTTATCCCACCCGTCACAAATGCTTAGCTTACGATCGTTTGCTCCAACGAACTTAGCGATAGTTGTTTTTTCCTTGAAATCCCCTAATACGGATTATCGGATAAAAATCTGATTTGAGCTTTTATTTATTCCAAGAGTTCCGTCCTGATAACTGTTGTATCAATTCGTTGTAAAGATCGTTGGAGCAAACGATCTTAACAATCTTTGTTTTCGCCTTGCAATCCTTCAAAAGGTAATCCTTCGCCTTGCAATCCTTTGCGGGTAAAAATCCGACTTGAGCTTTTACCAATTTATTTATTTATCCCAAGAGTTCCCTCCTGATAACTCATTCATTCAATTTTCATCACCCTAATCTCGAACATCCACCTTGAGTTCTGATCGTCCTTGACCCATGATCGACGATCGATGAATTGATCTCCGTTCTCTACAATATTTTTCAGATACGCGCAAGATCGAGGAGTTAACCGGGCGCCGAACAGCGACGCGACATCGGTGAGCATCGCGACGTCGTCAGAGGGCGTGAGTCACAGGAATAGAAGAAGATCCTCGAGAGGCTCGATGGTTTCGTGACATGATGGAAAGCAAGCTGTACGTTAAGAACGAGCCGGGACTTGAGGGGCAATCACACGCTAATTCGCAATCGAATCAGCTGAGCAACGACGAGGTTGCCGGTGGTTTGCGGATATGTTTCATATGCGGAACGTTGAGCCACAGCGAGCAGTACTGGCTGAGGGTGAAGCCGAGTCCCGGTGGACCGCCGAACGAGCCGTACTTTCCGTTTCTCGAGTCTCACGAGGCCCCGGCCGGTTATCGTGGCGAGGGTGCGAGAACCGGTGCGGTGAAGGCGTGCAGTCTCTGTTACGCTCTGCTGTTGCAACAATGGGAGAGTTACGAGAGGGACGCGAGGCCCCACAGTCAGCGGATATACTGGCTGAAACGTTGCGACGGCGGTCCGTTCACCGGTGCGGAGATGGCACTGCAGGGCGAATACGCCGCTCAGGTACTCGGCCTGACTAACGATCAGCAACCGCCTATGCAGACGCGACAGGAGAATCGACCGGTCGGTATTTCGCCGCGATTACCGCCGAACTCACCGTCGCCGAGGGTCGAACAAACGAGACCGCCGTCCAACTCGATCGAGCTACCGAGACCCCACTCCAACACCGCCGAAACATCGAGGCACATCGAGCAAGTTAGGCTCACCATGGAATCACCGCATCAGAGACTCCAGTCGCCACATCAGAGACTCCAAAGCCCACGGCAATCGGTCGAGGAGTCGAGAATATCTAACGAGGCTGCGCTCGATTTGAGACACGCACCGCGAACCTCGCCCGTTCCGCAGCCTGTCTTGCAACCACAGCCTCAAGGTGAACTATTTCACGTTTGTACTGTGTTTACTCGAACATTTTTTTTTTTTTGTTTTTATTTCGTTCGCAGAGCATTTCCGCCACACACGAGTAATTTATTTATCTTGGTACTTGGCTGTTGGCGCGAAAATCTTCAGGAGCATCGGGCACGATAGATAGGCGTCGAGGTCGAACCGATCGTTAGGAGCAGCTCGTTTCGCTGCTATTTATTTGTCATTATATCGTAAGCTCACGAAGCTTTGCCGTCGTATCCGCGACAGGTATCAGTCGAGCGTCAGGAATCCGCATGGAAATACCGTTGTTACACAACGCTCTCGTACAGGCGCATCGGGCCGGGCTTCCGCGGATCCAATTATAAAACGATGATCCGTTCGATCCCTGCTCGCGACCCACGGTTTTAACGATTCATTAGTGTCCCGAACACGTTACGATAAATCGTTTTAAATGATATCTGACAAAACCGATGGGGGGGGGGGGGAGTTACTCGCACTGTCGTAATCGGCTCGGCGCGTGTGCACTACGAGGAAAATTTTCTTGAAAGATACGTATCGTTCATCGAGGTTTTGTCGTCGTTAAATTTTTTTTTTAACTAAAAAAAAAAAAAAAATGTTTGCGAATTCTCACATCAGTCTATTGTAAATTTTTACGTCTCTGGCGTCCATTCGGGGGAAAAAATAAAATCAAACGCAGCCGAGATACATGAGTAAATAGTTTCGTCGAACTGGCACGCAGAGTCGCGGCTGCGAGTCTGAGCGCGCGGGTTACAATGTCGAAATCGATAAATTTCTTAATCCCCTGCGGCGGGCTTTGTGCGCGTCAGGTTGATCGACCGTTTATTTAGCGACGATGCGAGATTAATGCGGCGAGTACACACGGAGGCGTACGGAATCTCCCTATACAATTATTAAGTTGACCTGGCGAGTTTAATTGGACCTTTATCTGAGGTCAGCGTGAGGCCTCGTCGTGCCTGGCCCGTTCAAAGAATGGTTTGTTCGAAGTATAGAAAACCGAGACGCCGGTATTAAAGAGCTCGTGTGTCCCTCTCTCCGCGTCTCTCGTTAAACGAGTTTCTTCGGTTGTTGTAACTCGCAACCTACTGCGTTTCCAGTGTCATTTAACTCGTATGCAATAATTCATTTTTATCGCGTATAGCCGTTGGAATAATAACGAGCCGAATCGGCTGGATTCTCGCCTCGCCGGCGTCAGCGACTCCTTTTACTTCTGCAATTTGTCGATACCCGCGATAGTATGTATTTAGCGGTCGGATAGTTAGAGTTAACTGTCGCTGATGAGGAAACACACCTTGAATTACGAATCGACTGTGCAATTTCCACGCCGTCTCTCGGCTCTTTAATTTATACGATTCTCTCGATTGGGCGATCCCACGCTCGAGCGCTTATTATGACAATGGCTTCTGAGCTATTGAAACATTAGATCATCGGTTCGTGTGTCCTATCGGCTTCGAGATCCCGCTCGTTTTAATCGTCCGGCACGTCATCGTCGCGCTTGTAATGTCTCGCGGTTGTAAACAATCGAATATTCATTATATTTACGTTGGCCTTAGTCCTTTCCCCCCGTTAACCGCTGTAAACTTTTGCGTGTAAAAGGTTAACAGTTGCAAGCGATAAGGCCCCGAGTGGGAAATCACTGCGCTGCGGCAATTCATTTAAGACGATTGCCACGACACTAACGACGATCGCCTGATGAGCTTAGGTCAATTCGTCGTTTTTTTTTTTTTTTTTTTTTTCCTTTAATTTCTTTCGCTCTTTCACCAACTCAATATTTGCTCACTCGCTATCGCGCTCACTCGATCGTAGTACGCTTGACCGAATCGCCTTTGAAATTTGCTTCTCCCTTCTCGCCCCTCCTCTCATCGATCCGATAAACTCTCTCGCGTACGTAATCTAACTGCGTTCGGGGCGACGCAGAAAACGAGAAATACTAAATTCTCAACTACTGGCCGAAGCGTGGTGATAAACGAGGAGAAAAGAAGGAATGAAGAAGAGAAAAATAAAGAAAATACCGCCTCTACAAACTAGGCCACGTGCAGCCCGATGATAGTCTCGAAGATGCTTCGTTGAGTGCGAGACGTTAGGAAGAAGCCTCGGTTAGTCACGGATTACTCGGTTTCCGATAGGTTTTTTTTATTGACAGTTGTCGTAAGTTAATCGTTTATCTCAATCGATTCTTCTTTTTTTTCTTTTTTTCTTTTGTAAGGCGTAGTCGGTTTCTTGTAGCTTCCATTGTATGAAACAATACTCTTTGCCGGTGAGTCTAAGATAAAAATAAAAAAATTAATCGTCTTTTTTCTCGTTAATTTTTTTGCAGCCATCTACAGTGGAGGATCGTCGTCGAGCGTGGGTACGGATATATTGGATCTCTCGATGCCGGACAAAAATTCAGTGACCGAGGTCTGCTACGTGTGCGGCGATGAGTTCAAGAGAGGATCGCTCAGTCATATCGCGGCAAAGCCACTGCCAACGCAACCGAATCCTTCCGCCAGTCCTCCGCCGTTCTTCCCCTCTCTGATGCTCCATCCGCGACCGAGCAGAAGTCGGCCGATGGACAGCGCCGGTCGTGTGCAGGTGATAATCATCACGTCGCATTCGAATAGCTCTGCTTTTTTTTTTTATTTCATTTTTCATTTATTCCTTTATCTCGCCGTTTGCGCAAGCGACTTACGAAGTATAAATTTCGAAGTGCCATTGGCACACGAAGTGTGTAACTTATCTCGATACGTTTTGTGGAAATCTTATATATTTCTTTGAAAGTCAATATGTCTGAGAGGTGTATCGTCGGTGATACACCGTGCTTTAGAGGGTTGCACTGTTTCGGTACTATTCTGTCTCTCGGTGAGTTGTGCACAATAATGCGGTGCACAACGGCGCGCTGCACTGTCGTTATGTGCAAAAAAAAAAAAAAACATTTTTTTCGACCGGAAGTGACGTCATCCCGGAAATACGTAACTTCCGGTTTTCCGAAAATCTCGTTTTTCAGCCGGCAGCGACGTATTTCCGGTGTAATCTCACTTCCGGTCGGAAAATGAGATTTCAAACCGGAAGTGACGTCATACCGGAAATGCACCACTTCTAGTCGAAAACGAGATTTTCAAACCGGAAGTGACGCATTTCCGATAAATCGACGGAAACATAAATTTTCAGTTTGTAAAATCGATAGTCCATAGTGAGAGCGCGGACCGCCCGAGTCACAACAATATTCCAGTATATTATATATATATTTAAAAATACATATATCGAAGAGTCTTCGATGCTCAGGCCTTGAAAAAAAAAAACTAGCAGAGTATCGATCGTATGTTTCAGGCTTGCTTGGCGTGTCAAAATCATCTTCTACTACAATGGAAGGCGTACACGCGACAGGGCATACCACACGGCGATAGAAATTACACGCTGCGCAAGCGACAAGCACCGGCAATGGACACGACGACGTTTATTTGCTACACTTGCGCATTGGAATATCCCTCGTCCAGTATTAGATTACTTTATTGCTGTCCGAATCCGGAGAAGGAAGCTTACTTTCCGTTCATCTGTTCTCTGCGACCTCCGCCGGGTGCTAGTCCCATTAGTCCTCAGGGGATGGTGCAAGTCTGCTCCATCTGTTATAAAGCCATACCGCAGAAGCAACAGGTTTTTGGCGGTGACAACAACGAAGCTCAGCCTCCCGGTCAGAGCATTGACTTTCGGCAACAAGGTGAGCTTTTCCGTTCCGATCCTCGATAATTTTGTTCCAACGCCGAGAACGATGGACATCGCGAGAAATCGAAGTTACGGCGCTGACACAGCCGTGGTGTCCACCATTATTGATTGATTTTTTTCTTCCAAAATATTTCATGTTTTTTTTTCGAAAAAAAATTGGAAAAAAATAGAAGGCGACGCCCGCCCACTCCGGCTCACATTTCAAAAATCTTTTATATTTGAGACCAAATTTCCTACAATTTTTTTAGATTTTTAAATCGTGGTGATCAATAAGTCAATTTTTTTAATTATAAATAATTATAAACACTTTTTTTAAATCTAATTAAAAATCTGAGTGCTTTTAAGTATTAGTTCAGTCCAAAATTCTAATCCAAGATGAAGGGTTAGATCCAGGTCGAAATTGTATGGAATGCCTCATATATACATTCGTACATAGTGGTAGTTTTTTTTTTTTCTGAACTGATTCCAACGCGAACGAAAACGGTTATCGAATTAAATATTATTTCGCACGCGATGTGCATATTTTCATTAAAAAAAAATAAATGTCCCAACACAACCTGGAAATGTCCTAGAAATTGTCGTTGAATTGTCTTTGAATTTCGTACGGACTTTGTACTGGACGTCATGCACGGCGTTCTCAGTTATCGTTCTTCATTTTTCTCAACATAAATTTTTCGTTTCAGGCCCATCGCCGAGACCCGCCGTCGCAAAGTCACCGGCTAATTCGGCCGGAAGCGATATACGCTTCAAGCCCTACGACTTGAACAAGTCTACCGCGGTCGCCAATAAGCCGCGCAGTGCCAATGTTAAGGTTCAAAGTTCAGGCCAACGAAATTCACCGAGCAACGGTCCAGCGGAAAATGGGACTGTCGCCCTCGGAAAAAATTATAGGTGTTATATTTGCGAACGATTGTATCCACGAACTCACATGGAGTGGTGAGTTTACCGCAACTTGGCACTGATAGCTTTGTACAGTATTTTTCGATGCTGAAATGTATAAACGCACAGTGAAGACAAGTTTGCACATTTTACAAACCTTTCTTTTTAGTAAGTAACGTGGACTGATCTGTAAACGATATTAATCTAACCTCACGTGTAAATGTTCAGGTTATCGACAAGTCCCGAGGGAATGAATTCACATGCCATGCACTTTCCCTGCCTGCGAGGGATGGCGCGTACCTCGGAGAACGCCTGCATGGATAGTCACGGTCGTGTACTGGCGTGCAGTCACTGTGTCAATCATCTGGGCCAGCAGTGGGAGAGTATGGACGCAGAACGGGTTCCCCTGGAACGCCGTAGGTAAATAACCCGACAGATTAACACGTTCGTAGAACTCGTAAAACGAGCTTCGGGCATCACTTAACATATTTTATTTTCATTTTTTTTTTCCAGATACGATATTCCTAGTCCACATCCAAACGGCGACGTCAATCGTTCGATCGCCACACCGCCGAGTTCGAGTTCCGATCGTACGTTCGGCAGCAATCCCGGCACGTCGAGCAGTTCGATATACTGTTTTCTTTGTGGATTGCACAGCGATCTGACACTGGCGCGTGTCCTCTACGGCCGGCCGCAGGGTAGAAATGCGCCGTTTTTCCCGGAACTGCTGCGCCATCAGTCACCACCGAACGCGGAGCAACTTCGCGAGGACGGCTCCGCTCTCGTATGCACATTTTGTTACCACTCGCTGTTGGCCCAATGGCGAAGATTCGAGTCCCTGACTACCGGACAACAAGTCAATGCACCGGAACGTCAGTACAATACCCACGATTACTGGTGCTACGTCTGCGGTGTGCCGACTTATCGCAAACGGGCGAGAGCGCTGCCGGTGAAGGACTATCCCTTCTTGAGATATCATCGGCAGCCGGAAAAGAGTCTTCTACTGGAGAACGGTGACTTTGCTGTCGTCTGTTTGGACTGCTACGAGACACTGCGTACGCAGAGTTTGGAATACGAAAAGTGGGGTTTGCCCGTCGAGAAACGAGAGTACAACTGGATCGTTCAACCGCCACCGCCCGAGGACAGCCCGGACGCGGCTATCGCCCGATTACCGTCTGGCGAACGTTCAGACAAAGTGGTGAGTCTCACATCTAACGAATTACGAAAATTTCAGCCTGAGATTTTTTACGGCAATTTTTGCGGTAAATTTTGACCGTTTAAATTTGATGAAATGTAAACAGTTTCTAATGTTACGAAAAAAGGTGCAAAGGATTTTATTTGCACAAGGCTTCGTCATTTACTAACATTTTGCGCAGAGCCTCCTCTATCAGAAAGCCAAAATCGATCAACGAAGTTTCTCATAAAGAAAGCTGTGCGCGAAATTTGTAATAAATTAGTTATGTGCGAATCACTTTGCACCTTTTTTTAAGCCCAGATAATGCTTAACGCCACGAACATAATTGCGAAAAGTACTTGAGCAATACCTCAAGTACTTGTGATACTTTGTACTTTGTATTTGAAGTATTTTTTGGTACTTTGCCAACCGCGTAAGTTGCATGAAAATATGTCTTATCGACCGAATAAGTTGGACGAAGCACTACCGGATAAGTCGGATCAGTCTTTTCTGGGAGTTCGTCTATCTGCATGGCGGGAAGACAAAATGCCCCTTTGATTTTGTTACCTGCCTATCAAATCGTTCCTATTCCAAGTTTTTGTACGGGAAGGGAGAGTGGGCAAGTACTAAGGCAGGAAGTGGAGAATCCGACTTATCCGGTCGTGCCTAATTGGCTTGGTCTCCGAGCATGCAACTTAAACGGTCGTCTACGGTATCCTTGAAACAGCTCGCGCGAGGCTCCCGTACGTGAAGGGTTAACCGTAACTTCGTTTCAACGGTGACAAAATCATTTTTTCACTTTCAAAAGATATTCCATGTACAGAACAGCGCACCGTTCAAAGGCCTGATTATTGTAGCTTTTTCTTTTTCAGCCGTATTTTGATATCGTACATTTTTATACAGCGGTAAAAATCCATCACCCGAACTAAATCTTGCCTAAGCACTTTTTTGCCGATTTCGTTCTCAGTTAATGCTCGTTAGTGATTCCGTGATTTCTCTGCTTGCAGGTTCCACCTATACTAACAGTCAGACCAGCGCGGAAGAATTGTTCTCCAAAGGCACCGGAAAAGAAGGCATCTGTAAAGATCCCGGAAAAGGAACAAGGTAAGTGAAAAGCAAAACTTTCGATTCCTCATTTTCAGAAGAATTTTAAAACGCAGAAAGATCGCGCGTGTCGACAACTTTTTTTTTTTTTTGAGAATACCTTGGCGAATAGCCAATAAGCGTTAATCCACAGAGAAGTATAAATCAGACGGTGTTTAACGAGATGACTCGTTAATGACGTCGTTATCTCGCCTATCTGGTCGTACTTCTTCGCTCCGCGTCGCATCGCGAGCGAAGCTCGAAAATTAATGAGCGACGTTCGAACGACTCGGAATCTCGAAGCTCGGAAAGTTTGCACTTTCGCCAATCGACTGCAGCGGCAGTAAATTTTGCAGCTTGCATTGATAATATCGATTCCGTCGATTTACTCGTGCGAACCGATCGAATCGATATTATCGTGAAAAAAATTTCGTCCGTAGACGATTCTTCATCATCGATGTAACTCCGTTTGCACTGACAGTGCCTCATTACGTTTTTTTCCGCGAAAAGCTTGGCCATACCGTCCGATCTCGTGATCGCATACGCGGCTGAAATAGGCGTTCTTATATTCATTTATTTATTACACTCGGTGCGAAAATTGCTGTTTTACGCTGTGGCTGTTTACCCTCATTTTCACACCTTGTGAAGTAGAATTTGGTACGATACTCGTGCGAAAAACTTTCTCTAAACTGGTGTGATTGCAGCACTCGTCAGAAAAAGTTTTACCGCACTGGTATCGTAAATTACTATTATTTCATTTATTTTATTTATGTAATAATACACAAAAAATGCAAGTGTATGAACATAATATACATAATTATGTATTATGCGTGGTTTAGAATATATTTCAGAATTATATTCCACTTTGCTTTCTGTTCAGCGTTTAGTTTTGACACAAATCTGCCAAGCGTTCTTTTGTCATCAAAACGCAGTAAACGTATTCCGCGGACGTAACCGGATGTACCGCTGATAATTACAAAAACCCATTAACAGTCGACAGACGCAAATAGAAGAACGCATAGCTGAGCAGATCTGCATTCGAGAACGCACCCCATTTCTCGTCGACGATTTTTCATCGTCGATGTAACGCTGTTTGTACGAACAGTGTCTCGTTACCTTTTTTTCCGCGAAAAGCTCGGAAATACCGTCCGGCCTCGTGATCTTTATTTCCGAACAAGACAACTTTCCGTCAGACGATTTTCCGTCGTTGATGTAACTTCGTTTGTACGAAAAATATCTCATTACGTTTTTTCCGGGGAAAAGCTCGGAAATACCGTCCGGCCTCGTGATCCCTATTTCTCGTCGACGATTCTTCATCGTCGATGTAAATTCGTTTCTACTGACGGTGGTCACGTTAAATTTTTTCCGCGAAAAGCTCGGGAAATGACGTCCGACCTCCTGATCTTTATTCCCGAACAAGACCAACTTCCCGTTGGCTCTCGAGAATCTTAATTGAATGTTACCGTCGTTACCTGAAGGGCACTTTCTCGAGGCATCTTCCCTCCGGACGATGCCTCGGTCGAGCGGACGAAATTAACTCCGCCAAGTTTTATCCCCGTCGTACTTTGCGTCGTACTTTTTTAAATTAAAAAAGCGTAGTCTATGGGAGCGGCAGCGCGGAAGATATCGGGGAAAAGATGGGAGATTGGCACGAGCCTCGCAGCTTCTCCTCTTTTCCTTTTTTTTTTTTTTTATTCCCTTTGAATCCTCCCTCTCATCTAAACGTACACGAATCTACTCGAGTAAACTTTAGCAGATAGAAAGTTGGAAAATCTTCGGAAAGTCTAATATTTGCCGGAGTCGGAGAGTTGTCCGGCGTATATATTTCATCGCTATCTTCGCCCTACAGGCAGAGCAGAGGGCCAGTGACTCCTGGGGCCACTTTAACCAGTCGTGCTAACGGCTCGTTCGAAGCCCGTGGAGACGGAAAAAAAAAAAGAGAAAGAACTTTCTCGTGAATGATATAAATTCCGTTGCGAAATCGCGCGCCTCTACTCTCTCATCGAGATAATCATCCCGCTTAAATTGTTTCGCTCGTATATCTCCGATCATCCATTTTAATCCGAGTTATTTCTTCTTCTTTTTTTTTTTTTTACCTCCGCGGAATAATTCGTCGAATCACGAAAGGGATTTTTCAACGGGCTGGTTTCTCCCACTTTTTTTTTTTTTCTTCGTCTTTATATCGACGTCCTGCAGAGGCACCGGGGACGAGAAATTATTTCCACTCCAATGCCGGAACGGCATTGACGCGGAGATTCTTTCGCATGTTACCGGCTCTCGCTGAAGAGACGACGAGTCGCTGTCGGGAGAGACTACGGCATTCGGACAATGGAAAAAGAAGGGAGGGGAAAAAAAGTGGCGAAAGGGTGAGAGGCGATGAGGCGGTGAAAAGAATGTTTTTTCATTCCGGGAAACAAAAGAATATTCTGACGTTCAGCGAACAGCGCTCAGACGAGCCCCCCCGATACTTTTTGTTCCCGGGAATTCTTCAACCCTTCTACTCTGTCTGAACTTACTGGCGCTTTTCTATATTTCTTTATCGCGCGATTCATTCGTTTACGCCGCGTCGGTTCCACGAACGGGCGCTTCGACTCAACCGATGAAACGATGTTTTTTTTTTTTTTATGCCTACGTGCTCTCTAAGTGTCAATTACCAAAATGAAATGGGGAACAAGAGAAGCGGTGATTTTTGGCCTCAGATGTTTCTTCGACCCGCTTAATAAATTTATGATACCGTAGTCTGGAGGGTTTCGCGTAAAACTCGGCGTATCGATCGTCTCGGACCCTTCTCGGAAGATGCTCTTCCTCGCAGCACCCTCCGATTCAGCCGAGAATGCTCTTCGGGAATCACCAGCTACTCGAGCTTAATTAGACCTAAGAGGATCGCTCGGCAGTGACTCTGGTGTCTCCCATCGACGGAGTGTCTCGTAAATCTTTGATAATTCATTAATGGCCCCCTTCAGTCATCACAGACACAAATTTCAATTTTATAAATGCGTCACAATAGGGGTTATCTTTTATCGCTGATACTTCGCCTCGGAGACAAATCGTTGCAAACACTTCTGCTCTGGCGGTATTTCATTATAGTCGGGTTCGAAGGAATAAATAAGATTGAGAAAACAAAATAGAAAATTGAAATTTTCATATCGTTTTTTCATCAAAGCTGAAAATTGAAATTTTCATATCGCTTTTTCATAATGTTCCTTTATTCGCAAAGCTTCTTCTATGAGAAAGCATTTTCCGTACTTTTGGCTATGAGGAAGCAATGAAAAATAAAGAAATAAAGAATCACATTTCCAAATAAAAATTCTTCTACTCACATAAGCTTACATTTATTACTGAATCAAATTTTAGTGCAAAAAAAAAACGATATGCCAACTTAGCGTAGCAGGATTAAATGCCCGATGTTGTTCCGACGTTGGATCAGCCAATTGTAAATCGTTCGGTAAAGACGTTGAGGGTAATTGAAATATTCTCAAGAAAATTGCGACTGAGTTAAACAACGAATTGGCGTTTATTAATGTGAATTAATGATCCTTTGAACTGTCTTGACGGCGTATCGCCGAGTGAAAATAAAAAACGAAGCTCTTCGCGTTCGCCTCGACTATTGGCGTTACAAGACCAATCGTTACAAACGCTCCTTCGCTCACCGTATATGATTATAATCGAGTCTGAACGAATAAATGCATGAGATTGAGAAAAACAAGAAAACCATGATAAATCAAATATACAAACTAAAATTTTTCTGCTCGTGTAAATTTACATTTATTACATAATCAAATTTTAGTGCAAAAAAGTATGCCAATTGTGGGTAGCAGGACTAAATACCCGATGTTATTCCGACGTCGATTCAGCTAAACGTAAATTGTTCGGTACAGAGGTCGGGGATAATTGAAATATTCTCAAGAAAATTGCGACCGAGTCAAACAACGAATTGGCGGTATTATTGTGAATAACACGGTTCGCGGAAACTTTGCGTCAATTTATGATCCTTTGAACTGTCTCGAAGACGCGTGTATCGCCGAGTGAAAATAAACGAAGCTCGTTCGCGTTCGCCCCGACTCTTGGCGTCGTCTAGATTTTTCCCTTTTGAGCCTCGGTAGCTGCGCTTTGAGGGACGTCCACGGGCAACGGGATTGAAAGTCGAGACGTGCGCTTACATCGTGGCCAACGAAGCGCCATGAAAGCTCGGCTGTCATCCCCCTCGCCGTGTGCCACCCACACGACCCGTTCACTCTCGCTCTTTCTATTCACGTTTGTGTATGTGTCAAAGCACGAAGTAACTTTAAACCGTCGGGCGGCTCTCGGCGAGTTGGCCTCGACGAGATACATGCACTTTTCGCTTTTCAAACACGGAGTCACACCGCGCTTGTTCCAACAGTGCACCTTCTATCGTAACGGCTCTTTCATTTTTTTTTTTTTTACTTTTTATTTTTTTCTCGCCAACGAACATTTCAACGCGAGCGAGGATTTTTATTTATTTTTATAAAATAAATAATCCTCGACACTCTCGGAGCTGGTTGATTAAAAAGAGAAAATTTCAATGAACATTATTCATGTATTTGGAAAAACGAAAAATGTTAATTGTGCTTTTCGTTTACGATGCATCGGCTGCTTAGAAATTTGTCGGTATTTAATATTTCATATAAACTGTTCGCATAATTTAAAAAAAAAAATCAAATCCTTGCGTCTAAAATATATTCCAGGGGTAATATACAGTAGAGTGGAGTAAAATAGGCAGCCGAGAAAATATATATCGAGGATTTTTTTTTTAACAAATAAATCATCCCCGGCACTCTCGGTGCTGGCTGATTAAAAACAGAAAATTTCAACTAAAATTAGTGAATCTATTTGGAAAAAGGAAAAATGTTGATTGCAATTTTCTTGTACGATGTATCGGCTGATTAGAAATTTTTAATTGACTACAAACCATTCTATTTAAAAATGTTTAATCCCTGCATCTAAAACAACACAATATGAAACATACACTAGACTGGGCTAAAATACCCAGCAGAGAAAAAAAATGTTTCAAAATCTCGATATTTCACTACCACCCTACCCAAGCTTCCTCGAATAAATCGATGCTCCATTCCATAAATAATAATAAAAAAAAAATAAGTACTTCCCGGAAGCCCGCGGAGACGAAGCCCCGGGGGAGCGTTCGGGTGGTTTTGGTCTCGTTGCTTCGTGGGAAGGGGGTACGTAGTCTGGGATCGGTACGAGGGCTCCCAGCGAGTGTACACCAGCTATTATATGCTCGAGGCCCTCGGTGCACGTTGAGGCCGAAGTTGTGCGACGTTTCCTCCGGAGCGTCCGGTGGAGGAACGGGAGAGCACACAGAGCGACGGAGCAGGCACCGGAGCGGAGTTTGGAGTGCGGAGCGTGAGTGAGGGCCGACGAACGGGAACGACACCGGGGGTGAGCCCGGAATGCCCGCAGCGTGACACCGCATTGCGCCCACTTACCAACCCGTCCGACACCTAAATTCGAATTAGGGAGAGCCCCGGCTCGACACTCTCGTCAACTCGCCCCGGCGATCCCTCGCTCCCTCGGGTCTCGTTTCGCGCTCAATGTTCACCCTGTCGTTTGCACCCCCCCCCCCCCGTCCCTACCGAGCAAGCTCGGCAACCCTCCTACAACGGGGCGGCCGCAGCAGCGGCAGTTCTTACATCGATGGCGTGCGGCCTCGAACCGGTCGTTTCCTCTTCTCCCTCGGGAATCGATATCAACGTCATCAGCTATGCCCTCACTCCCACCCCGTCCGAGGAGACGAAGCCCCGCCGTGGCCTCTCCTCCCTTACTCTCGAAACAGGCAGGCACACTGCCAGCTTTTTCACAAACTTTTTTTCTTTTTTTTTTTTCTTCTTTCCTTCTCTCGGCTCACCGCCGGAGACCGGATGTACGGCGAGGGTGTCGGAGGATATCGATCACCCCGCCGGCCGTTCAACGACGATGCGCATCATCGGTGTGTCACGATAGAATTATAAGCTGCCGCTCCTGCTGCTTGACGCGGCGGGCAAGTGAAATCGATAGGCCGGAAGTATTTATCCAGGCCGATGAATTATTCATACCGATGTTGTAAATCGTCCGGGATTTAACGCATTTGTCAATTAGCCGACGCTGATTAAATCTGTCGGTGAGTTTAACGATTTTTTTTTTTTTAGATTCTTCGAACGTGTCATTCGCTTTCGAGGCGGTTGGTCGAGGAGGGTTATTGATTTTTTTTTTTTTTACTATTAAGGCGATTAATTTTGGATTTCGCAAATCTATACCGGAAGTGCACCGCTCGCTCGCTGGTTTTAATTCGACCGACGGTCGATACCAATAAATTACTGAAGAAAATGAATCTAGGTTCTCGAGCGGTGAAAAAATTGAGAAAATAAAGCAAACGGCGAATCATCGGGTTGTGATTTTAATTAACCGAACTCTCGTTTCCCAATTTCCGCGAGGAAGTTCGAGAGGGGCCGATCGGGAATTGGGTGGGAAACGGTTTCATCAAACGCCTCTCGTGTGATATTTACATTTGGATGCCTCGTAGGGGTCCCGATGTTTTTTTTACATCCTTCGAGCGGGTCATTCGCTTGCGACGCGGTTGGCCGGGGAGGGTCGATAATTTTTTTTTTTTTAAGGAACGGAACGTAATTAACTTTGGATTTCGCAAGTCTATTCCGGAAGTTCATCCGCGATCTTCAATGCGACCGCCGGTCGAACTACAAAAAAAAATTACTCAAAAAAATGAAAAGTAGGTTTTTGGGGGGTGAAAAATAAAAAAAAAAGCAAACGACGAATCAGCGGGGTGTGATTTTAATTAACCGACCTCTCGTTTCCGCATTTCCGCGAGGAACGACTGGAGGGGCCGTTCTCGCAATTGCGTGGGAACCGGTTTCATCAAATGCCTCTCGTGCGATATTTACATTTTGATGCCTCGGAGGGTTAATACTTACAGCGCCGACGCCGCTATACCGCCCACTGCCGGTACCGCTACCGGGGCACCGGGAATCCACCCTCTTAACGCCGACGCGCCAACCTCCCTCTATATACGCCACTCCGCTTCGGCCACCGTCGCACCTCCCCTTTGGTGTGCCGGTGTTAATAATTAACCACCTACTGTGCGAGAGCCCCGAGCCGAGCTAGTGAGCTTGCGCCAGCTACTCCGCGGAAACTATCACGGTCTGTTTCACCCGGAGTGCCATTCAAAAACCCTCCCTCCCACCCTCCGAGCTCGGATATGCCCCCTCGGCCACAGCGAATTTATTCGAATAATAATATTTATACCACTGTGGCTTATTTTCACTTCAACGTCAAGTGGCTCTCCCATTTGCGGTTGTTTTTTTTTCTCCGACTTTCGCCTCGAACGAGACCATTTTAATACCTTCCATGGACCCCCCAATTATTCGAATTCCACATTTCGACTGCCACAACATTTTTTTAACCGTGCACCTCGTGTATCATTTTTTGTACCAACTCATGACTGGGGTAGATAAAGATCCCACGCAATTCTTTTACGTATAATAAAGGTGCTATGAGCAGGAAATGAAGTTTTCCGCACATGAATCTCTTCGTTTGTAATAAGAAAGAGAATGACATACAGCAAATTTTATTTTATTAAAATTTAGGGGATGGAAATCGCATGTAAAACCCAAAATGTAACGAAAATTGGCAAAGTCGAATTTTTGCTTTCTTACAAAAAATCTATGTTTTGAAGAAAAAAATGGTCAAGATTTTAATGAAAACGTGTTCAGAATGTTCCAGAACATCGAGAAATCCCATTTTAAAAAAATGTCCGCGCGCGCGCGCGCGCGCGCGCGTGTGTGTGTGTGTGTGTGTGTGTGTGTGTGTGTGTGTGTGTGTGTGCGTGCGTGTGTGTGTGTGAATCAAAACTACAACTCGATAATGCCTCGACCGATCAAGCTAAAATGCCTCACACAGTATGTGTAGTCAATAGTCAATCTGTTTCTTCAAAATTTTGTTAAATAATGTACAATTTTTTTTGTAAGTGATTTTTTTTATATCGTCGCGTGATTTTCCACCCCATACATGAGTTCAGGGTTGATTAACGCCCTTTATTTATCAACCTTTCAACGAACTCATTACATAAAATCCAATGAATTCAGCTGCTCACGGGTTTATCACGATAATAGTCCGCGGTAAACGTATCCATCGATTTTCTTTCAAGGGCCGGTTTCACCGGCGAAGAAACTGCCGGTCTCGACAAAAGGGTCGACGGAGCGTGTTTAAAAAAAATTAGCACCGGTGAGCGTGCTGCAGGGTCTCGAAACAGCGTGCACCGAGGTACGGAATGGCACATGTGTGTTTCTGGCTCGTGGAACGGCATCAAATAATTTTTCATAAAATTAAATATGAATTACTCCTCAAAGGGTTGACGCGAAATTTGAAAAAAAAAAAAAAAAAAAAAAAAAAAAATACAAACGAAATATATATATATTAAATTGTCCAACGGAGCGTGAGTGCCAATTAGGCAGCAGGATCCGCGCAATTCCGAGGGAACGTGCGGGGCGAGTCACCCGGCCGGCTCTCGCCCGTGATAAAAATAATACAGCTTATTAGCCGCGGCGCGCGCGAGAGAGGGTTGGGCATGAGCCACTGACAAACGACGAAACAGGGTGTTGGGTTCGTCCCGGTGGTTGGCAAAGTGCTGCCGAGCGAGCGAAAGAATAAAGGGGTTGCGGATGGCGAACGGAGTGCGCTCGGGCGGGGGCGGCGGAGGGTGGCGGTACAGTGGTGTAATGGCTGGAGGCTTGTGGGCTCGCCGAGAGGCGGTCTGCCATTCCGCGGCGGCGGGGGTGAGGAGGGAAACTTCTCTGTCGCCGCCGGCACGCATTGATTTTGCCCGACAGACAGCCGCCTGTTGGGCTCTCTCCGTGCGCCTCTGCCCATCTGACTCCTGGCGAATCGGGCCGAAGCTCTCCGTCTCCGAAAACGCGGCAGGGAAGGAGGACGTCGCGTGACCTTCGCTCATCGCCGTCGTTATCGTCGGGTCGGGGCGGAGCTCGCGGACAAATGCCCACGATAAAATTACCCACCCCAAAATTACACGTCCGAAAAAAGAAAATTCATGAATATATGATGTTTTTTAAAATTTATGTACGGCAGAACCAAGTTTATACGAGGTAATGTGGGGAGAGCGTACGTCGGATAAGTGAAATCTCGGACAACACGGATAACATACACAATTCAAACTTGTACTACTATTATATAGTTAAAAAAAAAATGAAATCCCATTTCATAAAAACATTAACTTTATTAGTGAATCAAGTTTTTTTTTTTTAATAATTTTTATTTGATTAATTAACATTAATTTCATATAAACATAAACCGTTGAATCAAGAATCAGAACTGTTGTATTTGGAGCTTGCAATGCAAAGACGCAGCAAACGCGCGGGTGCAACAAAGCCACTGTTACGGACCGCTCCGCGTTTTCCGAATTATCCGAGCCTACACAGTAAAAAAGATTGTACTTTTTACAACAACTTATTGTCCACAAACGTCCACAATTTTTTATATGTTAATTTTCTAGTTTTATAAACAAAAGCACAAACCAAATTGTACTTTTTTTTGTAAAATTGTCAATGACACGGGAAATAAAAAGACAGGTTCGTATATTCAAATAACTGACAAACGAGTTTGTCACTTATTTAACAAAATTATTTTTACGAAATTTCGAATTCCTATTTTACGAAATTATTTTTTTACCGTGTACCGCTCGGTTAATCGAAGGTCGTATAAGTGACGTTCTACTGTACATATTTTTTTATACTGCAACTTGGGCGGTGTAAATTTGTGAGAGTTTCTCTGAATTATTAGAGGAAGAAAAAAGTCGCCGTTACCGCGATGAAGCGCGCGAGGGCGAGAGGAGAAGAGCGCAAAGGGCGAAGAGGCCGCGAAGCGCCGAAGAAGGGCGCGTGCCGCTCGGCCGCCAGATGGTCCCGTGTGAACGAGGGAGAGATAGAGATGGAAATATTTTACTCCCCGGCACTCGAGTTCTCGGTTCTCTTTCGTTCGTCGCACACGGGTCGCCGTGGAGTTTTACCCCCGTTGCGAGCGGGAGAGGGCTTATGCAACAGCGCCCGATCGCAGAGACGCGGGAGAAGCCCACGAATGGGAGGAAGTCAGAAGGCGGTGGCGGCAATGGCTGCGACGAAAATGAGACCAGCCTCGGGGAGAGGACAGCTGCGTCCTGCATTTCAGTTTTTTTTTTTCCTTCCATTTTTTTTTTAAATCATCGAGCAGCCTCCCGAGTGCCGACTCGCTCTCGGAGGAATAATACTCTCTTCCGGTTTACTTTCCGGTCGGTATTTATTTATACCCTCGGTGAATTGTTTTATTTAGTCATCCGATAACGTTGCTTTTATCTGTAACGCAAAGCGGATGTTATACGTGGCGAAACAGTAAGAGATTGGTTAAAAGAATTCATCGACCGATAGTGCTCGCATAAAAAAAACATGAACAAAAATGTATCAACTCGTTGACATGTGTAATTTATTTATTTACTTTATAAATAACGGACTGGTTCCAATTACAAGGAAGACGGGACACCCGTCGTCCAGTGAACAATGCGAGAGAGATTCGTCGCTTATAAATTGCACAAAATTCACACTAGTGTATAAAAAAAAAATTGCGATTAATTTTATTCAATTTATTATACCGAATGTATTTATTGGAATTCTCTTTCTTACTTTTTGTACAATATCCTAAAGACATTATTGCCGACGAGTAATGGTGAGCGCGTGCCTAGATATTGAGAAAAAAAAAGAAACAAAAAACAAAATGAGAATCGAGGACTATAGAGAAGCTCCGGTAGCCCGTGCCGGTACACCCCACCCCTCGTTTCTCTCGTATCCCCTCTCCCGCGGCGGACTCGGCGCGATGGCAGTCACAGCAAAGGGGAGAAGCGAGATCGCCGGCGACGGAGAGACGTTGTACAATGCACGGGGCGCGGAGAGAGAGCGAGCGAACGAGCTCGGCGGTGGGGCAAGCGAAGCGTGGCTGAGGGGCTTCGTCCTCAGTCGAGTGTCAAGCGTCGAGGAAATCGCATCACGTCGCTTGGTTCCTCATCGAGCGCACGCGCAAATTCTCTCGCTCGGTGCGATGACAACGTAGAGTAGAAGAGTGTCGGAGAGAGTGAACGAGAGAGTGTGACAGTGAACAAGGCAGTGAGAGAAAGACAGTGGACAGATAGATGTATAGACATAGCCGAGAGGGGCGCGCGAAAAACCACCCTTGACTGTTTGCGCATGCGCAAACTCCGCCAACCGCCCCCTCTATCGCAGCTTTGTCTATTCCGCGTGCCCCCTCCCTCCCAGCCGTGGCAAACGAGCGAACGTCGTTTTAACGGACAACTTCTCTCGGCAGTCCCGGCTCGCTGGTACCATAAGGCGCGTCGATTTTTTTTTTTCACCGTCTCTAGAAACTATCGACGATTGACAATGAAACGCGCGAGTTTTATTCGGGCACCTCCGTCGTGCCGACGGCTTATCGGGTGAATGAGATAAATACTTTTAAAAAAACAAGAACAGTCGAGACGAGAGTGAACAACTACAGTGCGCACTTGTGAGTGTGTGTACGCTTCGTTCGGTGTGCTCGGTGCATCTCTCCGAAGTAGTTGGATTTCTAACCTCCAGAAAAACACGGGTCGGACGCGCAGATCACACGAGGATATTCGTTTGGCTCGATATGCCGATTGTTTGAGAGTCTAGTGTGGTGAAATAAAGTGTCGTGGAAGTGTGTTGGGTTTGTCAAACGTACGGATAATTGAATTGCACGTCAAGGCTGAACCTCGCGCTGTTTGGACGACCAAACCGCCCGACGTTGTGAATATAGCAACGGATCAATTTCGCGTTCGTGTGTTCGGTGAATTTTAAGTTTTTCGGTTATTTTCTTTTCTCTTCTTTCAATTCGCGAAGTAAAAGTTTATTTGGTCGACGATAGAACTCGGCGGTGTAGTGTAGAGCAATAACGACAGCGGTGAATAATTAAACGGCGAAGAAAATTGCTGTCTCGTAGCCGGCCTGCGCACATTTATCCTGTGGCGCGATCGTGCGCGCCGTATCGAGTCGGAACGCCGAGCGGATAACTGTGCGACGTGACGAGGGGCAAGGATAAACGGCGCGAGGGACTCGCCATGTCCCCGACCCCTTTAACGATTATACTCGACGGCGTCTCGTAGTTTTTGGCTGAGTCCGAGCGTCGCGTCGAGTGCACGCCATCGAACGACGAGAGAAAGTTTAACGAAAGGAAGATAATTAAAATAAATAAGTATAATTGTTTCGGTGCGGCGGAAGATCGAAAATGGATTTTCGGGCGCCACATCCGCTCGTTCACCCCTCGCACGCGGGACATCCCTACTACTATCCAGGTACTGAGGAATTAAAATAACATGCATTGTTTTTAATATCGCCGTTATTATTTTTTGTCGAAATCGACGCGGACAAATTTTTCTTTTTTTTTTTTACGTCAAGGCTACGTTAAATGCCGCGTTCGATAATAAAAACTGATGCTTTCTTTTTTCAACGGTGCTGAAACTTTAGCGTTCGAAGGAAATAGGAGCCCTTGTAGAATTTACAGACGGCAATGACATTCTATTTGCGTTGGACAATAAAGCTTCATCACCCTTGAATAAAAATAGCATTACAGTTTTTATTCCCGACTGGGTTGAGGGACGGGCGGAAGATGGGGTGTTTCACATCGCCTTAAACGAACAATAGGCACGTGTTCCATTTTCTTCGTCTTATGGACAATAATAGTAATAATAATAATTCACAGGACTTATCCTTAAGTTCTGTTCTCCTGTCCTGTTAAGTCCTGTAATTCTCCGATCCTACATTTTCCCGCTATGAATCTTTTTGTTGTTTGTTTTATACAAATTTTCGAATAACACAAAATACTTATTCGTCGCTCGGTGCGGAAATGGCCACTTTTCCGCCCGCTTCGCGTGCGTAAAACGGCACCTTGCGATGAAAAATTTCGTACATCCCTCGTGCGAAACACTTTCTTTTACTCGTGTGATTACAGCATTCGCCTTCGGCTCGTGCTGCAAACTCGCATTCGTTAAAAAAACGTTTTTCGCCCTCGTGGAGTAATGTACTATTTTGCAACATAATATAAAAATAGAAGTGGCGTAATCCAATTGAATGATGCATCTGTGCGTTCGATTTTCCGCAGATATTAGTTACATACCGCGTCGGGACGTTATCGAGTTTTTCTTCTTCTCATTATAAATAACCATTAGCCGGAAACATCGGCTGACTGTGTGACGTGTTTTGTAATCCTCGCGTTCCATTTTCTTCGTCTTATATTCTATCTATGTACTGGTCGTCCCAACTCCTACATTGTTCAGCATGAACATAAACATTTTTTTGATAAAAAATGTTGAATAGCATAAAATACTTTTTTTTGTCACATAATATAAAAAATAGATGTGGCGTAATGGAATTGAATGATGCCTCTGCGCGTTCGATTTACCGACGATATTATTCATACACCGCGTCGAGATTATTTTTCTCATTATAAATAACCATTAACCGGAAACATTGCCCGACTGTGTGTCGTGGTTTGTAATCCTCGTGTTCCATTTTTTCTTCGTCTGATATTCCATTATACTCCATTATATTCTTCTTTCCAACCCCTACATTTTTCCACCATAAATAACATATTTTTAAAATGTAAATGTGCGAATAACACAAAATACTTTTTCGCCATATAATATAAAGATAGAAGTGGCGTAATGGTATTGAATGATGCCCTTATGCGTTCGATTTACTAAAGATATTATTTATATATCGCGTCGTGAAGTTGTCGAGTTTCTTTTAGTTTCTCATTATAAATAACGATTTGTGTGTCGCGCTTTGTAATCCTGGTGTTACATTTTCTTCGTTTTATATTCCATCTATATATTCTTCGACCCAACCTCTACATTTTTCGACCATGCATTTTTTTTTTATTACGCGTTTTCGAATAGTACAAAACACTCTTCTGCCACGTTACATAAAAATAGAAGTGGCGTAATGGAATTGAATGATGCCTCTATGCGTTCGATTTACCGAAGATATTATTTTTATACCGCGTTGTGAAGTTACCGAGTTTTTTTTCTCGTTATGAATAACCATTTATCCGGAAACATTGTCCGACTGTGTGTCGTGCTTTGTAATCGTCGTGTTCCATTTTTTTCGTCTTATATTCCATTATACTCCATTATATTCTTCTTCCCAACCCTTACAATTTCCCACCATGAATAATATATGATTTAATGTAAATGTGCGAATAACACAAAATACTTTTTCGCCACATAATATAAAAATAGAAATGGCGGAATCAAATGCTGCCTCTATGCGTTCGATTTACTAAAGGTATTATTTACATATTGCGTCGTGAAGTTACCGAGTTTTCTTCAGTTTCTCATTATAAATAACGATTAACCGGAAACATCGACCGATTTGTGTGTCCTGCTTTGTAATCCTGGTATTACATTTTCTTCGTCTTACATTCCATCTGTATATTTTTCGTCCTGACCCCCGCATTTTTCGACCATGCATTTTTTTTATTTAATACAAATTTTCGAATAATACAAAATACTCTTTTGCCACGCAACATAAAAATAGAAGTGTCGTAATGGAATTGCATGATGCATCTATGCGTTCGATTTACCGAAGATATTATTTTTATACCGCGTGGTGAATTTACCGAGTTTTTTTTTTTTTTTTTTATAACCATTATCCGGAAACACTGTCCGAGTGTGTGTTGTGCTTTGTAATCCTCGATACGTCCCGCTGAATCGTTCTCGTTCCATGTCCTTCGTCCGCGTTCGCCGTTGTTCCCTTTCATTCGCGACTTTATTCCGCGAGTGCGCGATAAAACGCGCGCGCTTCGCCATCCGCGCGAAGCAAAGAGCGAGATACAGAGCTGACAGAAACGCCCTCGAGACCGTTTTAATGCCCGGCGAATCCGACGGCGGATATCGAGTATCGTTGGGCGCGACCTCGCGAGTCTTTCCGCAGCGGTGTCTGCCGAACCCACCCGGCTCCACGAGCCATCCACGTTAGCCGCCGCACTCACGACAAATTAATTTTCTCGCGTTCCCGTTGCGCTGGGCCGTGAACGGCCCGCACAGCGGCCGCGAAAGAACCACTTTGCGAACGTACTTCCGCCACTCGGATCGCTGGCTCGTTCGGACGTCGTCCAACTTCAAAAAGATTATACCCACCTACAGTTTTTAATTAGTCGTCCGTCAGGTTTTTTTTTTTTTTTTTCTTATTTAATTTTTTTTTTATTTTTCCTCTTTTAAGTTCTTCCGTGAGACGTTCGGGCATTAATATTCATTTTGGCGTCTTTTGAATTAAAAAATAAAAATTATTTTCTATCCGTGACGCTTTGAGTTGTTGATAAAACTTTTGATTAACGAGACTTTGAATACCGTCGCGGATGAGACGAATATCTCAGCGACGTCGAAAGCGGAGAGTTGACTCGGGGAAAATATTTTTCTCATCAGATTTCTTGTAAAATGTTCGATAATTTTTAGCACATTTGTCGCGTGACTAAAACCAGTTGGACGTATTTTTTTTTTTCTTTATTCTGATATAATTTCTTTCGTAAGACGTTTAAGACATTAATCTTAATTTCGGCTTGTTTGAATTAAAAAAAAAAAATTAAATAATCATTTTCCGTCCTAATCGGGTAATCATAATCCATGGCACTTTGGGTTGGTAAGAAAATGTTTTTGCTTAACGGGACTTTGAAAACTCGGGGAAAAAATGTTTTCATTGCATGTCAGGCGCGTTAGAATTTTCGTAAACTGTTCGATAATTTTTTGCACGTTTGTCGCGTGACTAATGTCGTGGGACTTATTTTTTTTTTCTTGCTATCGAGTGTCGAGGATACTTTTTCGTAGTCTTATATTTAATTTATATAATAGAATCTATGTTTCGAAAGTTCACCCGCTCGGGCACTGTTCGTGGACTCGCGCAGTACGTGCGTTATAAGTACGAGTATTCACGTGTACGAGTGAAACGTGAAATTTGTTTACGGGCATATCAATGTGCGAACTACGTATGAAAACTTGTAGATCGCGTGACTGAATTCCGAAGGGCGTATTTGATGTGTACAGACAGAATATGCGACTTTATTTTAGTCACGCGATAGCCTTTTTTTCTCTCCATGTAGGTTGATCGATGGTAAATGGAGAACACTTTAGTATTCATTGAAAAGCCGACCGAGTGCATAATAATCGTCGATCGTCGACGAGACTTCTCAACTGCGGAGAAACAACGGTTCCGCTGTATTAACCCGCATACGAGTGTGTGTAGCGCCGTCAGCACATAAAATGCTTATGTACGACGACGTAACCACATAAAACAGTCAACGTGTTATTCTCTCAAAAAAAAAAAAAAAAAAAATCAAAATAAGAAAATAAAATAATTAATGTCAATTACTCACAACTTGCCGTGAATAATTTAATTCACCGCATGAAACGTACATATCGTTGTTTACTGCATTCTAGGAAAAACTTGAATGCATTTAATAATAATAATAATAATAATAATAATTTGCAGTATTTGTTACTGACCGAAACTGTTTCGCATGGTCTTAAGCAAGCGCCGCGCTCCCGAGATTAGAGGGTCGGAGTCGTAAATCTGTTGTCGCACGAAAAGCTGCCGGGCAATCACTGGTGAGTGGTCGATTTTACGACCGCGGCTCAATGCAGGCCGCGCATTAGGTGTTTATTTATACTGTTGGATTTTTTTTTTTTTTTTTCTACTCGGGCGACAAGGTCCCGTGTATCGTGTTTTAAAAGGTTCCGAATTAACGGCTAATTAAAATGATAATCGCGCCGCGGGTGGGTCGCACGTGGACGGGAGCCCCGCAATTACGGCTTTTATTAATAAGGGGAGCACGAAGATGACTGGCATTAGCACCGCACTTGGGTCACTTAACCCGGGCCCCGGTTTATACGGCCACCGGTTAATCCGCTCGCGAAGCCCTGCCCGGCGATTAAGCGGTCATACCGTAGCCAACTCCGGAGAACGGGAAACCGAGAAAACACGTAAGGTAAACTGCACAGTTGTTCGTTTACCTACCAGTTAGTCGCCTATCGTACCATACGAGATAACACAAAACTTAAAATACAATATTTATCGACTATGGAAAGAAAACCTTATTGTCAGACAGTTTCAAGTCTACAAGCGGTTTGCCGTACAGAATTCTCGTATTTTCACATTTTGCTAACGGTGACAAATTTTTTGGAAATTTAATATTGTGACGCTTTTCACTGTCAGCAAGGTATTTTTAAAAATTAAAGGTATGTAGCCGAAGGTTTATTTTATTCGAAAATTTACCTAAATTCGGGTTATCTACCAGTTAGTCGCCTATCGCAACATACGAGATAACACAAAACTTAAAATACAATATTTATCGACAATGGACAGACAATTTTACGTCAGCAAGTTTTAAGTCTACAAGGGGTTTGTTTCGCACGATTATCGTATTCTTAAATTTTGCTGAACGGTTACAAATTTTTTGAAAATTTAATATTGTAAGGATTTCCACTGTCAGCACGGTATTTTTTTTAAACTAAAGGTATCTAGTCGAAGATACATTTTGGCCGAAAATTTTTCATAAAACCGACCGATTCGAACCGCCTCTGAGAGTTTTCACTGTAGCATTATCATGATACGAGGATTCGACTAAAAATTCAAGATAGAAGTATGCTATCTTGAATACTTCTGTTATCAAATTAATACAGAACAGAAGTATGCTATCTTGAATACTTCTGTTATCAAATTAATACAGAACAGAAGTATGCTATCTTGAATACTTCTGTTATCAAATTCTCTTTATCGGCGCCCGGTGCGCAACCCCCGAACGAGCTTACGGATAAGTATGCAAAGCTTGCTGCATAGCATTCGTTCGGTACAGAGTCCTCGACCTCGACGATGTACTGTCAAAGTAAAAAAAAAAAATGTGAGGTTGAAACGCTTTTACCGATTTCCGGAAAATTGTTCGAGCGTCACGAGATTCCGAGACCAGGAGGCGAAAACGTGAGAGGAAACCGAGTACCGAGTGGGACCGGAAGGCGGCTACCGCGCCGCGAAAGAATGGCCAGTTCCGGCGACGTTTCTCTCGCCAGCCTCCTTTCTTCGTAGTTTCTTTTCTTTTTTTTTTCTTATTACTTCTCTTCCTCACCCTCGCATCTCGGGCCGGAATGGTCCCTCAGGTTACCATCTCTGGCATTCCTTTCGCTCGTCTCGATCAAAGGAGACCTCTTCCCTCGTTTTCCTCGACATTTTTCCCCACCAAGAAATCTCCAAACGCTCGCACCGCCCAACCTCCTGTTTGTATTTCCGTTCTCTCCCTTTTGTTTCCTCCCCCCGCGCCAATTTCCTCACTCACGAGGTTTTCAAAAGAGTCGCGAAATAGAGATAGGATTGTCGGACCCAACCGGTACACATTGTCTTCGGTTTTGTCCACTGCCGGGATAGTGGCTCTTCGAGCATTCAACAAGTGTTCCTCCGATAACCGTAAACGTCATTACTCATGCCAGAAGCTTCCAGCAACACAGTGGCATTCTACGTCGTCTACTGCTACGCGAACAATTCGGTTTTTATTAACTTGTCGTCGCAGCTAGTTTTTTCGCCCAACAAGTCAGTTTTTTGCCCCAACAAATTAATTTTCTGCCCCAACAAATTAGTTGTTAACTGTCTACGATGTCTACTGGTATGCAAACAATTAAGTTTTTATTAACTTGTTGTCGCAGCTCAATTTTTGATCCCTCACTTAGTTTTTTTGGTCCAACAAATTAGTTTTTTGCTCCAACAAATTAGTTTTTGTGGTCCAACAAATTCGTTTTTTGTCCCAACAAACTAGTTGATTGGCGAGCAACTAATTGGTCCGGTAAACCAACTAATATTTCAGCCCAACGAACCATATTATCGATTGGCAACGAGCTGATTGGTTAGGGTCAATCGACTGATTGGTTGGATCAACCGATAAATTGCCTGGCTCGACCAACTGAATCGCCGGAGCTTATTTGATCACTCAAGCTGCTCGGGACAACCAGTACTTCATCTCCAGGTGTTATTACCGTTGAGGATGATATTTTATTTATCGCGTTGAGTTCATTAAGCCGGTAGCTGGAGCCCGCTATGGCAAATGATGTCGCGGGCTCTCCCGCTGATGGGGAAGGGGGAAGCGAGAGATTTATCGTTTTTCTCGGTAGTCGGGACAGTCGGCAGAGTTCGCGTCGCGTAATCACGTTTCGTCCCGACGAGAGAACCGCGCGCGGAATCTGCGCTGAAGCTTCGCACTCCGCCGGTGATTAAATTCACTTGAATTACACGAGATCCACGTGGGGTTCCTAACAGCATCGGCTAACTTCTCTAATTTTCCCACATACTCCGAGAGCCACGTAGGTTTCCACATTCGTCTAATCCACGCTAATCGGCCGGAGAGATTCGCCCCGAAACGCGCGAGGCAAATCCTCAGAGTTAATTTACGCAGACGAGTTACGCAGCTCGCGAAATCCATTAGAGCCACTTTTCCATTAACTCCCGCTGACTCCCGATACATTACGAACTCTCGCACAGGTCGGGACGGAGTCCCCCCCCCCCCCCCCCCCCCCCCGGACGCTGAAGTAACAATTGGATTTATTCTACATACGACGCCACTTCGTCCTGACCCTACAACCTGCCTCGGACGGAATTAAATTCGGGTCTATTGCGGATTCCGAGCGGAATTCACAATGTTTCTCTGTGACGTAACGCACGGTTTGAATCATCAAACTGGAAATCAGATGTCAAGGAGGAAAATTTGAAAAATTTCTTTTTGACGTCACTTCCGATTTCAACGTTTCACTTTTCGACCGGAAGTGACGTCATACCGGAAATACACGACTTCCGGTTTGAAAATTTCACTTTTCAACCGCCGGTGACGTAATACCGGAAATACGTGACGTTCGGTTTGAAAATTTCACTTTTCAACCGGAAGTGACGTCATACCGGAAATACGTGACTTTCGGTTTGAAAATTTCACTTTTCAACCGGAAGTGACGTCATACAGGAAATACTTGACTTCCGGTTTGAAAATTTCACTTTTCAACCGGAAGTGACGTCATACCGGAAACACACGACCTCCCGTTTCAGAATCTCATTTTCTGAAGTAGGTGGTAAAATTTGAGACCCATATTGTGAATGTTTCACAACTCGTCGATCCATCCATCCAGCAGCATCCAAATAAGATTGGCCAGGTATAAAAATATCAGGAACATAAATATCGATAAAAATCTTACTGTCTATATTTCTCCTCCGTCGCGTACAAAAAGTGCATCGGCAGAATAGCGGTCCCGTCGTAAATACCTCGCTCCGCCGTCGAGCGAATGCAGTCCAGTCGAGAAGGTATATATCGGCTCTCGAGCCGGTGAGGAAGACGGCCGTCCGGCAGCCGTAACGAAGTGGAACGGTCAGTAAAAACGAGCCGTGGACAATTAGGGAAGACAGAAGGGTGCGGCATGCGATCTCTCGCGAAAAAGAAAAAGAGGAAACGAAAAAAAGAAGGAAAAAAAAATGTTAAAAAGTAAAAACACGAGACAAAATGAGAAGGTCGGTCCGTCGGCTTGTAAAACGCGCGCCAGTTCTGATAAAGTCCATTACGAGGCAGGTTCCCTCTTCCCACCGTCCGCTCACACGTACATCGGTGCTCGGTGGACTCCGCGAGCATTCGCGCTGTCGGCGACTTTCCCCGTCGCCGTTCCTACGTTCCCAACCAGCCGGCCTCCTCGCTCGGCGAAACACGCGCCAACCCAACAGTGCCGACCGAATTCGCATTCCGTTTCTTCTCGCGCATCCAGCGCCGCCTCTCCGGATCATCGCGCGCAACCACTCGCATCTTCCCGTTTATTTATTTATGTTTATTTTACCGTCGGGTCTGTGCATCCGCCGGATGATGCTCGGCTACCTGCCGCGGGACCGAGTATCACCGGCGCTCCTCACCTATTCTCCGACTCCGGTCTTTATCCCCTTTCATGCTCCGTTCGCGATACACCGTCTCGGTCCCGCCCGTTCTTGAAAGCCGCCCTCCTCCACCCCGTCGTCGTCGAGTCGCTCTTTTTTCTTTTTTCTTTTTTTTTTTCTTTCGCTTCCTCTTCTTTTTCCTTTGAGCTCCATCTCACCCTCGGGCATCGTCTCTTCTCTCGCGCGGCCTCACGGCGATCCCTCGCTCGCTCTCCCCCGGCCACTAAATAATTGCGAGCTCCCAGGCAACGTTACTTTTTCTTCTTCCTGTCCCGCCACGCTCGACAAAGGGCTGTTTGAACAACCCTTTGTGCTACCCGTCTCGAGCCCTTCTGCTCCGCATGAAATGACCGGCTCTTCCCGCTCATCGGAGTCCTCCTCGCCCGGCTCTTTCCTCTCTTCGCTCTCTCCCTCTCTCCCTCCCGTCGTTCGCCGGCCCGTTCGCTCCTCTTCCACCTCCTCGGCCATCCTCGCCGTCGGGGATACCTTCGGACCCGCCGCTCGTACACGTGCGCACGCGTCCGAAAACCCGTCCAACGCAGTCCCGGCTCTCGCGCTCGTGTCGTACCCGCTGCGCCCACCCTTTGTGTCTCGGGCTTCCACGCTATTTACAAGCACCATTCAGCATCTGTCGACCCTGGAGTTCGAAACTTCCCTCTTCGCGCTCCCGTTGCCCCGTGACTTTCTCGCTGCCGTTCGAGGAAGCTTTTTTTTTTATTGTCAGCGGCTACGATCTGTGGGTCTGAAAATTTACCGGGTGGAAAATTCTTCCTAAATACCTCGGCAAATCGGTGCGCCCCGGTTGGCAAACTTTGCTGGCAGAGACTCGTAATTCTCGGACGATTTCGCACGTCCCGAAAGGCATGCAACGACTTGCTGTTACACCCGGAAAAATGATTTTTAGTTTATATTGAAATAAAGTATTTTATAGTAAAATAAAAATATAAGCAAATGAATATTTAATTTTATTAAACAAAGATTTATTTGCGGGTGCCCGTCGAATAAATTATTTTTTGGGGTGTATTCAAGATTCCCTAGCTACGTCAAGTCTTCCCTTTCAATACATCTTTTAGGTATGAATGGAATAAACAATTATGAAAAAAAAAGTTGTGAACATTTTGAGTGATCCTTGAACGAAAACGTTCTGTAAGAATTTTTTTTCACGGAAGTCCTTTGATTTGTCGCGGCTTTGCATTGAGAGACTGCGAGAGAGGAGATGCAAGACCGCGACGAATTAAAGGACTTTCATCGCGTGACACGCAATGGGAATGAATGACCATTAGCCCAGGACGCCTTTTTTCGTCTTCCTTTCATCAGCATCAATTTGAAGGTCTGAAAATGCCACGGTATAAAATTTTGTCTAAATCCCGTGGCGAATCGCTGCGCCCCGGTTAGCGAATTCGGCTGGCCGAGGCTCGCGATTCTCGGACGGTTTTTCACACCCTCAAAAGCATCGCTAAAACTGCTGTTACACCCAGAAAAAAAATTTATTTGACCGCCACCGTTTATTTGGTTTGAGTAAAATATTTATTTGATTTAAATAAATATTTATTTCGTTTGAGTAACTATTTACACTGTAAAAAAATTTGTTTGAATATTAATGAACAGTATTGGAAGCTTTTTTACATAAACCGTTTCTGAAATTTCAAACACATGTGCGTTGCAATTTTACAGTAAAATTTGTATTTTTCATGAACATTTTTGTAAATTTCAACCAAAAGATTTGTAATTTTGATATCTGGTATTTTTATTTTGCAAGCAAAGTACATTAATGTTTAATTACTATGGATAATGTTAGCAAATTTCAAGATTCAGTATATCAAATTTACAATTTATTTTTACAGTGTACGTAATTTAAAAAAATATTTATTTAAATCAAATACATATTTCACTTACACCAAATAACGGTGGCCGTCAAATAATTTTTTTTTCTGGGTGTACACAAGATTTCCCAGATACCTTAAGTCTTCCCTTTCAACACATTGAAGGGTACGAAAGGAATAAGTAATAAAAATAAAATGTTGACAACATTTTGAATAATCCTCGAACGAAAACGTTTTGTAAGCATTTTCATCACGGAGCTCCTTTAATTTGTTGCGGCTTTGCATTGAGAGACTGCTCCGGGTGTGACACGCGATGGGAATGAATAAACCCGAGCCCGGGACATTCGACACAGGAAGAGCCTTTTCCAGATTCCTCCCTTTCAAAAGCCCTTTCAGTGTCGCCGCGCTTCCTCGTACCTCCTCATTCATCGCTCCGTTTCTTTTCTATTTCCGGGATGGTCGAACCCCCCCCGCCCCGACCCCGTGCGAGTTCCGCTCGACACCTTTACACTGCGCCTCTACTGTGCACGCATGTAATATGCATGCTCGAGAGTCTCCGGGAAGGCGAAATTCTGTCGGCGACGAACTCGTACGAACACACATACATGCACTTATATAGGTCTGTACGTGTGTAGGAACGAACCCAGGCGGTCTCGTCAAACAAGCCAGGGGTGCCAGAGCGGTTTGCGTCTCATCCAGAAGTTGTTTCATCGCTGGATGCGAGAAAGGGTCCTAAGCGGGTAACCATCGACCTCGCACCCTTCCGCGACTCCTCCGGACCCTTGTTTGATTTTCCGATCGCGCAGTGCGAGCCAAGTATTACACGGTGAATAGACGCTCGTTTTATTTTAATGTCCCAACGGGTCGTCGTGCCGAGAACATGCCCACCCTGCTACGAATTTCTGAGCATTACATCGAGCCCTGGCAAGACCTTTTAAGGCCTCTTTAGGACCCGATCTGAAGCTCGGAAATTTCGATCAGGGATGGTCCGAAGTTGATCGACATTATCGAAAAAAAACGTCCTTAAAAAAAAGGTTTGTAGATTTTATAAAGCCCCAGTTTGGGCACATTTACATCTCTACCACTCACAACTCTATCAAAAAAGACAGCTCTAACAACTCTACCAAAAATCTCTACCAGATAGTAATAAAAAGTCTACCAGAATCAAAATGAAACTCTACCGGACTTGAAATAAAACTCTACCCGAATGGAAATAAAACTCTACCCGAATGGAAATAAAACTCTACAGGAATACAAGGCTACCGTCCAGACTTGTATTCCGGTAGAGTTTTATTTCCTTTCCTGTAGAGTTTTGTTTTGATTCTGGTAGTTTTTTTTTTTATTGTCTGGTAGAGATTTTGGTAGAGTTGTTAGAGCTGTCTTTTTTGGTAGTTTTATTATCCAGTAGAGTTGTTATCTGGTAGAGATGCAAATGTGCCCCGGTTTGCTGTTCGGTGAAAGAAAAAGTCTCAATCAAGAGTCTCGACACTGACTGTAGAACTCGGGAGGATCACTTTGCGAGCAAACGGGACAAACTCGAGTGTTCCCGGTCCGTTTGTTCGCGCTCGAGAGTTAACGGTTAACCGATAATTGTGCAAAGTCATAAAATACCTCGGTGGATGTTGAGAAACGTACATGTGACCTCGACGAGCCGGTTTTTTTTTTTTTTTGTCGACGTTGGGTCAAATCGTCATCAATTTCCGGTACATTAAACGCATCGAGAGACGCCGCTGCTGCCTCGCCCCGTTGTCGTCTTTCAGTCGTTTCTTTACCGTTATTCCACTCTTCTCTTTCGTCGTGCTTCTTCTTCTTGCTCCTTACCGTCTCTCCATTACGGTAAAAGTTGGCTATTATTGTTATCGTCGATGGGAAGTCGGAAGAGGGGCGGCGGAGAAGGCGGGAGAGAAACTCTATTGTCATAAAACTGAGCTAGCAAACAATACCGGAAGTGGTGCTTTGCTCCCCCGAGGGGGGTGCGGATCACAAGGCACGGACATTGCTGCCAGACACGGTGTCTGGCTTCCGGTTATCTCGTTGCGCGCGACTCACCGCCCCGACTATGTCAGCTGGGACACGTAACCGATGTACCGACACTTCCGGTCCAGGTGAATCAATGATTTACTTCTTACTCTTTGTTCTCCGGCGCCCGGTCCCGCGTCAGGACTTCGACTCGGCCTTGTGACAAATTATTTCTTCTTCGAAGATATTTTTTACTTCTTTTCTTTATACATATTAAACATTTTTTTGAAATAACGGAACTCTAAAATTGACCCTAAATAGCTAAAAATTGGAATTTGATGCCGAAACTTCATTCATCAAACTTAAATACTGTCAGTTTGATGAATGAAGTTTCCTGCATCAAATGGCAATTTTCAGCTATTTCGGGTAAATTTTTTTAAATTTCGTCGATAAACTTTTTGTTTTTACGATCGATATCCCGAGCTCTACGCTTCGTTAACCGAACATTTACATCTCTACCACTCACAACTCTACCAACAAAAATGACAGCTCTAACAACTCTACCACATAACAACTCTACCAGAAAACATCTCTACTATATTATAACTATATTATAACTCTACCGAAATCTCTACCAAAAAGTAAAAAAAAAAAAACTCTACCGAACTTGAAATAAAACTCTACCGGAATACAAGGTTAGACGGTAGCCTTGTATTCCGGTACAGTTTCATTTCCATTCCGGTAGAGTTTTATTTCGATTCTGGTAGTTGTTCTACTTTTTGGTAGAGTTGTGAGTGGTGGAGATGTAAATGTGCCTCGTTAACCCTTTGAAACGTAATTCTTTATTCTATTTTTTTTACAAGTAAGAAGTTTCAAATACACCGATTGGTGTTAAATCAATTTTTTTTTCAATTCAACGAGGTGTTATCACCTGTCATACACCACGCTTCGAAGTGTCAAAAATAAATGATTTTCACCGCGAAATACGTGGTAGATGAACGGATAGAGGTAAATACCTTCGTCGCAAGTTTCGCATTTGGAGGCTACCGGATAACCAGACCCGTCAGTAGAATCGCCGAGTCTTTAATTGCGATCGGATTTCGTCCAAGGATAGCCATCGCCCGACCAATCTCGACGACCCCCTTCGCTCCGTTGTACGGTAATGGCGACCGGAAGGGTAGCGCGCCAGTCTGCTGGATTCCCCGAAGGATATCCTCTCTCCATTGCCCTTGGATGATGCTGGCCTCGGATACCTATATACATCACATAACCGTACATAGCAAGCTCGGCGAACTTCGCGCAGTTTTGGCGTAGTCTCGAGCCGGGAAGGGATCGAGCAGCTTTACCTAATTACTGTACCGCCGAGACCGCCGAAGAGGCCCTTCCGTGCCCGCGCGAGGATACCCACTGCATAATAGCACGGCCAGACATCGGCTCGGAGAAAAGCTGGAGGGCAACGTACACACGTCCATGCGCCGATACACATTACCGGAAGAGTCTCTAATACCCCGGCGAAGTTATCGGATTGTACAGCTGGAAGGAACCCACCCGTGTCATGAATTAGGTATGACACGGGGTTCTCCCGCTGACTCGATAACGCGAAAATTCTCCCCTTCGATTCCGATCAATACACTGCTCCATCCGACCCACCATATTTCTATCGCCCCTCGTCGTGGCCTTCGAGCCCGTCTCCTCTCGCCGTCCCTCCGTCCGTGTCGCCTTTCTCGCACCCTCTCGATTCCTGATCTCTGACGGTTCGTGCGGTTCCCCGTCCTTACGGCAAAAAAGGGCTGCGCGCGCATAAGCGTCCCGCGAACGCAGTAAATCAGCAAAGCCGTCCCAAACGAGCCTCCTCCATCCGCCTACATTCGTCAGTCCTATCTGAAAATTAATTTATCAAACCCTCGAATCCTCCCTTTCTTAACTTGTTTTTTTGTCCATTTGATACACCGAGAAAAAAAAATTATTTGACGGTCACCGTTTGTTTGGTTTTAGTAAAATATGTATTTCATTTCAATAAATATTTATTTAAATTAAGTAAATAGTTACATAAATGAAATAAATATTTATTTAAATCAAATAAATATTTTACTTGAACCAAATAATCGGGGGCTGTCAGATAAATAATGTTTCTGGGTGTAACAATTTGACTTTTTCCTTAGTAACTTTTTGTTATTGAAGACTTGATAACTGCAAGTGAGCATGTTGCCGGCTTCTCCGCGGGGCTTCAGGGGTTGAATGAATCTGAGGTACGGAATTTACCATTGGGTAAAAAAAAAAAAAAAAAAAAAAAAAAAAAAAAATATTGCAAGAGAAAGACCGACGATTTAACGATCGTCACTGCGAGGCCCGAGTTAACGTTTCGAACGATAGTCGGATGAATAAATTGCCTACACTCGTCAGTCCTATCTCAAAATTAATTTATCAAACGCTCGAATCGTCCCTTTCTTTTTTCCCCTCCCATAGAAACGACCCTTCGAAGCGATTCCTTCGAGACTCATCCCACTCTCGCTCGGACCCGATTTCTTCTTCTCTTCCGGTTTCTTTGTTTTCCCAGTGCTCTCCCCCTCGTCTCTCGCGCATATACATATATACATATATACATGTATACATGTATACAGCTACAGTGCGGGGACGCGAAACACTCCGGAAAGCTTCTTCCTCAACTCCCCCTCGAAAGCACTGTGACTCTCTCACGGGAAGATTACGACTTCTTTGCGCCCTTTACCCGCCACCACCGAGCCGTTTCTCGTTCCCACCCTCCGAAGGCTCTTCTCCGCCCATGGCTTCGCCGGGCAAACTCCGACCCTCTTCACGCGGCCGAGGCGCACACCTCGGTACGGGGATTCTCGCGAGCACACACAGCTTTTTTCCTCCCTCCGACCTCGTGGCCTTTAATACTCGCGCAGACTGCGCTACCCCGGTGAGGAAAAGTATACGAGCGGGCCGGAGCCGCCCTCGCACGAAAGTCGTAAAGAGTAAAGTATTAGCTCAGTTTTCCACGGATTTTCTTCTCCCCCCCTCAACCCCCTTCCCGCCCCTTCAGGCCGGCAAGCTGCGAAGCTTTCCACAACGAGAACTCTCGAGCCCTCTCCTCTCTCTCTCGAGGCTCTTTGTACACGCCTTTCAGTTCCGAACTCGCTCCCTTTCCTCCTTCGAATTCCGACGCATTTCGCGAGATTAAACTCCGTTAGAGATTGGAACACTCGGCGGGCCATCCCTCACGTTAAAAATTGAATGAGCACCCGGAGATACCCGAGTGAACGGACTTTCTTTCGTACTTCTTTCCGGGTTTTTTTTTTTTGTTTTGTTTTGTCTTTATTCTCTCTTGCCGGTCTTTTGAATTTTGTGGGGGTATTGTCAGGATTTTAAGAGTCAAGGTTTGTTACGAGGATGCAATTGACGCGAGACTTTGGCAATGAGAGAACTAAGAGGGTTTTCTTTGTCCGGGTTAAACGCAGTAGAGTCTACGAAGTGGGTACGCAAAAGTCGTTTGCTCATTAGCTTGAAAGGCACAAAGCGACCAGGCAAACTCAACTCGGTGGCGCAGTCTCGTGGAACTTTTTGACATTTTTCTTTTTTTTTCCGCCTGAATATATCTTTGTTATCTCGGGTAGTAAATTTTGAGGTGGTTTCAAGTTTATCCTCATTTGAGCATTTACACAGGGATAATTCAGGTCTCGCGGCTCCGCCACGGTAGAACACAATTCTTCACTTTGCGGATTAGCGACCATTCTCAAAAGTTTCTCCATCAATACGGGCTTAACTTGCGCGATTCATTTCTCGATCCCAGCTCCTACAGTGAAACCTCGATTATCCGGAGCAAATATTTAAAAAAAAGAAGACAAAAAATTATAATCGATGCCTTAAATGAAATCTTAATTAAAAGTAATAATTCGATTTGTCACTTGCAATTTCTGCATAAAGGAGTTATTGCGTTGAATACATTAACTAAATTACGATTACAATTACAAAAACAATATCACACTGAGAAAAAAAATTGTATTAACCAGGGCGCGTTGATCTGCGTTCAAATGCGTTATTTAGTTGGTACAATAAAATTTTTTGTTTGAATCGAAATATTTTGAATCGACTGAAGCGAATAATCGTTCAATTAAACAATGATTTAGTTTTACCAACCAAATAACAGTTTCGAACGTATTTGACCGCGAATTTGGTTGATCCAACAATTTCTTTTTCTCCGTGCATCAAAGCGCGAATATCGAGGTGAGGCGAGGATAATGAACGGTAAGGGGAGTTGAAGATCGCAATTTGGAGAACGAGCGACTTCCACTTCGTACTTTTTTTTTTTATGTATTTTTCCATTTTCCTTCGTCCTTTCACCGTCATATTTATTACATTGAAATCGCGGGGAAAAAAATGTAGAAAAACGAAAAAGGCACGAACGCCGCGGCGCGCGACCCGCAGGCTCGCTCTGTTATAAATTGCAGCAGCTTTACATGATCGCACAATTTATGGCTAATTCGTAATCATTAGAGTCACGCGAGCCGTTATGGGGCGGGTATCGCATGTTTGACTTCTCGCTCGGTGCCGGCTCGACTCGGCGAGTCCCGGATAGTCGACGACGGTGACGCCGGGAGGTGGCCGAGGCATAATGTTCGATGTTTCGCCGCGGCCATCAGCGCAGCCGAAGGTGAAAGCCGCGGTGGCGCTGTATTTCATTGGATTAAACGCTGCTGCTCCGATATGAGAGCACCGGTTTGCGTTTCAATTACCCCGGTAATGCAAACCCGAGTACACACCGTACGCAACGCATAAAACGGTCGGTAGCGGCCTCGACAATTTTCAAAAATTGCTCGGACATTCTTTTTTATACGTTTTGCTTCTCGGCTGCGGCGTCGGCAATTTTCAAAAATTGCTCGATCATTCTTTTTTATACATTTTTCTTCTTGGCCGCGGCCTCGACAATTTTCAAAAATTACTCGAACATTTTTTTGTACGTTTTGCTTCTTGGCCGCGGCCTCGACAATTTTCAAAAATTGCTCGAACATTCTTTTTTATACGTTTTGCTTCTCGGCCGCGGCGTCGACAATTTTCAAAAATTGCTCGAACATTCTCTTTGTACATTTTGCTTCTTGGTCGCAGCCTCGACAATTTTCAAAAATTGCTCCAACATTTTTCTAATACATTTTTCTTCTTCGCCGCGGCCTCGACAATTTTCAAAAATCGCTCGTAAAATGTTTAGTTTCATTTTAAATAAATTTTTTCCTCCCACTCGTTACTCCGAAATCGAAAATTCTCGTTTGGTCGATATAAATGATATCGCAAAAGTTTCAAACTTTTACAGATAATACGAAGAAAAAAAAAATGATAAAAAACTATTTTCTTATAAAACCAACCGAATCAATTTTATTGACTTGCGCCTCGCAAGTTCGAGAGCTCGAGACTGGACCCTTCGCCCGTAAACACAATGAACTATATAAATGAAAATAAAAATCCGATTTCAAAGTAACGACAGTCCTTGCTCCACGCGCTCCCGTTATCCTCATTCCGCGCCCGCAGGTACGACAGACCGTCGGGATGAAAAAAAAGAAAGAAAGAGTAGCCGAGAGAGCACCGACGACTCGCCGAGCTCCGCGATGGATGTTCGAGCTCGACGTGTAAGATCGACTCGGAACGTGCCAGCGAGGACTTTTATCGTTCGGCCGTGCTATTTCCGCTCGATACACGATAGCCTGACGTCTGGCGCGAGGGGACCTGCTGCACCCGGGGCCACTTCGTGCCTGCCTCCTTTCATTCCCCCCCCCTCCCACCGGTGCAGTGTTGCGCTCCGTTCTTTGCAACGGTTATTTCGCCGCCGCCACAGCTACAACAACACCGCCGTGGCCGATTGCCAACCCGACTTATATACGTTTGATGACCCGAAAAATTCCGAGAGCCGCGAGAAACGCGACGACGTCGACGAGGGAATTGCCTCGACTCGCGCAGCCTCGCGTCGCGTACCTCGAGCTGTGTGTCAACCAACCCCCTCGGGCCTCGGTACTTTCGACTACCCCGCACACACGAGCGATCCGTCCGCCGTACGAACACTCGAGTGCGTTACGTGCGTGCCTCAATCCACCCGTGCGATTCGCGCCCCGGCGGGTCACGCCTTGCGACGCGACGTATGCAGGCCGAGGGAGCGTTGCGATAGAGACGGAAAAGGTCGACAGGGCTATCGGTTCGAGTGTATTAGTGGATTAGCCGAGTGGAATAGACTTCTGAGAACAAAAGCGTTGTATATGAGTGGAGGGGAAAAAAAAAACTTTGTAGATTTTTTTTCGGATTTTTCTATGACTGGCGAGGAAAATTATCCTGCAGGCAGAAAAAAATATTTATTTGATGGCCACCGTTTATTTGGTTTTAAGTAAAATATTTGTTTGATTTAAATAGATATTTATTTAAATTAAGTAAATAGTTACTTATATGAAATAAATATTTGTTTAAATGAAATAAATATTAGTTTAAATGAAATAAATATTTTACTTAAACTAAACAAACGGTGGCCGTCAAATAAATTATTTTTCTGGGTGTGGAAATTAATATGTAGGAAAAAAGTTATTACGAATAGATAATCATTGTCGGGTAATCTTCATAGGAATTGAGAGCCAAAAATTATTTCACGATCGAAGGAACTGGTATTCGTTCGTCGGATGTGGGAGCGAGTGGGGTAAAACGGACCGGTGCTTTGGAGGCAACATTTTATTTTTAGATTCCTTGGGGAAAATAGTTGGAAATAGTGCGACAAAAATGAAAAATAAAAAACTACTAGAAATAAACTTTTTTGCGGTCGTATCATACATTTTTTTTTATTAACGTTGGTACAAGTTGTAAAATTTGTGATTCGGAGTGGGGGAAGGTATGCGGGAGGAATTCCGCTCGGTCCTTCCGATCATCGATTTCTCAACCTCCCTTGCGAATTTATATTCAGTCGAGGAATAAAAACTTTAAGTTTTTTTTTTTCTAGATTTTGTTACATATCTGTCGAGGTACAAAAAAGTTTTCTTTTCTTCTAGATATTGTTCTACAACTCGCAAGACAAATGATACTGAAAATTGATCCACGGGAAAAAAAAATTACTATCGAAGAGACCCAAAAATGATAATTAAAGTCGATCTTCCTCCGAGTCCAGCGTCAAAAAAATAATCCCATAATCGCCGGGGATTATTTCGCCATAAACTGATGTTCTTATCTCGGACGTAGGAGGGAGCGGGCTAAAGTGGACCAGCGTTTTAGGGTAACATTTTACTTCCATGTTCCGTGGGCAAAGTACTTAAAGATAATGCGACAAAAAAAAATACCAGAAATGATCTTTTTTTTTGCGGCCGGATCATAAATTTTTTTATTAACTTCGGTACAAATCGTGAAATTTGTGATCCGGCGAGGGAAGGAAGGTATGCGGAAGGAATTCCGCTCGGACCTTCCGATCATCGGTGTCTGAACCTCCCTTGCACATTCCGCCAGCCTTCCACCCTCTCGCGCACACACACACACACAGACACACATGCGCACAGAAAAAGCAAACTTTGTGTGCGTTCGTCTCTGGCTTTTCGCCCTTCTCCCCGATCCTCGTCTCGTGACACTTGACACGAGCCCACGAACCTGTGGAAATGTGACCTCGCATTTATCAGCTCGTATACGAGCCGAGGGAATGGGTTTTCTGTTCCGACGCCGCGCGGTCCTCGGAGATTCGAAGGAGGATTTTCCTGACCGGATCCTCGAGAGCGGTAGGACTGTAGTGCTGCGCAGTTAGATAAGAGAAATCGAGTCGGTCGCCCTTTATCCTCGCTTCTCCCACGCCGACGTCGCGAACGAGATAACGCGTTGCCGGAGGGAAAATGGAACGGACGGCAAGGGAATACGGCAGGATCGACTGATCCGCATCACTTCCTTGGTCCTTCGTCCGGCAAGCTACGGTGTCAAACGCCAAGCCGCAGTACATCCCTTGTATACTTCGCAGCAGTACTCGCGACTCTGCGCTTCGTGAAAAGACAAGATACGATGTCGATAAATTATCGGTCGAGCGAAAATCGTGAAAATTCCATTGCCATTTCGAGAATTTTTATTATCAAGTCTTACCATTTTTTTTTTTTTTTCTTTAGTTATTTTCTTGTTATCAAAGACTTGATAACTGCGAGCAAGGAAGTTGCAGGCTTCTCCGTCGGGCTTGAAGGGTTAAATAAATCGGAGGTACGGAATTTAGTATTTTTGCTAAAAGAAAATTAAAAATAATGATAACTTCCTTCGTAGACTTGTCCGCGTTATTCGCAACTCTGCGCTGCTAGAAAAGACAAAATGCGTTACCGATGTCGATAAATTATGGGTCGAGCGAAAATCGTCCGCAAAAAATCAATTGCCATTTCGATAATCTTTCTTGTCAATTGCATTGAATAATAATTTCCCTTTTTTTTCTTTAGTAATTTTTTGTTAACCAAAAAATAACTGTAAGAAAGCAAATTGCCGGTTTCTCCGCTGCGTTTGAGGGGTTAAGTAAATCCGCGGTCCGCAATTTACCATTTTGTCTGACGAAAAACGAAGGAAAAAGAGCGACGATTTAACTATCGTCGTCGAGGCCCGAGTTAATGGTTCGAACGATAGTCGGAAGAATAAATTGCACCTAGGGCTCATCCGATCCGCGAGGGCGATTCGTTGTCGTCGGGGAAGGAAGCAGGGAGGATCAGTTTCGCGGTATTGCTCTTTGTGCGAGGGTTCCGTCCTTTCCCTCCCGGACTCTGTGTGCGACGGAAGTTGGAAAGTTACTCCCCCGTTGCCGTGACGATAAACTCGCCTCCCCCCGAAGAAAGCGGCATCCGGCGCGGGGTGGAAGTCGTCGGGCGCGTGCTCGCCGATCCTTGGCCGTTTGACGATGCGGCGCGGGCCGTATAACGTCGCGGACGTTTCCTGAATGGCGAAGAACGAGAGCGCCGCGACCGAGCCGCCCCTCCGCACACATGTGCTGTATCACTGGGATGGAAGCGGATTTTCACGATGAAGTATGACCGACATTAGGACCGGTCGGATGCGTCCCTCGGGCATCACCGGGGGACATTCCGGCCTCGCGGTTTCGTGACCTGAAATATTCATGAGACGAGCCTCCCGGAGGCCAGACCGCGAAATCCATCGGGGCCGACGATACACCCGCGCGTCGGGGGAAAAAAAAGCCTCCTCGGAAAAATCCACAAACGCTGTAATACCGTTTGTAAATTTTTTCTTTTCTCGGGAACAACTTTTTTAAAGTTTGCCCCGAGGATTGTCGGCAAGAAATTCACCGTTGGGCGGAAAAGTTTGCAGAAAAAAAAAGTACAGGCAAAGTCAATTAGGGAAGAGTGGGCGAAACGCCGGCCAGGCAGATTTTTTTTATTGGTCTCGGCGGCGATGTCGGGACGAGTCTCGACTTATCTTGTTACGCACTTAAAGACAAAAGCATTGGCTGTAATTTTTATTGTTTTCGCTGGTTCAGAAAAGTTTCTAACGGGGTTTATGGATTTGGTCCGTTTTTATTTCATATAAAAATTGACAAACTTTGATAACTTGGATAATTTATGATAAGGCAAAATAAAAATATTTAAAAATTTATAAATATTGATAATAGGTCCGCAAATCAATAGATCAAAAGCCATATCGTAGATCGAAACCAACTCTAATTTTCACTGCTTCACCTGCTCCAGAAAAGTTTTTAACGGGTTTTATAGATTTGGGTTGTTTTTTCATATAAAAATCGTCAAACTTTGATAACTTAGATGATTTATGATAAGGTAAAATAAAAATATTTAAAAATTGATAAATATTGATAATAGGTCCACAAATCAATAGACCAAAAGCCATATCGTAGATCAAAACCAACTCTAATTTTCACTGCTTCACCTGCTCCAGAAAAGTTTTTAACGACGCTTTATAAATTGGCTTGTTTTTTCATACAAAAATCGACACACTTTCATAACTTCGATGATTCATGATAACGCAAAATAAAAAAAAAAATACATAAATACAAAAATCCCTAAATATTGATAAAAGGTCCACAAATAAATAGATCAACATTCATATCGTTACTCCACACGATTCCCAGCGTCGAGAAATAATTCCCGGGAATCCCCGGCCGAGATGAGTTGCCGGGGCGCGGTCGCACATTCCGTTAACAGAACATCGTGCCAGAGGCTTTATTGGTCCATAAAGATGATACTTCCGAGGCCAGAAATACGTGATCCCAACGTTCTTCCCCCATGGCAGTTGCGAGGGCGAGTTCGATTGCAGTGAGCTTGTACGGAAAGGTTTAGTTATCCGCGAGCACGTAATTCACCGAAGGTCAGAACCTGACTTGGCCAAAGCTCCAGTCTCGCAGGCTCCCAGGCGCGCACACTCACGCAGCGTCATCTCTCCGCCACTCCGATCGTGTGTTGGTCGTTCGGAATATTTCTTTTTTTTCCTTTTTTTTTCTCTCCCCTGCCCGATGTTCAACATCAGTGATCCATAAGAACATGCCTTGTGCAGCGGATCTTATTTTCTCGGTTACCGGCGCGAGCAGCCTTTGCCGCCCGGACTCCGAACTGACTCGAGTAACAAACTCGAGGATCTGAATCATCGGCAGGACGCGTATAAACCTCCGGGCTGCACTCGCGTGATCGCGGCATACGCGAGCGAGCCCACGCACTCTCGCGCTCGTGGTCCCGCATAAATGATGTCCCCGTGGCCGCGACCGTACACGAGTCTACGTACTCCCACTTTATAAACCGTGTGTCTGTGTACGCATTTTATATATTTAACACAACGCGAAGGGCACAATCACTCCGGACTGCTGGCATTTGCGCATACGTACGTTCGCGGGCATTCGTCCGTTTACACGAGCGCGTAGGTGATTGGAATAACACTTGGCGATTTCGGAGATGCAAGCCGTACGGGCGAAAAGGGGCAAAATGGGACAATGACTATATATATATATATATATAAAAATTCGAGGGAACTTCCCTAAGAAGATCCATGGGTAGTTGGAGTCGTCGTTAAGTGGAAATGTTCTTCACTTTACGACGAGATGAGTTTCTTTATTATTACTGTTATTTTTATTTTCTACAATAAATTTTGCCGTAACTTTTCATCGTTTCAATTTGATGAGATGCAAATATTTTTCAACGTTACGAAAAAAGCTGCAAAGCAATTTGCGCACGGCTTTCACATTTCTTATCATCTTGTTCGTAGCTTCCTCTACGAGGAAGCTAAAAATCCACGAACTTTCTCACTGCGAATGCTACGAGCAAGATGATGAGAAATGAGCAAGCCATGTGCAAGTTACTTTGTACCTTTTTTTAAATCCACGATAACGCTTAACGCTACGAACCTTATTGCGAAAATTTCTTGGAAAAAATACTTGAAGTGCAAATTACTTTGCAGCTTCCTTTTTTTTAACTAATCGACCATTTTTTATAGTGGTCCATTTTGCCCCCCCCCCCCTGCTATGTGCACATGCTCTCACATACTGACGTATCGCGCTGGTCATACCTGCGAGTATATATACGCAGATGTACGTGCCCGGAGGATGTATCCACAGGATTTGGCAACGGCACTCAATACACTTCCCTTTCCGGGGACGGCTGGTCCGCCCGACTCGATATTCGAAACACGTATAACTCTCTCTGGGATATGTATAACTGTACGTGTCGGTTTCTATAACTATCGAACTCGTCCGTACCGCGTTTCCTTCTTCGATCAGTCCCGTCACGATTTTCGCGGAAAAATATATTGCCGATACCTTCCCCACTTGCAAATTGAGAGAAATATGTATTTTATTTCTTTTTTTTTTTTCATCCATATTGGCGCGTGACGAACAGCGGGCTCTGGGCGTTTCGGGGATAGCCAGCCCGGCTCTTTGTACAGGCTTCGGAGAGTGATTCTGCGTCGGAGCTTCGAGAGGGGATCGAAGCCTCGACAGGTAGCTCGCTGATCGAGGAAACCCGCCGGTTTGGAAACCCTCTCGCTTTACGACTGCGACGGAGCCAGAGCTACGTTGGATAGGATCTTGTGATAGATTTGTTGAACTAGCCGGACATCGAGTCAAGCGGACGGCTGACCAATTGGCTTATCCGTTTCGTTGTTCCGCCGCGTGTCCCTCGGGGGGGAACCGCGGCCGAAGACGAACAGCGCCCTACGCCCTATCGCCTGCTCCGATCATCCCCTTCCTGATACGATATCGATTGAAGCCCCTTCCACTGCTGAGACAAACACCGAACCGTCCCAACGAGACTCTCCAAATAATTCGCCAAGGGTCGATCTCCAACGATGATTCAGGAACGTTCCTCTATTATTACGAGAAGAAAATTTTACAATTATTCAAAAGCAGTTTAAGGCGAGGTGAAACGTCCACCACGTGACATATGAGGGAGAGAGAGGTAGCTGCATTTTTCGAACCAATGCCATGTAAAAAATTGTCGAAATTTTGGGCAAAAGCGAATTATCATCGGACGCGGTATTGAATTCTACATCCGCTGATAGACATTCATTACAGTTTTCGTTACCGGCTGAGTCTGTTTTACCTCGCCTTCAATAATTTAAAGAAAAAAATGGTTCCTCTTGCACGAATTCAATTGAATGGAAGAAATCATTTTTTACGATTGTCGTTATAAATTGTTATCCCCATTAATTACGCCCGTCTATCCCACCGTTGAAGTTTCACCCGAGGCGATCTCCCATTCATTGATAATTGACGCAAACCCCGCGGAAAGGCGTCGATATGCATATACACATATATATGTATATATATAGAGTTTCCGTGATTATTTTAATGAACAGGAATACTGCGGTTGAGCAGCCGCTGATCGATAACCATGGAACAAACGATGATTCAGGGACGTTCCTCTATTATTATTTTTTTTAAATGTACAACTGCATAAAAGCAGTTGAATTTATTTAAAGAAAAAAATTGTTCCTTTTGCACAAATTCAATTGAACGGAAGAAATAATTTTTTCCGATAGTCGTTATAAATTTTTATCCCGATTAATTACCCCCGTTTAAGTTGAAGTTTCCATTGAAGTTTCACCCGAGGCGATCTCCGATTGATTGATAATTGACGCAAACCCCGCGGAAAGGCGTCGATATGCATATACACATATATATGTATATATATAGGGTTTCCGTGATTGTTTTAATGAACAGGAATACCGCGGTTGAGCAGCCGCTGATCGATTACCATGGAGCAAACGATGATTCAGGGACGTTCCTCTATTATTACTTTTTTTAATGTACAACTGCATAAAAGCAGTTGAATTTATTTAAAGAAAAAAATTGTTCCTTTTGCACGAATTCAATTGAACGGAAGAAATAATTTTTGCCGATAGTCGTAAAATAATTTTATCCCGATTAATTACCCCCGTCTATCCCACCGTTGAAGTTTCACCCGAGGCGATCTCCGATTGATTGATAATTGACGCAAACCCCGCGGAAAGGCGTCGATATGCATATACACATATATATGTATATATATAGGGTTTCCGTGATTATTTTAATGAACAGGAATACCGCGGTTGAGCAGCCGCTGATCGATTACCATGGAACAAACGATGATTCAGGGACGTTCCTCTATTATTATTTTTTTTAAATGTACAACTGCATAAAAGCAGTTGAATTTATTTAAAGAAAAAAATTGTTCCTTTTGCACAAATTCAATTGAACGGAAGAAATAATTTTTTCCGATAGTCGTAAAATAATTTTATCCCGATTAATTACCCCCGTCTATCCCACCGTTGAAGTTTCACCCGAGGCGATCTCCGATTGATTGATAATTGACGCAAACCCCGCGGAAAGGCGTCGATATGCATATACACATATATATGTATATATATAGGGTTTCCGTGATTATTTTAATGAACAGGAATACCGCGGTTGAGCAGCCGCTGATCGATAACCATGGAACAAACGATGATTCCGGGACGTTCCTCTATTATTATTTTTTTTTAAATGTACAACTGCATAAAAGCAGTTGAATTTATTTGAAGAAAAAAATTGTTCCTTTTGCACGAATTCAATTGAACGGAAGAAATAATTTTTGCCGATAGTCGTAAAATAATTTTATCCCGATTAATTACCCCCGTCTATCCCACCGTTGAAGTTTCACCCGAGGCGATCTCCGATTGATTGATAATTGACGCAAACCCCGCGGAAAGGCGTCGATATGCATATACACATATATATGTATATATATAGGGTTTCCGTGATTATTTTAATGAACAGGAATACCGCGGTTGAGCAGCCGCTGATCGATTACCATGGAGCAAACGTGTTGAAATTAATAACCCGCTCGCCGGATATGTAACCCTCCCCCCTCCTCCGTTTTGCACTCTCCCTCTTGTGTTGTACTCCGCCTCGTTTACCGGCTCGTTCGTTTCAGCCCGACGTCCGTCCCTCGTTCAATCTCCGCGAACTGCGAGCGCACGGTGGCGGGGAGAGGTCGCTCGCGATTCCGTAGAACCGAGGCTGGCTCGTTAACGCTGAAATGACGCGGCGAATTGCGTCCAGAGCCGTTGTACTCCGGTCATCGAGCAACGCGGATGCAACGAACCGGGCCGCGTCGATGTAATTCGCAATACGCCCCGTCCGGCCCGACAACACGAGATTTCGGGTCGGCTCGGTATTGGTAAAATTTAAATGTCGATCACCTCGCCACAGAGTAAAAAAAAAAATTTTACTTTCTTGCAACTTACATGGTCCACAAACTTTCACAATTTTTTATTTGTTCATTTTCCTATAGCACGATCCGGCACTAATTTTATAGACAAAAGTGCAAACTAAAATTTTCAATGACACGGGAAATCAGAGGGCAGATTTGTATCTTCAAACCTGATAAAATAAGTTTGTCACTTATTTAGCAAAATTATTTTTACGAAACTTTGGATTCTGATTTTACGAAATTACTTCTTATTGTGCATCTGCAGAGAAGAGTAAAGTGGTGAAGTTGGTCCACAATATCATCGATTTACGTTTCAATTAATTAATCGATAATACCGTAAGTGTGTACGAAAATTTAGAAATTATTTTCAAGTGAAAAAAAAATTGATACCCTTTGCCCTTGGAACTCGATGCAGACTTCCACAGGAAAAATAAAAATGTAATCCGGACCGGAATGAAAATTCGAAAAATCAACAACCTGTAGATGAGTCTCGCAGAGTTGCGCGCGCAGCTCTCCGGCCAACAAGTTGCGGCTCTTTGGTCCCGAGTCACTAATAGTGCACAGCACAGGGGGGAGGGGGGGGGGGGAGGGGGCGAGCGCTAATTGTTCTCTTTGCTCAACAATTCACAGTCGTCCTAATGGCGAAGAAAGGCTGGAGACTAGACGAGCCGTCTCTGCCAGCTTTTTGCCAGTAAGTGATTCATTCAATTTCTTCTCATTTACCGTTAACGCTCCACACGTTATTGTCTGATAGTAATCTCTCCTCCCTCTAACGTGGCGCGGATACGGGACACATCGGACGAGAATTATACACTGTAAAAATAAATTGTAAATTTAATGTACTGTAACTTGAAATTTTCTAACATTCCTCATATTAATTAAACATTAATGTAGTTTGCTTGTGAAATAAAAATACCAGATATTAAAATTACAAATCTTTTGCTTGAAATTCACAAAAATGTTCATGAAAAATACAAATTTTACTGTAAAATTGCATCGCACATGTGTTCGAAATTTCAGAAACGGTTTATGTGAAGAAGCTTCCAATACTGTTCATTAATTTTCAAACAAATTTCTTTTACAGTGTAGACAGGGAAGATTATAATGGCGATGCAAGGTACATTATTGTGTCCGGTCCAGATGCTCGTGAAAGAAAAGCCCCGAAAGGTCTAAATGAGCGAGAACGTCCTAAATTGGCTGTCGGGAGCAGATAAACCGTTCGGACAATTACTTCTCCCCCGGCGACTCGATTAATATCGCGATCCTCGCGGACACGGGAAAGACGAGGGAGACGGACGGTCATTCGCGAGTCGCGGTGCTTTCTCCGCTCCTCCATCTCCGAATCCCCGTTCGTCCGGGTCGAATCCTCTCCACCTGAGACTCGTTTCCTCCGCTTCCCAGCGCTGGCCCTCGACCGTCAAGCCCCCACGAATTTTTTCCATCTCGTTCCTCCTTCCGCACGTCCCCACACGACCATTTCTCTTTTACCAAACCCCAGGAACGCCGATTTCGCCGTCGGGCTTGTGGTATTATTCGAAGTCCCGTGGATGGTCCAATCCGGCCGGAGTGGCTCCATTCCCCTATCCAACTCCACGTATTCCTTTATTTCGCCCCCACCTAGAGAAGCTCTTTCCACCCTCGAGAGACCCTTTCCGGGATCTCTTCCTCGAGGGCTTATCTTCTCCGCTTATATCCACCGTTGCCGGCTTACCGGTCGATGCTTCGCGATAGGCTACTCTTCGCTGGGTCATCACACACTCTCCGAAGGTTGCGCTGCAGTTTTTCCGTTAGGCAAACGGCCCAGTTTCCGTCATCTTTAGGGCACTAAACGCGATTCTCCGTTATTTATAGACGGGTTGTATCGTAGGTTCGAAAAAAAAAAAAACCTGTTTTAATATGTACATCCAAGCCTTGTGAATGCGATGCAGTCATTATTGAAGTTAATTCAGTAGGAGCTACTTATTGACTTATAATTGTACTAATACCTCTCTATTGACGGTGTTTCCGTCACTTTATAGGGCACTAAACGCATGTTTCAGTTATTTATACACGGGTTGTATCGTAGGTTCGTAAAAACCTCTTTTAATATGTGTATCCGAACCTTTTTAATTCGATTCAGCCATTATTATAGTCAATTCAGTAGGAGCTACTTATTGACTTATAGTTGTACTAATACCTCTCTATTGACGGGGTTTCCGTCACTTTGTAGGGCACTAAACGCATTTTTCCGTTATTTATACACGGGTTGTATCGTAGGTTCGTAAAAACCTCTTTTAATATGTGTATCCGAACCTTTTTAATTCGATTCAGCCATTATTATAGTCAATTCAGTAGGAGCTACTTATTGAATTATCGTTTTAACAATGCCTCTCTATTGACGGGGTTTCCGTCACTTTGTAGGGCACTAAACGCATTTTTCCGTTATTTATAAACGGTTTGTATCGTAGGTTCGTAAAAAAACCTGTTTTAATATGTACATCCAAGCCTTCTGAATGCGCTTCAGCCATTATTGAAGTTCATTCAGTAGGAGCTACTTATTGACTTATCGTCGTAACAATGCCTCTCTATTGACGGGGTTTCCGTCACTTTGTAGGGCAGTAAACGCATTTCTTTTGTTATTTATACACGAGTTGCATCGTAGGTTCGAAAAAACCTGTTTTAATATGCGTATCCAAGACTTCTGAATGCGATTCAGCCATTATTGAAGTTAATTCAGCAGGATCTGCTTATTAAGTTATCGCTGTAACCTCTCTACTGATAGGAATTTCCGTCACTTTATAGACCTCGTGCTGCAGTTTCCGTCACTTATGTCGCGGTTTTCCTCATTGTGGGGTACCCAGTTCCCCAACGATGACGAAAATAAGACGACGATGACGATGATGAGACGACACTTTCCAATAATTCGAAGAGTTTTGTGAAGAAAAAAAAAAAAAAAAACAGAAATGCATCTTTGTTAAGCACGGTACGTTTCCTCGTTGGGCGACATTCGTCGGATGATGCGAGACACCGAGCTCAGCTTGTACGGCAGCAGAGGAGACGCCCGTTTGTTTCCCAACGGGCAATTGGCGTCGTTTGACATGCTTGGCACCAATTGGCACTCGTTGACCTCGTCGTGCGCGTTGTCATGACTCCGAGTCATCGGCTTTGCCAGCTTGTTAAACTTGCCCCGTGCCCTCATCGCCCTCCGTAATCGTGTCACACACACGGCACGTAAGAATACATATTAATGCGGGCATAAGGATGAGGACGCATCGGGCGTTTGTCACGAATAAACGGCACGATCGTTGGGATCTTTGGACAGTGATTGGCCTCCCTGTGAATCAGCGGTGGATCATCGAAGACATCGTAAATAATTATTATAAATAATTTTTAAAAAACTTTAATTATTTTAAGGGTCATAAATCGTGTGAAGGATTCTCCTGATTTTTTGCGTCTTTAAAAACTTGCGTCCGAACAACCTTTTATTGTAAAATTCTTATTCCGATAACCCATTCGTTGCTGGGAAAAAAACAAATCATCGAATTCATTACTGCTCATATTTTTTCTTCTGTGACTAATAGAATTTGTATCATGATTATTATTTGGACTGTATTTGGACCAATGTTCCGAGTACTTGAGAGGAAGATCGATAATCCTTGCAAGGTTTTCCCTAGAGTTGTTTTATCTTCGCATTATGTCTTTGCATAAAGATTAAATTTTTTTAAACTTTTATTATTATTTTTTTTCAAATTTAAGCATAATTTTACTTCAAGAAATGGAAAGGAGCGGGTCCGAAGCGTACGCGAGTACAGACTTTGTTGTATGCATTTATCCTAAGTCCGCTTTATCCGAATAACCAACGAACGAATCCGAATCCTAATAACCAACGGAGGGTCTTAAAATATATATATATATATATATTTATTTATTTATTTTAAGTCTCCGAACAAATTTTTATTGTCAACAATAAAAATTTGTTGGAGATTTAAATCCTCATTCCGACAACCCATTCTTCGAAAGGCAAATCAGCGAATTCATGACTACTCATCTTTTTTTCTTTCTTTCACTAATGAAACTTGTATCATGTTATTTGGAGCCATGTTTCGAGGACTTAAGAAAACAATCGACGGGTCTTCCAAGGTTTTCCCTCGAGGTGATTTATCCCTGCAGTATCTCCCAGCATAAAGATTTTTTTTTTTTTTTTTTTTCAAAATTTAAGCATAATTTTATTACAAGAAATGGAAAGAAGCGGGTCCGAAGCGTTGCGCGAGTGCAGACTGTTCGGACAAATGCTGTATGCATTTATCCGAAGTCTGCAGTGCCGACGCCATGAGGTTGCAGGGTTTTGGCGCCCACACATACAGAAAGAACGGGTCACAGAGTTCCCTGGCATGCGCTCGTGTAAGGCCCGTTCTTCCCGGTCTCCGTTCGTTCCCAACGTTCCACGGGTTTCGCTAAATTGATTCGGGCCACCGAGCTAAAGGCTCTGTCGTGACCCTCGTTACGATCGTCGACGCGAGAAATTCTTCGGCACGTCCTTCACCGCCGCCCACCCCCGGACTCCTCCTAGTCGCATGCGAAGAGGTTCCTACTGCACGGCCGATGCTGATACCGCTGCTCCGCGCTCATGCAGCAACGAGACCCGATCGATGCACCATTTTTCTCTTCGTCTCTCCCGGCTCACCCTTCTTCCCTCCTTTCGTCCACTTGACGACTCGGCTCTCTCGTTAATTTTCATTGACGTGCGTCCGCGCGCCCGTTGAATTACACCCGGCGCATGACATCGGTCAAGGATTATCATTCCATCCATCATTCGATGATGTGTCCATCAGGAAATTAATTAGGATGAAACACTTCGACGGTCGTTTCCAATGCTCGAGCGGTCGACGAATTTACATTTTAAAAATTAATAAAAAATCAGTACAAACGTGTTGACACACTGATAAAAAAATACGGTTGAATCAACTAAGATTCGGGGTGGGACATTCAACTAAATATTTTGTTGGTACAGCTAAAAAATTGGTTAGTTCAACAATTTTTTGGTTGATTTCACCAAAATATTTTTGAGTCATTAAAATATTTTGTTCGCCCAACTAAATATTTATTTGAACGTCCCTGCCCGAATCTTAGTTGATTCAACTGTACTTTTTTATCAGTGCATTTAATCGAGGAAATGAAAAAAAAAATCTACTATATCTATTGATGTGCTCCTTGCGAATAGTGCTTCGCATAAGTTTCAGAGAAATAAGAGGGAATTGCAAACACTTCTCGATGGTATGAAAATCTTTTAAAAAATCAAGCATATCAAAGGTGCTGAATAGATTAATTTTTCATAATAAAAATTCCACAATGTTATTAACAAATTGATGAATAATAAAATTGTTCAACAAATCTACCGGAAACGTAACTTTCTCTTTTAATGAAAACGTTTCGTACATGTTTCTGAATAAGTATGAATTTTGTCAGATTTTTTAATTCACTTTGGATTTTTGGGCTTTCTACAGGTTTTTCCCACATCAAAAAAAAAATTCAAAGTGAATTCAAAAATCTGAAAGAATCTCACACATAGCCACAAAAGTGAACGAATCATTTTCATTAAAAAAAAAAAGTTCGGTTTCCGGGAGATTTGGTGAACAATTTTATTTTTCATCAATTTGTTAATCATATTTTGGAATTATTATTATGGGAAATTAATATTTCAGCACCTTTGATGTACTTGATTTTTTTCAGATTTTTATACCATCCAGAAGTGTTTACAATTCCCTCTTATTTCTCTGAATCTTATGCGAAATTGACACCATTCGCAAGAACTACCTTAACCAACGTGTTAACGAATTTCCATTTTAAAAAAAAAATCATTTTCGGACCATCCCCCGCGTACAGAGTACAAGCATATTAGGATGTAATCGAAAAAATGGAAAAAAAAAAAAAATCTTATAAATTTATCGTTAAAAATTAATCAGCACTTTAATCGACTCTTTAACAGCTCGATGAAGTATTATCGTCGCATTGTGCACGAAAAGAAGAGAAGAAAAAAAAGAAGAAAAGAAATTAGCGTGAGTAATATTCAACGTTCCTCGTTTAATTCGCTGTCCCGATATTTTCCCGTTTCGGGAGAGACAATAATACCCAGAGGGGCGAGGAACGGGTAGGGGGGGGGGGGGGGGGGTGAGAAAGAGCCGCAGAGTGCTGCAGTCGGGTGACTCGTTTCGCCTTTCCGCCGTGTTTCGGTATCCGCGCGAGGGTGGAATCCCCCGTCACCATGGAAACCCGTGGCCGCGGCTGGAGAATTGCGAAAGCTCCACCATCGCGCGGATATCGCGATTCCGAGAAGGGACGGCGCGGGGAGCGCGCATTGGCTCTCCACCGCGATTACGTTAAAGCCTGTTGGTGCCTCGTACTCAGGACCGGCTTCTCGTTTCGACGATCCGGGATTCCGTGCGGTTTCACCCTCGCTCTCTGTATGCACACATATAGCCGTATCATATATAGATATATGTATATATATGTATATATATATAAAATCGTGTGGCCCCAAGTTGGCGTCGGATTCCACGAAAATTCAATGATTCGAGTTCCGATTAATACGCAGGCTGGCCTATATATAATTCCACGAAGTTTATATCACCATTAATATTCTCGTCGTTCAATTGATATCAATTAATTTGCCTCTCATCGTTTTTCAACGAAATTAACGAGCTTTCACGTAGCATTCTCTTTTCGTCCGTGTGTGTATACATATATGTATATGTATATATATATATATATATATATATATATATATACATATATATATTCGTATATACGTACAGTGTGTGGCTTTGGTCGACTTCGCGATGTGTTTCTGGCGCACTCTCGTGCTCACGAATCGTCTGCCTCGGGGCTTCGGGGAAGCGTTCAAGTTTACATCAAAGGCCGAGTATAAATCAATTACCGACGACAAAGTGGCCGGGGCGTGAGAGGGTTGGGTGGCGCGAAAGAGGGGGAGGAGGGGGGATTTGGTAGAGACCGATATGCGCGTCGAACCGTGAATTGCGTGACGATATATCTGATACGTGTGGGCACATAGGTATACATAAGTCGTATATCTGACACCTATGTGCAACATGTATCTATTTGTCACGGGCGTGAACTTTCGAGAGTTTCGAGTAGTCTGGCTTAACGCGAAAGCTCGACAATCAGCAAAATCAATTTGGATGATAAATCGGGGAAAAAATTTTAATCCTCGTAACAGATTCACAATAACATTTTTTGTTTATTTTAAAGTGTTTGCACTTATGCAGACTCGTTTCCTATGCTCCGAGAGTGTCTCGAGGACTTACGGAAATAAAATTCCATTGTGCGCAAAGGATGAAAAATCACATCTTCCCTAAAATTTCCATAAAATGATTTTATTTATTTATTTTTAATCGCTCTTTTGTGTATTCTTTTCATGCATCAGGCATTAATTTCACTCCCAATTGCGTGAATTGCGTGATAAATCACGGAAAAATTGTAACCCTCGTAACAAATTGACAATAAAAGTAATGTCTTAAAACTCTTCCTCATTTATGCCTGCTCGTTTCCTACGCTCCGAAACTGTCTCGAGGACTTACGGAAATGAATTTCATTTCCGTCAGGCCGATAGTGCTTAAATTTTTTTTTAAATCACGTCTTCGCCGTAATTAATTAAGTAATTTTTTATCTTTAATTTTTTATGCACCATTGCACATCGGTTTATTCTTTTCACGCGTCAGGCTTCAAGAATGCAGTCTCGAGATAATTAATTTCACTTCTAATTCGCTACGTTCGGCCTACCATTTTAGTTCCGATTTTATCTCGTACACGCACCCACATCTCGTTCAACGACCGGCCAAACGCGACTGTGCTGGACGACGGATAATTGTAGCAAGCTTTTTTTTCTCTCATGGTAGTGAATATAACGTCGTAGATGCGTGCATGCGTGCCGAAGTTTTATCGATCTCCCCCAGGACGGAAGGGGGGGGGGGGGGGGGGTGAGGGTTAAGTGGTTTCGTGACACGAGCCGACCGCTCGCGACACTGACCCAACTTCCAATTCGCGTACACAGGCATTAAGACAAATGTGCACTTTGCAGTCGGATCGTCGGTGCAGCGTTACATTCCGCGCGCGTTGCAATGGCTCAATATAAATATAGCGACTCGCCATGATAAAATCATGCGAGCTACGCGGAACTGCGACGTATTGTCCCACTCGTTGAACCGCATTCCTGGAATAAAATTTATCCCCAACAGCCATATTTTAATTGAATTTTTATTACTATTATTTATTATTTTTATTGATCGCAATAAAAATAAAAAAATTAATTTAAAAAAAATTTATTTCAACTTCGATTTCGCGAGTATGTAAATTCCCGTAATTTTTTTTTCGTGACTCGTGCCTCGTCTCTCGACTCTCGTTTATTCGCGGTTCGATGAGTCTGTCTGTTGTGACAGATGCGCTGGCAATGTGGCCACGATTATACACGCGCGCACATCCCGGTGCGGCGTCTATATTTAGCGTTGAGAATCGCTTCATACGTCGGAAATATATCACGCTCGAACACATCGCTAACTTCGCTGTTGCTCGGGACGTGTGTCAAATAAATATGCAACTTCCGGTCTGGCCGTTTTGCGAGACAACCCGGGGGGGAGACGGAGGTGGCCCGCGACCAGCCTCCTCTAATCGCAACCTGTCAGCGTTTTATCGTCGCCTATACAATTTCATCCAATTACAATCTAACGTTATATTTTTTCTTTTTTGCTCTGTTTCAGGTATGTTAAAGAGATCCACGTACGAGATAGAGTGAACCATGTCGGATCGTGAGTTTTATCACAATTGTTTGTTTATTTATTTGTTTAATTATTTTTATATATTTTTTAAGAGCTTCCAAAATAGCGGCGTACATAGCGAAAAAATTGAATACGTGGCTATTTTATTAATATTTCAGCAATCTTTATTTTTTTCTAAATATACTTGTAGACACTTTTTTTATTTCCAATTTTTGCCGCCAGCTTCGACCAGGCGAATTGTTTTTAAGGGGAGTTAGAATTTTGAATAAATTTTTCTCTGGAACGATCCTATAAATTGAAAAACGAAATGCATCGCTCATACATTGCCAAGCAAAAATTTAATTCGATAAAAATTTCAATACATCGCCGTATGCCAAAAATCTGAAAAAAAAACGTCAGCCGTATTAATGATATCAAGACCCCGATTATCCATAATAATAATGCGAAAAAGTGATTAAGAAATTATTTTTATTTTAATTGCAAAAAAAAAAAATCTGAATATCTTTTATTATCTCATTTTAAATGGATTTCTTGATTTTTTAGAATTCATATGAATTTTTTCACAATCGTTTTATATTTCAACGTTTTTCTCAAAAATTTGAAAAATAGATGTAGAGGCACGACATTCGGATACACACCCAGAAAAATAATTTATTTGACGGCCACCCGCAAATAAACATTTATTTGGTTTAAATTAATATTTTAATTGATTTAGATAAATATTTATTTTAATTAAATAAATATCGATCTATAGCGCCCGTCAAATCCATTATTTTTCTTCGTGCAGGGTTAAACGAAAGCGCGTGCCTTTCGCCCACCACTCATGACAGAAAGATTAAAAAATGTCGATAACCTCACGATCTATCGTCATTCGTCGATATAAAAAAAAAAAAATTCTCGTTCGATCCAAATTCCTATAAACCGATAACCAAGAGCGCATTTGGATCGCGAGCTTTGTTCGTCCGCGCAGCAGTAGCGTTGGAATCGTGAGACTTGACGTTCCTGCGGATTCGCGGGACGTACGGAGAAATTCGATGGGCGAGTTTGGATTCACCAGCCAATGGGGGTTGCACGGTGTTTCGGAGTCCCGCAGGGCGACAGGATCATCTGGAGAGCCGGGAGTTGGATCGTTGGGGGGGGGGAGGGGGGGGGGCAGCGAGGTTGTGTTCTCTCGCTCGCACCGTCGCCCTGGTAATCGCGGTTAATTAACGAGCGGGCGGTAACGAGGCTGCCGATTGCTGGGCTTCCCGCTCCTGTCGCGTCGAGTCCCCCATCGACTTCGATTATTCCGGGCGTACCTCTCTCTTCCGGTTCACTGACCACGTTCGTTTGTCATCAGCCCTCTCTTCTCCAATTCTCCCTTTTACACACATATGTATGTATGCGTGTGTGCGTATACGTATACATTTTTTCCTTTTTTTCCCCACCGTTCCTGACTCCGAATGCAATGCCTTTTACACATTACTTTCATCTCGAATTCCACTGGAGCTAACCGTTTTGAACTCCAGATTCTCCCTGCTCGCTCGGGCATGAAAACAATATCCTCGAAAATTCGCTAATTAAATTCGACACGGTGCGAAGTAAAATTCACGATAATCGTTCGAATTTTATTTATACATCGAAGAACGTAATAAATTATCGCCCTTTCGTTAAAGTCGTATATTTATTTCGGGGAAAAAAAAAAAAAAATTATGCAATTTTTTTTTTGGGACTACATGGATCGCGTGAGAAATTCGATTTGCGAGGAATTTCATTTTCACGGGAGGTACATCTGTACACCCAGAAAAAAGATTGATCGAAATCAAATAAATTTCGATCTTCAAATGACGTTTATTAAGATAAAACAAATGTTTCGTTGCCTTAACAAAATCTTTATTGGATTCGAATAACCGCTTTTCTTTACTTTCAGTAAAAAAATTTATTCGAAGTGATTGTTTATTGAATTGTACTTTAAAATAAATGTTTATTCGACACAAAGATATTGAATCATTGAAAATACGATTATGAATAGATATTTATTGGCGTCAAAGAAATTATATATTTAGCACAAAGATAAAACACGGCTATTATCCGGCAACGCGCATTATAGAGTCGTGAACACGTCAATAAAAAGAGTAATACTATCAAACAAATAAATATATTAGAATTTAATCAATGCTCTATTAGGTTATGAACTAAATAAACATTTTTCTTCGTCCCTAATAAATTTTCTTTTATTGGAATAAACTTTTTTCTGGGTGTACGTTGAAATTTATGACATTTTATCGGTATATTTTGTACGAAATTTAATCGACGTGTATTCAGTTTTTAGATGGCTTTCGATTCCCTCCATTAACTTTGCGAGCGAGAATATTATTTTTTAACAGTCGGGACCTTCGCTCCTCTCTCGGCAGTCTATCGAATTTTCGAACGAACGAGCGATGGTCGGAAAAAGGACGAAAGAGCCCTCCGAGCCCCGACTAGTAGGGAAAAGTTCCTGCCGTCAGACTCGTCGCCGGCGCTATCGATCCCTTGCTTTCCGCCCTCGAGAGAGAGAGAGAGTGGCTCGACTTCGGGTTCGTTCTCCCTTCGTAGCCGTCGACGGGGCTCGTCGCGGCCCGACGGCGCATTCGACTTTGTTATCTGCTCGATCCACTTGCCTCTCTCGCGTCCTTTTTATCTCGCTCGCAATTCAATTCTCGATCCAATTTCGAAGGTTAAACGTCGAACTAAATGCTTATCGCTTAATTTTCGACGAGCGACGTGCGTTCGTCATACAATTAACTACCCTGCTCGACTCGAACCGTCGCAATAATTAACGTACCGTTTAATCCGTTAAAATAATCGGCGGATAAACTATATAAATTGCGCGACGGTTTTATACTTCCTCACCGACGTATATACTTGTCCTGCGCTTGGATAAAGAGACATCGGCTTTTACCGGTTCGGCATTGATAGTTACACGGCTCGGAAGCGAAAGGGCGTATCGCACATCGTTTTACACGCTGAACGGCGCGCAGTTACGCCCTTCTCGCTCTCGACGGCCATTATAGTCGGCGACGCGTGACTCCGTAAGAGGATCTCTCCAAATACTTGATCAGCTTATCCGCCTCCCCGGAGAGTCGATTAAAAACCCACGGTAAGACCGCCCAGAGTCTGTTTTAAGAGTATAAATTACTCCCGATAATGGCCGTGAGTTCGTCGTATTATTTGTCCCATTCCCTCATTATCTTGCGCGTTTCCCGCGGGGAAACCTTGAAAGATTCCAAGTAAACCGCTATACCCAGAATAGTACATTACTCCACGAGGGTGAAAAACGTTTTTCTAACGAGTCCTGTAATCACACGAGTTAGAAAAAGTGTTTCACACGAGGGATGTACGGAATTTTTCATCACAAGGTGCGAAAATGGCGGTTTTACGCACGCGAAGCGGGCGGAAAAGTGGCCATTTCCGCACCGAGTGATGAAAAAAAATTTATTTGACGGCGACCGTTTACTTGGTTTAAGTCAAATATTTATTTGATTTAAATAAATATTTAAAGCAAATATTTAAGTTATTATTATTTAAGTTAAGCAAATAGTTACTTAAATGAAATAAATATTCATTTAAGTCAAATAAATATTTTACTTAAACCAAATAAACGGTGACCGTCAAATAAATTATTTTTCTGGGTGTAGGCTTTAAATATATATATATTGCAACGACCGAGCGAATGAATAACGCGCATATTTGGTTTTGGAGCGGATATTATTAATAATGATAAACGTTAATGAGCCCGATTACGGAATGTCACACTTCTGTTCGCTTTGAAGGTCTCGTCCAGACTCGCTGACGTGACGATCGATCTTGTATCGATCGTCCGTTCGTTCGTCCATTGTCAAACCTAACTAATATCGCGTACCTTAACGAAAACTCCGCTACATATTCGTTACAATATTATTATATATATATTTTTCATGAAAAGAGAGAAATAAAAATATATTATGTGTCCTCAATTTTCCAAACCCATTTCGATGGATTTTGTTATCCATGCTTATGGGACGAAAATGTCACGTCGTTCGGAGCAACCAAAAAAATCCTTTGGGCTCGTGTCCGCGCAATCTTAGGGTTTTCCGATCCGTGGGCAGAGATTGAGGGCCGCGGGGCCAAAGTATCTCCCAAAGGGGATTCCCCTTTGGTGGCCCCTCGACTCCTCGAGTCTCCCGTTCCACGCCAACCGCGCGTCTCGAGGCGAAGAGCCTCGAAGGGTAGTTGTTCGGAACGAACGAGGGTTATACACGCCAAGGAAATTGGAGGATTCTCGGGGAACATATTGCCCTCTGGAAATGTCTCTCAGACCTCTTCAGCTACCACCTCCACCTGTACATAAGTCGACACGTTACTGAAGAGGGTAGGAAACGTCGAGTAGGCCCGATATAAATTAAATTTTTCCCTTTATGCCTTGTGTCCTACACAAATATATCCTAAATGGAACTTTTTTTTTTTTTTTACAAAAAATGTATTCTATGTGTCACAGATATATGTTTCGATACTTGCCACGAGTACTTAGCAGAGCTGGTGACAACGAATACTTAAAGTACCTAAAAATACTTTAAATACAAGGTACGAAGTATTACAAGTACTTGAAGTGTTTCTCAAGTACTTTTCGCAATTAGGTTCGTAGCGTTAAGCATTATCTAGGTTAAAATAAAATATACAAAGTAATTCGTATTGCTTCCTCATTTAGTATAATTTTGCGTATAGCTTTCTCTATGAGACACTGTGTTGATTGTTCGTTTTTGTTATTCATCGTTTTGAGGCTATTTTTAATCTATTCTTCACTTTTTTCATTTAAAAATATCTATTTAAAAAATGCATACAAAAAATTGGAGACATGGGACTTTTCCCGTATTTTTTACTGGAATAAAAAAAAAAAAATTTGTTAGAGTCACACTTATTGAAAAGCTTTGACCGATAATCCTATATTAATAGAAACAGGATGTCATGCATCACGTATACGTAATTCGACCGTGTACTCAAAAAGTACTTGTGTACTTCAATTATGCACTTGAAGCACCAAACAAGTACGCGGTACTTCGAGTATTGCCCAGCCCGGTACTCAGGCACGTGCGATTCGGTAAGGTTTAAAATTATCGCGAAATTTTCTTCCTTCAATCCTCCGTGCGCCTGCGCGCAGTTCTTCGCTTTGCTTCCCAACCGAGGACTTTCTCCCTCCGCTATTTCACCTCGGCTTCCGCCACCGCTTCTACTTCTTCTTCATCGCGAAAAAAACAAATGAAAAATAAAAGAAAAACGTATTTGGTAGAGGACGAAGAAAGGCCAACAGAGAGAAGGAAAGGTACTTTGCAAATGGAAAAGAGCTCGGGTCCGAGTTTGAGAGTTCCATGGGTGAATCGTTCCCGCGCGGAAATGAAAGTCCGTGCGGAGTCGAAACTTTCGTAATGAAGCCGTCGTTTGTCGAGTGTTTACTCGGTGGATTTGCCCGAGAGTCAAACCCGGGTATATCAGCCAGAGTTCGCCGTTGTCGGACCTCCGATTGCGCGCAGCCCCTCGGGGGCTCCGTTGCAAGTGCGACGCTGTATATTAAAAAAAAAAAATCCTTGGAACAACGGGGGATCCGGAGTTAACGAGTCGAAGCGTACCGGAGCTGGAATACATCGTGCTACTCAGACTATCCGAGGGAATCTTCGCCCCTCGGATTGTTTTTTATCCCGCTATTCTTCTCGATCTCCCGTGAGATATAAAGATGGGAGAGGCGACCGGTAAATTATTCTCGACGCGAGTTTTAATCTAATTTATAATCAGACGAGGCGATCTGTCCTGCAGGGGACACCGGGGAAAATGGTGACCCGGGGCGAAACGGGAATGAGGTGAACTGCAGACCGAGGAAAAAATGGATTGCCATAAAAATGTGCCGAAAAATTCATTGGAACAATGTAGAAAATGGGATAAAATGGTGACCCGGGGCGAAATGGAGACGAGGTGAACTGCAGACCGAGGAAAAAGTGGATTGACACAAAAATGTTCTGAAAAATTCATTGGAACAATGTAGGAAATGGGATAAAATGGTGACTCGGGGCAAAATGGAGACGAGGTGAACTGCAGACCGAGGAAAAAATGCATTGCCATAAAAATGTGCCGAAAAATTCATTGGAACAATGTAGAAAATGGGATAAAATGGTGACCCGGGGCAAAACGGGAATGAGGTGAACTGCAGACCGAGGAAAAAATGGATTGCCACAAAAATGTTCTGAAAAATTCATTGGAACAATGTAGAAAATGGGATGAAATGGTGACCCGGGGCGAAATGGAGACGAGGTGAACTGCAGACCGAGGAAAAAATGGAATGCCACGAAAATGTTCTGAAAAATGCATTGGAACAATGTAGAAAATGGGATAAAATTGTGACCCGGGGCGAAATGGGGATGAAGTGAACTGCAGACCGAGGAAAAAGTAGATTGCCACAAAAATGTTCTGAAAAATTCATTGGAACAATGTAGGAAATGGGATAAAATGGTGACTAGGGGCGAAATGGGGATGAGGTGAACTGCAGACTGAGGAAAAAATGGAATACCACAAAAATGTTCTGAAAAATTCATTGGAACAATCTAGGAAATGGGATAAAATGGTGACTCGGGGCGAAATGGGGATGAGGTGAACTGCAGACCGAGGAAAAAATGGAATGCCACAAAAATGTTTTGAAAAATTCATTGGAACAATATAGGAATTGGGATAAAATGGTGACTCGGGGCGAAATGGGGATGAGGTGAACTGCAGACCGAGGAAAAAATGGAATGCCACAAAAATGTTTTGAAAAATTCATTGGAACAATATAGGAATTGGGATAAAATGGTGACTCGGGGCGAAATGGGGATGAGGTGAACTGCAGCCCGAGGAAAAAGTGGATTGCCACAAAAATGTTCTGAAAAATTCATTGGAACAATGTAGAAAATGGGATAAAATCGTGACTCGCGGCGAAATGGGGATGAAGTGAACTGCAGACCGAGGAAAAAGTGCATTGCCACAAAAATGTTCTGAAAAGTTCATTGGAACAATGTAGGAAATGGGATAAAATGGTGACTCGGGGCGAAATAGGGATAAAGTGAACTGCAGACCGAGGACAAAATGGATTACCACAAAAATGTTCTGAAAAATTCATTGGAGCAATGTAGGGAATGGGATAAAATGGAGAATCCGATTATACACGGGTATATCTCAATTTTTCCGAGGTAAAAAAAACGATAACCTTTTACGAGGACATATTGGTCCTTTAACCGGAAAATCCTATCCCGATGCAAAAAAAGGTAAAGATAAAGCTCATGCTTGGAAGAAGGGTGCAAACGAGGTTCTGCAAAATCGCGCCGCAAGATAAAGAGAATTGTTCGGAATGATGAAAATTAAACGGAATGTCGTAGCTGGCGAATCATCGCCGGATGCTCTATATTCCCGCCCAGTACAGTTTTCTACCATCCACTCGTGCCCGTGTCCATCCCCATATACTTCCTCGAAGCCGGGGAATCGTTAAACCCGCGCGCATCATTTACCTCGTAAAACAGATAGCGAGAAGAAAGAAGGAGATATAGAGCGGAGCGATCTTATCCTCTCGCGTTTCTCTGCGGTGCTGCGGCACGAGTTTTCTGAACGAGAGCCAGTCGTTCCGCTGAAAGTGGAACGGAATCATTGCGTTGCTTTCCGCCTCGGCGAAAGCTTTACTCCCGAGGTTGTAAAAAAACGCTTCGAAGGTAGCGTCCTTGCTCCTCGGCTGGGTCACTCATTTTTTTTTCCTCGCCCTCTTTCACCCTCGCGAGAGCAGCCACTTTGCCACAGCGAAATCGACTCGTCGTTGTGAAAGCTTGTCGCTCCGAACTCTACGCTCGGCGCAATCGAGCAATGGAAATAAAGATAATAGGATTTCAACGGACTCGCGAAAACACCCAGAAACATTTCTTATTTGTCGAGTGGCGAACAAATAAATATTTATTAAATAAATAACTATATAAATTAAATACATAATCATTAAATTCAAATAAATAATTATCCTAGCAGCTTGAGGAACGATTGTTTTTTTAAAAGAACAACCGTAGAACAATTATACTCGATACCACGGCAGGTTATGAGAAGCTCGCTACAATTTCTCTACCAAAGCCTCCAGGTGGAAAAAAATACACGTTATGGAAAAAGTTCAGCACGAAGTGTCAAATGCGTGATGACAACGAACAGAAAAAAAAAGGTATCGAGTCTATCGTGACTCGACTCGGTAGATACGTGTCTGCGTCGAGGCTCGTGTCCCGGCTCGCGATATCAATATCAATATAACGCGATAAATTCTCCATTCCGTACATTCCTGTCGAATAAATAAATAAAAAAAGAACGCTACAACTTCGAGCAAAATCGTGCAATTTTAATCCCCGTGGATGGCCTGAATTATCGGAAATGCTCGACGCGCTTAAAACAGGCATTACACAGAATCGACACGGTCAAATCGAAAGGCCTACAAAAGTTTCGCGGTAAATGAAAAATAAAAAATAAAAAAGCTTCCTCTTTGAGGAAGCAAAAAGCGGCTAAACGGCTCTTGAAACAATGTACACCCAGAAAAAAAAATGTATTTGACGGCCGCCGTTTATTTGGTTTAAGTAAAATATTTATTTCATTTAAATAAATATTTATTTCATTAAAATAAATATTTATTTCATTAAGGTAACTATTTATTTCATTTAAGTAACTATTTACTTAATTTAAGTAAATATTTATTTAAATCAAATAAATATTTTACTTCAACCGAATAAAAGGTGGGCGTCAAATAAATTATTTTTCTGGGTGTACATTGTGCTCGATTAAGAGCCGATCGAGGAATAGATAAATATATTTATTCTTGGCTCGAGTACACATGCTCGTCCCAACCATTATTATTTTCATCTGGATTGACAGACACAAGCCTGCAAGGTCTTCGACACGAGTCACATGTCAGTGAACTTCGGAAGTTCATAGCGGAGACACACGGTTCGATACACACGCTTCTTCGGAAACTCTAAGCTATTCCCGCGAACGATATTGAGCGCGGTTATAAGAAAGAAAAAAATAAGAAAAAAAAAGAATCGTAACCGATTGGCAGAGAGAAAGCCACCGAGAATATTGCGGTATAAAAGCGAGCACTGGAGGGCCCCGGGAGGGCGTCGCGAACTGCAAAGTACAGTGTAGGGTTGAACACGCGAAACTGTCGGTGTGCATAGGACAGATAGAAAGGGGGAAGAAAAAAAAAATGAAATCGAGCCATGGTCGTTCGAGCTGGTCGGTGCATGTACACGTACGTATTTTCTATTCGGAGACCTAGGCAGTGCGGTATGTATTCAACAGTAATAGTCTGTATTCTCGCTGGCCGGGACAAGCCCTTGATGCCTTGCACGGGCCGGCGATTCCGCCTCGGTGTGCAAGCCGATAACCGGTAGGTTCACTCACGGTGCGATAGCCGATGCTCCGCTCGGTGTGTACGACAACGACGACATTGGAAGAAACCTAGAAGTGCTTCCCGTGTCATAAGCGCAAAGTCTCGTTCATAGGTGTGTTCGAAATTGGCTACGACCGTTCGCCGAACGGGTGGTTGTCGGGGCGCACCGCACCATCATAATGCACTCGACGAAGTTGCCACGGCTCGTTGCGTGTCGCGGAACTCCGATACTAAGTACCCATTACCATAGTGCACCGCGAAGTACGGGGTGTGCACCGGTGACGGTAGAAACCGGCCAATTAATTATCCCTGCGATTCAGCGAATCGCCATTTCGGTATTACAAAGTAGAAGTTCGCGACTGGGGTGTTATTTCCTCCTGGCGAGGTTGGCGATGTGATTGCAGTGTTTACCGTACTTGGCGATTGTTATGACATTATATACGGCGCACAGCACGATGGAAATGTGAAAGGGCGGTTTCGATTCTTTGACGGTCAATTCTGATGAAACAAACAATACGGAGGAGTCGTTGCAGGCACTTGCAGTGAGCTTAGTCCTCAGTATATTTTGTGGTTTATTATTCAATATAAAATTAAACCACAATAGGGATAATCTTCGAGCGAATAATCAAGTATTGAACAAGCAGTCGATGAACCAACCTGGAAATTCGATTTTAGAAACGGAAGGTCAACGCCTCACAATTCTTACGTCTGACATTGAAACGGCCAATCTGTTGAATGAAACGGGACATGTCAAAAGCCTTCGACAGCGTCTGGCACCGAGGTATCCTCTTCACGTTAAACCAGCTTCACTGCCCCCTTTATCTAATCAATATAACAAAGAACTTCCTGGTATCGCGCAAACTTATGGCGAGAACAGACGCATCGGTATCCACTGCATTCGCAGCGGAACTGGGAGTACCCCAGGAATTCCCACTGTCGCCTCTGTTCTAGAACAACTACTGCGACCACATGTATAACCTAAACAACACGAACATAGTAGACCTCAGCCAATACATTGTACAATTAGCTGACGACACAGCCATGATTGCACAGCAAAAAACCTGCAAAAAACTATGGAAACGCTCCAAACCACTGTCGACAAGACAGTGGCCTCGTAGAACAAATGGCGGCTCAAATCAACCCCACTCAAATCGCGACTGGTCATCTTCAACCACAAGATAAATCCGCAATCACCAATAATCCAACTTTTCAACGTAGAAATACCATTTGAGCAACACGCAATATTTAGGCATTTTCATGTACAATAAAATTAACTTTAATCACCACCTACAATACTGCAAGCAGAAAATTTCATTCACATATCATTCGAATAGCGAAAGATTCGCGTAAAGCATCTAATCAAAATGTACAAAACTATATGTGGACTTGTAATCGAATATGGTCACCCTAGACTCCTAAACTGCAAGAACATAGCAATCAAAAAAACTAAAAACAGACGAATCCTGCGCTATCCGGGGTCTGGCACGAATAAGACACCCGGACAACCCTCTACATAAGCCAGCTAACACAGTACCCTACGAAAAAACGAACATCACACCTATAATGGCGAGCACACAAATGCTCACCCAAAGGCTCGCCTCAGCACAAATTCTGAACATCCACCCGGTGTTTATACAAGCCACACAGAATGTAAACCGCGAACACAAGTATCCAGCACTCACCACATACCAACAACTTGAGAGAATGGCAAACGAAGCTGCGAACTAAACTCAAACATTAAATTAAAACAATTCTTTCCCACCGAAAACGAAACACACCAGTACAAAAAAGAAAGCGAATCAGGCACTGAACGACTTGGGTTGAAGGCCCGTTGGCAATAGAAATAGAAATATATACTGTAAATAATCTTTTAAATGTATCAATGTCCGTGCTATGCAAAATATTGTCAATAAATACAATTACTACTACTACTACTATAAAATTAAGGGGGTCCATCAGAACTCCGTTATCCTTCCGAGGAACATGACCGCGAGGCCCCTGCGACCTCTTAGCAGGACCCGGAATAATCAGGGCCTAGGGCTATGAGTATCTGTGCGACGACAGACGGACAGATAGACAAGCTCTATTAAGGAATTTCGTTTATATCGTCCGGCAAAAGTAAAACAAACCGGTAACGTCACTTCAGATTCCCTCATCTTTTCACGTCACGACCCTTCCACTTGCCAGTCGAGTGATGAAGAATATAAATTTAAAAATTCTATGAAAATAATGTACAAACGTGCGAAAGCTCGCCGTTGCAGTGTTGCATTTACACATCGTCCATTTAAAACGAAACATTTTTTCAGCCTCGTGCGGTTTGTGTGAGGCCTCGTACCGTGGCACGAGCGTGCCCTTTCCCATCGTTCGGAAATATATTTTGCCCTTCCATCAGGGGTCACAGCGCGGTTCCCGGGTGAATTCGCGGTCTCCCCGGAACGAATCGTCACGTATGCCTGTCCTGTCCGGGACGTAGAATTCACAGTCGCAGCTCGGAAACACGTTCGTACGGTTAATATACATACACATTTAGTGTATATTCGATGTCCCCCCCCCCCCCCCCCCTCCCTCCCCCCGTGAGCTTCCGCGAGGCCTTGCAGTCGGACTCATACCCGCGCTTATGCGTTCTATATGTTCCCGTCTATAGCTACATCGTCGGGAACAGATGCGAATTCTCTCGCTACTCCTATATCTCTATTTCGACCGCGGGTTGCTGGACGCGCGCTCCCGCTTTGGGACGGACAACCGTGATTCGGCGTTACGCTCTGCACACCGATATCGATGCAATTTCGACACATTCGACGGGAAAACATTGAACGAGGTTGAACCACCCCTGACAGAATTTGTCCGGCTCATACCACGTGTTGCTGCGAATTTCTACCGTTTCGGAGCGAAGCTTCGTGGTTTCAGTTTACCTGAATGCACACGGCGCCACGCAATCCCGCGCTGTATGCATTCCCATTTGTTCTCGGTACGTACCCTTTGTCGCCGGAATTTGTCATACGCGGGTGTCGTATTTGCTTATCATGGTTCACAGTCGGCGATACTTGCGGTTCGTTGAGGCGTCTTCTTTCACATCGTCCGACAGGATCGAGTTGCTATGAGCTCGTCGTTTTCCTCGTAAGAATGCAACCCCCGTTAAGCACACGCGAAATTCCCCGATTGGCAAAGAAAACTAATGCGATTTTTTTAAATGCGTGCCCCTTTGGTGGCAAAAAGGTAATAAGTCGGCTAATAGAAATCATATTTCCATTAGCTGGCCGAGTTTCAGCAAAATCACAAAAAGAATAATAAAAAAAATGGTATTACAGTTTTTTTATCATCAACTGGGCTGAGGTTGGGCGGGAGGGAGGGGTCAATAGCCATTATTTATTTATTTACTTAATAACGAGCTGGGCCCAATTACGAGGTCCATAGGAAAACCATCGCCCAATGAACAACGTGAGAGAGATTCATCGCTTATAAATTGTACAAATTTGTCACTAGTAAGATGTATAATGTACATAAGATCTGTTATGTAAAATGTAATTTTAACGGCGCCGCACAATTTTGAACAAGTTTCAGGACACTTGAATGTTAATGGACGGACCCACGTACAAAACTGCCGGTGCCCTCGAATAATTGAAACAAAGCACCAAAAAAATAATCGCATCGGAAAAGCAAATAATGAATTATGCTCAAATAAACAATCGTTCCACCTTCATGTGCGCAGAGTATTCAATAGTACACCAACGAAAACTGAGAATAACGAAGCAATTAAAATAATAAGCACCCGCTGCAAAAACGATTCCGATGAACTCTAACAGTACTTAGTCCCGCGCATCAGGATCTCTTTTTACCATTGACGGAACACCCTGCCGAAACTTTATGGTGTAATCGACATCTCCATTCTTCCCAAGTTCATCTAGTTCGGCCCTAGCTATAACCAGATCTCGCGTTGCAAAGGTGTTCCATCGCATTTCACCGGGAAAAGGTGGGAACCCACCTTAATTTCAAACGAATTATAAACACATACTGTCTTATCTTTTGTGTAATTAAATCCCTCTCGACATCGAGTTTCTGCACAAAGTTTTTTTTTCCGGAGAAACGCGAATATCTTAGTTCGTCTAATTTACGCGAAGAGCTGCAACACGCGTATTTTATACCGGCAACTTTTTTCAATGGCGCCGTACAATATTGAACAACAAGTTTCAGTGCACTTAAATGTTAACAGACGGGCCCGCTTACAAAACGGAGCGATGCCCTCTCGAATAATTGAAACAAGGCACCAAAAGAATAATCGCATCGGAAAAGCAAGTAATGAATTACGTTCAAACAAACTTTATGGCATAATCAACATCTCCATTCTTCCCAAGATCATCTAGTTCGGCTCTAGCTACAACCAGCTCTCGCGCTGCAAAGGTGTTTCATCACATTTCACCGGGAAAAGGCGGGAACCCACCTTAATTTCGAACGGATTATAAGGACATCCTGTCTTATCTTTTGTGTAATTAAATCATCCTCGACATACAGTTTCTGCACAAAGTTTTTTTTTCAAAACTAACATGAATACAACAGTTCGTTTAATTTACTCGGAGAGGTGCAACACACTTTTTTTTATAACGGCAACTTTCAGACGCAGCTTGTTATTTACCTACCCGTGCATGGATGCATATTTGAAAGGGCGGAATTCTTTTCCATCGCGGCCGACGCGCCACAATTTCACTCTCGGCATTCACAGCGCGTGTCGGGCAAAGTAGCGGAGGCAGGGCGGTCGCGACAAAAGCTTTTGCCCGGGCAAGAGTACGTGGACCGAGCGTAATTATTACGCGCACGTGCACAGCCCGCATCGCATCGACTCCGACGGGGGTTTATTCGGCTACAGTGAAGTTTGCCTCCGCACCGATGATGTAAATTTGCGTTACACGCGACGCCATCGCACCGCGATGGCAACCCGAGCGTATTATCGGCCGCGCGAAAATGGTTTATCGACTATGGCAAATATCGCTGAGCGAAAACGGGCTTTCCCCGTGTTTCTCTCCGTCCGCACTATTTTTGGCCCCGGATGCAGTTTCGAATCGCGGTCGAAAGTCATTTGCGATTTTTCGATTCCAGAAAATGTGTGCACGTGCCAATTCGGCAACGGGAAACGTAAAGAAACACAACTGAAGGTATTGACTACTCTCAATTCGCGATGCTCAGTCGTATATTTTTAATGAAAAGAAAAGCAAGCAAAAAATTAGATAGACAGATAGATAGATAGAATTTGATTAAGTCCTGGGATATCTCCCCTAAGAACCGATGCGATACAGGCAAAGAAATGCAGTGCAGAAACAACAGACAGTAGTTCGCAAGCAGAACAAAGCAATAGCAAGACAAATACAAGCAGTATGAGATGTTTAAATATAGTGTGTTTACATTAGGTTATAAATGTTAGAAATCCAGAGTAAAAATAAAATAAATACATAATAATAGAAATCGGCAACTTAGGCTAGGGGAGACCGGGGCAAAATGACACAGCGGGGCAAAACGGGACAGTAATGGTAAAACTCAATTTTCCAATAATTGTTGGATGTCCCATTTAGTCCCAACGATACATCCGGATTTTCAAACCTGTTTTGCCCCACGTACCACCATCGCCGCCATCCAAAAGTTATTCTAAAATTGCGTTTAGTCTCATTATCCCGTTTTGCCCCGGTGTGCCATTTTGCCCCGCTCTCCCCTAATCTATAACTAGTAACCAGACCCGAGATTAGTCCCCCGCCTGCCCACGTAAATCTCTCTAACGAGGGGGTCTCGGTGAAATTCACAGGTAAACCGTTCCACAATTAAAATTACAAACATAAAGAATTATATTTTCGACCAACGGCGTTGAATTTTACTTCGACCCGTTTCACAAACCGCACCCTCCGGATGCAACCGGTCGATGGGGCTCAGCCACACCAAACATGTCTCGGCGATGAATACTTTTCATTTGAACCGAAAACGTATTGAAATTGCGAAGGGAAAAGAGATAAATAAAGTTTGCTGCGCAAAATGAAAACTGAAACTGACGAGCGTAAATAAAATATATATATACATATATATTCGCAGCTTTTCAACCCAGCCGTCTGCTCTGCAGCAGTCAGAGCACAGTGGCTCGTAGCTCCGGGCGCATCCGCTCTCTTTGCCCGTTTATTTTGAAAATCCACCGAGTCCGGTCTAGCGTGACTATAATTGAAATGAAATCGTTGCAACGCGACGATAGTAGCGGTGGATAAAAAAAAAAAAGAAAAAAAAAAAGAGATTCCCGTGGTAGTCCGGTGGTGGCTGGCCGCGGGAGTCGAATCGTTTTTGGTGGTCGACTATGAGAGAACGGGTGGAAGTGGGAGGGGGGGGGGGGGGGGGGGCGAACGCGCATACGCCGTCGCGGATCGAACTGGCGATACAAACGCCGATCGCCGACGGGCTGGGCGGTAAAAAATGTTGATTCAATCGATGAAACTCTTTTTCAGCCTCTCTCCACCATAATTTTCCACTCGCTCTCTCGCTTCGACAATCGTCGGATCTCGTTACCGTACCCACACCGAATTATCTTTGATAACCGATGCTTTTAACCCTCGATCGCAGAGAGATTAAATTCCCGCTCCCGATCAGCGCCTGCGAACGAATTTCCGATTACGCCCGATACGGCTGACTTGATTGTGGCGGCTCGAACGGCTCGCCGTAAAAGCGGGCGATCGAAACAACATTGAAAAAGAATTCAATTACAAAACAAAAAAATAATACCTTTCACAGAATTGGATTAATTTGGAAATGACCGTACGGTCAGCGAAAAGTTAAAATATCTTTCAAAGCTTCCCGCCTGCATTTATTTGTTTGTTCGGTTAGCGCGTAAAACGGACATTTTATTTTTTCGCGGAAATACAAAAATTGAACGATGAATTGGTAAATCGGTAGGAACTGCTCATACATTTATAAGTAGTTGATGAATGTGCGAGTCATTGAAATTTTATCCGCGCGTCGAGCGCGAACAGTTCGTCCCGACCGAAGCCTGCCAGTGGGTATTTCCGACGTTTCAACGAGCACGACGAATGCCGACGAATTAGCGATTTCCTCTCTGACAGTCCCGTTCGCTGTACGACTCGTCGATCCGACGCTCTCTCCGAGTCACGAGGGCGGAAAGCCGTTTATAACCAGCGCCAGGGTGGACGAAGCGGGCGGTGCGGGGAGACGCGAGAGTCGAAGCGAGAAACGGAGAGAAAGTGAATGCGAGTCGGCGAGAGCCGAAGGGTAATAAGCCCATGAGTAACGGATAGGCACGAGAGGGGTGCACAGAGTCTTCGTCGTACTGGCGACAATTAGCGCACCCCATGCAAATCAAGCCCTAATCCGAGGCTTATTTTCGCGAGCCATCGAGCACAGCGCCGCGCCGTCTCGTCCCATCGGAAACAAGAGAAAGGAAAGACGAAAAAAAAAAAAAAAAAAATACAAAAAGATCGAACGAAAAAAAAAAATATATATATATAGAAACACGAGAATCGACTAGGGTCTCTCCGAAGTGCGCCGCGAACTACCGTGACTCTCCCGGGACAGATTAGGGCTCGGCCCTGCGGAGCCATCGATCGCGCATAATTTCCTTCTTTTTATTTTTTATTTTTTTTTATTATTGTTATTATTTTTCCACCCTTGCCCACCCTTCGACACGAGAGGGCTTCGTGAGCGCCACACATCGAGGCAGCTTTCGCCGTTCGCGACACGAAATACTCGGCGCACCGCACGGAATGTGTACCAGCGGGCTCGGGTCTGTGTAGCAGGCAACACAGACGCGCGTTGGTATCGATGGGCGCGGGGGATCGAGAAATCGCTCGTTTCGGCGATTACCGGCGGACTCGCACACAGAGCCCGAGTCGAGCCCGCGAGAACTCGGGCGGCGAAACACGCCAGTTTGCCACGGTGTACGCTCGACGATCGAGTGGAGGCCCGGCGGGGTGAAACACACCCCCGGGAAATACCCGATGCTGTATAGCCTGTTCTATAGATGCCTGCTGGCTGGCTCGTCGTGTCCGGGACACGCGTGACTATACCGCACCGAGGGCCGCCGCCGTCCCGACTACGGCCGGCGCTCGGGCCCGGCGAGGGAGCGGGAACGGAAACGGAACGGGCACGCGGAAACGGGAATATTTTCCCTGACATGGACATTCGTTATTCGAACGTTCGATACCAGGGATATAATTGAATACACAGGGGCCGGTTGGTGCTTTCATACGTGTGCTTTCGGTAACCGGAACTCGATCCTCCTCGTTCATCCCCACCACCCGAAACACCCCTTCCTTCCGGCGTAGTGCAGTTCTCTGTTTCGCCACTTTTTTTGTAATCATTTTTCTGGCGACTATAACGCTATCGAGTTTTATCTGACTCTGTACACGGATTCCCGAGGGAAATGGGAATTTTCTTTTATATAGTTTTTTTTTTTTTTTTTTTTTTTTTTTTTTTTCCTCTGTCTCGAAACGTTCGAGAGCGAGAGACGGAACGGTTAACGCCGTTCCGTGCCGCGAGGCGCGGAATCGTGTTTCCGGCTGTTACCGGCGAGATCGGCGGGGGGTTTAACGCACCCCCTTCGAATTAATGAGCGAACGTGTTTTCACCGCAGTCCCCCGTCCGTTAAAACCCGAAGCGGATCTCGCCGTAGCCAACACCGTACACCGGGGTGGAAACGCGCGGTTGAGATTTCATTTTACTATTTGCCTCGAAATTTACACGTTGCGAGGTGAAACCCGCGACGGGGACGGGGCGGAAAGATACGGCGGTGCGACGAGGGGGAGGGATCGCTGAATAAACGCCCGGTCGGGTTCGAGTGAAGCGAGGCAAGGGGGTGGGCTTCGAATTTGCGGTGACACAGCACCCGTTGATACAACGATAACCCACCCACTTGCACCACGCACCGCCGGGCGCTTGACATCACGATTCCGAACGCGACATGAAGCTCATTGGTCTTACCCGCCCTCCGGCTCGGCGGTCCATGCGCGGACATATATATATATATATTTTTTTTTTTACGTTTCTATAATTTGGTATATTACACTGAAAAAAAAATACGTGTCGGGCCAACCGAGGGCTGATTAAAAAAATTATTATTGAAATCATAATTTGAAAAAAATTATCTTTGAAAGAATCATTTGAAAACAATTATTTTTGAAATAATTATTTGAAAACAATTATTTTTGAAAGAATTATTTGAAAACACTTTTTAAAAAATTAGGAATTGGGTTTTTCGAACTTACTATTATTTCACCCGAAAGATTGCGCGTCGGTTATTCGCATTTTCTGCTTCCATAATTTGTCGTCGCGCGACGAATGATTAGCTTTAAAAACAATGGATTTCGAATGGTAGTTAAACGGCCGACGATCCGTCGCTCGAGAGTATATTCGACGAGAAGATGAATACGGTTTTTCACAAAGAAATACTTCCGTCGCTCGCGGCATTGTCGTTTTTTCCTGTTCGCTCGAGAGGTTTCTTTTTCTCCCGTGCTCGAGACGCGGAAAGGCGCTTTTCATATCGCGAGGAACGAGAGGAAGCCCCGGGGGAAGAACGCAGTCGCGGAGATCACAGTCGTCCCCGGAGGTGTGGGGCGCAACGGAGTGGGTGAGAGAGCTAACTCGCAGCCCGAACAAAACGTTATTGAATCGCGGATTCCCGTCACGTTTAGCGATCTAACGAATTAATATGGAAATTCCAAAGCTTCTTACGCGAACGTGCAACGCGGAGGCGAAATCCCTTCCACAGCATATATATATATAGTGCTATTGTATCGTATATATATATATAGGGGAGAGCGGGGCAAAACGGGACTGCGGGGCAAAACCCAATGTCCCAATAATTCTTCGATGCCCCATTTTTGTCCCAACGGTACATTCGGATTTTTCAACCTCGTTTTGCCCCACTTACCATCACAGCACTCGTCTATAAGTTATTGGAAAATTACACAGTAAAAAAAAATTACGTAAAATCGGAATACGAAATTTCGTAAAAATAATTTTGTTAAATAAGTGACAAACTCGTTTGTCACTTATTTGAATATACGAACCTGTCCTTTTATTTCCCGTGTCATTGACAATTTTAGTTTGTACTTTTGTTCGTAAAACTAGAAAATTAACAAATAAAAAATTGTCGACGTTTGTGGACAATGAGTTGTCGTAAAAAGTACGATATTTTTTTACTGTGTACGTTTTGCTCCACTGTCCCATTTTGCCCCGCTCTTCCCTACATATATATTATAGGTCATGACTGGTCCAAAGACGTTCCCCAAGCGCACACGCATATTAACACGCCCCAGCAAAATCATGAACTTTCCTCCCTCCATGATAAAAAAAAAAGAAAGAATATGTATCTTCCCATTAATTCTGCTTTCCGCACCCCGACGCAAACGTGCAAAATTTTCATTTCCTCCGACGTGTATTTCACCCCCTTCGTGTAGGCATCAGCATCGGAGGCTCTCGGTCGGCGCCATTGTGGAAGGGTGTCTTTAATGTCGAAACTTCTTTGGAAATTGGCTCGCTTTGTAGTCGAGTGAGCGTGTGAGGAAAGTAGAGAGACAGGCCGTGCAGTCGATGACGTGGAAGCGCAGTGGCAAAAGCCACTTTGTGACTTTCAAGTACCCGTCAGCATATTGTTATAACTGCCGGGGCCGTTGGAGGGACGCGGGGAAGTGCGAGTAAAAGAGAAGATGCAAACTGTACGGCCCGAGGAGGTATAAAGTTCTCCTCGACTGCCGTATCGCTCATCAAAGTGGCTCAATGGATCTTTTTCGCGATATTGCTGGCGCGGGTTACTGTCTCTCGAGCGGGCGGATACATGCGAAAGGCGAAGACCCGTATTGCCGATAAGTACAGCGGTGGCAAGACAGCGAGGCTCTCGGGAAATAAATAACCGACTGTTGGCAGCCGTAACGACGAATCGATACACGATTCTCGGCCACTCAGAGGGTTGGAGCTGTTCGAGACCTTGAGAGAGGCAACGACGACGGCCATCGTCGGCCCTTCCGAGCTCTCGACAGCGGGAAACACTCGTTGCGAGTGTCTGAAAAATGTCCATTGCACGAGCCAAAATCCAATGATTAGAAAATTTTGCCAACAGAATGGAATACATTCCATTCCATCAGCTAAATTCTACCATTAGAAAATTTTGCCCATGGAATGGTACAAATTTACGAATCTTTGAATTTTAGCTCATGGAATGGTAAAAAATGTCATATGGTTGAAGTTTAGCTCATGGAACGATAAAAATGTTCTAATGGTTAAATTTTAGCTCATGGAATGGTAAAAAATGTCTTATGGTTGAAGTTCAGCTCATGGAATGGTAAAAAATGTCTTATGGTTGAAGTTTAGATCATGGAACGGTAAAAATGTTCTCGTGGTTGACTTTTAGCTCATGGAATGGTAAACAATGTCATATGGTTGAAGTTTAGCTCATGGAACGATAAAAATGTTCTAATGGTTGAATTTTAGCTCATGGAATGGTAAAAAATGTCTTATGGTTGAAGTTCAGCTCATGGAATGGTAAAAAATGTCTTATGGTTGAAGTTCAGTTCATGGAACGGTAAAAACGTTCTACAGGTTGAATTTCAGCTCACGAAATCATAAAAATGTTCTAATGGTCGACCATCAGAACATTTTTATGATTTCGTGATTTTAGTTCACGGAATTATATAAATTTTCTAACCTTCGATTTTTTTGTTCCTGTAATGAATTTCATTCAATTCTATTGACAAAATGTTCTAATCTTCGAACATTCTGACGTTACGTCCGGTAAGCTTCCACATATTCCACCATCAGTTGTTCCATAATACACAATACCCTCGACAAGAGTTCTCTCACGATTTTCCCCGGCTCGAGTTTCGCCGTCGTTTCCAGCACGTTTCCGTGTCGCCTTACCGCAGCCTAAACAGCATTCGCAGCAACCAGAAATTGGTTCTGGTTCTCGTGGCAATTCGGTGCTCTGCCCGGAGAGCACACACAGACCGCCGGACTAAACGGACCGCGGGGAGGGGGAAGGGGGAGCGGCGTGGGGGATGAGACGGTGAGGGTTGCGCACGTGCATATACACATACGACCTCGTATGTATGCGCGAGTCAATCGCGACGGTCTCAGTGTTTGCGCGCGGTAAGGGTGGTAGTTCGGCAGGATCGCCGCGACCGACCGCGCGACTATCAACCCTCGAGCCTCTCCTCGGCATCCGTACTAAAACGAAACGTATATTTGAGGTTACGCCGGATCAGGGGTTGTAGCCCGGGTACGGGGGACCGGCTCGAGTCGTTTATATGGTGATTCGATGGGGGAGGGTGAGCGCTTGGCAAAATGTCAAGGGACTCGTAAGGGTGGCTCGCTCCGACTCGATTCCCATCCCTTATACCGTCTCTGTTTCTCCGCTCGTTCCCGAGCTTCGGCCGCGTGCTCTCCACACCCCCCCGGAATCCTCGGCTATAACTACTTGTGTAAGCCGAAAACTCACCCCGCCGGCGTCTAGGCGAGCGCTTATTCGTTCGTGAATTTCACGACCAGTTTCCTTCTCTCGTTCCGCGTAGAACGCTCGATGCGTACCGCCAGATTACTCGTTTCACGGCCGACGAACTACACCGGGTTAGAAGAATAAAAAAGAAATAAAACAAAAATGTTACCTCGGTGAAAGATCGGCTGTGCAATGTCAGCCAACTCGTTTCGTGGGGTTCAGCAATGTTTGGTTGGGATTTGCTGATAATGAGGGTTTTTTTTTTTAGGCTGGATCGAAGGAGAGAAAAAAGCGTAGTAATCGGAGCGTTCATTACGCTGCGAGGAGAAATGAATGGGGAGCTTGGAGTGACCGTTTAGTTGGCGTGAAGCGAATTTTTGCAATGCTTCGACGCGATCGAACAGATGTCGACTTCTATATTATGTATTTATATATGTGTATGTATGTATATATATGTCTGACTATTATATCACGAGCTGTTCTCCAGTACGAGAGTCTCGTATAAGCCGCTCTCAAAGTACGCTTACAGTTAATAATAATGCTTTCTATGATGCCCTGGGTATGGATAATATGACTATCGGCGAACAATGAAGAGAAACCCGTGCGTGGGGCGATGCATAAAGAGCTATGAAATTACTCCTCTTTGACGCTGGAGAGCCCCGGGGGAGTTCGTCGTCGGGGAATAATAGAGCGAGCGGAGAATGGCGGGGCGCGCTACCGCAGACTTACTGGCAGAGGTCGTATTGATGAAAAACCTGGGAAGCCCCCCCATGCTCGGTAATATCTCGGGCGTCATTGATTTACACACTGTCGTACTGCAGTCGACTGCGCGTAGGTCTCGGTGTCATGGAAACAATATTCTTCCATTTTTTTTGCTTCCTCATAGACGAAGCTATGTTTTTGTAACAAAAAAAAATGTTTTGAGATTTTAATGTCAGCGTACTAGAAATGATCGAAAAGGTTGAGAAATATGATTTTTAGCTAGCGTCCGGATGTACGTGTGTGACAGACTTGCATCGTTTAGAACGACTATAACTCGGAAACGACTTGAGATAGCGGGTTGAAATCTTGTACACTGGTCGAGTCGTCACGTCTCTTCCGTCGGTGTAATTTTCATGAAGATTGATGCCCGGTTCGAGATTTTACGCGGTTTCGAAATTTTTGAAAAATGTCTGGTAACTCTAGTTTGCGTAGATTTTGAGCTATTACCCTAAAACTGCACGCGAATATAATATTTCGATCAAAAACCTTTGGTATTGAATTTGGCCGAAATCTACCGAAGGGATCAGATTTTATCGAATTTTGATCTTTTGAAAAATCACTAAAAACGGACTAATTCGCGTAAACATGGAGGTATCGAGCTTAAATGTCGCACGGGAATGGACTAACCACTGTACAACGTTTCGTATTGAATTTAGCAAAAATTGATCCAACCGTTTGAATTTTATGGGATTTTGAAAATTTTGAAATTTATTGTACGCCTGACGAGTTTCTGAATCAAGAATCACGCTAGGAGTAAAATGAGTCATAGCTTTGTAATCAGCGCTGAAGACTAGATTAAAAATTTTTTGTTTCTACTTTCATTTATGATTTTTTGAATTTATTTTTAAAATTTTACCATTTAGTAGAAAAAAGATGTGACAATTAATTTGATTCTCGCAACAATTTCATTTCGATATAACTTTCGCCTCATTTCGATTACGCGTTGAACGAAAAAATGCAAAATCTCATCGGATAACGAGTCCGGGAAAGCTTGGCAAGTTTTATCGATACGCCTTTGAAGTTGTTTCATTCGTTGCGCCGCCGATATTGCTTCATGTATATCTCATGACCGCCTCCAGGCGTCTTTCTCCCGACTATACCCCAGATTTATTGAGCTCTCAACTTTTTTTCTCTAATTTAAAAAAATTTATTTTCCTTTAATATTTCATTTTATTTCCCATTTTTTTCGCACGCATCGAGGAGGTTCGATCAAGAGCCCCTCGACGTGGCGCATTGACGAGAATTCGTTGACTCGCGCAGCGCCCTCGATCCGATTTTTCTCGTCGCAATCCCTTCGTATTTCCTCGCGGTGCTGAGCCGGGCAGAAGGAGCGACGACGGGGCTTTCAGCCCTCGCGCTTTACAGCGAGTGCTCGAACGTCGTATCGACGACTTGTCGGATCAGAACGTAAATCAGCGGATTTTCTGGCTTCATAGAATCGTCGAGTTCCCTTCTGTATTTACGTTTTTCGCTCCGCCTCGACTTTTCATACTCGCCCTTCGACGCTTTCTCTGCATCGTTCACGGCGATAAAAAAAAGAAAAGAAGAAAAACGAAAACCTCCAAGAGGCTTCAAGAGCATAGCCAGCGTAAAAAAGATTAACGCAGATCCGTCGAGCGTCGGATTTAAGAGAACGAGGAGGGACAGAATGGCAAAAAAAAAAGAAGAAGAAGCGAAACGACGTTACTACAGTTTAACGAGGAGCCAAACTCGTGTGGGGGTGCTGAAGTATTTTTATACACGACACACCGCCATTCTCGCAAGCGTCGTTTCGGCCTTTCTTGAGTATTCTCTCCTATACGGTGTGATACACTCCGCCGGGGGAGGGTGAATCGTTCGGAACGAGCCGGGCGCTTCGCTCGATCGTTAGCCAAGATTTAATATCTTTTTTTTTTATTTACTTATTTTTTTTTTTTTTTTTTTTTTTTTTTTTAATGCTCGAGTTCGAAAAGTTTGTTTCGACGAACGCTTCTCACGTAGTTTCTTTTCTCTTGGCGCTATAAAAAAAGTGTATATATATATATTATATAGGTATTTGGTAGTTCCATGAGGCGATGCGTCTCGCGAAACGACCCTCTCACGGTCTTTGCAACTCCGCCAACCAGCCCGTGAACGGCGAAAGCCATTTGCCAAGCTTTCCAGAGGCCGCCCTTACACTCGGCCTGGAATCGCGCATAGTCGAGCAGCATCCGTCCTCGAAGCGGAAAACGCCTCGGGGGCCCTCATAATAATGCTCGCATATTGCCGGAAATTTATGAGGCACCGGATACTTCGAGGGTGTAAAGTCGCGTATTTTAGAATTCCTGTCGTAAACACAAACACACACACACACACAGACCGGTTGTTTCGGTACTGAAAGGTTGTACTATCCGTCGATTATTTTCCCGATAAAATTTATCTTGCCATCGTACAATTATTCGTTGACGCGCTGCCGGCGGCGATTCTTCTCATAACAAAAGGTTCGAGTCCACATTGTTTAAAATTCCGATTAATCGGTCCTTTGTTCGGAAATTTGTATTAAAAAAAAAGAAAAAATGTGAAGTATGGTAATTTTATTTATGGTAAGCCTTTGAAGCACGAAACACATTCTCGAAGTCTCCAGCATGAGAATAATCGAGTAAAAAACAGCTCGTCAACAAGATCAAAATAAAAGTATTTTTGAACCCGTTTCATAACAATTCTCATATTTTTATTTATTTTTTTATAACTTTTTTTTAAATTTACGTTGAAACGCGATGTCTGCACCCACTATCGGGGGCCATTCGCCGAACGTTCCGTCCACGTCTTCGTCCCATTCATCTTTTTCCCCGACGATCCAAGCTCCGAGCCAACCGTCTTGCCTTTTTCTTCATTCTCACTCCCCTCCGCACACATTCCCGTCAACGTCCCTGCGAATCTCAGCAAACAATTTGATTTTTTTTATTTTTCGTTTTTCTCCCACCCCCAGGAACTGAAAGTCTCAAACTCAAAATGGGATAGCGATGCAAATCGGGATAGAAAATCGGTATGCATCGATGGGGAAAAATAGGACGGCCCAAAATGCTACGAAAACTGGCATTTTTAAAAACACAATATTCATTATCAATTTCAATGCATTTTCACTTTACTACATTCTCATCGACCTTTGTTTTGCTACTTGTTCAATCTACCTTTATTTTCCTACATGTAATACGTGAGCTGTCATCGACAACTGTGTACTCAAACTCAAACTTGTTACAATTGTTTCGCCGTTCCATGCTGCTTGATCTTTAGAGGATTTTATCCCAGGACAAATAACCAACATATTATATTCTATTCCATTCTAATAAGATTTTACAATAATATCATTTTGTAAGAATAATTTTAGAAAATTCCATTTTGCCCCGTCCATGCGTCTCCATTTTCTGTCCCGTTTTGCCCCACTGTTCCATTCTGCCCCGCTCTCCCCGGTACACATATTCGATTTGCATTTCGCAAATTACCTTGGGTCGCGCATAATCGCCAGAAGTTTGTTTCGCCGAAACTCTCAGAGAGTGACGGCCTAACTTTGTTAAACTGTGTGCAACCGTTCGGTGGCTTATATCGGAAGTACTCGGTTAAAACACTTTGGTGTAAAAACAGAGTTAGTGACGTAATCCTGGGCGGCAGCGAGGGGGGGGGGGGGGGGTAGCAGCGAGTGGCGTGTCGCCGATATACACTTGGACACACAGACGTACGGACAGAAGGACAGACAGAGGCGCGAAGTTGCACACGAGTCCACAGAGACGGCAGAGGCAAAGGAACACGGGCGCGTAGCGGGGTTATTCAGCTCGTGTCTCTTAGCTCTGTGGTGTTACCATGGTAACAGACTGTAAGCTGCTTAAAACCCACCCCTTGCCCACCACCCTTTGATGGCCCGACCTGCAGCACCCTCGACGTGCTATCGCGCCCCACGGGGAGTCAACTCTCCCTTCCTCCGCGAACGAGAAACCCTCTTCTGCTTCTTTTCGCTCGTGCTTTCTCATCCGCCGGCTCCCGACAACCCGCCCACCACCCTACAAGAACCGCGCGAGGAAACTTGTCCGGAACATTTTTTAATTTGTCAAAAAAATTATTTTACCTTTTCGCCATTTTTTTTTTTAACGGCGAAGGACTTCTGATTCTTTGAGGTTTTATCCTTCGGGTGTGAGGTTTTTCGCCGCACCCTACGAGAACCGCGCGAGGAAACTTGTCCGGAACATTTTTTAATTTTTCAAAAAAATTATTTCACCTTTTCACCATTTTTTTTTTTTGAACGGCGAAGGACTTCCGATTCTTTGAGGTTTTATCCTTCGGGTGTGAGGTTTTTCGCCCCACCCTGCGAGAACCGCGCGAGCTAACTTGTCAGGAACATTTTTTAATATTTCAAAAAAATTATTTTACCTTTTCACCATTTTTTTTTTTTTTTTTTTTTTACCGCGAAGGACTTCTAATTCTTTGAGGTTTTATCCTTTTGTTGTGAGGTTTTTCGCCCTACCCGACGAGAACCGCGCGAGCAAACTTGTCCGGAACATTTTTTAATTTTTCAAAAATAATCATTTAACCTTTCACCTTTTTTTCACGTAGAAGGACTTCTAATTCTCTGAGGTTTCATCCTTCCGTTGTGAGGTTTTTCTTCCCACCCGACGAGAACCGCGCGACTAAATTTGTCCGGAACATTTTTTAATTTTTCAAAAAAATTATTTTACCTTTTCACCATTTTTTTTTTTTAACGGCGAAGAACTTCTGATTCTCTGAGGTTTTATTCTTCCGTTGTGAGGTTTTTCGCCCCCCTTTTTTGCTCCGCCTCACACTGAATAAAATCGGTTTGATGGGGGTGAATTCTATTTGCCGGAAATGACAATCCACTTGCCGCGCTAGGATTCTCCTCCGTAAAATGGATTTTATTTGAAGTCTTCGTGTCCGAAACTCGTTATAAATCCTTGTACTTTTTATCTCTGCCTCCGGAAGCGGAAGCTGCAGTACCCAGCGAAAATCCGCTCGAGCTCCCCGGCGAGCGAAACTCCCATATCCTGCTCGGACTTCGTTCTTAATCCGTCCGGTGTTATCCCCTCGGGTAACCGGAGAACCAATTTTGTTTTTAATTCTTTTTCTTTTCTTCACGGCCGGCATCCTCTCGGAGGTAATTTTTAATTACACTAAGATTTCGAAATGAATTAAGATGGCTCCAGCTGATACGGCAAACAGTTATTCAGTTCTCTCACGGTAAACGTCTACAAAGCACCTCCTGTTCGCTCCTCCGTAACGATACAATCGAATCGGGGAAAACCACTCATGCACACCTACGTGGCTCACAACCCAGAGACTCGTTTCGAGACTCGACCCTTCAAGTACCGGGGACTTTTTGCCGATCGCAAACGACCGTGCGATCTTTAAGCACAAAAACGGTACGGATATTCGTAACAAATTTTCTTCCGCGTTATCAGAGAAACAACGCTCCAAGGTACACACAGAAAAATAATTTATTTGACGGCCACCGTTTATTTGGTTTAAGTAAGATATTTACTTGATTTAAATAAATATTTATTTCACCCAAGTAACTATTTACTTAATTTTAATGAATATTTCTTTAAAACGAATAAATATTTTACTTAAACCAAATAAACGGTGGCCGTCAAATAAATTATTTTTCTGGGTGTACATACGCGACCAAATGATCGGACAGTTCGAAGAAGTTCAGTTTGCCGGCTTCCTACGTAATTTATCCTCATTATTATTTTTGCGTGAATATAATTTCCTCATTGATTTAGTCAATAAATGGCAAAGGAATTATTTTACTTAACATGAACTAGTTGAGTTCGTGCATTAGAATTCTCGAAATCTATGACTGTCCGAAACATCGGGACATACAGTGTCCGATTACAGGGACGTGTCGAAAAACCGTCTCCTGGTACATTTGGACTCTGATTTTCTTTCATTATAAACAAAAAAAAAATCTTTTTGTAATCAGTCAATGTGTTTTGGAAACGAGAAACTATCAGCGTGACATTGGTTTCAGTCATGTTCCCAAAAAATATCTTCCCGACCAATTGATCGGGAATCTGGAAATGCTCTTAACAGTCCGATTATTGGTGTTATTACCTTTCTTTGCCCATGAAGTTTCTCCATTCGCGGGCCGCACGTCACCTTTTCCTTCGCTTCCTCCTGCTCTCCGCTTTCTTTCATTCTCCCCTCGCTGACTCTTATCTTTTATCTCGGCATCTTTTTTTTCCGCGACCTAACGTCGTCGAGAGACAGTGGGCGTCGGAGTGACTCATTTTTCTCGGCGGTTCCCAAGTGGGCAGCCCTTTTCCGCGCGACGAAACGCGGCAAAGAACGGCGGTCCATTGCGCGAGGGCCGCGGGGGGGGGGGGGGGGGGGGGGCGTAGAGTCTCAGCCGGTAGGTCGCCCGAGTCGAGTGTCGCGAGTGGAGGAAACAAGTGTGAAAACGACAGACGAGTTTGCCGAGGTCGTGTCGCGTGAAGGAGAGGAGAGAGAAGAGAGTCGGGCCGGAAGTGCCGGCTGGGCGAAGAACGACAGGAGTCGGGAAGCGGAGGGCGCGGCGACGGCGAAGAGGAGTCGAATGAAAAGAAATATCGTATCGTGGCGTAGAGAGGCGAGAGAGAGAGCGTGTGTGAGTACCCTCAGGGAATGTAGGAGAGCGAGTTTGAAAATTATCCGACGTTGAAAATACCATAAACGAGGAGAGAAAGGCGAAAGGAGTGCTCGTGTCATCGTGCACTCTGCTGATGAGGAATTGAATGAAATGGAACGGCGGAAAAAAGAGCCGACAAATCTTTGGTGATATTTGCTGGGTACAAAGAATGCAGGGAGGGAAGGTTTCGCTGTACTTTCACGGTTGAACACATCAGGGGAGTTAAATTCAAAACACAGGACTTTATATCACTCGGTGGGAAGTGGCGGTTTTGCTCACGATTCGCGTGCGTAAGACCACCATTTTCACACCTTGTGAACTGAAATTTTGTAGGATACTCGTGCGAAAAACTTTTTTTTAACTCGTGTGATTGCAACAGTCGCCTTCGGCTCGTGCTGTAATGTCACACTCGTCACAAAAAGTTTTTTTCCCACTAGTAATGCACTATTATGATCGTAATGTACGATTATAGCACTCGGTGCGAAAATTGCAGTTTTACGCACGCTGCGCGTAAAACTCCAATTTTCACACTTTGTGAAGTAAAATTTTTTACCATACTCGTTCGTAAAACATTTTCTCAACTCGTGTGATTGCAATACGCACTCGTCGGAAAAAATTTTATCGCACTGGTATCGTAAATTACTATTACGATACTAGTGCGTAAAAGTTACTTTTTGTAACAAGCGCACAAAAACTGCCACTTTTTGTGCCTGTAACGTGGCGAAAGTGTGCGAAAAAATAACTAGTGTTAAAAAAGTACGCAAAAGTATCTAGCGTGATCTGCGCATGCGCAGTATTTTTCTGGCACGTCTTACTAAAAAACGGCACTTTTGCCACGCGTTACAGACACGAAAAGTGGGACTTTTTGTGCACGTGTTACAAAAATTATAATTAATAAGATGTTATCTATAATTTTTTTTTCGTATTCCTCTGAATAGCGCATGCGCACGAAGACACGCTCGGGCGACGATAGTTTATCTGTAAAGCTTTATAAATTTTTTTCTGAACCGTTGAATTTTAACGAAAGCTATGGAGAACGATCTTCGCCGTATCGATCCTCGTCGCTTTCGTGTCTTCGCGCGAGAGAATCTACGCATTATCCGAGCGAGCCTGATTCATGAACTGGAAGCAATCGTCTGACCTCGAGGGTATCGAGTGTATACAGGGGCTGCTCCAATCGACGAGACGGCTAATCGCTTGCCGATAGCGAATCCTACGCGATTCCCACGCAGTGCGAATAGCGCTTGGAACTTCGCAGCGGCACGAAGTGTTATAGTGGATTGAACCTTTGACTCGCTAATTAATTGTATCTCATCGAGGGATATTTCGAACTATGTCGCTATCGTGTTAGATATTGATAATTTATTCGTATCGATGTTACAAATGTATTGAATTTATCATTAACCAATGTAATAAGTGTATTAAATTTATTATCATCCAAAGTATTCAGCTTAATATTTTGCCTACCTAAAAGATTCTGGACAAAACATGTGAACTTCATGTGTTCACGGATTGTCAATTTACTTTTAACTTTTTTTTATGTCATCAAAACTAACGGTCGTAAAAATCGTTGAACGAATGTATTCAATTTATTATAACATTATATTATATTGTACAGTATATTAAATAATCTATTCCGTTCAACATTTGCCTGCCTAAAAGATTCAGTCCAGAACATTTGAGATTTCACGAGTTCACACACTGTTCAACTTAATTAATTAATTAATTAATTAATTAATTAGTTGAATTAATTTTCAACTTTTTGTTACGTCATCGAAACTAAAGGCCGAAAAATCGCAAAAAAAAATGTATTAAATTTATGATTAACCAATGTATTCAGCTCAATATTTCCGTGCCTTAAGATTTGGGTACGAAACATCCGAATTTCATGTGTTCACAGATCGTGCATTTATTTTCAAATTTTTATTACGTCATCGAAACTAACGGTCATAAAAATCGTTGAATGTTTAAAGGTCTCCAGCCAGCGAACACCAAAGCCCAACCGACGACGATCGGCAAGTCTCACAGACCGAGTTCGGGGGTCCTGCCGCCGGGTCACACCCCGGGTCCGGGACCAGGTGCCCAGCAGAACAGCCGGAGTTTCGCCGCGGCGCTGAGGAACCTCGCCAAGCAGGCGGGACCGGCTCCTCAGGAGGAGGAACCGCGTGCGAGTCCCAAAAACCGGGCGCCACCTCCTCTGGTCAGAGGACCGTCACCTGCCAAGGTGAGTCTTTCGCACGAATAAAAAAGAAAAGGAAAAAAAAAATAATATGACCTTCGCGATCGGCGACCTTACCCTCGATGACCTTTGAACGGTCGTCGGAAAGATCGTTCCTGGGGTCCCGCGTCGGGATTCCGGTTTTTCGCATCGTCTTCGCCGCATTCCTCTTACGGTATCGTTCGTGCATTACATATTCTCATGACACTGGCTCGTGACCTCTGTCCCGCGACCCATCCGGGCCTCGTTTGTCTTCCGTCCGCAGCTCTCTCTCGCCAGCGGTCTCGAGGAGAAGCGAGAAAAAAAGAAGAAAAAAAAAGCGAAAGAACATATTGAAATAAAGCGATCCTCGACGGGTTCGTCGAATCCAAAAGACCTGGGTCGGTCTCTCGCGGAGCCCGTATTAAAAAATTGCCGAGTCTTTGATATGTTTCTCTTTGTTCCTGAGTCGCCGGGACCCAGACGGATTACGTACGGGAATATAAAATTGACGAAAGTATTATGCAGCTCTTTTGATGCGGGCCTAGAAAGGTGGCGGATATATGGAGGAAAAGTAGGGGTGAGAGCAGTGAGAAAATATTAGCTACGGGGGATGGGAGGTCACTTCGATCCCGAAAGTTCGTCTCGTCGAGAGAGCCCCGGGAGTTCCCGGGCTCACCTTCAATCTCCTTGAAATGAAAAAGGTAGTCGTTCTGGCGGAAGGGAAGGGTAGCTTACTCGCGATAATCGGAAGATCAAAGAACACCTAGCGTGCGAGTTCGAGCCTCGGGGATATTCTCTATCGTCGGCTTTCATCGATGTATATAGGTGACGTCGGTGAGCTCGGCTAAAGGCCGCTCAATGAGACTTGGCAATCTCGGTGGGCGATCTCTCTTGCACGTACCGAACGTCGCGTCTGCATCCAAGTTAAAGTGTCACTCCTCTCGCCGTTCGAGTATCGAGATAAAATAGATTATGACAACAAAAAATTATGGCGATCGTTACTCTGGAGCAGAATTTTTATTTGTACTTAACTCTTCGAAGTACGGTTTATCACGGGTTATACACCTCTTTGAATTCGGAAAAAATGCATTAATGACCAATCGATATTGTTGAAACTTCGTACAGTAAAATACCAACGTTTCATGGCCACAAAAGTCCACAATTATTTTCATGTTAATTTTACAAAAAAGGATTTTCAAAAATATTAACTGCCTTGTAAAATTTTTCGGAAAGATACATATACGTTCAGATTTTTTCAAAGAATAATTCGTAATTTTTTTACTCGATTTTGGTATAATCACGGCTCATTCTCTTCCTGGAAAGATGCGACACGAATTCACCGTTTAGATATTCGATAGTACTTTTCGTTTAAAAACGACAGCCTTTTGTTTATCCATCGACGAAAGTTCTTGATAAAATAGATAATGATAAAAAAAATTATTGACGGCAATCATTACTCTAGAGCAGATTTTTTTTTTTTCATCTACTGAACCCTTTGAATTCAGAAAAAATAGATTAATAACCGATATACTTGAAACTTCATACACAGTAAAAGAGGTACCAACGTTTCTTGTTCACAAGCGTCCACAATTATTTTCATGTTACGTTTACAAAAAAAATCTTGTCCATTTTACAAAAATATCTGTTAATTTTACAAATATTTTTTGTAAAATTAACAACTAAATAATTGTGGACGTTTGTGGACAAAAAAAAGGTTGTTAAATGTACAAATCTTTTTACAACTGCAAGTACAAGTACGGTGTACTTGCGAAAAAAAAAATACACACGCTTCAAAAGGTTAAGGAACTTGGAGCGCTTCACACTAGTAAAATAAGTGCTACATTTTTTATGTGGTTTATACAAACTTTCACACATCTATTAATTATAGTGGATAGTTGTTTGTATTGCAGCGGATATCCTTAATCTAGAAAAAAAAAACTGAACGAATATGCACCTTGTCGAAAATTAGCACAGATCGGTTAACATTTTTGCAAATCCATTGCAATTAATATTATTCTAGATTAAAGAAATCTCCTGCAATACAAATAATCATGCACTATAATCACTGAATGCGTAAAAGTTTGTATAAACGACAGTTACAATGTAGGACTCGTTTGACTCGTGTGAAGCGCTCCAGCCTCCGTAATCTTTCGATTCAGACCATTAGCGGAGCCAAGCTAGATCGGAGTGAGTGTCCGTGTGATTCTAGAATGCATTTTAAAAAATGAAAAAAAAAGATGTATTCACGTTTAACTTTTTACCCGACACTTGGCAATTCATGATCCACAATCGAAAAACTCTGTAGCGCGAGTTAAAGTCGTCAATGATTATAATGTATTTTTTTCTGGTTTTCAGGAACGATCGACCCACGAACGGCGTCCAGAGGAGATACCGTCGATATACACGACAACGAGGCCGGCGGAGAACAGCAAACACGGCGTGGCCTCAGCAACTTCCGATTTGCTGGCTCGTTCGGGTTTCCAACCGTATCGGCCCGAACATCATCCGGCCCATGCACCACCGGCTTTCGCTCTCGATCCTGCGGCCTACAGCCCTTATCACCACGGTCTTTACCCACCGCCACACCTCCAGCACGCTTATAGGTGAGACTCGACCCCTATCCTGAACACCTCTTCAAAAAAAATCCTCCGGGACTCTCGTAATTCGTCGACATTTTACTTAATTTTTCCTAAAAAATCTTTTTCTCTTTACTCTCCCTTACAGATTAGAGGAACACTTGTACTTGGAGAGGTGTGGAATGCTGAGACCTCCGTTGTTTCCTGGACTACCGTCGTATCCACTCTACGGATTACGCTACAGTCCCGACATGCTGCCACCGGCGTCGCTCGGCCTGATGTCCCCCGTCATGCACGAACGGTCAGTAATCGCAATAGATTTTGAAAATTAATCCGGCACGGATAAATAGGCTGAAGGCACCATTGAACGTACGATCGATCGATTTTTGTGATTTGGGAACACACAGTTGAAAAGATTTTTGTTTTGTTTTATGTAAAAGAGGAAACATCGGTTGCCGTGTTCTTCAGTGAAAAATAAGAGATACATGGCTGAAAAAATTGGTCCGGTTGCCAATAGTTATTTACATATTTATTTATTTATTGGAGCAGACAATAGGCAGTACAAGTGATAACATTTAAGTTTTTTATTCAGTGAAAAATGAAAGATACATGGCTGAATGAATTCGGTCGATCGCCCATTGGCAATATTTATTTATTTATTGGAATAGACAATATGCAATATAAGTAATAAGATTTACATTTGTCATTTTGTTACATATATATTGTGAATAAATTCGCTACTAATGAGGGATACAATTAATGACAATATTGTTTTTTTCGTTTCTTTGCAGACTCAAGTTGGAGGAGGAACACAGGATGCGACAAGCGCGCGAGCAGGCCGCGTTGAGGGAGGAGGAGGAGAGGAGAAGAGTTGCACGAAATTCAGCCTCCGCGGCTCCTGTTCCCGCACCTGCTCCTACGTCCGCCGATACTGCAGGTGAGCGAGTCGCTCCACCCCCCACTGCCTTCCATTGAACGAAAACGCCATGAATGCTCGAGGTTTACCAGAACGTCCGTACGCGCGGTCTCTCACTCCATATACATATATATATATATATATTTTCTTTTCTTCATCTCTATCGACGAAACTCACAAAACTTTCATCATAGTCAGTTACTGAACGGTTACCAATACCCGCGCGTCACCGTGCGCAATCTGGCAAGCCTCGCAAGTTACCACTAGCAAGTTTAGTCAGTACGATGGCATAACTTTGAATTGTCAGAAAGAAGAAAAAAAAAAGAAAAAGGAAACAAAATAAACGAAAAGAAAACCATTGAAGGGCAGAGACTAAAGGATTGATCAGGAAGAGAACGAAGTGAACGTTTTTATTTGGCTGCCCCGCGTTTAAATTGGCGCAAATTTATCCTCCTTCTGTATCGTTATAAGTTTTGATTAAATTTAAAAATAAAAAGAAAATTAATTAATTAAAAAATATAAAACAATTCGCAAGAATGCGAGGTTCGAACCAAATGTTCGACGGCTCTGCCGAAATTGGCTCCATTAGCTTCGTTTATTATTCTTTTGTTAATTATCGGAACCGATGCCAAGCGATCGTTTTCTCATGCTACAAAAATATAACAGACAAAAAAAGCATTAAATCAATTTTTTTTGGAAGAACGCGTGTTCAGTCTGGATTCGGTAAAAAAAGGGTGTCCGCTGTTCTCCTAGGTGACGGAACCGGACCACCGAACGAGAAGCGACCGTTTTTAAGGTGAATGTTGAAAAGGGAAAAAAAAAACAAAACAGAAAAATGAAAATTCACCTGACTGTGGAAGAAACTGAGGAAAAAATAAACAAACATACTACGCTTCTAATCTTAATATAGAGATAATGAAAGTTTATAGTCATAGTTAATCGTTTCTTATGAAGCTAGGTTTAATATTTTTTAGATAAGCGCATACGAGGATCGAGCTAGGAGCGTCGTGTCGCCCTTCGTCTCTTCCGCTGGCTTTCCTGTGAAGTTATGAGACTCTCGCGTCGGAAGGTTTCGTTGAATTTAAATTATCGTAATTTCCTGGGAAAGGGCGGTAGGTGAAGTACAAAAGAAAAAGCAGAGTCGTTCGTCTCGTACCGATCCTCGTTATTGATGGATGTTAGCTATCTAACTAAATCGGCCCTTTAGTCGAAAGGGCATCTTGTACCGTTCATCCTAGTACCACTAGGAAAATAGCGCTCATCAAGCCGTTGAAAAAAAATAAACAAAAAAAAGAAAAGAATAAAAAAAAACGATAAGATAAACGAAAAAAATTCTAAGGCCGAGTCTAGCAGCGAATCACTCTGTTTAGACTGAACGACACGAAGCCTGACTTATCTGTAGCTCCGTCTGAATTGCAGTTATACATTCGAGATAGGAGCAAGTCTCACTTCGTTCGTGTCGGCCTTCCGCCTGACTTCTTGGTCTCTCGTGGACCGTAAATGTTCCAAACGATTTTTGTAGATTTGAAAACAAGAAAAGAAAACATAAAGAAAAGGAAAAAAAAAGAAATCATAACAAAATCGCCTGTCTGAATGTACAATCACTACGGGCACGTTAAATAGGTAATCATTTTACAATTAATTACGTCTTCACGGCGAAACTTAAACATAAGAGTGCACGATACCTACGTGAGGTCGCGCGGAGACGTTGTTTTTTTTTTTTCTTAACTCTTAAATTCTCGTATTATCAACTCGGAGCTATCGCTGTTCGACGTATAGTTTACGTGTTGCTTTTGCAAAGAATTTTTTTTTATTTTTTCATTATTGCCTATATCGAAAAATTTCGAGTTGAACTCGGCTCTCGACATATACTACATACAATGATGTATATACGTTGAGCATATCACGGTATCAATGTCGTTGTACGGTCCTGCACGGTGTAAGATTTCCATCGACTAGCAAATATATTCTTATTTCACCGTCACGTAACACTATTTTTTTTTTCTTTTTCATTTCGTCCAATCATTCGGTCATTGCCAGTCGTCATTCATCGAATCGAACAAAGAATGATACTCTCGAGACGAATAGAAATAAAAAAAAAATTCATGGCTTGAATAACATCCGAAATACAATATCGCTGAAGATGTGCGCACTTTGTACTAGGTCTCTGCACTCTTGCGTTAGTTCCCGCAACTGTTTTAGAAATTCGCAATTAATCGCTCAACGTCGAAGTCACTTTCTCTCATTAGTAGCGATTAAAAACCTGCTCCTTAAAAAAAAAAAAAAAAAAACACACTGACTGAATCCACCAATGTACATAACTTTGTCACACATGTTCATTTGTCAAAATTATACCATTTTTATATAATTTATTATGTAAACATGTATATTTGGACTATAATTGAAAATAAACATTGAAAAAAAAAAGAATAAAAAAACAGTGATCATAATTCTGATCAACCTTGGAATTCTTGACCCCTCGAATCGTTTTCTGAAACAGTTTTGGGGAAGATTCCGGTGATTTGCCGATTCATACATAGTAGTATTGTCGTTCGGTGATCGATGCATCATTATTCCATCGTTCCATTAACTTCGTTGTCACAAAAAAAAAAAAAACCCGCTGATTTACCAAAGAGTACTATGAGATTGCGATCGCTTCGGTATTTACGTCCGTATTATTTTTTGTTTTCTTAATCTTCTCTAAATAATTATGCCGCCCAGATTTATTGCATTTATGACAGAAATCATCCCCAATACTCCGTAATTAATGTAGTTATTTATTTAGGCTAGAAAAAAAAAACAAACGAAATGCGAATAGTGTTTATTTAAGAATCTATAGAAGGTAAGTCAAATCCGTTGAATCAAACTTGAAAAGCAAAATGAAAGACTGTCCCGTTTGTCGATTCGTTGTCCAGAGATTGGCATTGACTTTACCAAATCTGTATGACGTCCCGCGACAAGTTAACGCTTCAAGTCGCTCTCACAGAACGGACAAGCAAAAAGTAAAGCATGATACAAACAACCTGACACTGTTAAATTTCAAAGTAACGATACATCTGCCCATCTCTGCGACTATCCCAAAGCAATTACCAAAGTTCAAAGCCACGTTAAAAAAAAAAAAAAAAAAAAAAAAAAAAAAAACCATCACTAATATCCATCGTCGTAACTTCCGAAAATTTCTATCCATGCACGCAATTACGATCCGTTAAGAAGGCAGTAGTTAGTAGTGGAGTATTACCAAGCACTGTGTTCGGCATTTGTTCCAGCTAGGAAGCCGACCATAGCGGCTCAGTTGCACAGCGAAAGGGAGCGCGGAGATCGTACGAGCACTGGTGGCGTTGGTAACAACAACAATAACAACAATCAAAGTGAGAACAATATCAAGAGTTCTCACGGCCAGTCGAGGAAAGACGACCAACAGCAGCAGCAGCAGCAACAGCAGCAGCAGCAGCAGCAAAACATCGCACCATCCCAGTCTCCTTCCGACCCATCAGCAGCCTCAACGATGTACCACTCCCGGCTCGCGTCGTTTCCAAGTCCAGCAGCCCCGATGGGTCCGTCCTCTCTGGGATCCGCGTCGATATGCTCGGTCAGTTCGGCGCCGATGCAGCTGGGCTCGAGTCTGCCTCCCCTGAACCTCGGACCACCTCCCACGATGAGCACAGCGCCGATCGGACCCTCGCCGATTCCGTCGATCTCCTCGATGCCATCCCTGACCCCCGGAGTGATAGGACCTCCGCCTCCTCCGCCTCCTCTGAGCATGCCGCTCGCTCCCATGATGCCCCTTCACCTTCCTCCGGTCCCACCGAGTACCATTCATTCTAGTCAGCACACAGCGACGATACTGAGCAGTGCCGTGGCCTCGACCGCGGCCTCCGCTTACCCACCACACCCGGCACCGCTCATCCACCAGTCCCCCCAGCAAGTCCTTCAGCCCTACGGCAACAACAACGGCTGCACCACCACGACGAATTCGTTGCTCGGCACTGGAACCATGACGACCCACGCCACCCACACTCTGAGTACGCCCGGCGCGCCACCGTCGTCTCTGAACTCCGGCGGTCCCACCCCGAATCTTCACAAATCCCCGCCGATACCCCACGTCGGCCACGGATCGTCGAGAAGCAAGGAACAGAACTCGAGCACTCCGGCTCCGATGTGCGCGGTCCTGACGACAACCACGATGACCACCAACGCCGCACCCGTCACGACGACGACGTCCGCCCCTCATCCGGCCTTCGTCAGACCGTTCGAAGATTCCTTTCGCTCGACCGCCAAGCCGCAGCCCTGGCCAATCGTCAACAATCACAATCAGAACGCCGTCAATCAGATAAACAATCAAGACTCCATGGCTAAGTCGTCGACGACCAATCATCCGATTTCCGGTCAGCCGCTCCACGAGACCGCCTCGACGGAGAGTTCCAAAGCCACCAGTCTTCAACAACCCATGACGCAGCTTCATCCTTATCCGTCGCAGCCGTTTCATCATCCTCATATTCCCGTGTCGCACGTTTCCTACAAACCGGCGCACTTCGCTTGTCCACCGGCGCATCCGCAGCTGACACCGGCGAAGATTAATATTCCCGTTGCGAACGCGAGCAACAGCGCACCTGCCGGCAACGCGAGTCATCTCAACGGCGCTAAGACACTGAGCTCGCATTCGATCAGCGATTTGCAACAATCGGCCGTCGCCCCGTTGAGAAACGACACTACGTCGTCCTGCGGAAGCGCGAACAACGGAATCGTCAACGACAAGAACACACCGAGCGTCAATTATTACAGTAGCAATAACGTCGCGTCCAGCGGTGGCGTTAAGGTAGTTAATTCGAATTACAAGAGTATAATGGACGTTGTGCGTGAGAACAACAAGATAAGCGTCAACAACGAAAAAGCGAGAATCGAGATGCTTGCTAGACAGCAACCAACGAATAATAATAATAATAATAATCGATCGACGCCGAACACGACAACGGAGAAAAATGCACTGCCACAAATGGCTCAAGAAGGGACGAGGGGTCAAACACCGAAGCCGCATGTGTCGAACGCGAACGAGAGGGATTGCAAAATTGAGATCGAGACGAAGTCGCAGATCGAGAGAAATAGTATAGCGTCCACATTACAGTTTCAGCCGTCGTTTAAGTTCGGTATTAACGATTTAGGAACCAAATCCATTGACACAGCGCAGCTTATGCAGAGCATAAAGTCCGAGGAGGTTTTGCGCACGTGTCAGAACGTATCGAACGTTTTACTGCAGATACCGAAGTATCAGGAGAAACTTTTGAACTTCTCGGCGAACAACGACATGAAGACGGCATTTTGCTACACCGACAAGTGCAATAATTTGACTGAGATATCCGTAAAGTGCGAGCCAGCTGTGCTGAACGTACCGGAGTACGGAAGAGGAAAACACGAGCACGGTAGCAACGATAGATCATTCGCAATTCCCGACACACCGAAGGAGCTCACGTCGACATTGGATCTGGCTGAGAAGAGAAGAAAACGCAAGAGGGAAAGAAACTCGGGGGGAGCTTGCAGCTCCGACTCCGAGGGCGAGGACGACGGCAAGGATGTTGATATGTGGATAACCAAAGGTCCCCCGGCGAAACCTCGATATTCGGAGAAGAAACTTGCCTTTCTCGCCATGTTCGGACTCACGACTCTCAGCACGAAAAATGGTTAGAGAACATCATTTTTTTTATGCACATTTTGTTTTCTTTTTACTTTAACTTTATAGGGTTCTCAATTTTGGAAACGTAAGAAAAGTCGTTTGTAGAATATTATTCGTTCGCCCGATTAACTTTATTTATTTGTATATTACAGAACTCGAGTTGTACAAGGTGGAAAAGAGATACAAATTGAATCCAGATCCGCCGGAACCTCCCGTCGACTCCGACGATACAGTCGAATCCATTCTACCGATTCCTCGCGAGCATCCGGACGTTTTACTCCACGCCTCGGATTTTACACCAAAGGTTGGCTTTCTCAAGACGATAGGCCTCGACGTAATGCCACCGAACAAAAGAGACGGTAATTCTTCGAACGATTTCGTGACGATGTTAAATAGTAATTAATTTTTTTTTCTCGAGTCTACATCGAACTTTGATGAAATTGCAGAAGCGGAAGAAACGTGGCAGTACATACTGAAAGATCGGAAGAAGAGGAAAAGTACAAACACGGTGACGGCTTATTGCGAGAAGATCGCTAAAGCTTATTCGAAAAATCCCCCATGGTCGCCAAGACCGTCGCAAAAAATGAGACTCTTGGATAGAGTGAAAATCAAACACAATTCGGAAAGGCCACCACCGCTTCCGCCTCTGTTATCAAATTACATGAATGCTTATTATCCCGCCCTACCGATGCCTGGAGAGAATGGCCTGAGACAACAGGGCAAGCTCCTCGATATCAGGGAAAACGGCGACGATGGAAACAGCGAGAAAATCGAGAAACCTCGGTGGGGTGGGATTGAGGATATCATGATTGCGTATTCGGAATATTCCAAAGGTAAGCAACTACTGATTTATGATAAAGAAGATCATGTGGAGTGTACACTGAGAGAAGGACCTGATAGAAATTACCATACATCTGATAAAAACCGACAGAACTTTAAGGTATATGAGAACTATAGCGACATCCTGGCAAACATTCGTATTAAACTTAACATATTCTGTTAGAAAATATGGTAACTTTTGCTATCGCAGATATTTCCCGAATATCCCGTAATTTTTGCTAGAATGTAAGTTCTTCTTACTAGAAAATATAGTAATCGGTGGCGTCGCGATCGCGGACCGATTGTTTTAGCCTTGTGGATTATACCGGCATATTACGGCGACCAATTTGTTTTATGTATGTATACATACATAAAAAAATTTGATCGACGAAATGTTGTGTAAAAACACAACATTTCGTCGATCCAATTTTCCATGGAATTCTCAGTCTTAATCCACGAAATTTTTTGTTTTATCTACCAAGTTGAGTATCTAACACTCTGGAAAAAATTACCATATGGGTTAGGTAAAAATTGCAACGGACCCTGTGAGAATATCACATATCGGGAGTGGCGGCGCTGGTGTATTTTTTTTACTGCATGCTGCCTAATAGAAATTTTTTACTCCATGTTGCCTAATAGAAATTTACCATATGCTTTGGTATTTTTTCCGAGATCCTTCTCTCATTATACCTACAAATATGAAATCCTCATTTGTTTTCGGTTTCTTAACTGTCTTGAATGTTTACCATTTCATGAATTCTCGATCTTTTATTTCCAGAAAAATCGTCGGAACGAAAGGTTCTCACTGGCCAAATGTCGAAGTTAGCTGCGCAATCGAACAGTTTGCGATCCGAGGCGATACAACTGGAGCGTAAGAGGTACGAGTTGCTATCGACCAGAACGTCACTCGACGCCGAGAAGCGTCTGTTGAGCGAAAAAATCGAAAGAATCAACGCGCTCGTTAGAAACCTAAGATAGCGAGGCGCTACGCACAACACGGAAACTCATTCATCTGTGATATTATCCACGGGTTAAGGGCCGTTGGCGATCGATAACAGTGGCAAAACGATTGTACTTAGCGATTTTCGCATAAGCGAACCTAAGAAGAATTAAAAGCAAAGCATACACGTTACATTTACAAAGAAAAAAAATGTAACGAACAGTTTACGTTACCGATTTTTCTGTTTAAGCGAACGAAAAAATCTTATACCACTAGCTTACGTTGGGCGTAATGCTATTTTCTCACACTGAATTTTGTTTACACACGAAACAAATAGTTGACGTTGAGATACGTATTAAATTGTAATTAAGAATCATATCAGTAAGACACTAATACGAACGTATGTATAAAGTGAAATGTATAGAAGAATGAAGTCGAAAAGAAAATGAAAAAACAAAATACGGATTTCCTACTGAACGACGATGATTTATACAGAGTTAGTATTTTATAGTTTTGACTGACGGCTCTTACACCCAAAGTATATATACATAATTGTAATTTGTACCATAAAATTTTACCCCCCCCCCCTTCCCCCCGAAATAGGCGAAGCACCATGTAACTTATTTTATTCTCAGTAATGTGGACCTTTACTATGAAAAATAATCGAAACGACTCGTACCAATTTGATTCCTGTCTAAAAAGAAAATGAAAAGAAAAAAATTGAAACTAGCGCGATTGTATCGACGACGTATAGGACAAGGGATCGAAATACCGAATAGATGTTCAGTATCATATTTGAAATGTTTTAAATAATTACTTTCACCGTTTTTGCAATGCCATCAGTGTGTGGTGTAATAACAGTGAGATATATGTCAATTCGTTTTTATTTCGTATATACTTTTGTACCTCGGAGAGAATAGATGATAACAAGTGTGCACTTTTCAACAGGGAAAAGAGAGAGGAGACTCGAAGTATTGAGTCTCGATTGAATCGTGCTGCACATGTTGTGTATTTGATCGGGAATAAAAAAAAAATTACCGATAAACTTACATCCTACGTCCATCGTTCGAAATAACGGTACAGGCCAGTGAGTAATCGAGGAGTAACGCTCTCGAAGAGTGTTAAGAACAACGGTGAGGTACTTATAAGATTAAATGACTCAACGGAAAAGCTCGAAACTTCGCGTGAGGACATTCCACATGGAAAATCGAAAGGAGAAAAATATCTTTGTTACCCGATTTTCAACATTCCACGTCAACGTCTAATCGGGCAGTAACGAAAAGAATAAAGAAAGAAAAAAATCACGGCAATCGAGGTGCCGACGAAACAAAACGACGCTAATCTCTAAGTTCTCGGAAGTACTTTGTTGTACCAAATTCGTTGACTTTGAATTATTATTATTTTTTTTTGTTATATCTTATTTCGTTACAATATTTAATTTAAATTGATTGATCGTGTAAATTATATCCAGTCCCAGAGTGAAAAAAAAAGAAAAAAAAAATTCTTTACGTTCTGTTCATTGAGTGCCTAACATTATCCTACATTTGTAAATATCATTATTTTTGTGTATTGTGTAATTGAAGAAGGGACCGCAAATGTTTGCCGGGTCTCGGTCTGGCCAGCACGAGAGTCTATGAGTAAAGTATGAAAAACAAAACAACAAAACAAAAAAATACATGTATGAGTTTTTATTCATCCTGTCATTCTTATTGTTTATAATTTTCGACGTGATAATTTTTTTACCCAACTATCTACTTTTTTTTAATCGATTTTTCGATGGTATCGACGGTATAAATTATTCAACGGTGGGGGTTATTTAGTAGCGACGAAACGCCACTAGATGTCGCTTCCGGTCGGACGATCGATACCGCCAAGAACGAAGCGTCGTAGGTCAGAGCTTTCTGGCGATTCGAGTCGCAAGCGTGGACGAGCGTAACTGTTTTTTTGTGTTGTTATCGTTATCTAATATTGCAAACGCGGATTAAATGGCTGTGATTAGAACCGGCGAATCGCCGTTCGTCGTCAGCTCCAGGTGAAAGGTCCTTCTCGATAAGAATACTTCGAGCCGAGCGTCATGGGCGAGAAAAGAGATTCGAGGTAAGCCCTCTCCAATCGTACTCATTCAAACCTGCGTAATATTGACCTTGTTCAACATTGGCATGCGGACGCAAGCCTCAATAAGTTTCTCATTGATACAACGATTGATATAAATAGCACGATTATCTTTGGCAAAGATAGACAATATTTTTTTACTCGTTATCACGACTCAGCGAAGACATATTAAATTTATTATTTTTAGGAAAATTACATTCGAAATTGCGCAATTTTCATTGAGCAATGAAATTGATTGGCGTGCGCGTGAATAAATGTTTGTTCGTTAAAATAACACATCCTTCCTGAAATTCTTCTACGTACTCGATAAAAATACTGCCGATCAACGTGGCTGGATTTTCAGGTGGGGTGCGTCATAATAGCGATATTATCGTTTCGATAAATAGACCGCGAGTCATCGGTCTAAATATTCTCGGACTTATAAAACAAGTGGACGCACATATTTTTACACAAAAAAAAATGATTATTTTTTATCGTATTGGACTGGAAGTTTTCATGCAAAAACTGGTACATTAAATTTAATGCACAATTGTGATGAAAGTTTATTATATTTATACTGCTTTATTGAAATTAAAGTAAACTATTAAAATTAAAGTACTATCAGAGTGAAATTACAGTAAATGATTAAAAGTAAAGTATTCCCAATTTTTTTAATACGCTGAACATTAATTTTTCATCACAATTGTACATGACATTTTGATACAGCATACACATTGACAAATATGTAATGCGAACATGTTAAGTTTCATTGTACTGCTACCGGCGTCTAACGGTTTCTACGGTCAGCCGTAATTTTCAATGTAAATGAGTGTGCGACGTACAGTAAACGACGTACAGCGTTTTTATTACATGGAGTATTACGCTGCATTAATGTCGCGATTCGAAGGCATTAAAAAATATTCATCACGAAAAAGGACTGCGCATGAGCCACGAGATAAAAAAATTCACCTTCTAGTTACACGAACCCCCCCCCCCCCCCTGCCCTCTTTCGTCAGTGACCTTCGTTTCGGCGCTCACAATGATTCCGTGTAATTATTAAGGAATTGTGAAAGTCCTTCAAGGATAAAGCAATTTATCTACGACGGAATATATTCGCATTATCTCATTCAGCCGTAGTACCGCGATTAAACAAGACGCCGAGTCACGATGCCATTGTAATAATGCAAAGACAATCGTGTTGCTAGTTTCAACGAGTCACGCATATTCCGGACGTAAAGAAAAAGAAGGAAGCCGAAGAGTATAAATGTTTTATTAAGCACACGCTCTGCCCTACTGTGGTAAATTATTATAACTCGATCGATAATCGACTTTACATCGCGCTTACGATCGGTCGCGCCAGACCAGCAAAACCTTCGCGCTCCTCGATGTACGTTCGTTAAAATATATCGAAACGAGTACGCAGCGTAGAGGCGTAGTTGGCGCCAAGCGGCTGTTGTCACTCGTGTGGAAAACGATGATTTCTCAAAGGGCATTTTCAGTAACTTTGATTCAATGTGAAAGTCGCAGTGACCGATAAGTTTGCTTCAACTTGCTTCAACTTGTTTGCTGTGCTGCTTCGCACAGCTCGAGGCTGTCCAGCACATTACATAGATAGATAGATACACTGTAAAAAAAATTGTTCGAGAATTGATGAACGTCACTGGAAGCTTTTTTTACATACACTGTTTCTGAAATTTCAAACATATGTGCGTTGCAATTTTACAGTCAAATTTGTATTTTGCATGCAAATTTTTGGGAATTTTAGGCAAATGATTTGTAATTTTAATATCCGGTATTATAATTTAACAAAAAAGTACCTTAATGTTCAATTAATGTAAATAATGCAAGCATATTTCAAGTTCCAGTACATTACATTTACAATTTCTTTTACAGATTGACTAAGACAAAATTCGTATGCAATTTAATGTACCGGACTGGACATTTTTATGCAAAAACTGGTATGTCAAATTCCATGTACAATTGTGATGAAAAATCAATGTTCAGTGTATTAAAAACACTGCGAATACTTTATTTTCAATAAGTGGTAGTAGTAATAGTAGTATTGACAATATCTTACACTATGGATGCTGGTACACTCAAAAGATTATTTACATTTCATATTCCTATTGCCCTTTTCAATCATTTACTTTTATTTCAATGAAAAAGCATATTAATTTTTCACCACCAATGTACATTAAATTTAACATACCAGTTTTTGCATAAAAACTTTCCGTCCGCCACATTAAATTTCATACGAATTTTTTTCACAGTCCAGTTAACATTTACGGAATATTCAATGATATGTAGTTAGCAGTACTTTACAACAAGTTATTACGATGTTTGTAACAGTGTAAGAGTATTATGCTGGAAGTACGTTACATTACATTATCGTAACTACCGTGTGTTACGCGCAAGCAACACACACCAGATGACCAAGTTGACTCTCGTTAGCCTAGGTCGAAGCGTGCGGTTTTTTTTTTCTTATTGCCTTAAATAAGGGGATAGCGGATCGATATGCTCTGCTCCCACGGGTAGCTTCCCGAGATAATCGTAGCGGTAGCGAGAGCTTCGAGCGTCCGTAGAGTAAACATTACATGTGTAAGAGTGTTATACCGCATCCGGTGGTCAGATCCGATCCGACATCGCCATATCCCCTGAGGAAATAGCCACTTCCGGTTTACTTGCTCGTGGCAAACTAGAATAATCACTCGGTAAACGGATAGAAAAAAAAATAGATCAAATTGCGCTGTAACTTCAATATAGATAAATTACATTTTGCGCGTCGAGAGCGTGTAATCTTGCGCCACAATATAGACGTTTTCAGCTCAAAGTTAAAAAAGTACACACTACGCGTCGTTGCTTTTTTTTTCCTATCGCATGCCGAGCTCCCTCGCGAGCCTGCTGTACATGACTGTGTAGGATATTATAGCTGAATCATTGCCTCTGCTCGATACAACCGGCGCGCGTTGTTGCATCACGTTACCTGTATTATCCATCGTTAACTTGTAAAATTGCGATTTTTTTTTCGCTCGACGCTGTGAGCAATCGATAAATGACATTTGAAGATAAATAGAACAGTCATTGACAATTCTTGCCATTGTCGCGAGGACGAGAAAAATTTTTGTCTCATAATTGACGCAAGCATTTTTCAATTAATATTCAATGGCTAAACGATTCCGCGACTTAGCTTGACTCTGTAAATCTATGGGCAGCGGTATCAACATTTTTATTTTTATTCCTATTTCCCGGTATTATTATTATTATTATTATTATTATTATTATTATTATTATTATTATTATTATTATTGTTATTATTATTATTATTATTATTATTATTATTATTATTATTATTATTATTATTATTATTATTATTATTATTATTATTATTATTATTATTATTATTATTATTATTATTATTATTATTATTATTATTATTATTATTATTATTATTATTATTATTATTATTATTATTATTATTATTATTATTATTATTATTATTATTATTATTATTCGCTATGACGGTTTTCGTCGAGTACACCGATCCGTAATTTCCTGCCGCACGTGGCAGCATTAAAGTGTTATCTGTAGTAACTTCTGCAGCAACGTGGGCACCGATAACGAAATAACTGTCTCAAACCGAAAGGTCAGCATTTATTTATTACAAATGACGTAAAAATGACAAAGAAAAATAAAATCGTTATTGATAATTCTAGCCATTGTCGCGCTGACAAGATAAATTGTTGTCTGATCATTGACGCAAGCATTTTTTATTACAATTTTATGACTAAATGATTCGGTAGCGTAGCGTGACTTTGCAAGTTTATGGGCAGGGATATTAACATTTTTATTTTCCTTCCTATTTCCCGGTATTACTATTATCATGGGCATTCGTTCGACGGTTTTTATCGTGTCGACCGCTTCGTAATTTACCGTTGCATCATGTTACCTATATTATCTTCGCTAACTTTAAAAATGCAATACTTTTTTCGCTCGCCGCTGTGAGTAAATGATAAATAACGTTCGAGGAAAAACGAAACAGTTATTGATAACTCTTGGCATCGCCGCGATGACAAGATAACTTGTCTCGTAATTGACGCAAGCATTTTTTAATTATGCAATGACCAAGCGATCCCACCTTACCCCTTACCTTAGCTCGACTCTGGAAATGGGTGGCGATATTTTTCTTTTTCTTTCCTATTTTTTGGCATTATTATTATTGTTACTATTCGCTATGGTGTGTTTCGTCGAATCCACCGATTCACAATTTATCGCCGCACGTGGCAGCATTACAGCGTTACCTGGAGTAACATCGAAGCAACATCGAGCGCATCGATAACGAGATAACCATCTCAAACCGAAAGGTCGGCATAAACTGTTGGTTGATAATTGACGCAAGCATTTTTTTATTACAACTCAATGACCAAGCCAATCCGAAACTTAGCTTAACTCTACAAATCTATGGGCAACGATATTGATATTGATATTCATAATTTACTAACAAATTGCTTCCTTTTACAGACAGACGAAAATAGAAAATTTCAATAGTGATTACTATTGAAACATGTGTTCTCTTTTCGCTTCGGAACAAATACAAAATTAAATTAATTAAAATAATTACATCGAAAAAAAATATCAATGATTCAAGTCAAAATTCGCTTGCGGGCTGCCAAAGAAAAAAATTATTATTTTAATTCTTACAATTGCACACGGGATTGAAACGATAACATGTGACTTTGGTAGTCTTGCTGTCGTTGTTTCAGTATCATATGGAATTATAAGAATCGAGAGTAGAATTGAAATAAGAATTTTTTTCTTTGGCAGCCCGCAAGCAAATTTTTTTGTTTCAGTGTACAAACGAATAAATCAGGTGAATTATGTTACATTAAATTAATTATAAAGTAGACAAAAAAGAATAGACAAGAACATGTTATCATGGGAGTTTCTCCTTCGATCGACTCGTACTTTGAAATACTTCTCTTTGCTATTATCGCAAAGGCGTTGAAAGGCTTGCTCTATAAATCAAAGTGCAGAATATCTGTTCCCGGTGTGATATTTTTATTATTTTTTTCCCCCATTTTCCGGCATTACTATTATCAATCACTATTCGCTGTGGCGATTTTTGCCGAGCCCACCGATTCGTAATTTGCCGCCCCACGTGACAGCGTTACAGGGTTATCCGCAACATCTTCGGCGTCTCTCGGCGTTTAGGCAGCTTATAATTAGGAATCCAACGACGCGTCCGAGTCAGGGCACGCGAATGTTGGAGCCATTGAAATACGAGTTATTACGTAAACGAGACGGAGTCGGATCGACGGCAAGGCTGAACGGGCGGCGCGCACTTCCCCTCCGGACGAAAAAAAAAAAAAAAAAAATGCCGGGTCCACGAGTTACCGGCGCTCGCACGGTCGCTCGCTCGAGCCGCGGGTATTCCAAGATCGTCAGTACGCCGACGGCGGGCAACGTGAGCGGAGCTGTTCTCGCGTCGCGTCGTTCCGAAACTTTAAACGTGACGATCGCGCTTCTACTCGCTCGCTTGCTGCTGTTGATGTCTGTGTTTGCGACTAACGTCTGTTTACTCACGCCACGACTATTGACACGAGGGTAATTTTGTAATTCTTTAACCCAACAACGAGAAACTTCGATCTCCCGGCGACAAGTAGATTATTAAATTAAGTTTAAAAAAAGGAAGCACAACACATTCGCGAGAACAACCGCCTCTCGACAACTCTCGTATCGAAAAGCAGGTAAATTCTATAGCACATTTTATATTCAGTCGATATTTCGAGGCATTTTTTTTTCCTCTTTTAATTACGAGGATATTTTTAGCGTCTTTCATTTTGCAAGAATCGTGCATGATGCATGTATTACGCGCAGGAGTAAAAAAAAGTTTAAAAAAAAAGCAAGCACAACACATTCGCGGGAACAACCACCTCTCGATAACTGTCGTACTCAGCAGTAGGTTGACTCTATAGCACATTTTATATTCAGTCGATATTTCGTGGAATTTTGTTTTTCCTCATGTAATTATCTTGATATTTTGTGCGTATTTCCTTTTGCAAGAATTGTGCACGATATTACGTGCGTGAGTAAAAAAAGTAAATAAAATAGCAAGCACAATACATTCGCGGGAACAACCGCCGTTCGGTAACTCTCGGACTCAACAGTAAGTTGATTCTATAGCACATTTTATATTCAGTCGATATTTCGTGGCTTTTTTTTCCTCTTCTAATTACGAGGATTTTTTAGCGTATTTTATTTTGCAAGAATCGTGCACGATGCATAGATTACGCGCTGGAGTAAAAAAAAAATAAAAAAGAAAGCAAGCACGATACATTCGCGGGAACAACCGCCTCTCGATAGCTATCGTACTCAATAATTGATCGATTCTATAGCACATTTTATGTGCAGTCGATATTCCGCGGATTTTTTTTTCTTTTTTTTTTCCTTCCAATTACGACGATATTTTGAGCGTGTTTCATTTTGCAAGAATCGTGCGCGATGCATATATCACGCGCGTGAGTAAGAGGCCACCTGCGAAGGGATCGAAGACTATTTCGCAAATGCCATTGTACGCGCCGGATCGAAGCATGGCCTATAATCCCCCGTATCGATCGTATTTTGATCACAGCCTATGGTGCATGCTATCTTCTATTCCCGACGCGTACTTCCACGAATGCCAAATTTACCAATGCATCGCGATCATTAGATTTCTGTTAAAATAACAATCATAGTTGTAATAATAGCTATAATAATTGCAACCGTTATAGCGAATAATTTATAGTTCGAAACTGGGAAATTTGCGATTACTGGCAGAGTGCAATGAGTTGAGATTACTTTAGGAAAAAAAAAACGACGAAGGTATTCTAAATCAGGTGCATCAGTCATGCAAATTTCGGAGTGATACGTGTGTTCGCTTTGAGTATTGCATGAATGTGCGAGAAAAAAATCGTCGAACAGTGCAATTCTTATCGCGTCGATAACTCTCGTTCATATATAATACAGCGAATAATTAATAATTCGAAGTTGGGTAATCTGTAATTCCTGGTAGAGTGCAATGCGTCGAGATTACTTTGAAAAAAAAAAAGATAAAAAAATACCGAAGATATTCTAAATCAAGTTCATCAGTCATGCAAATATCGCTGTGACGCGTGTGTTCACCTTGAGTGTTGCATGAATTTGAAGAAACAAAAATTCGTCCAGCAGTGCACCTCATTATCGCGTCGATGAGTATTGTTCGATCGTGAGTCACCTTACTGGAAAGTCACTGCTAGTCCTTATCCGGCACGTGCCTGCCGATGTTTAGAATATCTATGATTCGATAGCTCGAGAGTTAGCGACGAATCGCGCCGAACATTTTTTCGCACCGAGACTAGTCGCCGTGAGTGGACGATCGCTATGAAAACGAATACAGAAACATTGATGACGCGTATGCCGGAATTAAGCGGTGGGATTTACCGTTGGGAGGAATCAAAAAATTTCATCTACACGAATTGGATTCCGATCGCACAGCATCCCTTGTGTGTGTTAACTCATCCGATTAAGTTATTCGTAGTATTAAAGTGTTTGAAAAAAGACGAAATTATCCAGTGCGTAAAACCGAAATGTGTCGACCAAATTTTCGAGACTCTTATCGTATCATTTTGATCTTTTTTTTTGTTTATCGACGCGTGCCATTTTAAGTTTTTTCTATAGAGTGTGTGATCCTCGAAGTGGGAAGCAACGAGCGCATCGATAACGCGATTGTCGATTGAATAGACATACTTGATATAAAAAAAAACGGCGTAATTACCAAGAGAGTAAAACCGAACGTGTCCCATAAATGTTGATACTACCCTCATCTTATTATTACATATTATGATCATCCTGCTTTCTCTATCGAGCGTTTGATCCTCGATGGTGGAAGCAACGAGCGCACCGATAATGTGATTATCCGTTGATCAAACTTATTTGATACAAAAGAAAGCGATAAAATAAACGGCGTAATTACCCAGAGTGTAAAACGGAAACGTCTCGCGCAAATTTTCGAGACTGTTATCTTATTGCTTTGATTTCTCTTTTTTTTTTTTGTTAATCCACAGACGCCATTTTGAGTTTCTCTATTGAGCGTTTGATCCTCGAAGTTGGAAGCAGCGAGCGCACCGATAACGCGATAACCGTCTGAAGCCGAAAGGTCAGCTTTTATTATTGTATCGCAGAGAACGACGTTATCGTCGTAGCGTGGATTTTTTTCTTCTTTTATTCACGTCCAACGGCGAGCGGTAAGTGCCGCTCGTCGACGGAAGCCTTTTCATTGCGGATCGAAGTTTTAGCGCCGTTGGAAGGCTCGGTGTGAACGAGAGACTTTCCCGAAGATGCGACGAGAGTGTGCACAAGACCTTGAAGCCGATCGATTGTCGGCGAGGGACCTCCCGCCGAGGAGAGAGAGATAGAGAACGCTCGTTCAGTGAGAAGGAAAACAAAGAGTCGGAGAGGCTTGAACGGTCGTGGAGGGAAGCGGGAGGGTCGGACGCGAAAAACCCTAAGAGGAAACGCATCGCACATGGCGAGAGAAACATATCTTAGACGGTTGCTGAGGCCACAACCGTAAAAACAAGTTTCTTCTTCCTGTACAGTTAAAAAAGACGATGAACTTTGTTTTGTTCTTCACAGGAATGCGGTTGAGACAAGCGTTGAGAATCTTTTTTTTTACGGAGAGAATTAACGCGAATGATTCTGATCGGGCAAAAGAAAAAAAAAACACACAAATTGCAATCGTGACTCTGACGGTAGCGAACTCGTTGGGCGATGTCTGCATGTCCTCGGGGCATTTACATTTCTTTTACTCGCAATCGTTCACAGGTCAGTCGCTACTGTCACGTTGCACTGACGTACATTAGATTTTATCGTCAAAAAAATTCAGGTCGATCGCGCAAATACACTTCTTGTTACTAGGTTTCTTTTTATCTACCGTTAATTCGTAATGTTGCATAAATTCGAGCGAGGTCGAATGCAAAATCGACACGGCGAGATTTCGATTTATATCTTGCGCCTCGCCACGTGCTTATCAACTTTTTGTTTTTTAATTGCAGGCGTTTATAAGTGCATAATACATAGAAATTCAAGGCCAACATTATTGCATTGAACTATTGAGCTATTTGAATACTTCCCACAACTTCTTCGAAGTTTTAGGAGAAGGCAACTTACCGTATTTTGTCGCCTATCGTGATTCTTCGTAATCGTTATTCTTTAGAGGAATTAAGAGATTTCTCTAAACGTCACGACGCCGAACACTTGAAAACTTGTTTGAAAAACTATTTTTTTAATATTCAAGACAAGATACGGATATAAGAGATCTGCACAGCGAGTTCGATATATATCGAGAAAGGGCCGTGACCCAAGCGCCCAACACTGACCAGCGGTGTCCTTGAATGGCTGCCCAGAGCACACGTAGTTTGCCTAAGCTGATCCGATCTGCGGCACACTGGCACGTTTTCGCCGTTCTCGCTCTTGACCAACACATCGATATCGTACACTTCCAGAGTAGGCAGCTTCGTTCCGTCTCAGGTGACCGCGGGATTGAGGAATTGTTTTTCCGCGTAGGCGTTTAGTCACTTCGAAATACGGTGAGAATGGATAGAATACAAAAATTTGTTAAAATACATTTTTTAAAGAAATCCGTAAATTCAAGTTTCATGTAGAATCCCACTTTGGTCGGGAACGAATAATTCTACCGAATCGTCGGATTTTTTTTCGTGCAAGGTCGCTGTGTTCGGCGGACCGGAAATTCCGGTTCTTTCGCAATTGAAGATCCTTGATCGACCTGCGAGGGGTCACGCCTGCTCCGCCGATGTCAATTATACTGCTTAAGAATTAAACGATTAAGATTTATCAATATTAACAAGCAACAATTTTTTTTTTTTTCTAACAAATATTGTTTTTCTTAATTAATAAGATGAACGGCCCAATTATTGACCGTGGCCCAATTACTGTCCGTTGATTATATTATCTACGATAGAAAATTCTATTTATGCCCGGCATACTCACATTTTTTTATGTACATCCTTTATATGGTGCATCATACGATTGTATCGGCATCGGGACAAAATATTATAAAATCGTCGACTTTCAGAGTTTTATCTGTGAATCCGCCAGAAACAAGCTCGCGCAGGCCATTTTCTTATCAGTTTCGTTAAGTTTCTAAAATCGTTTTCTTTATCAGAAGCGAATAAAATGCTGAATGCAAGTACTGTGTGTTTAAGCGTCAATCAAAACAGTAGAGCACGAGAAAAGAAAGAGAAATGACAATTTCGCCGGAAAATACGTGGGTTATAAAGACGCCGTATGCTCCCATTATTGCATATTTCAGTCAACGCAATGAGCACGCTGGTGAGTTATGTTAGGACAATAATCGGGCATAAATGCAACACGGCGTAGGTCAGTGATTATAATTTAGATAGGCTATATGGCAAAATCGTAGGACACTCATCGGGTAATTTACAACAGTTCCTATATTTCGAGTTTTATCATTAAAAAATGGTCAAAAATAATAAAATAATACTTATTTAGTTAATTAAGACTCCAAACTTTTGCAATACCAGTTATTTCAATACCTGCACTATTTTTCACAATCTTCCTTCATTTTCAACGCCATGCGGAGCTTAGGTGGCCAGTAATTGCCCGGTTCACCTTAAGGATGCTTGGGCCAAAATCGCGGGAGGGGAACGGAGAGGGGCTCCGCTGACCGCGTTTGTCAGTGTGCGAGTGAGAAACGCAGCAAAGCAAACGGCTAGACAGAGATAGGCTCTTTCGTCTATTGAATTTATCTCAGGAACAAAACGGTGAATCTTCTTTAAATTTGGACACAATCTGTCTGATATTATGCCCTTCGCTGTGGTAGGTTTTTTATTCGAATCTAACAGAAATGGGCAAAGAAAGTCGCTACGTTCTGTCGTTACCGACTGATTTCCGAAACGTTTACACGGTACCTTATGTACCTTTGTACACGCATTACCAAAAAAACTACGCGGTCAAAAAATCTGAAAAAATTGCAAACGGTTCGGTCGTTCTTTCCCTACAATGTAGCAAATTTTTATAACGATCGAACAGAAAAGCGTTTTGGCCCAAACATCCTTAAAGGGAGGAATATGGGAACATTGGAACTTAATAATTTGGAGACTTCCGGGCTATTTTTTTCGACCCCCACCCTCCTTCGTATTTTTCATAAAAAATTCAGTCGTACTTCCGCTCAACTTTTTTTCACGCTTTTTTGTCCAACATGTACTGTACCGGATGTGCGCTCGACCCTTGCCTTGACGGAACCGTCAAGGACAGAATTTTGCCTCCAGTTCAGTAGCACCGCCGTTGCGTCACTGTATTCCGCAACGATCTTAAGTGCACACTCGTTCTCGGTACTTTTCCATATATCGAGTGCGCGTCTATTTTTCCCCACTCGTGCGCCCCGAGGAAAAACGCGCGCACGAAGTGTCCGACTCGCCGAGCGCGCCGACAGAGCACGCGAAAGATCTAACTTTCAATAAATCTCCGGTAGATTCTTCGCGGAACCGTTATTTCCTATTGTCGCGAGGTACGATACCGCAAAGTCACGAGCAACTGTTTGCATTATTTTATTTCCGAGTGAGCGGAAATAAAAAAAAAACGTTCAACGGCCTACCGTACTATTACGAGAGTCACGTTAATAAATTAACGATGCATCTACCATGTGTCAGTGGTAGACAGTAAAAAATAATTTCGTAAAATCGAATACGAAGTTTCGTAAAAATATTTTTTTTTTTATGAGTGACAAACTCGGGACAAACTCGTTTATTCAGGTTTGAATATACAAACCTGTCCTTTTATTTCGGGTGTCATTGACAATTTTAATTTGTACTTTCGTCCGCAAAACTAGAACGTGCTGACGCGATCGGAGAATGAACGAGTAAAGAATTGCCGATGTTTGTGGACAATAAGTTGTTCTAAAAAATACAAACTTTTTTTTTTACTGTGTACGCGAAGATAAATCGCAGACGCGCGTAATAAGTTCGACGAGACGATCGGGCAGGATTGATTACACTCGTCGGAGCTCGGTGTCTCGCGAGACATTCAATAAGAATTTACGACGCCGGGTCAAATGCCCAATGGATTATTGAATGACGTGTCTGCATCAATAGGTCAATCACGCGACATTGCGGGAGCGAATAAATTAGAGAAATAAAAAATATCCATTTGGGACTTTAAATTCTAGCGCTTGAACAACGCTAACGAGAACCCATCGATCCTTCGCAAGTGGCTCCGTAGCACGTGACACGGTTTTACATGTGCGCGACCAGAGGCCGAGATTGCAATCTTCAGTAGCAAACCGCGAAGCGGATAGTTTCGTCTCTTCACGCGCATTTTGCATCGCGAAATCGTGACGGTCTAGCGAAGGCCGCAACGCCACTATCATTATTGCTTCTACTATACTACTTTTACCGCTTTTCCACGAAGAGTGCGCGCTCGCGCACCCGTACTTGCAGATTCTTGCGTATCATCGGGCACGACGATTCAATCTCCAGGTGCGACATTTATCGTTCCATAATTGCATTCTCGGTCGTGCAAAAAAAAAAAAATCCAAACTTTCTAACAAGTCGGAACGAAGCCAAATTGTTGGGACTCCAAACTGAATCATTGCAGGTTCGACGAGAATAGTTTGAAAGTTTAATTGCATCGTACAACGAAATCGTCACGGTCCAGCGAAGAGCGCGCGCTCGAACTCTCGCTCTTGAAAATTATTGCCATTATTGTATCATCATTATGCACGAGGAATCAATCTCCACGTGCCATATTTACCGCGCTATAGTTGCATTATCATCCGTGTAAAAAAAAAAAAAAAAAAAAAAAAACAACAACAACAACGACAAAACTTTCGAACACATTTTACATCGAAATCGAGACGGTCTAGCTAAGGCCGCAACGCCACTATAATTATTGCTTCCGCTATACTACTTTTACCGCCATTCCGCGAAAAGCGCGCTCTCGAGCTCTCGCACTTGCGAATTATTGCATATCATCGCATTATGCACGAGGAATCAATCTCCACGTGCGACATTCAACGCGCTATAGTTAAACTCTCGTCCGTGTAAGAAAAAAAAAAAAAAAAAAAAACTCCCGAACACGTCGGAACGAGGCTAAATTATTGGGACTCTAAACTGAAGCGTTACAGGTTCGACGAGGATAAATTGAAAGTTTAATTGAATTTCACATCGCAATCGTCACGGTCTAGCGAAGCCCGAACGACACTCACTATTGCTTCCGCTATACTACTTTTACCGCCTTTCCGCGAAGAGCGCGCGCCCGAGCTCCGGCACCGGGGCGATGATACCATCACCCAAGATGATGAGATTTCCACGTGTGACTATTATCGCGCTATCGGTACATTCGTCGATGGAAATTTAAAAAAAATGTTATTAAAAAAAAAACTTCACTTCGTTTCACAACACTTACACTGTAAAATAAAAATCGTATGAAATTTAATGTTCCGAACCGGAAGTTTTTATGCAAAAACTCGTATATTAAATTTCATACACAATTGGGATGAAAAATTAATATTCAGTGCATTAAAAACATTGGGAATACTTTATTTTTAAAAATGCACTTTAATTTTACTATGAAAGCACTTTCATTTTAATAATTTGCTTTAATATCAATGGAAAAGTATATTAATATTTCATCACAATTGTGCATTAAATTTAATGTATCAGTTTTTGCATAAAAACTTCGAGTCCGGTACATTAAATTTACATTCTTTTTTACAGTGTAGAAACGAATCTAAATGATTGGGACTCCAAACTGGATCATTGCACGGTCGACGAGAATAAATTGAAAATTTAATTATATCACCATCCGTCGTTGTATTCTCGTCTGCGAGAATATTGCACGATTTCCAACTATTCCAACGAGCCGCGAAGACGATAGCGAATTTACGACTCACTTTATGATACACGACCCTCGTCCGGCGGGTGATCATTTATCGTCGCAGACGGGAACCGGGGAAAAACGGATCCCCGGGGCAATAAGAACTTCACCAATTATGCGCGGAACATTTTTTTTCTTCTTTTTTTGTTACTAAGTCTTCTCAAATGGCGGGCCGTTTTACCCCGCTCCCCCCTCATCTGCCCGTGTAATCGCAATACTCTCGTCTAATTGCCCGGATGAAGTTAATATCGTAAACGAAGCTTCATTGCATCTGTTGCTTCCATATATGAATGTCAATTGAGAGAGTAAACTGTCTGGGACTTTAAAGGATGTTTTTTTTTTTTTTTATCTAACGTCTTGTAATTTTACGAAACATTTCAGAAGGAGGATCTTTGGTGGCGGTGGAGATTGTTCGTTCGGAAGAAAATTCAATTTCTTTAAATGGTACTAGACAATTCGTACGGAATGCCGAAAACCAACGGTCCCGACGACGACACGGATGTCGTCTACAAAGACGTCGTTATCGTAGGTAAGTGGATCTTTCTGGTACCGTGTATTATTGAAGGACTTTTATATCTGTTTTAATTTTTTAAAAAATATATGTTAACCCTTAGTGTAATTGGGGGTCCTTTTGACTCGGAAATTTTACACCTATCGTCAACTTCAAGCACGTTATTGGACGTTCGAAAAAGTTTTTTTTTTTAATTTGACTGCGCGAACTTAAAATTTCATCAATTCACTGCAAAAAGTGTCTTAACCTTTTTCTCCGAAAAGTGCATAGTTACCGAGATATTCGGAATATTTGAGGTCGATAATTAATGATTCGCTACGGAGGTGTGCACACTGAGGGTTGAAAATCATTTGCAAAAATATTTTAATTGACATTCGTTTTCGACCGTTTTTAGGGAACGGGCCAGGTGCTATCTGCCTGTCGTACATGCTGTCTGGAAATTGGCCTTACTACACGGGCGAGCCACATCCCGGAGACGAAATGCTCACTGCTCGATTGAATTACGTGACGCGAGCCTCCCGATACGAGACCGAGCTGAACGACGAGAACGTCGAGAACGGCTACGAGAAGAATACTCGTAGATGCAAAATTGCCAACAAAAGCAAAGTCGCCGGGCTGGCTCGAAGTTCTCGGGGCACTCTGGCTACTCTGACCTCAGGTGTCGAGGGGCGAGGCGGCGGTAAACCTCTGGCCCTCCTCATGGACCAGTTGCAGCATCCCTGTGTCGATATCGGGCTGGACCTCCCGTCGCTCATCACCTGGCTCAAAGCCGAACACAACACGGAGCACAAGATAATCGATCACGTTGTTCTTGGAAAGGGACCACCCGGCGGTGCCTGGCAGGTTCGTTAAGAACGATATTCGATAGAGATTTTTTTTATTACCACCGATTTAAGGGCTTATGCCACAGTAAAGTTGCGATTTTACTGTGGCATTTTTCCCAATAGTCTATAGCAGCGGTTCTTAACCTAGGGTCCACGGACCCCTAAAATACACGAGTGACCCCCTGTTGATCCCCAAGGTTAAGAACCACTGTTCTATAGTGTCAAAAATATTCTGTTAAATTTTTATGTCGAAATTCAACGAATTACGAGAGTTCGGGACCGTTATGTGGAAAGTGGCGGAGCGCTCGAGCAGCGGCTCGGCAGAACTTTGAAAGCGTTTTTCTTAAAACGTGATTTTCAAGAACGGTGTCCCTAATATCTTAAAAATTGCTTGATGGATTTTAATGAAAATTTGTACCGATACACTTCAACAGATTCTTTAGTCCTTGACGGTCCCACATCTGTTGAAAAATAATGAAAAATAATTTTTAGAAATTATCCCAAGTGTTGAAAAAATTTGCAAAATTCTATTATTTTTTCAAACGGCCACCATTTTCTATTTTTTCTCCTCATCAAGAACCGCGTTATATATCATTTGTTAAAAAACTATTTAAATTGTTTGATTCTGATAAAATGACAAACTGAAATCAGGAATACCGCAAAGAAACTTAAAAAAAAAAATGTTACCCTGATCTATAAGAAAAATACATAATAACAGTAAAATTGAATGAAAAAATTCCTAAATGTTCTTTTAAATATAACCTCATCCCATCCTAAAAAAATTGAATCGTTGAAGCGTATATTTACCGAGAAAAAAAATTACGAAATTTGCATGCGTTTTTACCCATTTACTGCGGCGTAAGCCTTTAATTGTAAATACCACCGATGTAAGTTTCTGTCATTAATTTCTTCTTTTTTAATTACAGTCAATGGATCCAAACGTTCTAACGATAAGCCTGAACCGTTGGATGTCCCTGCCGAGCATGGACCTGAAGAAATGGGGCATGCTGGTGGAGGCGGAGGAGATACAAAATTCCGTTATCCTCGGCGACCGGGTCGGCAACGATTGCCTCGACGAGGTGAAGACACCGACGTGCAAAGCGGCGAGCAGAGTACCCGTCGGTACCGTGGCCGCCTATTACGAGGACTACGTGAGGATGCAGGGTCTCGAAAAGTATTTCAAGTGGTTAGTCAAAATTGTTCACAGTAACATGCTTTTATCGAAATTCACAGTCTATATAATCGGTAGATGCTCCCCCAATGCACTCTTTTCGCCCTTCTTCAGTTGCATATCTGGAGATCCGTCTTAAGATCGGTTGGTTACTCGATGTGTACAGCGGGATGACGGTGACGTCGGTCAGACCTGTCCACGGATTAAGCGACAACGTCGACGAGTACGGCTGGCTGGTACAGGGATACGCGAACGAGACCGGTTCACCCTTCGGTTACAGATGCAAAAGGGTTGTACTCGCTAGCGGTACGACGGACTCGCCGAATCGTCTCGGATTGCCGGGAGAGGAGTCGCGACCGAGCTGGATCACCCACGATCTCAACGATCTTGAAAACAAACTCGATCGACTCGCTAGCGAGCACAGTAAGGGAAACATCTTAATCTGGTATATATTTTTTTAAGTTATCTGTTTGTTCGTGCCCATCTTCGAACCTGATTTTTCGACCGGACAATCTATTTTTTCGATCGGAACCGACGTCATACCGGAAATACGTCATTTCCAGTCGAACAATGAGATTTTCAAACCGAAAGTGACGTATTACCGCAAATCTATATTTCCGGATTCTAAATCCCATAGTCCATGCAAGGGCGTGAAGTGCTCGAGCCACAACAATCTGCTATTATTTCATATTTAAGTTTCATCGTGGTATTCAGATTAAATACAATGAAACATTCTCTTAAATTCGAGCAAAATTAAAAGAAGTAAAGTTTATTACATATTGCAGTGATGAAACTGCGGATTTATGTTTATACCAATATATAATAAAATAATTTATGTGTAATGATCAGGAGACTCGATAATCGAGGAAAGCGAAGACTTGACTCAACTCGCAGTAGAGCCTGTGCTGATAGTCGGCGCTGGCTTAAGCGCAGCGGATGCGATAATGGCAGCCCGATTCCGTGGAGTACCCGTTCTGCACATTTTCCGCGATGCGTCGTGCGGCTGGGAGAGACAAAAGGGCACGAAAGTTTCTGGCTTGAAACTGGGCTCCAGCAACTTCGACAGGCTGCAGTGGCTTCCAGCTTCCATATATCCGGAATATCACAAAGTATACGAGATGATGGCCGACGGTGGAACGAACTATCCTCTCTACAAGGCTCTTCCAGGCTACTCCATCGTCGACGTCGGTGCTGATGGGGATGAACCGTTCGCACCGCAGGACAGACAAGTTACCCTCTGCGCGCCGAATGGACAGCTGCAGATCTTTCGAGTCTCGGCAGTTGCTATTCTCATAGGTACATTTTTCGACACTCAAAAATAATCGTTCAAGACTAAAGTTAAAATTATTTGAAATACGTAAATCCCCACCTTGCCGGTACTCGGTCGGTATCGGAAACTGCAGTCAGGGAAATAATATATGTTGTTACGACGGAGCGAAATCAATAACTCGGGGAGCATATAGTCATCAAAAGTTAACATTTTGCATGGGTCGTAAATGTCCGATATGGTCCAGACGGACATATGGAACCTATTGTGATCACCTTTTGATAACTAATTTTTGTACTGCCTGTCCATATAGCACACAATATTTTTTAAATTATTTTAGAGATATTTTCAATGCTTCAAATCTGACGAAATATTTCTGAAATATATGACAATAATATTTTGAAATTTGAAATATTTCAGAAACATCTTTAAACTTTCAATGCTTGTGGAACATGGTGATACAAATTTTGAAATGTTTTTTAATTTCATGTTTCACCGAAATATCTCTACGATTGTTTCCGTGTTTGTGCGGGTGTGTGTATTGAAATTGGACTACTATTGCAATATTTGACATTTCGCTGAAATGTTTAAAAAACATTTCGGGAACAATTCCATTTAAGATTTATGGGCTGTAAAAAAAATATTTTCAAAATGTTTGTAAAACATTTCACAAATATTTTCTAATATTGGTAAAATATTTTCAATATTGCAAAAGAATATTTTTGAAAACCTTCAAAACTCTTCCATCAAGACTCTCGTCATCTCGTAAATCGATAATCTGTACTTTTGTCATTTGTCATATCGAGCTATTCCAGTCGTCTATGTAATATCGCGTGTCTCAGTCAATTCTCATATTCGTTACAATATATTGAAAAAGCCTAACCGTTTGATATTTCTCGGCAGGTTCAAAACCGGATCTCTCTTACTTAGGAGAATACGCAACGCGATTGGGCAAGACAGTGGACAAGCCGATCGACAGCAATTCGAATCCCATAGAAACGGACGATTTCACATACGAAGTGATTCGCGCGCCCCGGAAGGGTCTATACGCCCTCGGACCTCTCGTGGGTGATAATTTCGTGCGTTTTCTACTTGGCGGCGCCTTCGGTATTCTCGCTCACATACTAAACACGTCGGGAACGTGAAATCAACTGTGCGATACGACAAAAAACGTGAAAGATAATTCGTCACCATCGTCGTATTCACGTTTTGCAGTTTCAATCACAGTCAAAGAGACAAAGGGAAAGAGAGTCAAGTGTATGTGCAAAAATTGCTCAAACCGTGTGTGCGTGCGTGTGCTCGCCGCAATCTTGGGACACGACTACATAGAACAAATTTTTTATGGCTTTTACGAGCCTCGTATCCCATAAAAATTTACTGTACATTTGCAACATTATTTTTTTATTCCTTTGTAATGTTGTACCGGCGTAAAACGAATTATTCCTCTGGCCGCACGAGTTTCAAGGCAAATAGCAACGAGGAACATCATCCTTATCGCGATGCGTTCAGTAAAAAGATTTGATAACGATTCTTCTTTTTGTACAGATCATAGTAATCGGAGATGTAGAGAGACATCGAAAAAATATATTCGACAAGTGCGATTAGGAAATTTGTATGTTTGAAACAAAAAGTATATTTTTAGTTTTATAGTTTAGTATAACATCGTGCCTTCGAAGCAGGAACATTCTTCGGAAACTATATTTTTTATCGTGATCAACACAGACCTCAAATCTATCGGGATATGCAAATAACTGTATAACGAAGTATGATGAAACCTGTGGCCTATGGTATTACGGAAAGTCCTAGGTGTGGTCGAGGGTCTGTGATACGTTATATGTGATTTGCAATATTCAGAAGTCGGGCCAATTTGTACCGAATTGTAAAACATCGTAGTGACATTAAATGACTAGGAGATTAAGATATATTTTCTTGTTTGTTACTATTGTATCCACGGCGTGTATTATTCTTTCCGATGCCCACTGACAATAAGACGCTAGTTTAATGATGGGCGGGATATTGAGGGAAACGCGAAAAATGATAATAAATTGCGTATACTATTGTTATTTTAAATTAAGTCGTATAATTTCATAATTTAAATATTTGTACATTAATTCTCTAGACGCTAATCGACACGCTACAATAACAACGATAAAATTTTTCACAATCATCATAAACCAAATTAATTTTCGGCCTCGAAGTTTGGACCGTCACCCGAGTGCAATATCACCTCGGCCGGGTGTTGACACCTCGGCAGTCTTAGTCTAACAACGATAAAAGCTTCCTGACTTTTTTTTATATTTGGAATAACGTTACACGGAATAATGTTCGTACGAACATTTCACGATAAATGAATTGTTCGATTTACGGTTATATGATTCTATATTGTTTTTTTTTTTCTCTTTAATAATTCAGGATTGATTCCCTCAATTCCCGAGTCGTTAGGAAGTTTCGTACTCGTCAAATCTCGCGAGAGTCAACCATGCCCGTGTCCATGCGCGTGTTTCGTCGTAACGAAGAAAGCACCGAATGTAAGGAGGTATTCTTCGGGACACGCGGTCGAGTACTAAGTTTTAAAGACGATGAAGAGAAAACAGAGAAATACAATGGCAGTCGCGAGGACCAAAATGCAATACATCTTTCGACTGGCCTTTTGGTAAGAATCGGCCTTTCTCAATTGTTTGTAACCTTCCTGAACTTGGCCCTGGGTTTGCTCGATGTTGTAATCGATCCGATCGAGAATGCTGCCCTGATCGTGGACCATCGTTGCCAAGTCCTGTATTCAACACAAACATGCATTTTAACTGATACATTTTAAAATTATAATGAATTTTAACATTTTTATAAATTTGAACATTTTTATGATTTTTAATGTTTTTATGAATTTTAACATTTTAATGAGCTTTGTCTAGTTCGGATTTCCCATGATTTCGATTATCCGGGAACTCTTCGATCCTGAGCATTCCGGTTAATCGGGGTTCTACTGTAATGAATTTTACGATAAGCAAACGAAACTTCCGGTAATGGTCATTCCGGTTACATTTGCAGACGAACGTACACTATTGGTATACCAGACCTCATTTACGTTCAACGTTTTTAGTTGTCGAAATTCTTTTTCAACCTACCTTAAATATATGATTGAGATCCGATATGCTTCTGACTATATGCCCGACTTCCTGTTCCCTCTCGGCAGCTTGCCTCATCAGTTCTTCCGACTCTTCGATCTGCAGTAGAACAGATTCTTGTTTCTGCATACCAGTTTGCCACAAAGTCTCTTCGTTTTGACTGAACGACGGTTCAGCGAGCCACGAATCCGTCGCAGCGTTAGTTACGAGGCTCTCATCGTCGGCGAAAAACTGACGATTTCGTTCCTCGCGTGAATTCATCTCTGCAAAAAATTAAAAAAACGTTTACGTGTCAATGATATGCACGATTATGTTGATAAGGGACTCGACCCTTCACGTACGGGGCCCTGTGTCGAGAATAGTCCCCTGAACCAGGAGCTCGGAAACATCGAAAATCACTTTTCAACCGCGGGTACCCTTCTTCAATACTTTTATTTGAAGATTTTTTTTTTTTTTTGCCAAGTCCTCTTTCTTGGATGTAAGCTTTCGGTCACGTTCCAAATTTTTTTTTCGGGGGTCCAGAAAAAATATGCTGCAGCGTAGGTACCGCGGATGCTGGCACAGAAAATATCCCTCGTACAAGATACAGACCCCGTACGCGAAGGGTTAATCGTATATTCATTATGTTACGGTGAATACACGATTATGTTGGTAAGGAAATCAACCCTTCACATATGGGGGGCGGGGCTCACACCGAGAATCGATTCCTGTACCAGGAACTCCGAAACACGGGAATCCTTCAATGTTAAGATAGTTGGGCAGTGATCGATATCGGTAAATGTTTTTGATACATGCTACGGCTGCGATCGACTCATCGGCACTGTCAGATGGAAGACGGCACTGTCAAACGGTGCGAAACTCCAAATCTCGTTCTTTTACGTTTAGGCCACGAGTGCTGGCCCAAACGTAAAAGTAAACTGGTATTTAGTTTAAAGGTTGAGCAGGATGTAGCAAGTTCGGTACCCATTCGACATACCAAAGGATGGTCAAATGAGCATAATTGGCACAAATAAAAAAAATAGACAAGGTTTACAAAAAATAATTTTGAGGGCCAGCATTCATGGCCGAAACGTAAATTAACAGGATTTGGAGTTTCACACCGTCCTTCGATCTGACAGTGCCGATGAGGCGATCGCAGCCATAGCACGGATGCTGGGACAGAAAATCTCCCTCGTACAAGATACGGACCCTGTACGTGAAGGGTCAATCGTATGTTCATTACGTTGAAGGTAGTTGCTCTGCGCTGTTCTGTATCTAATGCTCATCTCCTGCAAACCGGATGAGAGAGCGAGTACAGCGCTCATAGCGAGCTGACGTTCTCCCGGCTTCCTCTCGTGTCTAGCGGCAGATTTGATGGTTTGCACTTGACGAAAGCCATTGGAGAAAGCTCTGCCTATCTCGCGCGTCAACTGCTCCATTTGTCTTTCTTCCTGAAAACAACTGTTAGATTATTATTCATTCGTTGGCTCGACAATTGATAATAATCTCGAGCGTCCATTAAAACAAGCTAGCAAAGAAAATAAAATTTTCTGGGGCTAAACAATTTAATGAATCATATTAAATCGATGGGAAATATTTGTTAAGCTGATAATATAAAATGTTTTATTTCGATACTGTACAATTTTTTTTATCATAGGTTGACATTCGATATTCTTAAGAAGTCTGTACAAAGTAGAGTTAAGTTTAAATAATTTAATATATAATTAAATAGAATCTGATTTAAGTGGAAATATCATTTTACTGTTATTTTGTTGGAATTGAAAGATCTAAGTATTTATAATTAGTGGTATTTAAATACTGGTAGAGGAGAAATTCGTTAATAAACAAACAAACAAATAAATATATAAATAAAGAGACGCGTAAGTGGCAAACCTGAGAGTTGTCATCAAGAGTAGGCCTTGTCAGTTGCTTGGCATGTAACTCGATGAGACTGTCGAGTTTAACTCGTAACCGACTGAGAATGTATTGAGTCTCCTCGAGTGCGTCCGTCCAAGCGGGTGGCGAAGAATCGCCCAAATTTATTCCGTTGAGTTCGACATTGTCCGACGCGGCATTGTCACCGCCGACCAAGGCCATGCGATCGGACAGATTCTGAGACGGATTAATTTAATCAGAGACGAGAATAAACAGGTGTAAGAGAATGATTACATCGATATCGTCGGGTGACATTGTTGCAAGGAGGTTATACAAGTGTACCTGTTCAGCATAAATGTGTTTACTCTGAAGAGCATTGTTTCTCATAAGAACGAAAGGTTCCGTAAGGTTTCTCGTGGCCATTTTCGTAATTTTCACTGTTTAATTCCCGTTCGATCACTCGATGAGCGTATCAAGAGAGAGCGGTAGAGTATTGACACGCCATTTCCGTCTGTCACGAAACAGCGGCTCGCCGTCAGATCGCCTTCATTATTATTGTTATTATTATTTTACGTCCATTGATGACTCGTCCCCTGGTGGAGACCTGTGCCACTCTCTTCAGACTCTAATGGTAACGTCGTCTTTACAGTAATGCAAGTGTTACGCAAAGCTCACGTAATTTACCGTACTTCATCTAACGTTGCACAAGGTCAACCTTAATTAAATTTTTTTTGGAAAAATAACGCTAATAAAAGTTCGCGTCACTTCCCTATTTGTACAAAAGTAACGATTCGTGCGCATTGCAATCTGGACTTATCATACCAGACTACAGCTCTATTCACCGTTGATATATTTATACGGACGGTAAACATAGCTGTAGTCTGGTATGGTTTTAGTGTAATAATCAGTGGCAGATTTAAGACCGATGTCGACCTAACCCAGGTAGCACAAAAAAATTTGTTATCAAAAAGTGATCTAAATGGGTTACATATGTCCGTCTGGACGGTATCCGGAAGTTGCCTCCCATCCAAAAAGTTAACTTTTGGACGCAGCATAGCTTATAGTTCCGGACGGACATATGTATTTAATAACTATTTTTTTTGTGCTACCTGGGAATGATCGTGCGTATGGGCGCGGTCGTTTTTTGGTACGAATAGGCATAAAAAACGACCGTGCGCATGCGCAGTCACGTTGTAACCCAGGTAGAAAAATTACAGCACGGAAACGGAACGGTGGCGGTACCAATGGTACGATACCCGTTTGACGGCACGTTTTTCTACCGGGGAATAACGAAAAAACGCCAAATCAAAAGCACCTCTAGGCTAGCGAATTTATGGCGTCCGTAAATTATTGGTACGAAGCTTGAATCATAGGGAAAACGCTGCAAACTCTGAAAATCAGAACCCTAGCGGAACTGGTGCAACTACGGATTCGGACTTGCATCGTAGTCACAGTCGCACTAGGGTTTACTAGACATGCATCTGCGAGTTGCAATGACAATGATGAGAATCCGGGTATACTGAAATGAGACCGATCACTTTGTTAAAACTTTTAACCTTTATGCAACTCTGTTTTAACGGACTCGAGCGATCCCCATGCAACTATAAATCAAATCAATATGACTATACAACGATGGTTGCAAGGGTTCCAGGAAAAACAACGTTACAATAAAGGTTAGACGAGACTCTATTGCAAGGCAAAATTTAAACTTTGTGCATTAGACTATCGAAGTCTGCCAACGGTCACCTCAGTTCCGATAGGGGAAAAAAATAAAGAAGAAATAAAGATGTTAAATATCACGTAATATAAAAGATGTGTTTCAAAACAAAATATAAAAATAAAATATTTACCTGCAGATCGGTAACATTCGACGTAAAGGAGATTGCATCCGCTGTGACGGGTTGAGCAAAAACCTCAGCCGAGGAAGAAGCATCGAATGTGAGGCACAAGAACTTTTCAAACGTTAACTTCCCCGATCGATTCTTCGGAGACTATGAACCTAAAAAAATAATCTGACTTTCGACTTTCTGGAAAAAAGTCCAAGTTGAATTTCGCTTTTTTTCGCTTGTTCACGCGCGCTAACGAGCATAGAAGTCAGGAAGCATCGTATATTGTAAAAGCGTTGGGCGCTCCGCACTATATAAAAGTTTCACTAACCTGATCGAGGATGAATATCGCACTTATTGGATTCCATTCGTCGTCAACAATAACTCGAAGCCGATTTCTCGAATCGGCAACATTGTTCGTGAAGTTACATGCAATGTCCTCCGTTCCTCTTCTCACACTCGATCGCCTACCATCAGGTAACCAATAAAACGTGTTGTTTTTTTGAGGTAATCTCAAAAAAACAACACGTCAATCTGGAATTTAAATGATTTATAACATAAAAAAGATGCAAAGTTTTTATCCAAAAAATTTATTGTATAATTTTATTGACGAAAAAATTCTGAAAAATTTGATTGAAAAAAACCATAAACGTAATGTTGAAAAAAACCATAAACAAAGGGGGTGAGGGTACCCCCTTCTAAATCGAAAAGCGAAATCGGAAAGGGGGTATTTTTAGTAAAAATACCATTTTTTTCGAAAAATTGTAAGGGTACCCCCTTCTCATTTTTCAACTTTAAAAATGGCCAAATATTTTTTTTCGAGATATCGATTTTTTACCACCGCCATTGGCTTCAAGTGGCCCATTTCCGGCTCAAAACACACGCAACTTGTCTTTTTTTCGAAATTTTAAAAATTGACCATTTTCAGCATAGGGAATCCTGTGTTAAATTTTGCGAAACGGCACTTTTTTTCAAAAAATTTCGAGATATCGAATTAAAACCTCCGCCATTGTTTTCAAGTGGCATATTTACCAACCGATTGCATTAACGAAAAAATTCTAAAAAATTTTTTTTTTAAAATACCATTTTTTTCGAAAAATTGTAAGGGTACCCCCTTCTCATTTTTCAACTTCAAAAATGGCCAAATATTTTTTTTCGAGATATCGATTTTTTACCACCGCCATTGGCTTCAAGTGGCCCATTTCCGGCTCAAAACACACGCAACTTGTCTTTTTTTCGAAATTTTAAAAATTGACCATTTTCAGCATAGGGAATCCTGTGTTAAATTTTGCGAAACGGCACTTTTTTTCAAAAAATTTCGAGATATCGAATTAAAACCTCCGCCATTGTTTTCAAGTGGCATATTTACCAACCGATTTCATTAACGAAAAAATTCTAAAAAATTTTTTTCTAAAAATACCATTTTTTTCGAAAAATTGTAAGGGTACCCCCTTCTCATTTTTCAACTTTAAAAATGGCCAAATATTTTTTTTCGAGATATCGATTTTTTACCACCGCCATTGGCTTCAAGTGGCCCATTTCCGGCTCAAAACACACGCAACTTGTCTTTTTTTCGAAATTTTAAAAATTGACCATTTTCAGCATAGGGAATCCTGTGTTAAATTTTGCGAAACGGCACTTTTTTTCAAAAAATTTCGAGATATCGAATTAAAACCTCCGCCATTGTTTTCAAGTGGCATATTTACCAACCGATTTCATTAACGAAAAAATTCTAAAAAATTTTTTTCTAAAAATACCATTTTTTCGAAAAATTGTAAGGGTACCCCCTTCTCATTTTTCAACTTTAAAAATGGCCAAATATTTTTTTTCGAGATATCGATTTTTTACCACCGCCATTGGCTTCAAGTGGCCCATTTCCGGCTCAAAACACACGCAACTTGTCTTTTTTTCGAAATTTTAAAAATTGACCATTTTCAGCATAGGGAATCCTGTGTTAAATTTTGCGAAACGGCACTTTTTTTCAAAAAATTTCGAGATATCGAATTAAAACCTCCGCCATTGTTTTCAAGTGGCATATTTACCAACCGATTTCATTAACGAAAAAATTCTAAAAAATTTTTTTCTAAAAATACCATTTTTTTCGAAAAATTGTAAGGGTACCCCCTTCTCAATTTTCAACTTTAAAAATAGCCAAATATTTTTTTTCGAGATATCGATTTTTTACCACCGCCATTGGCTTCAAGTGGCCCATTTCCGGCTCAAAACACACGCAACTTGTATTTTTTTCGAAATTTTAAAAATTGACCATTTTCAGCAAAGGGAATCCTGTGTTAAATTTTGCGAAACGGCACTTTTTTTCAAAAAATTTCGAGGTATCGAATTAAAACCTCCGCCATTGTTTTCAAGTGGCATATTTACCAACCGATTTCATTAACGAAAAAATTCTAAAAAATTTTTTTCTAAAAATACCATTTTTTTCGAAAAATTGTAAGGGTACCCCCTTCTCATTTTTCAACTTTAAAAATGGCCAAATATTTTTTTTCGAGATATCGATTTTTTACCACCGCCATTGGCTTCAAGTGGCCCATTTCCGGCTCAAAACACACGCAACTTGTCTTTTTTTAGAAATTTTAAAAATTGACCATTTTCAGCATAGGGAATCCTGTGTTAAATTTTGCGAAACGGCACTTTTTTTCAAAAAATTTCGAGATATCGAATTAAAACCTCCGCCATTGTTTTCAAGTGGCATATTTACCAACCGATTTCATTAACGAAAAAATTCTAAAAAATTTTTTTCTAAAAATACCATTTTTTTCGAAAAATTGTAAGGGTACCCCCTTCTCATTTTTCAACTTTAAAAATGGCCAAATATTTTTTTTCGAGATATCGATTTTTTACCACCGCCATTGGCTTCAAGTGGCCCATTTCCGGCTCAAAACACACGCAACTTGTCTTTTTTTCGAAATTTTAAAAATTGACCATTTTCAGCATAGGGAATCCTGTGTTAAATTTTGCGAAACGGCACTTTTTTTCAAAAAATTTCGAGATATCGAATTAAAACCTCCGCCATTGTTTTCAAGTGGCATATTTACCAACCGATTGCATTAACGAAAAAATTCTAAAAATTTTTTTTTTTTAAATACCATTTTTTTCGAAAAATTGTAAGGGTACCCCCTTCTCATTTTTCAACTTCAAAAATGGCCAAATATTTTTTTTCGAGATATCGATTTTTTACCACCGCCATTGGCTTCAAGTGGCCCATTTCCGGCTCAAAACACACGCAACTTGTCTTTTTTTCGAAATTTTAAAAATTGACCATTTTCAGCATAGGGAATCCTGTGTTAAATTTTGCGAAACGGCACTTTTTTTCAAAAAATTTCGAGATATCGAATTAAAACCTCCGCCATTGTTTTCAAGTGGCATATTTACCAACCGATTTCATTAACGAAAAAATTCTAAAAAATTTTTTTCTAAAAATACCATTTTTTTCGAAAAATTGTAAGGGTACCCCCTTCTCATTTTTCAACTTTAAAAATGGCCAAATATTTTTTTTCGAGATATCGATTTTTTACCACCGCCATTGGCTTCAAGTGGCCCATTTCCGGCTCAAAACACACGCAACTTGTCTTTTTTTCGAAATTTTAAAAATTGACCATTTTCAGCAAAGGGAATCCTGTGTTAAATTTTGCGAAACGGCACTTTTTTTCAAAAAATTTCGAGGTATCGAATTAAAACCTCCGCCATTGTTTTCAAGTGGCATATTTACCAACCGATTTCATTAACGAAAAAATTCTAAAAAATTTTTTTCTAAAAATACCATTTTTTTCGAAAAATTGTAAGGGTACCCCCTTCTCATTTTTCAACTTTAAAAATAGCCAAATATTTTTTTTCGAGATATCGATTTTTTACCACCGCCATTGGCTTCAAGTGGCCCATTTCCGGCTCAAAACACACGCAACTTGTCTTTTTTTAGAAATTTTAAAAATTGACCATTTTCAGCATAGGGAATCCTGTGTTAAATTTTGCGAAACGGCACTTTTTTTCAAAAAATTTCGAGATATCGAATTAAAACCTCCGCCATTGTTTTCAAGTGGCATATTTACCAACCGATTTCATTAACGAAAAAATTCTAAAAAATATTTTTCTAAAAATACCATTTTTTTCGAAAAATTGTAAGGGTACCCCCTTCTCATTTTTCAACTTTAAAAATGGCCAAATATTTTTTTTTCGAGATATCGATTTTTTACCACCGCCATTGGCTTCAAGTGGCCCATTTCCGGCTCAAAACACACGCAACTTGTCTTTTTTTCGAAATTTTAAAAATTGACCATTTTCAGCATAGGGAATCCTGTGTTAAATTTTGCGAAACGGCACTTTTTTTCAAAAAATTTCGAGATATCGAATTAAAACCTCCGCCATTGTTTTCAAGTGGCATATTTACCAACCGATTTCATTAACGAAAAAATTCTAAAAAAATTTTTTCTAAAAATACCAATTTTTTCAAAAAATTGTAAGGGTACCCCCTTCTCATTTTTCAACTTTAAAAATGGCCAAATATTTTTTTTCGAGATATCGATTTTTTACCACCGCCATTGGCTTCAAGTGGCCCATTTCCGGCTCAAAACACACGCAACTTGTCTTTTTTTAGAAATTTTAAAAATTGACCATTTTCAGCATAGGGAATCCTGTGTTAAATTTTGCGAAACGGCACTTTTTTTCAAAAAATTTCGAGATATCGAATTAAAACCTCCGCCATTGTTTTCAAGTGGCATATTTACCAACCGATTTCATTAACGAAAAAATTCTAAAAAATATTTTTCTAAAAATACCATTTTTTTCGAAAAATTGTAAGGGTACCCCCTTCTCATTTTTCAACTTTAAAAATAGCCAAATATTTTTTTTCGAGATATCGATTTTTTACCACCGCCATTGGCTTCAAGTGGCCCATTTCCGGCTCAAAACACACGCAACTTGTCTTTTTTTAGAAATTTTAAAAATTGACCATTTTCAGCATAGGGAATCCTGTGTTAAATTTTGCGAAACGGCACTTTTTTTCAAAAAATTTCGAGATATCGAATTAAAACCTCCGCCATTGTTTTCAAGTGGCATATTTACCAACCGATTTCATTAACGAAAAAATTCTAAAAAATATTTTTCTAAAAATACCATTTTTTTCGAAAAATTGTAAGGGTACCCCCTTCTCATTTTTCAACTTTAAAAATGGCCAAATATTTTTTTTTCGAGATATCGATTTTTTACCACCGCCATTGGCTTCAAGTGGCCCATTTCCGGCTCAAAACACACGCAACTTGTCTTTTTTTCAAAATTTTAAAAATTGACCATTTTCAGCATAGGGAATCCCGTGTTAAATTTTGCGAAACGGCACTTTTTTTCAAAAAATTTCGAGATATCGAATTAAAACCTCCGCCATTGTTTTCAAGTGGCATATTTACCAACCGATTTCATTAACGAAAAAATTCTAAAAAAATTTTTTCTAAAAATACAATTTTTGTCGGAAAATGCTAATGGTATTTTTACAAACAATTTTTTTAGAATTTTTTCGTTAATGAAATCGGTTGGTAAATATGCCACTTGAAAACAATGGCGGAGGTTTTAATTTGATATCTCGAAATTTTTTGAAAAAAAGTGCCGTTTCGCAAAATTTAACACAGGATTCCCTATGCTGAAAATGGTCAATTTTAAAAATTTCGAAAAAAAGACAAGTTGCGTGTGTTTTGAGCCGGAAATGGGCCACTTGAAGCCAATGACGGTGGAAAAAAATCGATATCTCGAAAAAAAATATTTGGCCATTTTTAAAGTTGAAAAATGAGAAGGGGGTACCCTTACAATTTTTCGAAAAAAATGGTATTTTTAGAAAAAAATTTTTTAGAATTTTTTCGTTAATGAAATCGGTTGGTAAATATGCCACTTGAAAACAATGGCGGAGGTTTTAATTCGATATCTCGAAATTTTTTGAAAAAAAGTGCCGTTTCGCAAAATTTAACACAGGATTCCCTATGCTGAAAATGGTCAATTTTTAAAATTTTGAAAAAAAGACAAGTTGCGTGTGTTTTGAGCCGGAAATGGGCCACTTGAAGCCAATGGCGGTGGTAAAAAATCGATATCTCGAAAAAAAATATTTGGCCATTTTTAAAGTCGAAAAATGAGAAGGGGGTACCCTTACAATTTTTCGAAAAAAATGGTATTTTTAGAAAAAAATTTTTTAGAATTTTTTCGTTAATGAAATCGGTTGGTAAATATGCCACTTGAAAACAATGGCGGAGGTTTTAATTCGATATCTCGAAATTTTTTGAAAAAAAGTGCCGTTTCGCAAAATTTAACACAGGATTCCCTATGCTGAAAATGGTCAATTTTTAAAATTTTGAAAAAAAGACAAGTTGCGTGTGTTTTGAGCCGGAAATGGGCCACTTGAAGCCAATGGCGGTGGTAAAAAATCGATATCTCGAAAAAAAATATTTGGCCATTTTTAAAGTTGAAAAATGAGAAGGGGGTACCCTTACAATTTTTCGAAAAAAATGGTATTTTTACAAAAAAATTTTTTAGAATTTTTTCGTTAATGAAATCGGTTGGTAAATATGCCACTTGAAAACAATGGCGGAGGTTTTAATTCGATATCTCGAAATTTTTGGAAAAAAAGTGCCGTTTCGCAAAATTTAACACAGGATTCCCTATGCTGAAAATGGTCAATTTTTAAAATTTCGAAAAAAAGACAAGTTGCGTGTGTTTTGAGCCGGAAATGGGCCACTTGAAGCCAATGGCGGTGGTAAAAAATCGATATCTCGAAAAAAAATATTTCGCCATTTTTAAAGTTGAAAAATGAGAAGGGGGTACCCTTACAATTTTTCGAAAAAAATGGTATTTTTAGAAAAAAATTTTTTAGAATTTTTCCGTTAATGAAATCGGTTGGTAAATATGCCACTTGAAAACAATGGCGGAGGTTTTAATTCGATATCTCGAAATTTTTCGAAAAAAATGGTATTTTTACAAAAAAATTTTTTAGAATTTTTTCGTTAATGAAATCGGTTGGTAAATATGCCACTTGAAAACAATGGCGGAGGTTTTAATTCGATATCTCGAAATTTTTGGAAAAAAAGTGCCGTTTCGCAAAATTTAACACAGGATTCCCTATGCTGAAAATGGTCAATTTTTAAAATTTCGAAAAAAAGACAAGTTGCGTGTGTTTTGAGCCGGAAATGGGCCACTTGAAGCCAATGGCGGTGGTAAAAAATCGATATCTCGAAAAAAAATATTTGGCCATTTTTATAGTTGAAAAATGAGAAGGGGGTACCCTTACAATTTTTCGAAAAAAATGGTATTTTTACAAAAAAATTTTTTAGAATTTTTTCGTTAATGAAATCGGTTGGTAAATATGCCACTTGAAAACAATGGCGGAGGTTTTAATTCGATATCTCGAAATTTTTTGAAAAAAAGTGCCGTTTCGCAAAATTTAACACAGGATTCCCTATGCTGAAAATGGTCAATTTTTAAAATTTCGAAAAAAAGACAAGTTGCGTGTGTTTTGAGCCGGAAATGGGCCACTTGAAGCCAATGGCGGTGGTAAAAAATCGATATCTCGAAAAAAAATATTTGGCCATTTTTAAAGTTGAAAAATGAGAAGGGGGTACCCTTACAATTTTTCGAAAAAAATGGTATTTTTAGAAAAAAATTTTTTAGAATTTTTTCGTTAATGAAATCGGTTGGTAAATATGCCACTTGAAAACAATGGCGGAGGTTTTAATTCGATATCTCGAAATTTTTGGAAAAAAAGTGCCGTTTCGCAAAATTTAACACATGATTCCCTATGCTGAAAATGGTCAATTTTTAAAATTTCGAAAAAAAGACAAGTTGTGTGTGTTTTGAGCCGGAAATGGGCCACTTGAAGCCAATGGCGGTGGTAAAAAATCGATATCTCGAAAAAAAATATTTGGCCATTTTTAAAGTTGAAAAATGAGAAGGGGGTACCCTTACAATTTTTCGAAAAAAATGGTATTTTTAGAAAAAAATTTTTTAGAATTTTTTCGTTAATGAAATCGGTTGGTAAATATGCCACTTGAAAACAATGGCGGAGGTTTTAATTCGATATCTCGAAATTTTTTGAAAATAAGTGCCGTTTCGCAAAATTTAACACAGGATTCCCTATGCTGAAAATGGTCAATTTTTAAAATTTCGAAAAAAAGACAAGTTGCGTGTGTTTTGAGCCGGAAATGGGCCACTTGAAGCCAATGGCGGTGGTAAAAAATCGATATCTCGAAAAAAAATATTTCGCCATTTTTAAAGTTGAAAAATGAGAAGGGGGTACCCTTACAATTTTTCGAAAAAAATGGTATTTTTAGAAAAAAATTTTTTAGAATTTTTTCGTTAATGAAATCGGTTGGTAAATATGCCACTTGAAAACAATGGCGGAGGTTTTAATTCGATATCTCGAAATTTTTGGAAAAAAAGTGCCGTTTCGCAAAATTTAACACAGGATTCCCTATGCTGAAAATGGTCAATTTTTAAAATTTCGAAAAAAAGACAAGTTGCGTGTGTTTTGAGCCGGAAATGGGCCACTTGAAGCCAATGGCGGTGGTAAAAAATCGATATCTCGAAAAAAAATATTTCGCCATTTTTAAAGTTGAAAAATGAGAAGGGGGTACCCTTACAATTTTTCGAAAAAAATGGTATTTTTAGAAAAAAATTTTTTAGAATTTTTTCGTTAATGAAATCGGTTGGTAAATATGCCACTTGAAAACAATGGCGGAGGTTTTAATTCGATATCTCGAAATTTTTGGAAAAAAAGTGCCGTTTCGCAAAATTTAACACATGATTCCCTATGCTGAAAATGGTCAATTTTTAAAATTTCGAAAAAAAGACAAGTTGCGTGTGTTTTGAGCCGGAAATGGGCCACTTGAAGCCAATGGCGGTGGTAAAAAATCGATATCTCGAAAAAAAATATTTGGCCATTTTTAAAGTTGAAAAATGAGAAGGGGGTACCCTTACAATTTTTCGAAAAAAATGGTATTTTTAGAAAAAAATTTTTTAGAATTTTTTCGTTAATGAAATCGGTTGGTAAATATGCCACTTGAAAACAATGGCGGAGGTTTTAATTCGATATCTCGAAATTTTTTGAAAATAAGTGCCGTTTCGCAAAATTTAACACAGGATTCCCTATGCTGAAAATGGTCAATTTTTAAAATTTCGAAAAAAAGACAAGTTGCGTGTGTTTTGAGCCGGAAATGGGCCACTTGAAGCCAATGGCGGTGGTAAAAAATCGATATCTCGAAAAAAAATATTTCGCCATTTTTAAAGTTGAAAAATGAGAAGGGGGTACCCTTACAATTTTTCGAAAAAAATGGTATTTTTAGAAAAAAATTTTTTAGAATTTTTTCGTTAATGAAATCGGTTGGTAAATATGCCACTTGAAAACAATGGCGGAGGTTTTAATTCGATATCTCGAAATTTTTGGAAAAAAAGTGCCGTTTCGCAAAATTTAACACAGGATTCCCTATGCTGAAAATGGTCAATTTTTAAAATTTCGAAAAAAAGACAAGTTGCGTGTGTTTTGAGCCGGAAATGGGCCACTTGAAGCCAATGGCGGTGGTAAAAAATCGATATCTCGAAAAAAAATATTTCGCCATTTTTAAAGTTGAAAAATGAGAAGGGGGTACCCTTACAATTTTTCGAAAAAAATGGTATTTTTAGAAAAAAATTTTTTAGAATTTTTTCGTTAATGAAATCGGTTGGTAAATATGCCACTTGAAAACAATGGCGGAGGTTTTAATTCGATATCTCGAAATTTTTGGAAAAAAAGTGCCGTTTCGCAAAATTTAACACAGGATTCCCTATGCTGAAAATGGTCAATTTTTAAAATTTCGAAAAAAAGACAAGTTGCGTGTGTTTTGAGCCGGAAATGGGCCACTTGAAGCCAATGGCGGTGGTAAAAAATCGATATCTCGAAAAAAAATATTTCGCCATTTTTAAAGTTGAAAAATGAGAAGGGGGTACCCTTACAATTTTTCGAAAAAAATGGTATTTTTAGAAAAAAATTTTTTAGAATTTTTCCGTTAATGAAATCGGTTGGTAAATATGCCACTTGAAAACAATGGCGGAGGTTTTAATTCGATATCTCGAAATTTTTCGAAAAAAATGGTATTTTTACAAAAAAATTTTTTAGAATTTTTTCGTTAATGAAATCGGTTGGTAAATATGCCACTTGAAAACAATGGCGGAGGTTTTAATTCGATATCTCGAAATTTTTGGAAAAAAAGTGCCGTTTCGCAAAATTTAACACAGGATTCCCTATGCTGAAAATGGTCAATTTTTAAAATTTCGAAAAAAAGACAAGTTGCGTGTGTTTTGAGCCGGAAATGGGCCACTTGAAGCCAATGGCGGTGGTAAAAAATCGATATCTCGAAAAAAAATATTTCGCCATTTTTAAAGTTGAAAAATGAGAAGGGGGTACCCTTACAATTTTTCGAAAAAAATGGTATTTTTAGAAAAAAATTTTTTAGAATTTTTCCGTTAATGAAATCGGTTGGTAAATATGCCACTTGAAAACAATGGCGGAGGTTTTAATTCGATATCTCGAAATTTTTCGAAAAAAATGGTATTTTTACAAAAAAATTTTTTAGAATTTTTTCGTTAATGAAATCGGTTGGTAAATATGCCACTTGAAAACAATGGCGGAGGTTTTAATTCGATATCTCGAAATTTTTTGAAAAAAAGTGCCGTTTCGCAAAATTTAACACAGGATTCCCTATGCTGAAAATGGTCAATTTTTAAAATTTCGAAAAAAAGACAAGTTGCGTGTGTTTTGAGCCGGAAATGGGCCACTTGAAGCCAATGGCGGTGGTAAAAAATCGATATCTCGAAAAAAAATATTTGGCCATTTTTAAAGTTGAAAAATGAGAAGGGGGTACCCTTACAATTTTTCGAAAAAAATGGTATTTTTAGAAAAAAATTTTTTAGAATTTTTTCGTTAATGAAATCGGTTGGTAAATATGCCACTTGAAAACAATGGCGGAGGTTTTAATTCGATATCTCGAAATTTTTTGAAAAAAAGTGCCGTTTCGCAAAATTTAACACAGGATTCCCTATGGTGAAAATGGTCAATTTTTAAAATTTCGAAAAAAAGACAAGTTGCGTGTGTTTTGAGCCGGAAATGGGCCACTTGAAGCCAATGGCGGTGGTAAAAAATCGATATCTCGAAAAAAAATATTTGGCCATTTTTAAAGTTGAAAAATGAGAAGGGGGTACCCTTACAATTTTTCGAAAAAAATGGTATTTTTAGAAAAAAATTTTTTAGAATTTTTTCGTTAATGAAATCGGTTGGTAAATATGCCACTTGAAAACAATGGCGGAGGTTTTAATTCGATATCTCGAAATTTTTTGAAAAAAAGTGCCGTTTCGCAAAATTTAACACAGCATTCCCTATGCTGAAAATGGTCAATTTTTAAAATTTCCAAAAAAAGACAAGTTGCGTGTGTTTTGAGCCGGAAATGGGCCACTTGAAGCCAATGGCGGTGGTAAAAAATCGATATCTCGAAAAAAAATATTTGGCCATTTTTAAAGTTGAAAAATGAGAAGGGGGTACCCTTACAATTTTTCGAAAAAAATGGTATTTTTACAAAAACATTTTTTAGAATTTTTTCGTTAATGAAATCGGTTGGTAAATATGCCACTTGAAAACAATGGCGGAGGTTTTAATACGATATCTCGAAATTTTTTGAAAAAAAGTGCCGTTTCGCAAAATTTAACACAGGATTCCCTATGCTGAAAATGGTCAATTTTTAAAATTTCGAAAAAAAGACAAGTTGCGTGTGTTTTGAGCCGGAAATGGGCCACTTGAAGCCAATGGCGGTGGTAAAAAATCGATATCTCGAAAAAAAATATTTGGCCATTTTTAAAGTTGAAAAATGAGAAGGGGGTACCCTTACAATTTTTCGAAAAAAATGGTATTTTTACAAAAACATTTTTTAGAATTTTTTCGTTAATGAAATCGGTTGGTAAATATGCCACTTGAAAACAATGGCGGAGGTTTTAATACGATATCTCGAAATTTTTTGAAAAAAAGTGCCGTTTCGCAAAATTTAACACAGGATTCCCTATGCTGAAAATGGTCAATTTTTAAAATTTCGAAAAAAAGACAAGTTGCGTGTGTTTTGAGCCGGAAATGGGCCACTTGAAGCCAATGGCGGTGGTAAAAAATCGATATCTCGAAAAAAAATATTTGGCCATTTTTAAAGTTGAAAAATGAGAAGGGGGTACCCTTACAATTTTTCGAAAAAAATGGTATTTTTAGAAAAAAATTTTTTAGAATTTTTTCGTTAATGAAATCGGTTGGTAAATATGCCACTTGAAAACAATGGCGGAGGTTTTAATTCGATATCTCGAAATTTTTTGAAAAAAAGTGCCGTTTCGCAAAATTTAACACAGCATTCCCTATGCTGAAAATGGTCAATTTTTAAAATTTCCAAAAAAAGACAAGTTGCGTGTGTTTTGAGCCGGAAATGGGCCACTTGAAGCCAATGGCGGTGGTAAAAAATCGATATCTCGAAAAAAAATATTTGGCCATTTTTAAAGTTGAAAAATGAGAAGGGGGTACCCTTACAATTTTTCGAAAAAAATGGTATTTTTACAAAAAAATTTTTTAGAATTTTTTCGTTAATGAAATCGGTTGGTAAATATGCCACTTGAAAACAATGGCGGAGGTTTTAATTCGATATCTCGAAATTTTTTGAAAAAAAGTGCCGTTTCGCAAAATTCCCCCTTCTCATTTTTCAACTTTAAAAATGGCCAAATATTTTTTTTCGAGATATCGATTTTTTACCACCGCCATTGGCTTCAAGTGGCCCATTTCCGGCTCAAAACACACGCAACTTGTCTTTTTTTAGAAATTTTAAAAATTGACCATTTTCAGCATAGGGAATCCTGTGTAAAATTTTGCGAAACGGCACTTTTTTTCAAAAAATTTCGAGATATCGAATTAAAACCTCCGCCATTGTTTTCAAGTGGCATATTTACCAACCGATTTCATTAACGAAAAAATTCTAAAAAATTTTTTTCTAAAAATACCATTTTGTTCGAAAAATTGTAAGGGTACCCCCTTCTCATTTTTCAACTTTAAAAATGGCCAAATATTTTTTTTCGAGATATCGATTTTTTTCCACCGTCATTGGCTTCAAGTGGCCCATTTCCGGCTCAAAACACACGCAACTTGTCTTTTTTTCGAAATTTTAAAAATTGACCATTTTCAGCATAGGGAATCCTGTGTTAAATTTTGTGAAACGGCACTTTTTTTCAAAAAATTTCGAGATATCGAATTAAAACCTCCGCCATTGTTTTCAAGTGGCATATTTACCAACCGATTTCATTAACGAAAAAATTCTAAAAAATTTTTTTCTAAAAATACCATTTTTTTCGAAAAATTGTAAGGGTACCCCCTTCTCATTTTTCAACTTTAAAAATAGCCAAATATTTTTTTTCGAGATATCGATTTTTTACCACCGCCATTGGCTTCAAGTGGCCCATTTCCGGCTCAAAACACACGCAACTTGTCTTTTTTTCGAAATTTTAAAAATTGACCATTTTCAGCATAGGGAATCCTGTGTTAAATTTTGCGAAACGGCACTTTTTTTCAAAAAATTTCGAGATATCGAATTAAAACCTCCGCCATTGTTTTCAAGTGGCATATTTACCAACCGATTTCATTAACGAAAAAATTCTAAAAAATTTTTTTCTAAAAATACCATTTTGTTCGAAAAATTGTAAGGGTACCCCCTTCTCATTTTTCAACTTTAAAAATGGCCAAATATTTTTTTTCGAGATATCGATTTTTTTCCACCGTCATTGGCTTCAAGTGGCCCATTTCCGGCTCAAAACACACGCAACTTGTCTTTTTTTCGAAATTTTAAAAATTGACCATTTTCAGCATAGGGAATCCTGTGTTAAATTTTGTGAAACGGCACTTTTTTTCAAAAAATTTCGAGATATCGAATTAAAACCTCCGCCATTGTTTTCAAGTGGCATATTTACCAACCGATTTCATTAACGAAAAAATTCTAAAAAATTTTTTTCTAAAAATACCATTTTTTTCGAAAAATTGTAAGGGTACCCCCTTCTCATTTTTCAACTTTAAAAATAGCCAAATATTTTTTTTCGAGATATCGATTTTTTACCACCGCCATTGGCTTCAAGTGGCCCATTTCCGGCTCAAAACACACGCAACTTGTCTTTTTTTCGAAATTTTAAAAATTGACCATTTTCAGCATAGGGAATCCTGTGTTAAATTTTGCGAAACGGCACTTTTTTTCAAAAAATTTCGAGATATCGAATTAAAACCTCCGCCATTGTTTTCAAGTGGCATATTTACCAACCGATTTCATTAACGAAAAAATTCAAAAAAAATTTTTTCTAAAAATACCATTTTTTTCGAAAAATTGTAAGGGTACCCCCTTCTCATTTTTCAACTTTAAAAATGGCCAAATATTTTTTTTCGAGATATCGATTTTTTACCACCGCCATTGGCATCAAGTGGCCCATTTCCGGCTCAAAACACACGCAACTTGTCTTTTTTTAGAAATTTTAAAAATTTACCATTTTCAGCATAGGGAATCCTGTGTAAAATTTTGCGAAACGGCACTTTTTTTCAAAAAATTTCGAGATATCGAATTAAAACCTCCGCCATTGTTTTCAAGTGGCATATTTACCAACCGATTTCATTAACGAAAAAATTCTAAAAAATATTTTTCTAAAAATACCATTTTTTTCGAAAAATTGTAAGGGTACCCCCTTCTCATTTTTCAACTTTAAAAATGGCTAAATATTTTTTTTCGAGATATCGATTTTTTACCACCGCCATTGGCTTCAAGTGGCCCATTTCCGGCTCAAAACACACGCAACTTGTCTTTTTTTCGAAATTTTAAAAATTGACCATTTTCAGCATAGGGAATCCTTTGTTAAATTTTGCGAAACGGCACTTTTTTTCAAAAAATTTCGAGATATCGAATTAAAACCTCCGCCATTGTTTTCAAGTGGCATATTTACCAACCGATTTCATTAACGAAAAAATTCTAAAAAATTTTTTTCTAAAAATACCATTTTGTTCGAAAAATTGTAAGGGTACCCCCTTCTCATTTTTCAACTTTAAAAATGGCCAAATATTTTTTTTCGAGATATCGATTTTTTTCCACCGTCATTGGCTTCAAGTGGCCCATTTCCGGCTCAAAACACACGCAACTTGTCTTTTTTTCGAAATTTTAAAAATTGACCATTTTCAGCATAGGGAATCCTGTGTTAAATTTTGTGAAACGGCACTTTTTTCAAAAAATTTCGAGATATCGAATTAAAACCTCCGCCATTGTTTTCAAGTGGCATATTTACCAACCGATTTCATTAACGAAAAAATTCTAAAAAATTTTTTTCTAAAAATACCATTTTTTTCGAAAAATTGTAAGGGTACCCCCTTCTCATTTTTCAACTTTAAAAATAGCCAAATATTTTTTTTCGAGATATCGATTTTTTACCACCGCCATTGGCTTCAAGTGGCCCATTTCCGGCTCAAAACACACGCAACTTGTCTTTTTTTCGAAATTTTAAAAATTGACCATTTTCAGCATAGGGAATCCTGTGTTAAATTTTGCGAAACGGCACTTTTTTTCAAAAAATTTCGAGATATCGAATTAAAACCTCCGCCATTGTTTTCAAGTGGCATATTTACCAACCGATTTCATTAACGAAAAAATTCTAAAAAATTTTTTTCTAAAAATACCATTTTGTTCGAAAAATTGTAAGGGTACCCCATTCTCATTTTTCAACTTTAAAAATGGCCAAATATTTTTTTTCGAGATATCGATTTTTTTCCACCGTCATTGGCTTCAAGTGGCCCATTTCCGGCTCAAAACACACGCAACTTGTCTTTTTTTCGAAATTTTAAAAATTGACCATTTTCAGCATAGGGAATCCTGTGTTAAATTTTGTGAAACGGCACTTTTTTTCAAAAAATTTCGAGATATCGAATTAAAACCTCCGCCATTGTTTTCAAGTGGCATATTTACCAACCGATTTCATTAACGAAAAAATTCGAAAAAATTTTTTTCTAAAAATACCATTTTTTTCGAAAAATTGTAAGGGTACCCCCTTCTCATTTTTCAACTTTAAAAATAGCCAAATATTTTTTTTCGAGATATCGATTTTTTACCACCGCCATTGGCTTCAAGTGGCCCATTTCCGGCTCAAAACACACGCAACTTGTCTTTTTTTCGAAATTTTAAAAATTGACCATTTTCAGCATAGGGAATCCTGTGTTAAATTTTGCGAAACGGCACTTTTTTTCAAAAAATTTCGAGATATCGAATTAAAACCTCCGCCATTGTTTTCAAGTGGCATATTTACCAACCGATTTCATTAACGAAAAAATTCAAAAAAATTTTTTTCTAAAAATACCATTTTTTTCGAAAAATTGTAAGGGTACCCCCTTCTCATTTTTCAACTTTAAAAATGGCCAAATATTTTTTTTCGAGATATCGATTTTTTACCACCGCCATTGGCATCAAGTGGCCCATTTCCGGCTCAAAACACACGCAACTTGTCTTTTTTTAGAAATTTTAAAAATTTACCATTTTCAGCATAGGGAATCCTGTGTAAAATTTTGCGAAACGGCACTTTTTTTCAAAAAATTTCGAGATATCGAATTAAAACCTCCGCCATTGTTTTCAAGTGGCATATTTACCAACCGATTTCATTAACGAAAAAATTCTAAAAAATATTTTTCTAAAAATACCATTTTTTTCGAAAAATTGTAAGGGTACCCCCTTCTCATTTTTCAACTTTAAAAATGGCCAAATATTTTTTTTCGAGATATCGATTTTTTTCCACCGTCATTGGCTTCAAGTGGCCCATTTCCGGCTCAAAACACACGCAACTTGTCTTTTTTTCGAAATTTTAAAAATTGACCATTTTCAGCATAGGGAATCCTGTGTTAAATTTTGTGAAACGGCACTTTTTTTCAAAAAATTTCGAGATATCGAATTAAAACCTCCGCCATTGTTTTCAAGTGGCATATTTACCAACCGATTTCATTAACGAAAAAATTCGAAAAAATTTTTTTCTAAAAATACCATTTTTTTCGAAAAATTGTAAGGGTACCCCCTTCTCATTTTTCAACTTTAAAAATAGCCAAATATTTTTTTTCGAGATATCGATTTTTTACCACCGCCATTGGCTTCAAGTGGCCCATTTCCGGCTCAAAACACACGCAACTTGTCTTTTTTTCGAAATTTTAAAAATTGACAATTTTCAGCATAGGGAATCCTGTGTTAAATTTTGCGAAACGGCACTTTTTTTCAAAAAATTTCGAGATATCGAATTAAAACCTCCGCCATTGTTTTCAAGTGGCATATTTACCAACCGATTTCATTAACGAAAAAATTCTAAAAAATTTTTTTCTAAAAATACCATTTTTTTCGAAAAATTGTAAGGGTACCCCCTTCTCATTTTTCAACTTTAAAAATGGCCAAATATTTTTTTTCGAGATATCGATTTTTTACCACCGCCATTGGCATCAAGTGGCCCATTTCCGGCTCAAAACACACGCAACTTGTCTTTTTTTCGAAATTTTAAAAATTTACCATTTTCAGCATAGGGAATCCTGTGTTAAATTTTGCGAAACGGCACTTTTTTTCAAAAAATTTCGAGATATCGAATTAAAACCTCCGCCATTGTTTTCAAGTGGCATATTTACCAACCGATTTCATTAACGAAAAAATTCTAAAAAATTTTTTTCTAAAAATACCATTTTTTTCGAAAAATTGTAAGGGTACCCCCTTCTCATTTTTCAACTCTAAAAATGGCCAAATATTTTTTTTCGAGATATCGATTTTTTACCACCGCCATTGGCTTCAAGTGGCCCATTTCCGGCTCAAAACACACGCAACTTGTCTTTTTTTCGAAATTTTAAAAATTGACCATTTTCAGCATAGGGAATCCTGTGTTAAATTTTGCGAAACGGCACTTTTTTTCAAAAAATTTCGAGATATCGAATTAAAACCTCCGCCATTGTTTTCAAGTGGCATATTTACCAACCGATTTCATTAACGAAAAAATTCTAAAAAATTTTTTTCTAAAAATACCATTTTTTTCGAAAAATTGTAAGGGTACCCCCTTCTCATTTTTCAACTTTAAAAATGGCCAAATATTTTTTTTCGAGATATCGATTTTTTACCACCGCCATTGGCTTCAAGTGGCCCATTTCCGGCTCAAAACACACGCAACTTGTCTTTTTTTCGAAATTTTAAAAATTGACCATTTTCACCATAGGGAATCCTGTGTTAAATTTTGCGAAACGGCACTTTTTTTCAAAAAATTTCGAGATATCGAATTAAAACCTCCGCCATTGTTTTCAAGTGGCATATTTACCAACCGATTTCATTAACGAAAAAATTCAAAAAAATTTTTTTCTAAAAATACCATTTTTTTCGAAAAATTGTAAGGGTACCCCCTTCTCATTTTTCAACTTTAAAAATGGCCAAATATTTTTTTTCGAGATATCGATTTTTTACCACCGCCATTGGCTTCAAGTGGCCCATTTCCGGCTCAAAACACACGCAACTTGTCTTTTTTTCGAAATTTTAAAAATTGACCATTTTCAGCATAGGGAATCCTGTGTTAAATTTTGCGAAACGGCACTTTTTTTCAAAAAATTTCGAGATATCGAATTAAAACCTCCGCCATTGTTTTCAAGTGGCATATTTACCAACCGATTTCATTAACGAAAAAATTCAAAAAAAATTTTTTCTAAAAATACCATTTTTTTCGAAAAATTGTAAGGGTACCCCCTTCTCATTTTTCAACTTTAAAAATGGCCAAATATTTTTTTTCGAGATATCGATTTTTTACCACCGCCATTGGCATCAAGTGGCCCATTTCCGGCTCAAAACACACGCAACTTGTCTTTTTTTAGAAATTTTAAAAATTTACCATTTTCAGCATAGGGAATCCTGTGTAAAATTTTGCGAAACGGCACTTTTTTTCAAAAAATTTCGAGATATCGAATTAAAACCTCCGCCATTGTTTTCAAGTGGCATATTTACCAACCGATTTCATTAACGAAAAAATTCTAAAAAATATTTTTCTAAAAATACCATTTTTTTCGAAAAATTGTAAGGGTACCCCCTTCTCATTTTTCAACTTTAAAAATGGCTAAATATTTTTTTTCGAGATATCGATTTTTTACCACCGCCATTGGCTTCAAGTGGCCCATTTCCGGCTCAAAACACACGCAACTTGTCTTTTTTTCGAAATTTTAAAAATTGACCATTTTCAGCATAGGGAATCCTTTGTTAAATTTTGCGAAACGGCACTTTTTTTCAAAAAATTTCGAGATATCGAATTAAAACCTCCGCCATTGTTTTCAAGTGGCATATTTACCAACCGATTTCATTAACGAAAAAATTCTAAAAAATTTTTTTCTAAAAATACCATTTTGTTCGAAAAATTGTAAGGGTACCCCCTTCTCATTTTTCAACTTTAAAAATGGCCAAATATTTTTTTTCGAGATATCGATTTTTTACCACCGCCATTGGCATCAAGTGGCCCATTTCCGGCTCAAAACACACGCAACTTGTCTTTTTTTAGAAATTTTAAAAATTTACCATTTTCAGCATAGGGAATCCTGTGTTAAATTTTGCGAAACGGCACTTTTTTTCAAAAAATTTCGAGATATCGAATTAAAACCTCCGCCATTGTTTTCAAGTGGCATATTTACCAACCGATTTCATTAACGAAAAAATTCTAAAAAATTTTTTTCTAAAAATACCATTTTTTTCGAAAAATTGTAAGGGTACCCCCTTCTCATTTTTCAACTTTAAAAATGGCCAAATATTTTTTTTCGAGATATCGATTTTTTTCCACCGTCATTGGCTTCAAGTGGCCCATTTCCGGCTCAAAACACACGCAACTTGTCTTTTTTTCGAAATTTTTAAAATTGACCATTTTCAGCATAGGGAATCCTGTGTTAAATTTTGCGAAACGGCACTTTTTTTCAAAAAATTTCGAGATATCAAATTAAAACCTCCGCCATTGTTTTCAAGTGGCATATTTACCAACCGATTTCATTAACGAAAAAATTCTAAAAAAATTGTTTGTAAAAATACCATTAGCATTTTCCGACAAAAATTGTATTTTTTCGGAAAATTTTTTTAGAATTTTTTCGTTAATGAAATCGGTTGGTAAATATGCCACTTGAAAACAATGGCGGAGGTTTTAATTCGATATCTCGAAATTTTTTGAAAAAAAGTGCCGTTTCGCAAAATTTAACACAGGATTCCCTATGCTGAAAATGGTCAATTTTTAAAATTTCGAAAAAAAGACAAGTTGCGTGTGTTTTGAGCCGGAAATGGGCCACTTGAAGCCAATGGCGGTGGTAAAAAATCGATATCTCGAAAAAAAATATTTGGCCATTTTTAAAGTTGAAAAATGAGAAGGGGGTACCCTTACAATTTTTCGAAAAAAATGGTATTTTTAGAAAAAAATTTTTTTGAATTTTTTCGTTAATGAAATCGGTTGGTAAATATGCCACTTGAAAACAATGGCGGAGGTTTTAATTCGATATCTCGAAATTTTTTGAAAAAAAGTGCCGTTTCGCAAAATTTAACACAGGATTCCCTATGGTGAAAATGGTCAATTTTTAAAATTTCGAAAAAAAGACAAGTTGCGTGTGTTTTGAGCCGGAAATGGGCCACTTGAAGCCAATGGCGGTGGTAAAAAATCGATATCTCGAAAAAAAATATTTGGCCATTTTTAAAGTTGAAAAATGAGAAGGGGGTACCCTTACAATTTTTCGAAAAAAATGGTATTTTTAGAAAAAAATTTTTTAGAATTTTTTCGTTAATGAAATCGGTTGGTAAATATGCCACTTGAAAACAATGGCGGAGGTTTTAATTCGATATCTCGAAATTTTTTGAAAAAAAGTGCCGTTTCGCAAAATTTAACACAGGATTCCCTATGCTGAAAATGGTCAATTTTTAAAATTTCGAAAAAAAGACAAGTTGCGTGTGTTTTGAGCCGGAAATGGGCCACTTGAAGCCAATGGCGGTGGTAAAAAATCGATATCTCGAAAAAAAATATTTGGCCATTTTTAGAGTTGAAAAATGAGAAGGGGGTACCCTTACAATTTTTCGAAAAAAATGGTATTTTTAGAAAAAAATTTTTTAGAATTTTTTCGTTAATGAAATCGGTTGGTAAATATGCCACTTGAAAACAATGGCGGAGGTTTTAATTCGATATCTCGAAATTTTTTGAAAAAAAGTGCCGTTTCGCAAAATTTAACACAGGATTCCCTATGCTGAAAATGGTCAATTTTTAAAATTTCGAAAAAAAGACAAGTTGCGTGTGTTTTGAGCCGGAAATGGGCCACTTGAAGCCAATGGCGGTGGTAAAAAATCGATATCTCGAAAAAAAATATTTGGCCATTTTTAAAGTTGAAAAATGAGAAGGGGGTACCCTTACAATTTTTCGAAAAAAATGGTATTTTTAGAAAAAAATTTTTTTGAATTTTTTCGTTAATGAAATCGGTTGGTAAATATGCCACTTGAAAACAATGGCGGAGGTTTTAATTCGATATCTCGAAATTTTTTGAAAAAAAGTGCCGTTTCGCAAAATTTAACACAGGATTCCCTATGGTGAAAATGGTCAATTTTTAAAATTTCGAAAAAAAGACAAGTTGCGTGTGTTTTGAGCCGGAAATGGGCCACTTGAAGCCAATGGCGGTGGTAAAAAATCGATATCTCGAAAAAAAATATTTGGCCATTTTTAAAGTTGAAAAATGAGAAGGGGGTACCCTTACAATTTTTCGAAAAAAATGGTATTTTTAGAAAAACATTTTTTAGAATTTTTTCGTTAATGAAATCGGTTGGTAAATATGCCACTTGAAAACAATGGCGGAGGTTTTAATACGATATCTCGAAATTTTTGGAAAAAAAGTGCCGTTTCGCAAAATTTAACACAGGATTCCCTATGCTGAAAATGGTCAATTTTTAAAATTTCGAAAAAAAGACAAGTTGCGTGTGTTTTGAGCCGGAAATGGGCCACTTGAAGCCAATGGCGGTGGTAAAAAATCGATATCTCGAAAAAAAATATTTGGCCATTTTTAAAGTTGAAAAATGAGAAGGGGGTACCCTTACAATTTTTCGAAAAAAATGGTATTTTTACAAAAACATTTTTTAGAATTTTTTCGTTAATGAAATCGGTTGGTAAATATGCCACTTGAAAACAATGGCGGAGGTTTTAATACGATATCTCGAAATTTTTTGAAAAAAAGTGCCGTTTCGCAAAATTTAACACAGGATTCCCTATGCTGAAAATGGTCAATTTTTAAAATTTCGAAAAAAAGACAAGTTGCGTGTGTTTTGAGCCGGAAATGGGCCACTTGAAGCCAATGGCGGTGGTAAAAAATCGATATCTCGAAAAAAAATATTTGGCCATTTTTAAAGTTGAAAAATGAGAAGGGGGTACCCTTACAATTTTTCGAAAAAAATGGTATTTTTACAAAAAAATTTTTTAGAATTTTTTCGTTAATGAAATCGGTTGGTAAATATGCCACTTGAAAACAATGGCGGAGGTTTTAATTCGATATCTCGAAATTTTTTGAAAAAAAGTGCCGTTTCGCAAAATTCCCCCTTCTCATTTTTCAACTTTAAAAATGGCCAAATATTTTTTTTCGAGATATCGATTTTTTACCACCGCCATTGGCTTCAAGTGGCCCATTTCCGGCTCAAAACACACGCAACTTGTCTTTTTTTAGAAATTTTAAAAATTGACCATTTTCAGCATAGGGAATCCTGTGTAAAATTTTGCGAAACGGCACTTTTTTTCAAAAAATTTCGAGATATCGAATTAAAACCTCCGCCATTGTTTTCAAGTGGCATATTTACCAACCGATTTCATTAACGAAAAAATTCTAAAAAATTTTTTTCTAAAAATACCATTTTGTTCGAAAAATTGTAAGGGTACCCCCTTCTCATTTTTCAACTTTAAAAATGGCGAAATATTTTTTTTCGAGATATCGATTTTTTTCCACCGTCATTGGCTTCAAGTGGCCCATTTCCGGCTCAAAACACACGCAACTTGTCTTTTTTTCGAAATTTTAAAAATTGACCATTTTCAGCATAGGGAATCCTGTGTTAAATTTTGTGAAACGGCACTTTTTTTCAAAAAATTTCGAGATATCGAATTAAAACCTCCGCCATTGTTTTCAAGTGGCATATTTACCAACCGATTTCATTAACGAAAAAATTCTAAAAAATTTTTTTCTAAAAATACCATTTTTTTCGAAAAATTGTAAGGGTACCCCCTTCTCATTTTTCAACTTTAAAAATAGCCAAATATTTTTTTTCGAGATATCGATTTTTTACCACCGCCATTGGCTTCAAGTGGCCCATTTCCGGCTCAAAACACACGCAACTTGTCTTTTTTTCGAAATTTTAAAAATTGACCATTTTCAGCATAGGGAATCCTGTGTAAAATTTTGCGAAACGGCACTTTTTTTCAAAAAATTTCGAGATATCGAATTAAAACCTCCGCCATTGTTTTCAAGTGGCATATTTACCAACCGATTTCATTAACGAAAAAATTCTAAAAAATTTTTTTCTAAAAATACCATTTTGTTCGAAAAATTGTAAGGGTACCCCCTTCTCATTTTTCAACTTTAAAAATGGCCAAATATTTTTTTTCGAGATATCGATTTTTTTCCACCGTCATTGGCTTCAAGTGGCCCATTTCCGGCTCAAAACACACGCAACTTGTCTTTTTTTCGAAATTTTAAAAATTGACCATTTTCAGCATAGGGAATCCTGTGTTAAATTTTGCGAAACGGCACTTTTTTTCAAAAAATTTCGAGATATCGAATTAAAACCTCCGCCATTGTTTTCAAGTGGCATATTTACCAACCGATTTCATTAACGAAAAAATTCAAAAAAATTTTTTTCTAAAAATACCATTTTTTTCGAAAAATTGTAAGGGTACCCCCTTCTCATTTTTCAACTTTAAAAATGGCCAAATATTTTTTTTCGAGATATCGATTTTTTACCACCGCCATTGGCATCAAGTGGCCCATTTCCGGCTCAAAACACACGCAACTTGTCTTTTTTTAGAAATTTTAAAAATTTACCATTTTCAGCATAGGGAATCCTGTGTAAAATTTTGCGAAACGGCACTTTTTTTCAAAAAATTTCGCGATATCGAATTAAAACCTCCGCCATTGTTTTCAAGTGGCATATTTACCAACCGATTTCATTAACGAAAAAATTCTAAAAAATATTTTTCTAAAAATACCATTTTTTTCGAAAAATTGTAAGGGTACCCCCTTCTCATTTTTCAACTTTAAAAATGGCTAAATATTTTTTTTCGAGATATCGATTTTTTACCACCGCCATTGGCTTCAAGTGGCCCATTTCCGGCTCAAAACACACGCAACTTGTCTTTTTTTCGAAATTTTAAAAATTGACCATTTTCAGCATAGGGAATCCTGTGTTAAATTTTGTGAAACGGCACTTTTTTTCAAAAAATTTCGAGATATCGAATTAAAACCTCCGCCATTGTTTTCAAGTGGCATATTTACCAACCGATTTCATTAACGAAAAAATTCGAAAAAATTTTTTTCTAAAAATACCATTTTTTTCGAAAAATTGTAAGGGTACCATTAGCATTTTCCGACAAAAATTGTATTTTTTCGGAAAATTTTTTTAGAATTTTTTCGTTAATGAAATCGGTTGGTAAATATGCCACTTGAAAACAATGGCGGAGGTTTTAATTCGATATCTCGAAATTTTTTGAAAAAAAGTGCCGTTTCGCAAAATTTAACACAGGATTCCCTATGCTGAAAATGGTCAATTTTTAAAATTTCGAAAAAAAGACAAGTTGCGTGTGTTTTGAGCCGGAAATGGGCCACTTGAAGCCAATGGCGGTGGTAAAAAATCGATATCTCGAAAAAAAATATTTGGCCATTTTTAAAGTTGAAAAATGAGAAGGGGGTACCCTTACAATTTTTCGAAAAAAATGGTATTTTTAGAAAAAAATTTTTTTGAATTTTTTCGTTAATGAAATCGGTTGGTAAATATGCCACTTGAAAACAATGGCGGAGGTTTTAATTCGATATCTCGAAATTTTTTGAAAAAAAGTGCCGTTTCGCAAAATTTAACACAGGATTCCCTATGCTGAAAATGGTAAATTTTTAAAATTTCGAAAAAAAGACAAGTTGCGTGTGTTTTGAGCCGGAAATGGGCCACTTGATGCCAATGGCGGTGGTAAAAAATCGATATCTCGAAAAGAAATATTTGGCCATTTTTAAAGTTGAAAAATGAGAAGGGGGTACCCTTACAATTTTTCGAAAAAAATGGTATTTTTAGAAAAAAATTTTTTAGAATTTTTTCGTTAATGAAATCGGTTGGTAAATATGCCACTTGAAAACAATGGCGGAGGTTTTAATTCGATATCTCGAAATTTTTTGAAAAAAAGTGCCGTTTCGCAAAATTTAACACAGGATTCCCTATGCTGAAAATGGTCAATTTTTAAAATTTCGAAAAAAAGACAAGTTGCGTGTGTTTTGAGCCGGAAATGGGCCACTTGAAGCCAATGGCGGTGGTAAAAAATCGATATCTCGAAAAAAAATATTTGGCCATTTTTAAAGTTGAAAAATGAGAAGGGGGTACCCTTACAATTTTTCGAAAAAAATGGTATTTTTAGAAAAAAATTTTTTTGAATTTTTTCGTTAATGAAATCGGTTGGTAAATATGCCACTTGAAAACAATGGCGGAGGTTTTAATTCGATATCTCGAAATTTTTTGAAAAAAAGTGCCGTTTCGCAAAATTTAACACAGGATTCCCTATGCTGAAAATGGTAAATTTTTAAAATTTCGAAAAAAAGACAAGTTGCGTGTGTTTTGAGCCGGAAATGGGCCACTTGATGCCAATGGCGGTGGTAAAAAATCGATATCTCGAAAAGAAATATTTGGCCATTTTTAAAGTTGAAAAATGAGAAGGGGGTACCCTTACAATTTTTCGAAAAAAATGGTATTTTTAGAAAAAAATTTTTTAGAATTTTTTCGTTAATGAAATCGGTTGGTAAATATGCCACTTGAAAACAATGGCGGAGGTTTTAATTCGATATCTCGAAATTTTTTGAAAAAAAGTGCCGTTTCGCAAAATTTAACACAGGATTCCCTATGCTGAAAATGGTCAATTTTTAAAATTTCGAAAAAAAGACAAGTTGCGTGTGTTTTGAGCCGGAAATGGGCCACTTGAAGCCAATGGCGGTGGTAAAAAATCGATATCTCGAAAAAAAATATTTGGCCATTTTTAAAGTTGAAAAATGAGAAGGGGGTACCCTTACAATTTTTCGAAAAAAATGGTATTTTTAGAAAAAAATTTTTTTGAATTTTTTCGTTAATGAAATCGGTTGGTAAATATGCCACTTGAAAACAATGGCGGAGGTTTTAATTCGATATCTCGAAATTTTTTGAAAAAAAGTGCCGTTTCGCAAAATTTAACACAGGATTCCCTATGGTGAAAATGGTCAATTTTTAAAATTTCGAAAAAAAGACATGTTGCGTGTGTTTTGAGCCGGAAATGGGCCACTTGAAGCCAATAGCGGTGGTAAAAAATCGATATCTCGAAAAAAAATATTTGGCCATTTTTAAAGTTGAAAAATGAGAAGGGGGTACCCTTACAATTTTTCGAAAAAAATGGTATTTTTAGAAAAAAATTTTTTAGAATTTTTTCGTTAATGAAATCGGTTGGTAAATATGCCACTTGAAAACAATGGCGGAGGTTTTAATTCGATATCTCGAAATTTTTTGAAAAAAAGTGCCGTTTCGCAAAATTTAACACAGGATTCCCTATGCTGAAAATGGTCAATTTTTAAAATTTCGAAAAAAAGACAAGTTGCGTGTGTTTTGAGCCGGAAATGGGCCACTTGAAGCCAATGGCGGTGGTAAAAAATCGATATCTCGAAAAAAAATATTTGGCCATTTTTAGAGTTGAAAAATGAGAAGGGGGTACCCTTACAATTTTTCGAAAAAAATGGTATTTTTAGAAAAAAATTTTTTAGAATTTTTTCGTTAATGAAATCGGTTGGTAAATATGCCACTTGAAAACAATGGCGGAGGTTTTAATTCGATATCTCGAAATTTTTTGAAAAAAAGTGCCGTTTCGCAAAATTTAACACAGGATTCCCTATGCTGAAAATGGTCAATTTTTAAAATTTCGAAAAAAAGACAAGTTGCGTGTGTTTTGAGCCGGAAATGGGCCACTTGAAGCCAATGGCGGTGGTAAAAAATCGATATCTCGAAAAAAAATATTTGGCCATTTTTAAAGTTGAAAAATGAGAAGGGGTTACCCTTACAATTTTTCGAAAAAAATGGTATTTTTAGAAAAAAATTTTTTTGAATTTTTTCGTTAATGAAATCGGTTGGTAAATATGCCACTTGAAAACAATGGCGGAGGTTTTAATTCGATATCTCGAAATTTTTTGAAAAAAAGTGCCGTTTCGCAAAATTTAACACAGGATTCCCTATGGTGAAAATGGTCAATTTTTAAAATTTCGAAAAAAAGACAAGTTGCGTGTGTTTTGAGCCGGAAATGGGCCACTTGAAGCCAATGGCGGTGGTAAAAAATCGATATCTCGAAAAAAAATATTTGGCCATTTTTAAAGTTGAAAAATGAGAAGGGGGTACCCTTACAATTTTTCGAAAAAAATGGTATTTTTAGAAAAAAATTTTTTTGAATTTTTTCGTTAATGAAATCGGTTGGTAAATATGCCACTTGAAAACAATGGCGGAGGTTTTAATTCGATATCTCGAAATTTTTTGAAAAAAAGTGCCGTTTCGCAAAATTTAACACAGGATTCCCTATGGTGAAAATGGTCAATTTTTAAAATTTCGAAAAAAAGACAAGTTGCGTGTGTTTTGAGCCGGAAATGGGCCACTTGAAGCCAATGGCGGTGGTAAAAAATCGATATCTCGAAAAAAAATATTTGGCCATTTTTAAAGTTGAAAAATGAGAGGGGGGTACCCTTACAATTTTTCGAAAAAAATGGTATTTTTAGAAAAAAATTTTTTAGAATTTTTTCGTTAATGAAATCGGTTGGTAAATATGCCACTTGAAAACAATGGCGGAGGTTTTAATTCGATATCTCGAAATTTTTTGAAAAAAAGTGCCGTTTCGCAAAATTTAACACAGGATTCCCTATGCTGAAAATGGTCAATTTTTAAAATTTCCAAAAAAAGACAAGTTGCGTGTGTTTTGAGCCGGAAATGGGCCACTTGAAGCCAATGGCGGTGGTAAAAAATCGATATCTCGAAAAAAAATATTTGGCCATTTTTAGAGTTGAAAAATGAGAAGGGGGTACCCTTACAATTTTTCGAAAAAAATGGTATTGTTAGAAAAAAATTTTTTAGAATTTTTTCGTTAATGAAATCGGTTGGTAAATATGCCACTTGAAAACAATGGCGGAGGTTTTAATTCGATATCTCGAAATTTTTTGAAAAAAAGTGCCGTTTCGCAAAATTTAACACAGGATTCCCTATGCTGAAAATGGTCAATTTTTAAAATTTCGAAAAAAAGACAAGTTGCGTGTGTTTTGAGCCGGAAATGGGCCACTTGAAGCCAATGGCGGTGGTAAAAAATCGATATCTCGAAAAAAAATATTTGGCCATTTTTAAAGTTGAAAAATGAGAAGGGGGTACCCTTACAATTTTTCGAAAAAAATGGTATTTTTAGAAAAAAATTTTTTTGAATTTTTTCGTTAATGAAATCGGTTGGTAAATATGCCACTTGAAAACAATGGCGGAGGTTTTAATTCGATATCTCGAAATTTTTTGAAAAAAAGTGCCGTTTCGCAAAATTTAACACAGGATTCCCTATGCTGAAAATGGTCAATTTTTAAAATTTCGAAAAAAAGACAAGTTGCGTGTGTTTTGAGCCGGAAATGGGCCACTTGAAGCCAATGGCGGTGGTAAAAAATCGATATCTCGAAAAAAAATATTTGGCCATTTTTAAAGTTGAAAAATGAGAAGGGGGTACCCTTACAATTTTTCGAAAAAAATGGTATTTTTACAAAAAAATTTTTTAGAATTTTTTCGTTAATGAAATCGGTTGGTAAATATGCCACTTGAAAACAATGGCCGAGGTTTTAATTCGATATCTCGAAATTTTTTGAAAAAAAGTGCCGTTTCGCAAAATTTAACACAGGATTCCCTATGCTGAAAATGGTCAATTTTTAAAATTTTGAAAAAAAGACAAGTTGCGTGTGTTTTGAGCCGGAAATGGGCCACTTGAAGCCAATGGCGGTGGTAAAAAATCGATATCTCGAAAAAAAATATTTGGCCATTTTTAAAGTTGAAAAATGAGAAGGGGGTACCCTTACAATTTTTCGAAAAAAATGGTATTTTTACAAAAAAATTTTTTAGAATTTTTTCGTTAATGAAATCGGTTGGTAAATATGCCACTTGAAAACAATGGCGGAGGTTTTAATTCGATATCTCGAAATTTTTGGAAAAAAAGTGCCGTTTCGCAAAATTTAACACAGGATTCCCTATGCTGAAAATGGTCAATTTTTAAAATTTCGAAAAAAAGACAAGTTGCGTGTGTTTTGAGCCGGAAATGGGCCACTTGAAGCCAATGGCGGTGGTAAAAAATCGATATCTCGAAAAAAAATATTTCGCCATTTTTAAAGTTGAAAAATGAGAAGGGGGTACCCTTACAATTTTTCGAAAAAAATGGTATTTTTAGAAAAAAATTTTTTAGAATTTTTTCGTTAATGAAATCGGTTGGTAAATATGCCACTTGAAAACAATGGCGGAGGTTTTAATTCGATATCTCGAAATTTTTTGAAAAAAAGTGCCGTTTCGCAAAATTTAACACAGGATTCCCTATGCTGAAAATGGTCAATTTTTAAAATTTCGAAAAAAAGACAAGTTGCGTGTGTTTTGAGCCGGAAATGGGCCACTTGAAGCCAATGGCGGTGGTAAAAATCGATATCTCGAAAAAAAATATTTGGCCATTTTTTAAGTTTAAAAATGAGAAGGGGGTACCCTTACAATTTTTCGAAAAAAATGGTATTTTTACAAAAAAATTTTTTAGAATTTTTTCGTTAATGAAATCGGTTGGTAAATATGCCACTTGAAAACAATGGCCGAGGTTTTAATTCGATATCTCGAAATTTTTTGAAAATAAGTGCCGTTTCGCAAAATTTAACACAGGATTCCCTATGCTGAAAATGGTCAATTTTTAAAATTTTGAAAAAAAGACAAGTTGCGTGTGTTTTGAGCCGGAAATGGGCCACTTGAAGCCAATGGCGGTGGTAAAAAATCGATATCTCGAAAAAAAATATTTGGCCATTTTTAAAGTCGAAAAATGAGAAGGGGGTACCCTTACAATTTTTCGAAAAAAATGGTATTTTTAGAAAAAAATTTTTTAGAATTCTTTCGTTAATGAAATCGGTTGGTAAATATGCCACTTGAAAACAATGGCGGAGGTTTTAATTCGATATCTCGAAATTTTTTGAAAAAAAGTGCCGTTTCGCAAAATTTAACACAGGATTCCCTATGCTGAAAATGGTCAATTTTTAAAATTTTGAAAAAAAGACAAGTTGCGTGTGTTTTGAGCCGGAAATGGGCCACTTGAAGCCAATGGCGGTGGTAAAAAATCGATATCTCGAAAAAAAATATTTGGCCATTTTTAAAGTTGAAAAATGAGAAGGGGGTACCCTTACAATTTTTCGAAAAAAATGGTATTTTTACAAAAAAATTTTTTAGAATTTTTTCGTTAATGAAATCGGTTGGTAAATATGCCACTTGAAAACAATGGCGGAGGTTTTAATTCGATATCTCGAAATTTTTGGAAAAAAAGTGCCGTTTCGCAAAATTTAACACAGGATTCCCTATGCTGAAAATGGTCAATTTTTAAAATTTCGAAAAAAAGACAAGTTGCGTGTGTTTTGAGCCGGAAATGGGCCACTTGAAGCCAATGGCGGTGGTAAAAAATCGATATCTCGAAAAAAAATATTTCGCCATTTTTAAAGTTGAAAAATGAGAAGGGGGTACCCTTACAATTTTTCGAAAAAAATGGTATTTTTAGAAAAAAATTTTTTAGAATTTTTTCGTTAATGAAATCGGTTGGTAAATATGCCACTTGAAAACAATGGCGGAGGTTTTAATTCGATATCTCGAAATTTTTTGAAAAAAAGTGCCGTTTCGCAAAATTTAACACAGGATTCCCTATGGTGAAAATGGTCAATTTTTAAAATTTCGAAAAAAAGACAAGTTGCGTGTGTTTTGAGCCGGAAATGGGCCACTCGAAGCCAATGGCGGTGGTAAAAAATCGATATCTCGAAAAAAAATATTTGGCCATTTTTAAAGTTGAAAAATGAGAAGGGGGTACCCTTACAATTTTTCGAAAAAAATGGTATTTTTACAAAAACATTTTTTAGAATTTTTTCGTTAATGAAATCGGTTGGTAAATATGCCACTTGAAAACAATGGCGGAGGTTTTAATACGATATCTCGAAATTTTTGGAAAAAAAGTGCCGTTTCGCAAAATTTAACACAGGATTCCCTATGCTGAAAATGGTCAATTTTTAAAATTTCGAAAAAAAGACAAGTTGCGTGTGTTTTGAGCCGGAAATGGGCCACTTGAAGCCAATGGCGGTGGTAAAAAATCGATATCTCGAAAAAAAATATTTGGCCATTTTTAAAGTTGAAAAATGAGAAGGGGGTACCCTTACAATTTTTCGAAAAAAATGGTATTTTTAGAAAAAAATTTTTTAGAATTTTTTCGTTAATGAAATCGGTTGGTAAATATGCCACTTGAAAACAATGGCGGAGGTTTTAATTCGATATCTCGAAATTTTTTGAAAAAAAGTGCCGTTTCGCAAAATTTAACACAGCATTCCCTATGCTGAAAATGGTCAATTTTTAAAATTTCCAAAAAAAGACAAGTTGCGTGTGTTTTGAGCCGGAAATGGGCCACTTGAAGCCAATGGCGGTGGTAAAAAATCGATATCTCGAAAAAAAATATTTGGCCATTTTTAAAGTTGAAAAATGAGAAGGGGGTACCCTTACAATTTTTCGAAAAAAATGGTATTTTTAGAAAAAAATTTTTTAGAATTTTTTCGTTAATGAAATCGGTTGGTAAATATGCCACTTGAAAACAATGGCGGAGGTTTTAATTCGATATCTCGAAATTTTTTGAAAAAAAGTGCCGTTTCGCAAAATTCCCCCTTCTCATTTTTCAACTTTAAAAATGGCCAAATATTTTTTTTCGAGATATCGATTTTTTACCACCGCCATTGGCTTCAAGTGGCCCATTTCCGGCTCAAAACACACGCAACTTGTCTTTTTTTAGAAATTTTAAAAATTGACCATTTTCAGCATAGGGAATCCTGTGTAAAATTTTGCGAAACGGCACTTTTTTTCAAAAAATTTCGAGATATCGAATTAAAACCTCCGCCATTGTTTTCAAGTGGCATATTTACCAACCGATTTCATTAACGAAAAAATTCTAAAAAATTTTTTTCTAAAAATACCATTTTTTTCGAAAAATTGTAAGGGTACCCCCTTCTCATTTTTCAACTTTAAAAATAGCCAAATATTTTTTTTCGAGATATCGATTTTTTACCACCGCCATTGGCTTCAAGTGGCCCATTTCCGGCTCAAAACACACGCAACTTGTCTTTTTTTCGAAATTTTAAAAATTGACCATTTTCAGCATAGGGAATCCTGTGTTAAATTTTGCGAAACGGCACTTTTTTTCAAAAAATTTCGAGATATCGAATTAAAACCTCCGCCATTGTTTTCAAGTGGCATATTTACCAACCGATTTCATTAACGAAAAAATTCTAAAAAATTTTTTTCTAAAAATACCATTTTTTCGAAAAATTGTAAGGGTACCCCCTTCTCATTTTTCAACTTTAAAAATGGCCAAATATTTTTTTTCCAGATATCGATTTTTTACCACCGCCATTGGCATCAAGTGGCCCATTTCCGGCTCAAAACACACGCAACTTGTCTTTTTTTAGAAATTTTAAAAATTTACCATTTTCAGCATAGGGAATCCTGTGTAAAATTTTGCGAAACGGCACTTTTTTTCAAAAAATTTCGAGATATCGAATTAAAACCTCCGCCATTGTTTTCAAGTGGCATATTTACCAACCGATTTCATTAACGAAAAAATTCTAAAAAATATTTTTCTAAAAATACCATTTTTTTCGAAAAATTGTAAGGGTACCCCCTTCTCATTTTTCAACTTTAAAAATGGCTAAATATTTTTTTTCGAGATATCGATTTTTTACCACCGCCATTGGCTTCAAGTGGCCCATTTCCGGCTCAAAACACACGCAACTTGTCTTTTTTTCGAAATTTTAAAAATTGACCATTTTCAGCATAGGGAATCCTTTGTTAAATTTTGCGAAACGGCACTTTTTTTCAAAAAATTTCGAGATATCGAATTAAAACCTCCGCCATTGTTTTCAAGTGGCATATTTACCAACCGATTTCATTAACGAAAAAATTCTAAAAAATTTTTTTCTAAAAATACCATTTTGTTCGAAAAATTGTAAGGGTACCCCCTTCTCATTTTTCAACTTTAAAAATGGCCAAATATTTTTTTTCGAGATATCGATTTTTTTCCACCGTCATTGGCTTCAAGTGGCCCATTTCCGGCTCAAAACACACGCAACTTGTCTTTTTTTCGAAATTTTAAAAATTGACCATTTTCAGCATAGGGAATCCTGTGTTAAATTTTGTGAAACAGCACTTTTTTTCAAAAAATTTCGAGATATCGAATTAAAACCTCCGCCATTGTTTTCAAGTGGCATATTTACCAACCGATTTCATTAACGAAAAAATTCTAAAAAATTTTTTTCTAAAAATACCATTTTTTTCGAAAAATTGTAAGGGTACCCCCTTCTCATTTTTCAACTTTAAAAATAGCCAAATATTTTTTTTCGAGATATAGATTTTTTACCACCGCCATTGGCTTCAAGTGGCCCATTTCCGGCTCAAAACACACGCAACTTGTCTTTTTTTCGAAATTTTAAAAATTGACCATTTTCAGCATAGGGAATCCTTTGTTAAATTTTGCGAAACGGCACTTTTTTTCAAAAAATTTCGAGATATCGAATTAAAACCTCCGCCATTGTTTTCAAGTGGCATATTTACCAACCGATTTCATTAACGAAAAAATTCTAAAAAATTTTTTTCTAAAAATACCATTTTGTTCGAAAAATTGTAAGGGTACCCCCTTCTCATTTTTCAACTTTAAAAATGGCCAAATATTTTTTTTCGAGATATCGATTTTTTTCCACCGTCATTGGCTTCAAGTGGCCCATTTCCGGCTCAAAACACACGCAACTTGTCTTTTTTTCGAAATTTTAAAAATTGACCATTTTCAGCATAGGGAATCCTGTGTTAAATTTTGTGAAACGGCACTTTTTTTCAAAAAATTTCGAGATATCGAATTAAAACCTCCGCCATTGTTTTCAAGTGGCATATTTACCAACCGATTTCATTAACGAAAAAATTCTAAAAAATTTTTTTCTAAAAATACCATTTTTTTCGAAAAATTGTAAGGGTACCCCCTTCTCATTTTTCAACTTTAAAAATAGCCAAATATTTTTTTTCGAGATATAGATTTTTTACCACCGCCATTGGCTTCAAGTGGCCCATTTCCGGCTCAAAACACACGCAACTTGTCTTTTTTCGAAATTTTAAAAATTGACCATTTTCAGCATAGGGAATCCTGTGTTAAATTTTGCGAAACGGCACTTTTTTTCAAAAAATTTCGAGATATCGAATTAAAACCTCCGCCATTGTTTTCAAGTGGCATATTTACCAACCGATTTCATTAACGAAAAAATTCTAAAAAATTTTTTTCTAAAAATACCATTTTTTTCGAAAAATTGTAAGGGTACCCCCTTCTCATTTTTCAACTTTAAAAATGGCCAAATATTTTTTTTCGAGATATCGATTTTTTACCACCGCCATTGGCATCAAGTGGCCCATTTCCGGCTCAAAACACACGCAACTTGTCTTTTTTTCGAAATTTTAAAAATTTACCATTTTCAGCATAGGGAATCCTGTGTTAAATTTTGCGAAACGGCACTTTTTTTCAAAAAATTTCGAGATATCGAATTAAAACCTCCGCCATTGTTTTCAAGTGGCATATTTACCAACCGATTTCATTAACGAAAAAATTCTAAAAAATTTTTTTCTAAAAATACCATTTTTTTCGAAAAATTGTAAGGGTACCCCCTTCTCATTTTTCAACTTTAAAAATGGCTAAATATTTTTTTTCGAGATATCGATTTTTTACCACCGCCATTGGCTTCAAGTGGCCCATTTCCGGCTCAAAACACACGCAACTTGTCTTTTTTTCGAAATTTTAAAAATTGACCATTTTCAGCATAGGGAATCCTTTGTTAAATTTTGCGAAACGGCACTTTTTTTCAAAAAATTTCGAGATATCGAATTAAAACCTCCGCCATTGTTTTCAAGTGGCATATTTACCAACCGATTTCATTAACGAAAAAATTCTAAAAAATTTTTTTCTAAAAATACCATTTTGTTCGAAAAATTGTAAGGGTACCCCCTTCTCATTTTTCAACTTTAAAAATGGCCAAATATTTTTTTTCGAGATATCGATTTTTTTCCACCGTCATTGGCTTCAAGTGGCCCATTTCCGGCTCAAAACACACGCAACTTGTCTTTTTTTCGAAATTTTAAAAATTGACCATTTTCAGCATAGGGAATCCTGTGTTAAATTTTGTGAAACAGCACTTTTTTTCAAAAAATTTCGAGATATCGAATTAAAACCTCCGCCATTGTTTTCAAGTGGCATATTTACCAACCGATTTCATTAACGAAAAAATTCTAAAAAATTTTTTTCTAAAAATACCATTTTTTTCGAAAAATTGTAAGGGTACCCCCTTCTCATTTTTCAACTTTAAAAATAGCCAAATATTTTTTTTCGAGATATAGATTTTTTACCACCGCCATTGGCTTCAAGTGGCCCATTTCCGGCTCAAAACACCCGCAACTTGTCTTTTTTTCGAAATTTTAAAAATTGACCATTTTCAGCATAGGGAATCCTTTGTTAAATTTTGCGAAACGGCACTTTTTTTCAAAAAATTTCGAGATATCGAATTAAAACCTCCGCCATTGTTTTCAAGTGGCATATTTACCAACCGATTTCATTAACGAAAAAATTCTAAAAAATTTTTTTCTAAAAATACCATTTTGTTCGAAAAATTGTAAGGGTACCCCCTTCTCATTTTTCAACTTTAAAAATGGCCAAATATTTTTTTTCGAGATATCGATTTTTTTCCACCGTCATTGGCTTCAAGTGGCCCATTTCCGGCTCAAAACACACGCAACTTGTCTTTTTTTCGAAATTTTAAAAATTGACCATTTTCAGCATAGGGAATCCTGTGTTAAATATTGTGAAACGGCACTTTTTTTCAAAAAATTTCGAGATATCGAATTAAAACCTCCGCCATTGTTTTCAAGTGGCATATTTACCAACCGATTTCATTAACGAAAAAATTCTAAAAAATTTTTTTCTAAAAATACCATTTTTTTCGAAAAATTGTAAGGGTACCCCCTTCTCATTTTTCAACTTTAAAAATAGCCAAATATTTTTTTTCGAGATATAGATTTTTTACCACCGCCATTGGCTTCAAGTGGCCCATTTCCGGCTCAAAACACACGCAACTTGTCTTTTTTTCGAAATTTTAAAAATTGACCATTTTCAGCATAGGGAATCCTGTGTTAAATTTTGCGAAACGGCACTTTTTTTCAAAAAATTTCGAGATATCGAATTAAAACCTCCGCCATTGTTTTCAAGTGGCATATTTACCAACCGATTTCATTAACGAAAAAATTCTAAAAAATTTTTTTCTAAAAATACCATTTTTTTCGAAAAATTGTAAGGGTACCCCCTTCTCATTTTTCAACTTTAAAAATGGCCAAATATTTTTTTTCGAGATATCGATTTTTTACCACCGCCATTGGCATCAAGTGGCCCATTTCCGGCTCAAAACACACGCAACTTGTCTTTTTTTCGAAATTTTAAAAATTTACCATTTTCAGCATAGGGAATCCTGTGTTAAATTTTGCGAAACGGCACTTTTTTTCAAAAAATTTCGAGATATCGAATTAAAACCTCCGCCATTGTTTTCAAGTGGCATATTTACCAACCGATTTCATTAACGAAAAAATTCTAAAAAATTTTTTTCTAAAAATACCATTTTTTTCGAAAAATTGTAAGGGTACCCCCTTCTCATTTTTCAACTTTAAAAATGGCCAAATATTTTTTTTCGAGATATCGATTTTTTTCCACCGTCATTGGCTTCAAGTGGCCCATTTCCGGCTCAAAACACACGCAACTTGTCTTTTTTTCGAAATTTTTAAAATTGACCATTTTCAGCATAGGGAATCCTGTGTTAAATTTTGCGAAACGGCACTTTTTTTCAAAAAATTTCGAGATATCAAATTAAAACCTCCGCCATTGTTTTCAAGTGGCATATTTACCAACCGATTTCATTAACGAAAAAATTCTAAAAAAATTGTTTGTAAAAATACCATTAGCATTTTTCGACAAAAATTGTATTTTTTCGGAAAATTTTTTTAGAATTTTTTCGTTAATGAAATCGGTTGGTAAATATGCCACTTGAAAACAATGGCGGAGGTTTTAATTCGATATCTCGAAATTTTTTGAAAAAAAGTGCCGTTTCGCAAAATTTAACACAGGATTCCCTATGCTGAAAATGGTCAATTTTTAAAATTTCCAAAAAAAGACAAGTTGCGTGTGTTTTGAGCCGGAAATGGGCCACTTGAAGCCAATGGCGGTGGTAAAAAATCGATATCTCGAAAAAAAATATTTGGCCATTTTTAAAGTTGAAAAATGAGAAGGGGGTACCCTTACAATTTTTCGAAAAAAATGGTATTTTTACAAAAACATTTTTTAGAATTTTTTCGTTAATGAAATCGGTTGGTAAATATGCCACTTGAAAACAATGGCGGAGGTTTTAATTCGATATCTCGAAATTTTTTGAAAAAAAGTGCCGTTTCGCAAAATTTAACACAGGATTCCCTATGGTGAAAATGGTCAATTTTTAAAATTTCGAAAAAAAGACAAGTTGCGTGTGTTTTGAGCCGGAAATGGGCCACTTGAAGCCAATGGCGGTGGTAAAAAATCGATATCTCGAAAAAAAATATTTGGCCATTTTTAAAGTTGAAAAATGAGAAGGGGGTACCCTTACAATTTTTCGAAAAAAATGGTATTTTTAGAAAAAAATGTTATTTTTAGAAAAAAATGTTATTTTTAGAAAAAAATTTTTTAGAATTTTTTCGTTAATGAAATCGGTTGGTAAATATGCCACTTGAAAACAATGGCGGAGGTTTTAATTCGATATCTCGAAATTTTTTGAAAAAAAGTGCCGTTTCGCAAAATTTAACACAGGATTCCCTATGCTGAAAATGGTCAATTTTTAAAATTTCGAAAAAAAGACAAGTTGCGTGTGTTTTGAGCCGGAAATGGGCCACTTGAAGCCAATGGCGGTGGTAAAAAATCGATATCCCGAAAAAAAATATTTGGCCATTTTTAAAGTTGAAAAATGAGAAGGGGGTACCCTTACAATTTTTCGAAAAAAATGGTATTTTTACAAAAAAATTTTTTAGAATTTTTTCGTTAATGAAATCGGTTGGTAAATATGCCACTTGAAAACAATGGCGGAGGTTTTAATTCGATATCTCGAAATTTTTTGAAAAAAAGTGCCGTTTCGCAAAATTTAACACAGGATTCCCTATGCTGAAAATGGTCAATTTTTAAAATTTCGAAAAAAAGACAAGTTGCGTGTGTTTTGAGCCGGAAATGGGCCACTTGAAGCCAATGGCGGTGGTAAAAAATCGATATCTCGAAAAAAAATATTTGGCCATTTTTAAAGTTGAAAAATGAGAAGGGGGTACCCTTACAATTTTTCGAAAAAAATGGTATTTTTAGAAAAAAATTTTTTAGAATTTTTTCGTTAATGAAATCGGTTGGTAAATATGCCACTTGAAAACAATGGCGGAGGTTTTAATTCGATATCTCGAAATTTTTTGAAAAAAAGTGCCGTTTCGCAAAATTTAACACAGGATTCCCTATGCTGAAAATGGTCAATTTTTAAAATTTCCAAAAAAAGACAAGTTGCGTGTGTTTTGAGCCGGAAATGGGCCACTTGAAGCCAATGGCGGTGGTAAAAAATCGATATCTCGAAAAAAAATATTTCGCCATTTTTAAAGTTGAAAAATGAGAAGGGGGTACCCTTACAATTTTTCGAAAAAAATGGTATTTTTAGAAAAAAATTTTTTAGAATTTTTTCGTTAATGAAATCGGTTGGTAAATATGCCACTTGAAAACAATGGCGGAGGTTTTAATTCGATATCTCGAAATTTTTTGAAAAAAAGTGCCGTTTCGCAAAATTTAACACAGGATTCCCTATGCTGAAAATGGTCAATTTTTAAAATTTCGAAAAAAAGTCAAGTTGCGTGTGTTTTGAGCCGGAAATTGGCCACTTGAAGCCAATGGCGGTGGTAAAAAATCGATATCTCGAAAAAAAATATTTGGCCATTTTTAAAGTTGAAAAATGAGAAGGGGGTACCCTTACAATTTTTCGAAAAAAATGGTATTTTTAGAAAAAAATTTTTTAGAATTTTTTCGTTAATGAAATCGGTTGGTAAATATGCCACTTGAAAACAATGGCGGAGGTTTTAATTCGATATCTCGAAATTTTTTGAAAAAAAGTGCCGTTTCGCAAAATTTAACACAGGATTCCCTATGCTGAAAATGGTCAATTTTTAAAATTTCGAAAAAAAGACAAGTTGCGTGTGTTTTGAGCCGGAAATTGGCCACTTGAAGCCAATGGCGGTGGTAAAAAATCGATATCTCAAAAAAAAATATTTGGCCATTTTTAAAGTTGAAAAATGAGAAGGGGGTACCCTTACAATTTTTCGAAAAAAATGGTATTTTTACAAAAAAATTTTTTAGAATTTTTTCGTTAATGAAATCGGTTGGTAAATATGCCACTTGAAAACAATGGCGGAGGTTTTAATTCGATATCTCGAAATTTTTTGAAAAAAAGTGCCGTTTCGCAAAATTTAACACAGGATTCCCTATGCTGAAAATGGTCAATTTTTAAAATTTCGAAAAAAAGACAAGTTGCGTGTGTTTTGAGCCGGAAATGGGCCACTTGAAGCCAATGGCGGTGGTAAAAAATCGATATCTCGAAAAAAAATATTTGGCCATTTTTAAAGTTGAAAAATGAGAAGGGGGTACCCTTACAATTTTTCGAAAAAAATGGTATTTTTAGAAAAAAATTTTTTAGAATTTTTTCGTTAATGAAATCGGTTGGTAAATATGCCACTTGAAAACAATGGCGGAGGTTTTAATTCGATATCTCGAAATTTTTTGAAAAAAAGTGCCGTTTCGCAAAATTTAACACAGGATTCCCTATGCTGAAAATGGTCAATTTTTAAAATTTCCAAAAAAAGACAAGTTGCGTGTGTTTTGAGCCGGAAATGGGCCACTTGAAGCCAATGGCGGTGGTAAAAAATCGATATCTCGAAAAAAAATATTTGGCCATTTTTAGAGTTGAAAAATGAGAAGGGGGTACCCTTACAATTTTTCGAAAAAAATGGTATTTTTAGAAAAAAATTTTTTAGAATTTTTTCGTTAATGAAATCGGTTGGTAAATATGCCACTTGAAAACAATGGCGGAGGTTTTAATTCGATATCTCGAAATTTTTTGAAAAAAAGTGCCGTTTCGCAAAATTTAACACAGGATTCCCTATGCTGAAAATGGTCAATTTTTAAAATTTCGAAAAAAAGACAAGTTGCGTGTGTTTTGAGCCGGAAATGGGCCACTTGAAGCCAATGGCGGTGGTAAAAAATCGATATCTCGAAAAAAAATATTTGGCCATTTTTAAAGTTGAAAAATGAGAAGGGGGTACCCTTACAATTTTTCGAAAAAAATGGTATTTTTAGAAAAAAATTTTTTTGAATTTTTTCGTTAATGAAATCGGTTGGTAAATATGCCACTTGAAAACAATGGCGGAGGTTTTAATTCGATATCTCGAAATTTTTTGAAAAAAAGTGCCGTTTCGCAAAATTTAACACAGGATTCCCTATGGTGAAAATGGTCAATTTTTAAAATTTCGAAAAAAAGACAAGTTGCGTGTGTTTTGAGCCGGAAATGGGCCACTTGAAGCCAATGGCGGTGGTAAAAAATCGATATCTCGAAAAAAAATATTTGGCCATTTTTAAAGTTGAAAAATGAGAAGGGGGTACCCTTACAATTTTTCGAAAAAAATGGTATTTTTAGAAAAAAATTTTTTAGAATTTTTTCGTTAATGAAATCGGTTGGTAAATATGCCACTTGAAAACAATGGCGGAGGTTTTAATTCGATATCTCGAAATTTTTTGAAAAAAAGTGCCGTTTCGCAAAATTTAACACAGGATTCCCTATGCTGAAAATGGTCAATTTTTAAAATTTCCAAAAAAAGACAAGTTGCGTGTGTTTTGAGCCGGAAATGGGCCACTTGAAGCCAATGGCGGTGGTAAAAAATCGATATCTCGAAAAAAAATATTTGGCCATTTTTAAAGTTGAAAAATGAGAAGGGGGTACCCTTACAATTTTTCGAAAAAAATGGTATTTTTAGAATTTTTTCGTTAATGAAATCGGTTGGTAAATATGCCACTTGAAAACAATGGCGGAGGTTTTAATTCGATATCTCGAAATTTTTTGAAAAAAAGTGCCGTTTCGCAAAATTTAACACAGGATTCCCTATGCTGAAAATGGTCAATTTTTAAAATTTCGAAAAAAAGACAAGTTGCGTGTGTTTTGAGCCGGAAATGGGCCACTTGAAGCCAATGGCGGTGGTAAAAAATCGATATCCCGAAAAAAAATATTTGGCCATTTTTAAAGTTGAAAAATGAGAAGGGGGTACCCTTACAATTTTTCGAAAAAAATGGTATTTTTACAAAAAAATTTTTTAGAATTTTTTCGTTAATGAAATCGGTTGGTAAATATGCCACTTGAAAACAATGGCGGAGGTTTTAATTCGATATCTCGAAATTTTTTGAAAAAAAGTGCCGTTTCGCAAAATTTAACACAGGATTCCCTATGCTGAAAATGGTCAATTTTTAAAATTTCGAAAAAAAGACAAGTTGCGTGTGTTTTGAGCCGGAAATGGGTCACTTGAAGCCAATGGCGGTGGTAAAAAATCGATATCTCGAAAAAAAATATTTGGCCATTTTTAAAGTTGAAAAATGAGAAGGGGGTACCCTTACAATTTTTCGAAAAAAATGGTATTTTTAGAAAAAAATTTTTTAGAATTTTTTCGTTAATGAAATCGGTTGGTAAATATGCCACTTGAAAACAATGGCGGAGGTTTTAATTCGATATCTCGAAATTTTTTGAAAAAAAGTGCCGTTTCGCAAAATTTAACACAGGATTCCCTATGCTGAAAATGGTCAATTTTTAAAATTTCGAAAAAAAGACAAGTTGCGTGTGTTTTGAGCCGGAAATGGGCCACTTGAAGCCAATGGCGGTGGTAAAAAATCGATATCTCGAAAAAAAATATTTGGCCATTTTTAAAGTTGAAAAATGAGAAGGGGGTACCCTTACAATTTTTCGAAAAAAATGGTATTTTTAGAAAAAAATTTTTTTGAATTTTTTCGTTAATGAAATCGGTTGGTAAATATGCCACTTGAAAACAATGGCGGAGGTTTTAATTCGATATCTCGAAATTTTTTGAAAAAAAGTGCCGTTTCGCAAAATTTAACACAGGATTCCCTATGGTGAAAATGGTCAATTTTTAAAATTTCGAAAAAAAGACAAGTTGCGTGTGTTTTGAGCCGGAAATGGGCCACTTGAAGCCAATGGCGGTGGTAAAAAATCGATATCTCGAAAAAAAATATTTGGCCATTTTTAAAGTTGAAAAATGAGAAGGGGGTACCCTTACAATTTTTCGAAAAAAATGGTATTTTTACAAAAACATTTTTTAGAATTTTTTCGTTAATGAAATCGGTTGGTAAATATGCCACTTGAAAACAATGGCGGAGGTTTTAATTCGATATCTCGAAATTTTTGGAAAAAAAGTGCCGTTTCGCAAAATTTAACACAGGATTCCCTATGCTGAAAATGGTCAATTTTTAAAATTTCGAAAAAAAGACAAGTTGCGTGTGTTTTGAGCCGGAAATGGGCCACTTGAAGCCAATGGCGGTGGTAAAAAATCGATATCTCGAAAAAAAATATTTGGCCATTTTTAAAGTTGAAAAATGAGAAGGGGGTACCCTTACAATTTTTCGAAAAAAATGGTATTTTTAGAAAAAAATTTTTTTGAATTTTTTCGTTAATGAAATCGGTTGGTAAATATGCCACTTGAAAACAATGGCGGAGGTTTTAATTCGATATCTCGAAATTTTTTGAAAAAAAGTGCCGTTTCGCAAAATTTAACACAGGATTCCCTATGGTGAAAATGGTCAATTTTTAAAATTTCGAAAAAAAGACAAGTTGCGTGTGTTTTGAGCCGGAAATGGGCCACTTGAAGCCAATGGCGGTGGTAAAAAATCGATATCTCGAAAAAAAATATTTGGCCATTTTTAAAGTTGAAAAATGAGAAGGGGGTACCCTTACAATTTTTCGAAAAAAATGGTATTTTTACAAAAAAATTTTTTAGAATTTTTCCGTTAATGAAATCGGTTGGTAAATATGCCACTTGAAAACAATGGCGGAGGTTTTAATTCGATATCTCGAAATTTTTGGAAAAAAAGTGCCGTTTCGCAAAATTTAACACAGGATTCCCTATGCTGAAAATGGTCAATTTTTAAAATTTCGAAAAAAAGACAAGTTGCGTGTGTTTTGAGCCGGAAATGGGCCACTTGAAGCCAATGGCGGTGGTAAAAAATCGATATCTCGAAAAAAAATATTTCGCCATTTTTAAAGTTGAAAAATGAGAAGGGGGTACCCTTACAATTTTTCGAAAAAAATGGTATTTTTAGAAAAAAATTTTTTAGAATTTTTTCGTTAATGAAATCGGTTGGTAAATATGCCACTTGAAAACAATGGCGGAGGTTTTAATTCGATATCTCGAAATTTTTTGAAAAAAAGTGCCGTTTCGCAAAATTTAACACAGCATTCCCTATGCTGAAAATGGTCAATTTTTAAAATTTCCAAAAAAAGACAAGTTGCGTGTGTTTTGAGCCGGAAATGGGCCACTTGAAGCCAATGGCGGTGGTAAAAAATCGATATCTCGAAAAAAAATATTTGGCCATTTTTAAAGTTGAAAAATGAGAAGGGGGTACCCTTACAATTTTTCGAAAAAAATGGTATTTTTAGAAAAAAATTTTTTAGAATTTTTTCGTTAATGAAATCGGTTGGTAAATATGCCACTTGAAAACAATGGCGGAGGTTTTAATTCGATATCTCGAAATTTTTTGAAAAAAAGTGCCGTTTCGCAAAATTTAACACAGGATTCCCTATGCTGAAAATGGTCAATTTTTAAAATTTCGAAAAAAAGACAAGTTGCGTGTGTTTTGAGCCGGAAATGGGCCACTTGAAGCCAATGGCGGTGGTAAAAAATCGATATCTCGAAAAAAAATATTTGGCCATTTTTAAAGTTGAAAAATGAGAAGGGGGTACCCTTACAATTTTTCGAAAAAAATGGTATTTTTAGAAAAAAATTTTTTAGAATTTTTTCGTTAATGAAATCGGTTGGTAAATATGCCACTTGAAAACAATGGCGGAGGTTTTAATTCGATATCTCGAAATTTTTTGAAAAAAAGTGCCGTTTCGCAAAATTTAACACAGCATTCCCTATGCTGAAAATGGTCAATTTTTAAAATTTCCAAAAAAAGACAAGTTGCGTGTGTTTTGAGCCGGAAATGGGCCACTTGAAGCCAATGGCGGTGGTAAAAAATCGATATCTCGAAAAAAAATATTTGGCCATTTTTAAAGTTGAAAAATGAGAAGGGGGTACCCTTACAATTTTTCGAAAAAAATGGTATTTTTAGAAAAAAATTTTTTAGAATTTTTTCGTTAATGAAATCGGTTGGTAAATATGCCACTTGAAAACAATGGCGGAGGTTTTAATTCGATATCTTGAAATTTTTTGAAAAAAAGTGCCGTTTCGCAAAATTTAACACAGGATTCCCTATGCTGAAAATGGTCAATTTTTAAAATTTCGAAAAAAAGACAAGTTGCGTGTGTTTTGAGCCGGAAATGGGCCACTTGAAGCCAATGGCGGTGGTAAAAAATCGATATCTCGAAAAAAAATATTTGGCCATTTTTAAAGTTGAAAAATGAGAAGGGGGTACCCTTACAATTTTTCGAAAAAAATGGTATTTTTAGAAAAAAATTTTTTAGAATTTTTTCGTTAATGAAATCGGTTGGTAAATATGCCACTTGAAAACAATGGCGGAGGTTTTAATTCAATATCTCGAAATTTTTTGAAAAAAAGTGCCGTTTCGCAAAATTTAACACAGGATTCCCTATGCTGAAAATGGTCAATTTTTAAAATTTCGAAAAAAAGACAAGTTGCGTGTGTTTTGAGCCGGAAATGGGCCACTTGAAGCCAATGGCGGTGGTAAAAAATCGATATCTCGAAAAAAAATATTTGGCCATTTTTAAAGTTGAAAAATGAGAAGGGGGTACCCTTACAATTTTTCGAAAAAAATGGTATTTTTAGAAAAAAATTTTTTAGAATTTTTTCGTTAATGAAATCGGTTGGTAAATATGCCACTTGAAAACAATGGCGGAGGTTTTAATTCGATATCTCGAAATTTTTTGAAAAAAAGTGCCGTTTCGCAAAATTTAACACAGGATTCCCTATGCTGAAAATGGTCAATTTTTAAAATTTTGAAAAAAAGACAAGTTGCGTGTGTTTTGAGCCGGAAATGGGCCACTTGAAGCCAATGGCGGTGGTAAAAAATCGATATCTCGAAAAAAAATATTTGGCCATTTTTAAAGTTGAAAAATGAGAAGGGGGTACCCTTACAATTTTTCGAAAAAAATGGTATTTTTACAAAAACATTTTTTAGAATTTTTTCGTTAATGAAATCGGTTGGTAAATATGCCACTTGAAAACAATGGCGGAGGTTTTAATTCGATATCTCGAAATTTTTTGAAAAAAAGTGCCGTTTCGCAAAATTTAACACAGGATTCCCTATGCTGAAAATGGTCAATTTTTAAAATTTCGAAAAAAAGACAAGTTGCGTGTGTTTTGAGCCGGAAATGGGCCACTTGAAGCCAATGGCGGTGGTAAAAAATCGATATCTCGAAAAAAAATATTTGGCCATTTTTAAAGTTGAAAAATGAGAAGGGGGTACCCTTACAATTTTTCGAAAAAAATGGTATTTTTAGAAAAAAATTTTTTAGAATTTTTTCGTTAATGAAATCGGTTGGTAAATATGCCACTTGAAAACAATGGCGGAGGTTTTAATTCGAGATCTCGAAATTTTTTGAAAAAAAGTGCCGTTTCGCAAAATTTAACACAGGATTCCCTATGCTGAAAATGGTCAATTTTTAAAATTTCGAAAAAAAGACAAGTTGCGTGTGTTTTGAGCCGGAAATGGGCCACTTGAAGCCAATGGCGGTGGTAAAAAATCGATATCTCGAAAAAAAATATTTGGCCATTTTTAAAGTTGAAAAATGAGAAGGGGCTACCCTTACAATTTTTCGAAAAAAATGGTATTTTTACAAAAAAATTTTTTAGAATTTTTTCGTTAATGAAATCGGTTGGTAAATATGCCACTTGAAAACAATGGCGGAGGTTTTAATTCGATATCTCGAAATTTTTTGAAAAAAAGTGCCGTTTCGCAAAATTTAACACAGGATTCCCTATGCTGAAAATGGTCAATTTTTAAAATTTCCAAAAAAAGACAAGTTGCGTGTGTTTTGAGCCGGAAATGGGCCACTTGAAGCCAATGGCGGTGGTAAAAAATCGATATCTCGAAAAAAAATATTTGGCCATTTTTAAAGTTGAAAAATGAGAAGGGGGTACCCTTACAATTTTTCGAAAAAAATTGTATTTTTAGAAAAAAATTTTTTAGAATTTTTTCGTTAATGAAATCGGTTGGTAAATATGCCACTTGAAAACAATGGCGGAGGTTTTAATTCGATATCTCGAAATTTTTGGAAAAAAAGTGCCGTTTCGCAAAATTTAACACAGGATTCCCTATGCTGAAAATGGTCAATTTTTAAAATTTCGAAAAAAAGACAAGTTGCGTGTGTTTTGAGCCGGAAATGGGCCACTTGAAGCCAATGGCGGTGGTAAAAAATCGATATCTCGAAAAAAAATATTTGGCCATTTTTATAGTTGAAAAATGAGAAGGGGGTACCCTTACAATTTTTCGAAAAAAATGGTATTTTTACAAAAAAATTTTTTAGAATTTTTTCGTTAATGAAATCGGTTGGTAAATATGCCACTTGAAAACAATGGCGGAGGTTTTAATTCGATATCTCGAAATTTTTTGAAAAAAAAGTGCCGTTTCGCAAAATTTAACACAGGATTCCCTATGCTGAAAATGGTCAATTTTTAAAATTTTGAAAAAAAGACAAGTTGCGTGTGTTTTGAGCCGGAAACGGGCCACTTGAAGCCAATGGCGGTGGTAAAAAATCGATATCTCGAAAAAAAATATTTGGCCATTTTTAAAGTTGAAAAATGAGAAGGGGCTACCCTTACAATTTTTCGAAAAAAATGGTATTTTTAGAAAAAAATTTTTTAGAATTTTTTCGTTAATGAAATCGGTTGGTAAATATGCCACTTGAAAACAATGGCGGAGGTTTTAATTCGAGATCTCGAAATTTTTTGAAAAAAAGTGCCGTTTCGCAAAATTTAACACAGGATTCCCTATGCTGAAAATGGTCAATTTTTAAAATTTCGAAAAAAAGACAAGTTGCGTGTGTTTTGAGCCGGAAATGGGCCACTTGAAGCCAATGGCGGTGGTAAAAAATCGATATCTCGAAAAAAAATATTTGGCCATTTTTAAAGTTGAAAAATGAGAAGGGGCTACCCTTACAATTTTTCGAAAAAAATGGTATTTTTACAAAAAAATTTTTTAGAATTTTTTCGTTAATGAAATCGGTTGGTAAATATGCCACTTGAAAACAATGGCGGAGGTTTTAATTCGATATCTCGAAATTTTTGGAAAAAAAGTGCCGTTTCGCAAAATTTAACACAGGATTCCCTATGCTGAAAATGGTCAATTTTTAAAATTTCGAAAAAAAGACAAGTTGCGTGTGTTTTGAGCCGGAAATGGGCCACTTGAAGCCAATGGCGGTGGTAAAAAATCGATATCTCGAAAAAAAATATTTGGCCATTTTTAAAGTTGAAAAATGAGAAGGGGGTACCCTTACAATTTTTCGAAAAAAATGGTATTTTTAGAAAAAAATTTTTTAGAATTTTTTCGTTAATGAAATCGGTTGGTAAATATGCCACTTGAAAACAATGGCGGAGGTTTTAATTCGATATCTCGAAATTTTTTGAAAAAAAGTGCCGTTTCGCAAAATTTAACACAGGATTCCCTATGCTGAAAATGGTCAATTTTTAAAATTTTGAAAAAAAGACAAGTTGCGTGTGTTTTGAGCCGGAAATGGGCCACTTGAAGCCAATGGCGGTGGTAAAAAATCGATATCTCGAAAAAAAATATTTGGCCATTTTTAAAGTTGAAAAATGAGAAGGGGGTACCCTTACAATTTTTCGAAAAAAATGGTATTTTTACAAAAAAATTTTTTAGAATTTTTTCGTTAATGAAATCGGTTGGTAAATATGCCACTTGAAAACAATGGCGGAGGTTTTAATTCGATATCTCGAAATTTTTTGAAAAAAAGTGCCGTTTCGCAAAATTTAACACAGGATTCCCTATGCTGAAAATGGTCAATTTTTAAAATTTCGAAAAAAAGACAAGTTGCGTGTGTTTTGAGCCGGAAATGGACCACTTGAAGCCAATGGCGGTGGTAAAAAATCGATATCTCGAAAAAAAATATTTGGCCATTTTTATAGTTGAAAAATGAGAAGGGGGTACCCTTACAATTTTTCGAAAAAAATGGTATTTTTACAAAAAAATTTTTTAGAATTTTTTCGTTAATGAAATCGGTTGGTAAATATGCCACTTGAAAACAATGGCGGAGGTTTTAATTCGATATCTCGAAATTTTTTGAAAAAAAGTGCCGTTTCGCAAAATTTAACACAGGATTCCCTATGCTGAAAATGGTCAATTTTTAAAATTTTGAAAAAAAGACAAGTTGCGTGTGTTTTGAGCCGGAAATGGGCCACTTGAAGCCAATGGCGGTGGTAAAAAATCGATATCTCGAAAAAAAATATTTGGCCATTTTTAAAGTTGAACAATGCGAAGGGGGTACCCTTACAATTTTTCGAAAAAAATGGTATTTTTAGAAAAAAATTTTTTAGAATTTTTTCGTTAATGAAATCGGTTGGTAAATATGCCACTTGAAAACAATGGCGGAGGTTTTAATTCGATATCTCGAAATTTTTTGAAAAAAAGTGCCGTTTCGCAAAATTTAACACAGGATTCCCTATGCTGAAAATGGTCAATTTTTAAAATTTTGAAAAAAAGACAAGTTGCGTGTGTTTTGAGCCGGAAACGGGCCACTTGAAGCCAATGGCGGTGGTAAAAAATCGATATCTCGAAAAAAAATATTTGGCCATTTTTAAAGTTGAAAAATGAGAAGGGGGTACCCTTACAATTTTTCGAAAAAAATGGTATTTTTAGAAAAAATTTTTTTAGAATTTTTTCGTTAATGAAATCGGTTGGTAAATATGCCACTTGAAAACAATGGCGGAGGTTTTAATTCGATATCTCGAAATTTTTTGAAAAAAAGTGCCGTTTCGCAAAATTTAACACAGGATTCCCTATGCTGAAAATGGTCAATTTTTAAAATTTCCAAAAAAAGACAAGTTGCGTGTGTTTTGAGCCGGAAATGGGCCACTTGAAGCCAATGGCGGTGGTAAAAAATCGATATCTCGAAAAAAAATATTTGGCCATTTTTAAAGTTGAAAAATGAGAAGGGGGTACCCTTACAATTTTTCGAAAAAAATCATATTTTTAGAAAAAAATTTTTTAGAATTTTTTCGTTAATGAAATCGGTTGGTAAATATGCCACTTGAAAACAATGGCGGAGGTTTTAATTCGATATCTCGAAATTTTTTGAAAAAAAGTGCCGTTTCGCAAAATTTAACACAGGATTCCCTATGCTGAAAATGGTCAATTTTTAAAATTTTGAAAAAAAGACAAGTTGCGTGTGTTTTGAGCCGGAAACGGGCCACTTGAAGCCAATGGCGGTGGTAAAAAATCGATATCTCGAAAAAAAATATTTGGCCATTTTTAAAGTTGAAAAATGAGAAGGGGGTACCCTTACAATTTTTCGAAAAAAATGGTATTTTTAGAAAAAATTTTTTTAGAATTTTTTCGTTAATGAAATCGTTTGGTAAATATGCCACTTGAAAACAATGGCGGAGGTTTTAATTCGATATCTCGAAATTTTTTGAAAAAAAGTGCCGTTTCGCAAAATTTAACACAGGATTCCCTATGCTGAAAATGGTCAATTTTTAAAATTTCCAAAAAAAGACAAGTTGCGTGTGTTTTGAGCCGGAAATGGGCCACTTGAAGCCAATGGCGGTGGTAAAAAATCGATATCTCGAAAAAAAATATTTGGCCATTTTTAAAGTTGAAAAATGAGAAGGGGGTACCCTTACAATTTTTCGAAAAAAATGGTATTTTTAGAAAAAAATTTTTTATAATTTTTTCGTTAATGAAATCGGTTGGTAAATATGCCACTTGAAAACAATGGCGGAGGTTTTAATTCGATATCTCGAAATTTTTTGAAAAAAAGTGCCGTTTCGCAAAATTTAACACAGGATTCCCTATGCTGAAAATGGTCAATTTTTAAAATTTCGAAAAAAAGACAAGTTGCGTGTGTTTTGAGCCGGAAATGGGCCACTTGAAGCCAATGGCGGTGGTAAAAAACCGATATCCCGAAAAAAAATATTTGGCCATTTTTAAAGTTGAAAAATGAGAAGGGGGTACCCTTACAATTTTTCGAAAAAAATGGTATTTTTACAAAAAAATTTTTTAGAATTTTTTCGTTTATGAAATCGGTTGGTAAATATGCCACTTGAAAACAATGGCGGAGGTTTTAATTCGATATCTCGAAATTTTTTGAAAAAAAGTGCCGTTTCGCAAAATTTAACACAGGATTCCCTATGCTGAAAATGGTCAATTTTTAAAATTTCGAAAAAAAGACAAGTTGCGTGTGTTTTGAGCCGGAAATGGGCCACTTGAAGCCAATGGCGGTGGTAAAAAATCGATATCTCGAAAAAAAATATTTGGCCATTTTTAAAGTTGAAAAATGAGAAGGGGGTACCCTTACAATTTTTCGAAAAAAATGGTATTTTTAGAAAAAATTTTTTTAGAATTTTTTCGTTAATGAAATCGGTTGGTAAATATGCCACTTGAAAACAATGGCGGAGGTTTTAATTCGATATCTCGAAATTTTTTGAAAAAAAGTGCCGTTTCGCAAAATTCCCCCTTCTCATTTTTCAACTTTAAAAATGGCCAAATATTTTTTTTCGAGATATCGATTTTTTACCACCGCCATTGGCTTCAAGTGGCCCATTTCCGGCTCAAAACACACGCAACTTGTCTTTTTTTCGAAATTTTAAAAATTGACCATTTTCAGCATAGGGAATCCTGTGTTAAATTTTGCGAAACGGCACTTTTTTTCAAAAAATTTCGAGATATCGAATTAAAACCTCCGCCATTGTTTTCAAGTGGCATATTTACCAACCGATTTCATTAACGAAAAAATTCTAAAAAATATTTTTCTAAAAATACCATTTTTTTCGAAAAATTGTAAGGGTACCCCCTTCTCATTTTTCAACTTTAAAAATAGCCAAATATTTTTTTTCGAGATATAGATTTTTTACCACCGCCATTGGCTTCAAGTGGCCCATTTCCGGCTCAAAACACACGCAACTTGTCTTTTTTTCGAAATTTTAAAAATTGACCATTTTCAGCATAGGGAATCCTGTGTTAAATTTTGCGAAACGGCACTTTTTTTCAAAAAATTTCGAGATATCGAATTAAAACCTCCGCCATTGTTTTCAAGTGGCATATTTACCAACCGATTTCATTAACGAAAAAATTCTAAAAAATTTTTTTCTAAAAATACCATTTTTTTCGAAAAATTGTAAGGGTACCCCCTTCTCATTTTTCAACTTTAAAAATGGCCAAATATTTTTTTTCGAGATATCGATTTTTTACCACCGCCATTGGCATCAAGTGGCCCATTTCCGGCTCAAAACACACGCAACTTGTCTTTTTTTCGAAATTTTAAAAATTTACCATTTTCAGCATAGGGAATCCTGTGTTAAATTTTGCGAAACGGCACTTTTTTTCAAAAAATTTCGAGATATCGAATTAAAACCTCCGCCATTGTTTTCAAGTGGCATATTTACCAACCGATTTCATTAACGAAAAAATTCTAAAAAATTTTTTTCTAAAAATACCATTTTTTTCGAAAAATTGTAAGGGTACCCCCTTCTCATTTTTCAACTTTAAAAATGGCCAAATATTTTTTTTCGAGATATCGATTTTTTTCCACCGTCATTGGCTTCAAGTGGCCCATTTCCGGCTCAAAACACACGCAACTTGTCTTTTTTTCGAAATTTTTAAAATTGACCATTTTCAGCATAGGGAATCCTGTGTTAAATTTTGCGAAACGGCACTTTTTTTCAAAAAATTTCGAGATATCAAATTAAAACCTCCGCCATTGTTTTCAAGTGGCATATTTACCAACCGATTTCATTAACGAAAAAATTCTAAAAAAATTGTTTGTAAAAATACCATTAACATTTTTCGACAAAAATTGTATTTTTTCGGAAAATTTTTTTAGAATTTTTTCGTTAATGAAATCGGTTGGTAAATATGCCACTTGAAAACAATGGCGGAGGTTTTAATTCGATATCTCGAAATTTTTTGAAAAAAAGTGCCGTTTCGCAAAATTTAACACAGGATTCCCTATGCTGAAAATGGTCAATTTTTAAAATTTCCAAAAAAAGACAAGTTGCGTGTGTTTTGAGCCGGAAATGGGCCACTTGAAGCCAATGGCGGTGGTAAAAAATCGATATCTCGAAAAAAAATATTTGGCCATTTTTAAAGTTGAAAAATGAGAAGGGGGTACCCTTACAATTTTTCGAAAAAAATGGTATTTTTACAAAAACATTTTTTAGAATTTTTTCGTTAATGAAATCGGTTGGTAAATATGCCACTTGAAAACAATGGCGGAGGTTTTAATTCGATATCTCGAAATTTTTTGAAAAAAAGTGCCGTTTCGCAAAATTTAACACAGGATTCCCTATGGTGAAAATGGTCAATTTTTAAAATTTCGAAAAAAAGACAAGTTGCGTGTGTTTTGAGCCGGAAATGGGCCACTTGAAGCCAATGGCGGTGGTAAAAAATCGATATCTCGAAAAAAAATATTTGGCCATTTTTAAAGTTGAAAAATGAGAAGGGGGTACCCTTACAATTTTTCGAAAAAAATGGTATTTTTAGAAAAAAATGTTATTTTTAGAAAAAAATTTTTTAGAATTTTTTCGTTAATGAAATCGGTTGGTAAATATGCCACTTGAAAACAATGGCGGAGGTTTTAATTCGATATCTCGAAATTTTTTGAAAAAAAGTGCCGTTTCGCAAAATTTAACACAGGATTCCCTATGCTGAAAATGGTCAATTTTTAAAATTTCGAAAAAAAGACAAGTTGCGTGTGTTTTGAGCCGGAAATGGGCCACTTGAAGCCAATGGCGGTGGTAAAAAATCGATATCCCGAAAAAAAATATTTGGCCATTTTTAAAGTTGAAAAATGAGAAGGGGGTACCCTTACAATTTTTCGAAAAAAATGGTATTTTTACAAAAAAATTTTTTAGAATTTTTTCGTTAATGAAATCGGTTGGTAAATATGCCACTTGAAAACAATGGCGGAGGTTTTAATTCGATATCTCGAAATTTTTTGAAAAAAAGTGCCGTTTCGCAAAATTTAACACAGGATTCCCTATGCTGAAAATGGTCAATTTTTAAAATTTCGAAAAAAAGACAAGTTGCGTGTGTTTTGAGCCGGAAATGGGCCACTTGAAGCCAATGGCGGTGGTAAAAAATCGATATCTCGAAAAAAAATATTTGGCCATTTTTAAAGTTGAAAAATGAGAAGGGGGTACCCTTACAATTTTTCGAAAAAAATGGTATTTTTAGAAAAAAATTTTTTAGAATTTTTTCGTTAATGAAATCGGTTGGTAAATATGCCACTTGAAAACAATGGCGGAGGTTTTAATTCGATATCTCGAAATTTTTTGAAAAAAAGTGCCGTTTCGCAAAATTTAACACAGGATTCCCTATGCTGAAAATGGTCAATTTTTAAAATTTCCAAAAAAAGACAAGTTGCGTGTGTTTTGAGCCGGAAATGGGCCACTTGAAGCCAATGGCGGTGGTAAAAAATCGATATCTCGAAAAAAAATATTTGGCCATTTTTAGAGTTGAAAAATGAGAAGGGGGTACCCTTACAATTTTTCGAAAAAAATGGTATTTTTAGAAAAAAATTTTTTAGAATTTTTTCGTTAATGAAATCGGTTGGTAAATATGCCACTTGAAAACAATGGCGGAGGTTTTAATTCGATATCTCGAAATTTTTTGAAAAAAAGTGCCGTTTCGCAAAATTTAACACAGGATTCCCTATGCTGAAAATGGTCAATTTTTAAAATTTCGAAAAAAAGACAAGTTGCGTGTGTTTTGAGCCGGAAATGGGCCACTTGAAGCCAATGGCGGTGGTAAAAAATCGATATCTCGAAAAAAAATATTTCGCCATTTTTAAAGTTGAAAAATGAGAAGGGGGTACCCTTACAATTTTTCGAAAAAAATGGTATTTTTAGAAAAAAATTTTTTAGAATTTTTTCGTTAATGAAATCGGTTGGTAAATATGCCACTTGAAAACAATGGCGGAGGTTTTAATTCGATATCTCGAAATTTTTTGAAAAAAAGTGCCGTTTCGCAAAATTTAACACAGGATTCCCTATGCTGAAAATGGTCAATTTTTAAAATTTCGAAAAAAAGACAAGTTGCGTGTGTTTTGAGCCGGAAATGGGCCTCTTGAAGCCAATGGCGGTGGTAAAAAATCGATATCTCGAAAAAAAATATTTGGCCATTTTTATAGTTGAAAAATGAGAAGGGGGTACCCTTACAATTTTTCGAAAAAAATGTTATTTTTAGAAAAAAATTTTTTAGAATTTTTTCGTTAATGAAATCGGTTGGTAAATATGCCACTTGAAAACAATGGCGGAGGTTTTAATTCGATATCTCGAAATTTTTTGAAAAAAAGTGCCGTTTCGCAAAATTTAACACAGGATTCCCTATGCTGAAAATGGTCAATTTTTAAAATTTCGAAAAAAAGACAAGTTGCGTGTGTTTTGAGCCGGAAATGGGCCACTTGAAGCCAATGGCGGTGGTAAAAAATCGATATCCCGAAAAAAAATATTTGGCCATTTTTAAAGTTGAAAAATGAGAAGGGGGTACCCTTACAATTTTTCGAAAAAAATGGTATTTTTACAAAAAAATTTTTTAGAATTTTTTCGTTAATGAAATCGGTTGGTAAATATGCCACTTGAAAACAATGGCGGAGGTTTTAATTCGATATCTCGAAATTTTTTGAAAAAAAGTGCCGTTTCGCAAAATTTAACACAGGATTCCCTATGCTGAAAATGGTCAATTTTTAAAATTTCGAAAAAAAGACAAGTTGCGTGTGTTTTGAGCCGGAAATGGGCCACTTGAAGCCAATGGCGGTGGTAAAAAATCGATATCTCGAAAAAAAATATTTGGCCATTTTTAAAGTTGAAAAATGAGAAGGGGGTACCCTTACAATTTTTCGAAAAAAATGGTATTTTTAGAAAAAAATTTTTTAGAATTTTTTCGTTAATGAAATCGGTTGGTAAATATGCCACTTGAAAACAATGGCGGAGGTTTTAATTCGATATCTCGAAATTTTTTGAAAAAAAGTGCCGTTTCGCAAAATTTAACACAGGATTCCCTATGCTGAAAATGGTCAATTTTTAAAATTTCCAAAAAAAGACAAGTTGCGTGTGTTTTGAGCCGGAAATGGGCCACTTGAAGCCAATGGCGGTGGTAAAAAATCGATATCTCGAAAAAAAATATTTGGCCATTTTTAGAGTTGAAAAATGAGAAGGGGGTACCCTTACAATTTTTCGAAAAAAATGGTATTTTTAGAAAAAAATTTTTTAGAATTTTTTCGTTAATGAAATCGGTTGGTAAATATGCCACTTGAAAACAATGGCGGAGGTTTTAATTCGATATCTCGAAATTTTTTGAAAAAAAGTGCCGTTTCGCAAAATTTAACACAGGATTCCCTATGCTGAAAATGGTCAATTTTTAAAATTTCGAAAAAAAGACAAGTTGCGTGTGTTTTGAGCCGGAAATGGGCCACTTGAAGCCAATGGCGGTGGTAAAAAATCGATATCTCGAAAAAAAATATTTCGCCATTTTTAAAGTTGAAAAATGAGAAGGGGGTACCCTTACAATTTTTCGAAAAAAATGGTATTTTTAGAAAAAAATTTTTTAGAATTTTTTCGTTAATGAAATCGGTTGGTAAATATGCCACTTGAAAACAATGGCGGAGGTTTTAATTCGATATCTCGAAATTTTTTGAAAAAAAGTGCCGTTTCGCAAAATTTAACACAGGATTCCCTATGCTGAAAATGGTCAATTTTTAAAATTTCGAAAAAAAGACAAGTTGCGTGTGTTTTGAGCCGGAAATGGGCCTCTTGAAGCCAATGGCGGTGGTAAAAAATCGATATCTCGAAAAAAAATATTTGGCCATTTTTATAGTTGAAAAATGAGAAGGGGGTACCCTTACAATTTTTCGAAAAAAATGGTATTTTTACAAAAAAATTTTTTAGAATTTTTTCGTTAATGAAATCGGTTGGTAAATATGCCACTTGAAAACAATGGCGGAGGTTTTAATTCGATATCTCGAAATTTTTTGAAAAAAAGTGCCGTTTCGCAAAATTTAACACAGGATTCCCTATGCTGAAAATGGTCAATTTTTAAAATTTCGAAAAAAAGACAAGTTGCGTGTGTTTTGAGCCGGAAATGGGCCACTTGAAGCCAATGGCGGTGGTAAAAAATCGATATCTCGAAAAAAAATATTTGGCCATTTTTAAAGTTGAAAAATGAGAAGGGGGTACCCTTACAATTTTTCGAAAAAAATGGTATTTTTAGAAAAAAATTTTTTAGAATTTTTTCGTTAATGAAATCGGTTGGTAAATATGCCACTTGAAAACAATGGCGGAGGTTTTAATTCGATATCTCGAAATTTTTTGAAAAAAAGTGCCGTTTCGCAAAATTTAACACAGGATTCCCTATGCTGAAAATGGTCAATTTTTAAAATTTCCAAAAAAAGACAAGTTGCGTGTGTTTTGAGCCGGAAATGGGCCACTTGAAGCCAATGGCGGTGGTAAAAAATCGATATCTCGAAAAAAAATATTTGGCCATTTTTAGAGTTGAAAAATGAGAAGGGGGTACCCTTACAATTTTTCGAAAAAAATGGTATTTTTAGAAAAAAATTTTTTAGAATTTTTTCGTTAATGAAATCGGTTGGTAAATATGCCACTTGAAAACAATGGCGGAGGTTTTAATTCGATATCTCGAAATTTTTTGAAAAAAAGTGCCGTTTCGCAAAATTTAACACAGGATTCCCTATGCTGAAAATGGTCAATTTTTAAAATTTCGAAAAAAAGACAAGTTGCGTGTGTTTTGAGCCGGAAATGGGCCACTTGAAGCCAATGGCGGTGGTAAAAAATCGATATCTCGAAAAAAAATATTTGGCCATTTTTAAAGTTGAAAAATGAGAAGGGGGTACCCTTACAATTTTTCGAAAAAAATGGTATTTTTAGAAAAAAATTTTTTTGAATTTTTTCGTTAATGAAATCGGTTGGTAAATATGCCACTTGAAAACAATGGCGGAGGTTTTAATTCGATATCTCGAAATTTTTTGAAAAAAAGTGCCGTTTCGCAAAATTTAACACAGGATTCCCTATGGTGAAAATGGTCAATTTTTAAAATTTCGAAAAAAAGACAAGTTGCGTGTGTTTTGAGCCGGAAATGGGCCACTTGAAGCCAATGGCGGTGGTAAAAAATCGATATCTCGAAAAAAAATATTTGGCCATTTTTAAAGTTGAAAAATGAGAAGGGGGTACCCTTACAATTTTTCGAAAAAAATGGTATTTTTAGAAAAAAATTTTTTAGAATTTTTTCGTTAATGAAATCGGTTGGTAAATATGCCACTTGAAAACAATGGCGGAGGTTTTAATTCGATATCTCGAAATTTTTTGAAAAAAAGTGCCGTTTCGCAAAATTTAACACAGGATTCCCTATGCTGAAAATGGTCAATTTTTAAAATTTCCAAAAAAAGACAAGTTGCGTGTGTTTTGAGCCGGAAATGGGCCACTTGAAGCCAATGGCGGTGGTAAAAAATCGATATCTCGAAAAAAAATATTTGGCCATTTTTAAAGTTGAAAAATGAGAAGGGGGTACCCTTACAATTTTTCGAAAAAAATGGTATTTTTAGAAAAAAATTTTTTAGAATTTTTTCGTTAATGAAATCGGTTGGTAAATATGCCACTTGAAAACAATGGCGGAGGTTTTAATTCGATATCTCGAAATTTTTTGAAAAAAAGTGCCGTTTCGCAAAATTTAACACAGGATTCCCTATGCTGAAAATGGTCAATTTTTAAAATTTCGAAAAAAAGACAAGTTGCGTGTGTTTTGAGCCGGAAATGGGCCACTTGAAGCCAATGGCGGTGGTAAAAAATCGATATCCCGAAAAAAAATATTTGGCCATTTTTAAAGTTGAAAAATGAGAAGGGGGTACCCTTACAATTTTTCGAAAAAAATGGTATTTTTACAAAAAAATTTTTTAGAATTTTTTCGTTAATGAAATCGGTTGGTAAATATGCCACTTGAAAACAATGGCGGAGGTTTTAATTCGATATCTCGAAATTTTTTGAAAAAAAGTGCCGTTTCGCAAAATTTAACACAGGATTCCCTATGGTGAAAATGGTCAATTTTTAAAATTTCGAAAAAAAGACAAGTTGCGTGTGTTTTGAGCCGGAAATGGGCCACTTGAAGCCAATGGCGGTGGTAAAAAATCGATATCTCGAAAAAAAATATTTGGCCATTTTTAAAGTTGAAAAATGAGAAGGGGGTACCCTTACAATTTTTCGAAAAAAATGGTATTTTTACAAAAACATTTTTTAGAATTTTTTCGTTAATGAAATCGGTTGGTAAATATGCCACTTGAAAACAATGGCGGAGGTTTTAATTCGATATCTCGAAATTTTTGGAAAAAAAGTGCCGTTTCGCAAAATTTAACACAGGATTCCCTATGCTGAAAATGGTCAATTTTTAAAATTTCGAAAAAAAGACAAGTTGCGTGTGTTTTGAGCCGGAAATGGGCCACTTGAAGCCAATGGCGGTGGTAAAAAATCGATATCTCGAAAAAAAATATTTGGCCATTTTTAAAGTTGAAAAATGAGAAGGGGGTACCCTTACAATTTTTCGAAAAAAATGGTATTTTTAGAAAAAAATTTTTTTGAATTTTTTCGTTAATGAAATCGGTTGGTAAATATGCCACTTGAAAACAATGGCGGAGGTTTTAATTCGATATCTCGAAATTTTTTGAAAAAAAGTGCCGTTTCGCAAAATTTAACACAGGATTCCCTATGGTGAAAATGGTCAATTTTTAAAATTTCGAAAAAAAGACAAGTTGCGTGTGTTTTGAGCCGGAAATGGGCCACTTGAAGCCAATGGCGGTGGTAAAAAATCGATATCTCGAAAAAAAATATTTGGCCATTTTTAAAGTTGAAAAATGAGAAGGGGGTACCCTTACAATTTTTCGAAAAAAATGGTATTTTTACAAAAAAATTTTTTAGAATTTTTCCGTTAATGAAATCGGTTGGTAAATATGCCACTTGAAAACAATGGCGGAGGTTTTAATTCGATATCTCGAAATTTTTGGAAAAAAAGTGCCGTTTCGCAAAATTTAACACAGGATTCCCTATGCTGAAAATGGTCAATTTTTAAAATTTCGAAAAAAAGACAAGTTGCGTGTGTTTTGAGCCGGAAATGGGCCACTTGAAGCCAATGGCGGTGGTAAAAAATCGATATCTCGAAAAAAAATATTTCGCCATTTTTAAAGTTGAAAAATGAGAAGGGGGTACCCTTACAATTTTTCGAAAAAAATGGTATTTTTAGAAAAAAATTTTTTAGAATTTTTTCGTTAATGAAATCGGTTGGTAAATATGCCACTTGAAAACAATGGCGGAGGTTTTAATTCGATATCTCGAAATTTTTTGAAAAAAAGTGCCGTTTCGCAAAATTTAACACAGCATTCCCTATGCTGAAAATGGTCAATTTTTAAAATTTCCAAAAAAAGACAAGTTGCGTGTGTTTTGAGCCGGAAATGGGCCACTTGAAGCCAATGGCGGTGGTAAAAAATCGATATCTCGAAAAAAAATATTTGGCCATTTTTAAAGTTGAAAAATGAGAAGGGGGTACCCTTACAATTTTTCGAAAAAAATGGTATTTTTAGAAAAAAATTTTTTAGAATTTTTTCGTTAATGAAATCGGTTGGTAAATATGCCACTTGAAAACAATGGCGGAGGTTTTAATTCGATATCTCGAAATTTTTTGAAAAAAAGTGCCGTTTCGCAAAATTTAACACAGGATTCCCTATGCTGAAAATGGTCAATTTTTAAAATTTCGAAAAAAAGACAAGTTGCGTGTGTTTTGAGCCGGAAATGGGCCACTTGAAGCCAATGGCGGTGGTAAAAAATCGATATCTCGAAAAAAAATATTTGGCCATTTTTAAAGTTGAAAAATGAGAAGGGGGTACCCTTACAATTTTTCGAAAAAAATGGTATTTTTAGAAAAAAATTTTTTAGAATTTTTTCGTTAATGAAATCGGTTGGTAAATATGCCACTTGAAAACAATGGCGGAGGTTTTAATTCGATATCTCGAAATTTTTTGAAAAAAAGTGCCGTTTCGCAAAATTTAACACAGCATTCCCTATGCTGAAAATGGTCAATTTTTAAAATTTCCAAAAAAAGACAAGTTGCGTGTGTTTTGAGCCGGAAATGGGCCACTTGAAGCCAATGGCGGTGGTAAAAAATCGATATCTCGAAAAAAAATATTTGGCCATTTTTAAAGTTGAAAAATGAGAAGGGGGTACCCTTACAATTTTTCGAAAAAAATGGTATTTTTAGAAAAAAATTTTTTAGAATTTTTTCGTTAATGAAATCGGTTGGTAAATATGCCACTTGAAAACAATGGCGGAGGTTTTAATTCGATATCTTGAAATTTTTTGAAAAAAAGTGCCGTTTCGCAAAATTTAACACAGGATTCCCTATGCTGAAAATGGTCAATTTTTAAAATTTCGAAAAAAAGACAAGTTGCGTGTGTTTTGAGCCGGAAATGGGCCACTTGAAGCCAATGGCGGTGGTAAAAAATCGATATCTCGAAAAAAAATATTTGGCCATTTTTAAAGTTGAAAAATGAGAAGGGGGTACCCTTACAATTTTTCGAAAAAAATGGTATTTTTAGAAAAAAATTTTTTAGAATTTTTTCGTTAATGAAATCGGTTGGTAAATATGCCACTTGAAAACAATGGCGGAGGTTTTAATTCAATATCTCGAAATTTTTTGAAAAAAAGTGCCGTTTCGCAAAATTTAACACAGGATTCCCTATGCTGAAAATGGTCAATTTTTAAAATTTCGAAAAAAGACAAGTTGCGTGTGTTTTGAGCCGGAAATGGGCCACTTGAAGCCAATGGCGGTGGTAAAAAATCGATATCTCGAAAAAAAATATTTGGCCATTTTTAAAGTTGAAAAATGAGAAGGGGGTACCCTTACAATTTTTCGAAAAAAATGGTATTTTTAGAAAAAAATTTTTTAGAATTTTTTCGTTAATGAAATCGGTTGGTAAATATGCCACTTGAAAACAATGGCGGAGGTTTTAATTCGATATCTCGAAATTTTTTGAAAAAAAGTGCCGTTTCGCAAAATTTAACACAGGATTCCCTATGCTGAAAATGGTCAATTTTTAAAATTTTGAAAAAAAGACAAGTTGCGTGTGTTTTGAGCCGGAAATGGGCCACTTGAAGCCAATGGCGGTGGTAAAAAATCGATATCTCGAAAAAAAATATTTGGCCATTTTTAAAGTTGAAAAATGAGAAGGGGGTACCCTTACAATTTTTCGAAAAAAATGGTATTTTTACAAAAACATTTTTTAGAATTTTTTCGTTAATGAAATCGGTTGGTAAATATGCCACTTGAAAACAATGGCGGAGGTTTTAATTCGATATCTCGAAATTTTTTGAAAAAAAGTGCCGTTTCGCAAAATTTAACACAGGATTCCCTATGCTGAAAATGGTCAATTTTTAAAATTTCGAAAAAAAGACAAGTTGCGTGTGTTTTGAGCCGGAAATGGGCCACTTGAAGCCAATGGCGGTGGTAAAAAATCGATATCTCGAAAAAAAATATTTGGCCATTTTTAAAGTTGAAAAATGAGAAGGGGGTACCCTTACAATTTTTCGAAAAAAATGGTATTTTTAGAAAAAAATTTTTTAGAATTTTTTCGTTAATGAAATCGGTTGGTAAATATGCCACTTGAAAACAATGGCGGAGGTTTTAATTCGAGATCTCGAAATTTTTTGAAAAAAAGTGCCGTTTCGCAAAATTTAACACAGGATTCCCTATGCTGAAAATGGTCAATTTTTAAAATTTCGAAAAAAAGACAAGTTGCGTGTGTTTTGAGCCGGAAATGGGCCACTTGAAGCCAATGGCGGTGGTAAAAAATCGATATCTCGAAAAAAAATATTTGGCCATTTTTAAAGTTGAAAAATGAGAAGGGGCTACCCTTACAATTTTTCGAAAAAAATGGTATTTTTACAAAAAAATTTTTTAGAATTTTTTCGTTAATGAAATCGGTTGGTAAATATGCCACTTGAAAACAATGGCGGAGGTTTTAATTCGATATCTCGAAATTTTTTGAAAAAAAGTGCCGTTTCGCAAAATTTAACACAGGATTCCCTATGCTGAAAATGGTCAATTTTTAAAATTTCCAAAAAAAGACAAGTTGCGTGTGTTTTGAGCCGGAAATGGGCCACTTGAAGCCAATGGCGGTGGTAAAAAATCGATATCTCGAAAAAAAATATTTGGCCATTTTTAAAGTTGAAAAATGAGAAGGGGGTACCCTTACAATTTTTCGAAAAAAATTGTATTTTTAGAAAAAAATTTTTTAGAATTTTTTCGTTAATGAAATCGGTTGGTAAATATGCCACTTGAAAACAATGGCGGAGGTTTTAATTCGATATCTCGAAATTTTTTGAAAAAAAGTGCCGTTTCGCAAAATTTAACACAGGATTCCCTATGCTGAAAATGGTCAATTTTTAAAATTTCGAAAAAAAGACAAGTTGCGTGTGTTTTGAGCCGGAAATGGGCCACTTGAAGCCAATGGCGGTGGTAAAAAATCGATATCTCGAAAAAAAATATTTGGCCATTTTTAAAGTTGAAAAATGAGAAGGGGCTACCCTTACAATTTTTCGAAAAAAATGGTATTTTTACAAAAAAATTTTTTAGAATTTTTTCGTTAATGAAATCGGTTGGTAAATATGCCACTTGAAAACAATGGCGGAGGTTTTAATTCGATATCTCGAAATTTTTTGAAAAAAAGTGCCGTTTCGCAAAATTTAACACAGGATTCCCTATGGTGAAAATGGTCAATTTTTAAAATTTCGAAAAAAAGACAAGTTGCGTGTGTTTTGAGCCGGAAATGGGCCACTTGAAGCCAATGGCGGTGGTAAAAAATCGATATCTCGAAAAAAAATATTTGGCCATTTTTAAAGTTGAAAAATGAGAAGGGGGTACCCTTACAATTTTTCGAAAAAAATGGTATTTTTAGAAAAAAATTTTTTAGAATTTTTTCGTTAATGAAATCGGTTGGTAAATATGCCACTTGAAAACAATGGCGGAGGTTTTAATTCGATATCTCGAAATTTTTTGAAAAAAAGTGCCGTTTCGCAAAATTTAACACAGGATTCCCTATGCTGAAAATGGTCAATTTTTAAAATTTCCAAAAAAAGACAAGTTGCGTGTGTTTTGAGCCGGAAATGGGCCACTTGAAGCCAATGGCGGTGGTAAAAAATCGATATCTCGAAAAAAAATATTTGGCCATTTTTAAAGTTGAAAAATGAGAAGGGGGTACCCTTACAATTTTTCGAAAAAAATGGTATTTTTAGAAAAAAATTTTTTTGAATTTTTTCGTTAATGAAATCGGTTGGTAAATATGCCACTTGAAAACAATGGCGGAGGTTTTAATTCGATATCTCGAAATTTTTTGAAAAAAAGTGCCGTTTCGCAAAATTTAACACAGGATTCCCTATGGTGAAAATGGTCAATTTTTAAAATTTCGAAAAAAAGACAAGTTGCGTGTGTTTTGAGCCGGAAATGGGCCACTTGAAGCCAATGGCGGTGGTAAAAAATCGATATCTCGAAAAAAAATATTTGGCCATTTTTAAAGTTGAAAAATGAGAAGGGGGTACCCTTACAATTTTTCGAAAAAAATGGTATTTTTACAAAAACATTTTTTAGAATTTTTTCGTTAATGAAATCGGTTGGTAAATATGCCACTTGAAAACAATGGCGGAGGTTTTAATTCGATATCTCGAAATTTTTGGAAAAAAAGTGCCGTTTCGCAAAATTTAACACAGGATTCCCTATGCTGAAAATGGTCAATTTTTAAAATTTCGAAAAAAAGACAAGTTGCGTGTGTTTTGAGCCGGAAATGGGCCACTTGAAGCCAATGGCGGTGGTAAAAAATCGATATCTCGAAAAAAAATATTTGGCCATTTTTAAAGTTGAAAAATGAGAAGGGGGTACCCTTACAATTTTTCGAAAAAAATGGTATTTTTAGAAAAAAATTTTTTTGAATTTTTTCGTTAATGAAATCGGTTGGTAAATATGCCACTTGAAAACAATGGCGGAGGTTTTAATTCGATATCTCGAAATTTTTTGAAAAAAAGTGCCGTTTCGCAAAATTTAACACAGGATTCCCTATGGTGAAAATGGTCAATTTTTAAAATTTCGAAAAAAAGACAAGTTGCGTGTGTTTTGAGCCGGAAATGGGCCACTTGAAGCCAATGGCGGTGGTAAAAAATCGATATCTCGAAAAAAAATATTTGGCCATTTTTAAAGTTGAAAAATGAGAAGGGGGTACCCTTACAATTTTTCGAAAAAAATGGTATTTTTACAAAAAAATTTTTTAGAATTTTTCCGTTAATGAAATCGGTTGGTAAATATGCCACTTGAAAACAATGGCGGAGGTTTTAATTCGATATCTCGAAATTTTTGGAAAAAAAGTGCCGTTTCGCAAAATTTAACACAGGATTCCCTATGCTGAAAATGGTCAATTTTTAAAATTTCGAAAAAAAGACAAGTTGCGTGTGTTTTGAGCCGGAAATGGGCCACTTGAAGCCAATGGCGGTGGTAAAAAATCGATATCTCGAAAAAAAATATTTCGCCATTTTTAAAGTTGAAAAATGAGAAGGGGGTACCCTTACAATTTTTCGAAAAAAATGGTATTTTTAGAAAAAAATTTTTTAGAATTTTTTCGTTAATGAAATCGGTTGGTAAATATGCCACTTGAAAACAATGGCGGAGGTTTTAATTCGATATCTCGAAATTTTTTGAAAAAAAGTGCCGTTTCGCAAAATTTAACACAGCATTCCCTATGCTGAAAATGGTCAATTTTTAAAATTTCCAAAAAAAGACAAGTTGCGTGTGTTTTGAGCCGGAAATGGGCCACTTGAAGCCAATGGCGGTGGTAAAAAATCGATATCTCGAAAAAAAATATTTGGCCATTTTTAAAGTTGAAAAATGAGAAGGGGGTACCCTTACAATTTTTCGAAAAAAATGGTATTTTTAGAAAAAAATTTTTTAGAATTTTTTCGTTAATGAAATCGGTTGGTAAATATGCCACTTGAAAACAATGGCGGAGGTTTTAATTCGATATCTCGAAATTTTTTGAAAAAAAGTGCCGTTTCGCAAAATTTAACACAGGATTCCCTATGCTGAAAATGGTCAATTTTTAAAATTTCGAAAAAAAGACAAGTTGCGTGTGTTTTGAGCCGGAAATGGGCCACTTGAAGCCAATGGCGGTGGTAAAAAATCGATATCTCGAAAAAAAATATTTGGCCATTTTTAAAGTTGAAAAATGAGAAGGGGGTACCCTTACAATTTTTCGAAAAAAATGGTATTTTTAGAAAAAAATTTTTTAGAATTTTTTCGTTAATGAAATCGGTTGGTAAATATGCCACTTGAAAACAATGGCGGAGGTTTTAATTCGATATCTCGAAATTTTTTGAAAAAAAGTGCCGTTTCGCAAAATTTAACACAGCATTCCCTATGCTGAAAATGGTCAATTTTTAAAATTTCCAAAAAAAGACAAGTTGCGTGTGTTTTGAGCCGGAAATGGGCCACTTGAAGCCAATGGCGGTGGTAAAAAATCGATATCTCGAAAAAAAATATTTGGCCATTTTTAAAGTTGAAAAATGAGAAGGGGGTACCCTTACAATTTTTCGAAAAAAATGGTATTTTTAGAAAAAAATTTTTTAGAATTTTTTCGTTAATGAAATCGGTTGGTAAATATGCCACTTGAAAACAATGGCGGAGGTTTTAATTCGATATCTCGAAATTTTTTGAAAAAAAGTGCCGTTTCGCAAAATTTAACACAGCATTCCCTATGCTGAAAATGGTCAATTTTTAAAATTTCCAAAAAAAGACAAGTTGCGTGTGTTTTGAGCCGGAAATGGGCCACTTGAAGCCAATGGCGGTGGTAAAAAATCGATATCTCGAAAAAAAATATTTGGCCATTTTTAAAGTTGAAAAATGAGAAGGGGGTACCCTTACAATTTTTCGAAAAAAATGGTATTTTTAGAAAAAAATTTTTTAGAATTTTTTCGTTAATGAAATCGGTTGGTAAATATGCCACTTGAAAACAATGGCGGAGGTTTTAATTCGATATCTCGAAATTTTTTGAAAAAAAGTGCCGTTTCGCAAAATTTAACACAGGATTCCCTATGCTGAAAATGGTCAATTTTTAAAATTTCGAAAAAAAGACAAGTTGCGTGTGTTTTGAGCCGGAAATGGGCCACTTGAAGCCAATGGCGGTGGTAAAAAATCGATATCTCGAAAAAAAATATTTGGCCATTTTTAAAGTTGAAAAATGAGAAGGGGGTACCCTTACAATTTTTCGAAAAAAATGGTATTTTTAGAAAAAAATTTTTTAGAATTTTTTCGTTAATGAAATCGGTTGGTAAATATGCCACTTGAAAACAATGGCGGAGGTTTTAATTCGATATCTCGAAATTTTTTGAAAAAAAGTGCCGTTTCGCAAAATTTAACACAGCATTCCCTATGCTGAAAATGGTCAATTTTTAAAATTTCCAAAAAAAGACAAGTTGCGTGTGTTTTGAGCCGGAAATGGGCCACTTGAAGCCAATGGCGGTGGTAAAAAATCGATATCTCGAAAAAAAATATTTGGCCATTTTTAAAGTTGAAAAATGAGAAGGGGGTACCCTTACAATTTTTCGAAAAAAATGGTATTTTTAGAAAAAAATTTTTTAGAATTTTTTCGTTAATGAAATCGGTTGGTAAATATGCCACTTGAAAACAATGGCGGAGGTTTTAATTCGATATCTTGAAATTTTTTGAAAAAAAGTGCCGTTTCGCAAAATTTAACACAGGATTCCCTATGCTGAAAATGGTCAATTTTTAAAATTTCGAAAAAAAGACAAGTTGCGTGTGTTTTGAGCCGGAAATGGGCCACTTGAAGCCAATGGCGGTGGTAAAAAATCGATATCTCGAAAAAAAATATTTGGCCATTTTTAAAGTTGAAAAATGAGAAGGGGGTACCCTTACAATTTTTCGAAAAAAATGGTATTTTTAGAAAAAAATTTTTTAGAATTTTTTCGTTAATGAAATCGGTTGGTAAATATGCCACTTGAAAACAATGGCGGAGGTTTTAATTCAATATCTCGAAATTTTTTGAAAAAAAGTGCCGTTTCGCAAAATTTAACACAGGATTCCCTATGCTGAAAATGGTCAATTTTTAAAATTTCGAAAAAAAGACAAGTTGCGTGTGTTTTGAGCCGGAAATGGGCCACTTGAAGCCAATGGCGGTGGTAAAAAATCGATATCTCGAAAAAAAATATTTGGCCATTTTTAAAGTTGAAAAATGAGAAGGGGGTACCCTTACAATTTTTCGAAAAAAATGGTATTTTTAGAAAAAAATTTTTTAGAATTTTTTCGTTAATGAAATCGGTTGGTAAATATGCCACTTGAAAACAATGGCGGAGGTTTTAATTCGATATCTCGAAATTTTTTGAAAAAAAGTGCCGTTTCGCAAAATTTAACACAGGATTCCCTATGCTGAAAATGGTCAATTTTTAAAATTTTGAAAAAAAGACAAGTTGCGTGTGTTTTGAGCCGGAAATGGGCCACTTGAAGCCAATGGCGGTGGTAAAAAATCGATATCTCGAAAAAAAATATTTGGCCATTTTTAAAGTTGAAAAATGAGAAGGGGGTACCCTTACAATTTTTCGAAAAAAATGGTATTTTTACAAAAACATTTTTTAGAATTTTTTCGTTAATGAAATCGGTTGGTAAATATGCCACTTGAAAACAATGGCGGAGGTTTTAATTCGATATCTCGAAATTTTTTGAAAAAAAGTGCCGTTTCGCAAAATTTAACACAGGATTCCCTATGCTGAAAATGGTCAATTTTTAAAATTTCGAAAAAAAGACAAGTTGCGTGTGTTTTGAGCCGGAAATGGGCCACTTGAAGCCAATGGCGGTGGTAAAAAATCGATATCTCGAAAAAAAATATTTGGCCATTTTTAAAGTTGAAAAATGAGAAGGGGGTACCCTTACAATTTTTCGAAAAAAATGGTATTTTTAGAAAAAAATTTTTTAGAATTTTTTCGTTAATGAAATCGGTTGGTAAATATGCCACTTGAAAACAATGGCGGAGGTTTTAATTCGAGATCTCGAAATTTTTTGAAAAAAAGTGCCGTTTCGCAAAATTTAACACAGGATTCCCTATGCTGAAAATGGTCAATTTTTAAAATTTCGAAAAAAAGACAAGTTGCGTGTGTTTTGAGCCGGAAATGGGCCACTTGAAGCCAATGGCGGTGGTAAAAAATCGATATCTCGAAAAAAAATATTTGGCCATTTTTAAAGTTGAAAAATGAGAAGGGGCTACCCTTACAATTTTTCGAAAAAAATGGTATTTTTACAAAAAAATTTTTTAGAATTTTTTCGTTAATGAAATCGGTTGGTAAATATGCCACTTGAAAACAATGGCGGAGGTTTTAATTCGATATCTCGAAATTTTTTGAAAAAAAGTGCCGTTTCGCAAAATTTAACACAGGATTCCCTATGCTGAAAATGGTCAATTTTTAAAATTTCCAAAAAAAGACAAGTTGCGTGTGTTTTGAGCCGGAAATGGGCCACTTGAAGCCAATGGCGGTGGTAAAAAATCGATATCTCGAAAAAAAATATTTGGCCATTTTTAAAGTTGAAAAATGAGAAGGGGGTACCCTTACAATTTTTCGAAAAAAATTGTATTTTTAGAAAAAAATTTTTTAGAATTTTTTCGTTAATGAAATCGGTTGGTAAATATGCCACTTGAAAACAATGGCGGAGGTTTTAATTCGATATCTCGAAATTTTTTGAAAAAAAGTGCCGTTTCGCAAAATTTAACACAGGATTCCCTATGCTGAAAATGGTCAATTTTTAAAATTTCGAAAAAAAGACAAGTTGCGTGTGTTTTGAGCCGGAAATGGGCCACTTGAAGCCAATGGCGGTGGTAAAAAATCGATATCTCGAAAAAAAATATTTGGCCATTTTTAAAGTTGAAAAATGAGAAGGGGCTACCCTTACAATTTTTCGAAAAAAATGGTATTTTTACAAAAAAATTTTTTAGAATTTTTTCGTTAATGAAATCGGTTGGTAAATATGCCACTTGAAAACAATGGCGGAGGTTTTAATTCGATATCTCGAAATTTTTGGAAAAAAAGTGCCGTTTCGCAAAATTTAACACAGGATTCCCTATGCTGAAAATGGTCAATTTTTAAAATTTCGAAAAAAAGACAAGTTGCGTGTGTTTTGAGCCGGAAATGGGCCACTTGAAGCCAATGGCGGTGGTAAAAAATCGATATCTCGAAAAAAAATATTTGGCCATTTTTAAAGTTGAAAAATGAGAAGGGGGTACCCTTACAATTTTTCGAAAAAAATGGTATTTTTAGAAAAAAATTTTTTAGAATTTTTTCGTTAATGAAATCGGTTGGTAAATATGCCACTTGAAAACAATGGCGGAGGTTTTAATTCGATATCTCGAAATTTTTTGAAAAAAAGTGCCGTTTCGCAAAATTTAACACAGGATTCCCTATGCTGAAAATGGTCAATTTTTAAAATTTTGAAAAAAAGACAAGTTGCGTGTGTTTTGAGCCGGAAATGGGCCACTTGAAGCCAATGGCGGTGGTAAAAAATCGATATCTCGAAAAAAAATATTTGGCCATTTTTAAAGTTGAAAAATGAGAAGGGGGTACCCTTACAATTTTTCGAAAAAAATGGTATTTTTACAAAAAAATTTTTTAGAATTTTTTCGTTAATGAAATCGGTTGGTAAATATGCCACTTGAAAACAATGGCGGAGGTTTTAATTCGATATCTCGAAATTTTTTGAAAAAAAGTGCCGTTTCGCAAAATTTAACACAGGATTCCCTATGCTGAAAATGGTCAATTTTTAAAATTTCGAAAAAAAGACAAGTTGCGTGTGTTTTGAGCCGGAAATGGACCACTTGAAGCCAATGGCGGTGGTAAAAAATCGATATCTCGAAAAAAAATATTTGGCCATTTTTATAGTTGAAAAATGAGAAGGGGGTACCCTTACAATTTTTCGAAAAAAATGGTATTTTTACAAAAAAATTTTTTAGAATTTTTTCGTTAATGAAATCGGTTGGTAAATATGCCACTTGAAAACAATGGCGGAGGTTTTAATTCGATATCTCGAAATTTTTTGAAAAAAAGTGCCGTTTCGCAAAATTTAACACAGGATTCCCTATGCTGAAAATGGTCAATTTTTAAAATTTTGAAAAAAAGACAAGTTGCGTGTGTTTTGAGCCGGAAATGGGCCACTTGAAGCCAATGGCGGTGGTAAAAAATCGATATCTCGAAAAAAAATATTTGGCCATTTTTAAAGTTGAACAATGCGAAGGGGGTACCCTTACAATTTTTCGAAAAAAATGGTATTTTTAGAAAAAAATTTTTTAGAATTTTTTCGTTAATGAAATCGGTTGGTAAATATGCCACTTGAAAACAATGGCGGAGGTTTTAATTCGATATCTCGAAATTTTTTGAAAAAAAGTGCCGTTTCGCAAAATTTAACACAGGATTCCCTATGCTGAAAATGGTCAATTTTTAAAATTTTGAAAAAAAGACAAGTTGCGTGTGTTTTGAGCCGGAAACGGGCCACTTGAAGCCAATGGCGGTGGTAAAAAATCGATATCTCGAAAAAAAATATTTGGCCATTTTTAAAGTTGAAAAATGAGAAGGGGGTACCCTTACAATTTTTCGAAAAAAATGGTATTTTTAGAAAAAATTTTTTTAGAATTTTTTCGTTAATGAAATCGGTTGGTAAATATGCCACTTGAAAACAATGGCGGAGGTTTTAATTCGATATCTCGAAATTTTTTGAAAAAAAGTGCCGTTTCGCAAAATTTAACACAGGATTCCCTATGCTGAAAATGGTCAATTTTTAAAATTTCCAAAAAAAGACAAGTTGCGTGTGTTTTGAGCCGGAAATGGGCCACTTGAAGCCAATGGCGGTGGTAAAAAATCGATATCTCGAAAAAAAATATTTGGCCATTTTTAAAGTTGAAAAATGAGAAGGGGGTACCCTTACAATTTTTCGAAAAAAATCATATTTTTAGAAAAAAATTTTTTAGAATTTTTTCGTTAATGAAATCGGTTGGTAAATATGCCACTTGAAAACAATGGCGGAGGTTTTAATTCGATATCTCGAAATTTTTTGAAAAAAAGTGCCGTTTCGCAAAATTTAACACAGGATTCCCTATGCTGAAAATGGTCAATTTTTAAAATTTTGAAAAAAAGACAAGTTGCGTGTGTTTTGAGCCGGAAACGGGCCACTTGAAGCCAATGGCGGTGGTAAAAAATCGATATCTCGAAAAAAAATATTTGGCCATTTTTAAAGTTGAAAAATGAGAAGGGGGTACCCTTACAATTTTTCGAAAAAAATGGTATTTTTAGAAAAAATTTTTTTAGAATTTTTTCGTTAATGAAATCGTTTGGTAAATATGCCACTTGAAAACAATGGCGGAGGTTTTAATTCGATATCTCGAAATTTTTTGAAAAAAAGTGCTGTTTCGCAAAATTTAACACAGGATTCCCTATGCTGAAAATGGTCAATTTTTAAAATTTCCAAAAAAAGACAAGTTGCGTGTGTTTTGAGCCGGAAATGGGCCACTTGAAGCCAATGGCGGTGGTAAAAAATCGATATCTCGAAAAAAAATATTTGGCCATTTTTAAAGTTGAAAAATGAGAAGGGGGTACCCTTACAATTTTTCGAAAAAAATGGTATTTTTAGAAAAAATTTTTTTAGAATTTTTTCGTTAATGAAATCGGTTGGTAAATATGCCACTTGAAAACAATGGCGGAGGTTTTAATTCGATATCTCGAAATTTTTTGAAAAAAAGTGCCGTTTCGCAAAATTCCCCCTTCTCATTTTTCAACTTTAAAAATGGCCAAATATTTTTTTTCGAGATATCGATTTTTTACCACCGCCATTGGCTTCAAGTGGCCCATTTCCGGCTCAAAACACACGCAACTTGTCTTTTTTTCGAAATTTTAAAAATTGACCATTTTCAGCATAGGGAATCCTGTGTTAAATTTTGCGAAACGGCACTTTTTTTCAAAAAATTTCGAGATATCGAATTAAAACCTCCGCCATTGTTTTCAAGTGGCATATTTACCAACCGATTTCATTAACGAAAAAATTCTAAAAAATATTTTTCTAAAAATACCATTTTTTTCGAAAAATTGTAAGGGTACCCCCTTCTCATTTTTCAACTTTAAAAATGGCCAAATATTTTTTTTCGAGATATCGATTTTTTACCACCGCCATTGGCTTCAAGTGGCCCATTTCCGGCTCAAAACACACGCAACTTGTCTTTTTTTCGAAATTTTAAAAATTGACCATTTTCAGCATAGGGAATCCTGTGTTAAATTTTGCGAAACGGCACTTTTTTTCAAAAAATTTCGAGATATCGAATTAAAACCTCCGCCATTGTTTTCAAGTGGCATATTTACCAACCGATTTCATTAACGAAAAAATTCTAAAAAATTTTTTTCTAAAAATACCATTTTGTTCGAAAAATTGTAAGGGTACCCCCTTCTCATTTTTCAACTTTAAAAATGGCCAAATATTTTTTTTCGAGATATCGATTTTTTACCACCGCCATTGGCTTCAAGTGGCCCATTTCCGGCTCAAAACACACGCAACTTGTCTTTTTTTCGAAATTTTAAAAATTGACCATTTTCAGCATAGGGAATCCTTTGTTAAATTTTGCGAAACGGCACTTTTTTTCAAAAAATTTCGAGATATCGAATTAAAACCTCCGCCATTGTTTTCAAGTGGCATATTTACCAACCGATTTCATTAACGAAAAAATTCTAAAAAATTTTTTTCTAAAAATACCATTTTTTTCGAAAAATTGTAAGGGTACCCCCTTCTCATTTTTCAACTTTAAAAATGGCCAAATATTTTTTTTCGAGATATCGATTTTTTTCCACCGTCATTGGCTTCAAGTGGCCCATTTCCGGCTCAAAACACACGCAACTTGTCTTTTTTTCGAAATTTTAAAAATTGACCATTTTCAGCATAGGGAATCCTGTGTTAAATTTTGCGAAACGGCACTTTTTTTCAAAAAATTTCGAGATATCGAATTAAAACCTCCGCCATTGTTTTCAAGTGGCATATTTACCAACCGATTTCATTAACGAAAAAATTCTAAAAAATTTTTTTCTAAAAATACCATTTTTTTCGAAAAATTGTAAGGGTACCCCCTTCTCATTTTTCAACTTTAAAAATGGCCAAATATTTTTTTTCGAGATATCGATTTTTTACCACCGCCATTGGCTTCAAGTGGCCCATTTCCGGCTCAAAACACACGCAACTTGTCTTTTTTTCGAAATTTTAAAAATTGACCATTTTCAGCATAGGGAATCCTGTGTTAAATTTTGCGAAACGGCACTTTTTTTCAAAAAATTTCGAGATATCGAATTAAAACCTCCGCCATTGTTTTCAAGTGGCATATTTACCAACCGATTTCATTAACGAAAAAATTCTAAAAAATTTTTTTCTAAAAATACCATTTTTTTCGAAAAATTGTAAGGGTACCCCCTTCTCATTTTTCAACTTTAAAAATGGCCAAATATTTTTTTTCGAGATATCGATTTTCTACCACCGCCATTGGCTTCAAGTGGCCCATTTCCGGCTCAAAACACACGCAACTTGTCTTTTTTTAGAAATTTTAAAAATTGACCATTTTCAGCATAGGGAATCCTGTGTTAAATTTTGCGAAACGGCACTTTTTTTCAAAAAATTTCGAGATATCGAATTAAAACCTCCGCCATTGTTTTCAAGTGGCATATTTACCAACCGATTTCATTAACGAAAAAATTCTAAAAAATTTTTTTCTAAAAATACCATTTTGTTCGAAAAATTGTAAGGGTACCCCCTTCTCATTTTTCAACTTTAAAAATGGCCAAATATTTTTTTTCGAGATATCGATTTTTTACCACCGCCATTGGCTTCAAGTGGCCAATTTCCGGCTCAAAACACACGCAACTTGTCTTTTTTTCGAAATTTTAAAAATTGACCATTTTCAGCATAGGGAATCCTGTGTTAAATTTTGCGAAACGGCACTTTTTTTCAAAAAATTTCGAGATATCGAATTAAAACCTCCGCCATTGTTTTCAAGTGGCATATTTACCAACCGATTTCATTAACGAAAAAATTCTAAAAAATTTTTTTCTAAAAATACCATTTTGTTCGAAAAATTGTAAGGGTACCCCCTTCTCATTTTTCAACTTTAAAAATGGCCAAATATTTTTTTTCGAGATATCGATTTTTTACCACCGCCATTGGCTTCAAGTGGCCAATTTCCGGCTCAAAACACACGCAACTTGTCTTTTTTTCGAAATTTTAAAAATTGACCATTTTCAGCATAGGGAATCCTGTGTTAAATTTTGCGAAACGGCACTTTTTTTCAAAAAATTTCGAGATATCGAATTAAAACCTCCGCCATTGTTTTCAAGTGGCATATTTACCAACCGATTTCATTAACGAAAAAATTCTAAAAAATTTTTTTCTAAAAATACCATTTTTTTCGAAAAATTGTAAGGGTACCCCCTTCTCATTTTTCAACTTTAAAAATGGCCAAATATTTTTTTTCGAGATATCGATTTTTTACCACCGCCATTGGCTTCAAGTGGCCCATTTCCGGCTCAAAACACACGCAACTTGTCTTTTTTTCGAAATTTTAAAAATTGACCATTTTCAGCATAGGGAATCCTGTGTTAAATTTTGCGAAACGGCACTTTTTTTCAAAAAATTTCGAGATATCGAATTAAAACCTCCGCCATTGTTTTCAAGTGGCATATTTACCAACCGATTTCATTAACGAAAAAATTCTAAAAAATATTTTTCTAAAAATACCATTTTTTTCGAAAAATTGTAAGGGTACCCCCTTCTCATTTTTCAACTTTAAAAATGGCCAAATATTTTTTTTCGAGATATCGATTTTTTACCACCGCCATTGGCTTCAAGTGGCCCATTTCCGGCTCAAAACACACGCAACTTGTCTTTTTTTCGAAATTTTAAAAATTGACCATTTTCAGCATAGGGAATCCTGTGTTAAATTTTGCGAAACGGCACTTTTTTTCAAAAAATTTCGAGATATCGAATTAAAACCTCCGCCATTGTTTTCAAGTGGCATATTTACCAACCGATTTCATTAACGAAAAAATTCTAAAAAATTTTTTTCTAAAAATACCATTTTGTTCGAAAAATTGTAAGGGTACCCCCTTCTCATTTTTCAACTTTAAAAATGGCCAAATATTTTTTTTCGAGATATCGATTTTTTACCACCGCCATTGGCTTCAAGTGGCCCATTTCCGGCTCAAAACACACGCAACTTGTCTTTTTTTCGAAATTTTAAAAATTGACCATTTTCAGCATAGGGAATCCTTTGTTAAATTTTGCGAAACGGCACTTTTTTTCAAAAAATTTCGAGATATCGAATTAAAACCTCCGCCATTGTTTTCAAGTGGCATATTTACCAACCGATTTCATTAACGAAAAAATTCTAAAAAATTTTTTTCTAAAAATACCATTTTTTTCGAAAAATTGTAAGGGTACCCCCTTCTCATTTTTCAACTTTAAAAATGGCCAAATATTTTTTTTCGAGATATCGATTTTTTTCCACCGTCATTGGCTTCAAGTGGCCCATTTCCGGCTCAAAACACACGCAACTTGTCTTTTTTTCGAAATTTTAAAAATTGACCATTTTCAGCATAGGGAATCCTGTGTTAAATTTTGCGAAACGGCACTTTTTTTCAAAAAATTTCGAGATATCGAATTAAAACCTCCGCCATTGTTTTCAAGTGGCATATTTACCAACCGATTTCATTAACGAAAAAATTCTAAAAAATTTTTTTCTAAAAATACCATTTTTTTCGAAAAATTGTAAGGGTACCCCCTTCTCATTTTTCAACTTTAAAAATGGCCAAATATTTTTTTTCGAGATATCGATTTTTTACCACCGCCATTGGCTTCAAGTGGCCCATTTCCGGCTCAAAACACACGCAACTTGTCTTTTTTTCGAAATTTTAAAAATTGACCATTTTCAGCATAGGGAATCCTGTGTTAAATTTTGCGAAACGGCACTTTTTTTCAAAAAATTTCGAGATATCGAATTAAAACCTCCGCCATTGTTTTCAAGTGGCATATTTACCAACCGATTTCATTAACGAAAAAATTCTAAAAAATTTTTTTCTAAAAATACCATTTTTTTCGAAAAATTGTAAGGGTACCCCCTTCTCATTTTTCAACTTTAAAAATGGCCAAATATTTTTTTTCGAGATATCGATTTTCTACCACCGCCATTGGCTTCAAGTGGCCCATTTCCGGCTCAAAACACACGCAACTTGTCTTTTTTTAGAAATTTTAAAAATTGACCATTTTCAGCATAGGGAATCCTGTGTTAAATTTTGCGAAACGGCACTTTTTTTCAAAAAATTTCGAGATATCGAATTAAAACCTCCGCCATTGTTTTCAAGTGGCATATTTACCAACCGATTTCATTAACGAAAAAATTCTAAAAAATTTTTTTCTAAAAATACCATTTTGTTCGAAAAATTGTAAGGGTACCCCCTTCTCATTTTTCAACTTTAAAAATGGCCAAATATTTTTTTTCGAGATATCGATTTTTTACCACCGCCATTGGCTTCAAGTGGCCAATTTCCGGCTCAAAACACACGCAACTTGTCTTTTTTTCGAAATTTTAAAAATTGACCATTTTCAGCATAGGGAATCCTGTGTTAAATTTTGCGAAACGGCACTTTTTTTCAAAAAATTTCGAGATATCGAATTAAAACCTCCGCCATTGTTTTCAAGTGGCATATTTACCAACCGATTTCATTAACGAAAAAATTCTAAAAAATTTTTTTCTAAAAATACCATTTTGTTCGAAAAATTGTAAGGGTACCCCCTTCTCATTTTTCAACTTTAAAAATGGCCAAATATTTTTTTTCGAGATATCGATTTTTTACCACCGCCATTGGCTTCAAGTGGCCAATTTCCGGCTCAAAACACACGCAACTTGTCTTTTTTTCGAAATTTTAAAAATTGACCATTTTCAGCATAGGGAATCCTGTGTTAAATTTTGCGAAACGGCACTTTTTTTCAAAAAATTTCGAGATATCGAATTAAAACCTCCGCCATTGTTTTCAAGTGGCATATTTACCAACCGATTTCATTAACGAAAAAATTCTAAAAAATTTTTTTCTAAAAATACCATTTTTTTCGAAAAATTGTAAGGGTACCCCCTTCTCATTTTTCAACTTTAAAAATGGCCAAATATTTTTTTTCGAGATATCGATTTTTTACCACCGCCATTGGCTTCAAGTGGCCCATTTCCGGCTCAAAACACACGCAACTTGTCTTTTTTTAGAAATTTTAAAAATTGACCATTTTCAGCATAGGGAATCCTGTGTTAAATTTTGCGAAACGGCACTTTTTTTCAAAAAATTTCGAGATATCGAATTAAAACCTCCGCCATTGTTTTCAAGTGGCATATTTACCAACCGATTTCATTAACGAAAAAATTCTAAAAAATTTTTTTCTAAAAATACCATTTTTTTCGAAAAATTGTAAGGGTACCCCCTTCTCATTTTTCAACTTTAAAAATGGCCAAATATTTTTTTTCGAGATATCGATTTTCTACCACCGCCATTGGCTTCAAGTGGCCCATTTCCGGCTCAAAACACACGCAACTTGTCTTTTTTTAGAAATTTTAAAAATTGACCATTTTCAGCATAGGGAATCCTGTGTTAAATTTTGCGAAACGGCACTTTTTTTCAAAAAATTTCGAGATATCGAATTAAAACCTCCGCCATTGTTTTCAAGTGGCATATTTACCAACCGATTTCATTAACGAAAAAATTCTAAAAAATTTTTTTCTAAAAATACCATTTTGTTCGAAAAATTGTAAGGGTACCCCCTTCTCATTTTTCAACTTTAAAAATGGCCAAATATTTTTTTTCGAGATATCGATTTTTTACCACCGCCATTGGCTTCAAGTGGCCAATTTCCGGCTCAAAACACACGCAACTTGTCTTTTTTTCGAAATTTTAAAAATTGACCATTTTCAGCATAGGGAATCCTGTGTTAAATTTTGCGAAACGGCACTTTTTTTCAAAAAATTTCGAGATATCGAATTAAAACCTCCGCCATTGTTTTCAAGTGGCATATTTACCAACCGATTTCATTAACGAAAAAATTCTAAAAAATTTTTTTCTAAAAATACCATTTTGTTCGAAAAATTGTAAGGGTACCCCCTTCTCATTTTTCAACTTTAAAAATGGCCAAATATTTTTTTTCGAGATATCGATTTTTTACCACCGCCATTGGCTTCAAGTGGCCAATTTCCGGCTCAAAACACACGCAACTTGTCTTTTTTTCGAAATTTTAAAAATTGACCATTTTCAGCATAGGGAATCCTGTGTTAAATTTTGCGAAACGGCACTTTTTTTCAAAAAATTTCGAGATATCGAATTAAAACCTCCGCCATTGTTTTCAAGTGGCATATTTACCAACCGATTTCATTAACGAAAAAATTCTAAAAAATTTTTTTCTAAAAATACCATTTTTTTCGAAAAATTGTAAGGGTACCCCCTTCTCATTTTTCAACTTTAAAAATGGCCAAATATTTTTTTTCGAGATATCGATTTTTTACCACCGCCATTGGCTTCAAGTGGCCCATTTCCGGCTCAAAACACACGCAACTTGTCTTTTTTTAGAAATTTTAAAAATTGACCATTTTCAGCATAGGGAATCCTGTGTTAAATTTTGCGAAACGGCACTTTTTTTCAAAAAATTTCGAGATATCGAATTAAAACCTCCGCCATTGTTTTCAAGTGGCATATTTACCAACCGATTTCATTAACGAAAAAATTCTAAAAAATTTTTTTCTAAAAATACCATTTTTTTCGAAAAATTGTAAGGGTACCCCCTTCTCATTTTTCAACTTTAAAAATGGCCAAATATTTTTTTTCGAGATATCGATTTTTTACCACCGCCATTGGCTTCAAGTGGCCCCTTTCCGGCTCAAAACACACGCAACTTGTCTTTTTTTCGAAATTTTAAAAATTGACCATTTTCAGCATAGGGAATCCTTTGTTAAATTTTGCGAAACGGCACTTTTTTTCAAAAAATTTCGAGATATCGAATTAAAACCTCCGCCATTGTTTTCAAGTGGCATATTTACCAACCGATTTCATTAACGAAAAAATTCTAAAAAATTTTTTTCTAAAAATACCATTTTGTTCGAAAAATTGTAAGGGTACCCCCTTCTCATTTTTCAACTTTAAAAATGGCCAAATATTTTTTTTCGAGATATCGATTTTTTTCCACCGTCATTGGCTTCAAGTGGCCCATTTCCGGCTCAAAACACACGCAACTTGTCTTTTTTTCGAAATTTTAAAAATTGACCATTTTCAGCATAGGGAATCCTGTGTTAAATTTTGCGAAACGGCACTTTTTTTCAAAAAATTTCGAGATATCGAATTAAAACCTCCGCCATTGTTTTCAAGTGGCATATTTACCAACCGATTTCATTAACGAAAAAATTCTAAAAAATTTTTTTCTAAAAATACCATTTTGTTCGAAAAATTGTAAGGGTACCCCCTTCTCATTTTTCAACTTTAAAAATGGCCAAATATTTTTTTTCGAGATATCGATTTTTTACCACCGCCATTGGCTTCAAGTGGCCAATTTCCGGCTCAAAACACACGCAACTTGTCTTTTTTTCGAAATTTTAAAAATTGACCATTTTCAGCATAGGGAATCCTGTGTTAAATTTTGCGAAACGGCACTTTTTTTCAAAAAATTTCGAGATATCGAATTAAAACCTCCGCCATTGTTTTCAAGTGGCATATTTACCAACCGATTTCATTAACGAAAAAATTCTAAAAAATTTTTTTCTAAAAATACCATTTTTTTCGAAAAATTGTAAGGGTACCCCCTTCTCATTTTTCAACTTTAAAAATGGCCAAATATTTTTTTTCGAGATATCGATTTTTTACCACCGCCATTGGCTTCAAGTGGCCCATTTCCGGCTCAAAACACACGCAACTTGTCTTTTTTTAGAAATTTTAAAAATTGACCATTTTCAGCATAGGGAATCCTGTGTTAAATTTTGCGAAACGGCACTTTTTTTCAAAAAATTTCGAGATATCGAATTAAAACCTCCGCCATTGTTTTCAAGTGGCATATTTACCAACCGATTTCATTAACGAAAAAATTCTAAAAAATTTTTTTCTAAAAATACCATTTTTTTCGAAAAATTGTAAGGGTACCCCCTTCTCATTTTTCAACTTTAAAAATGGCCAAATATTTTTTTTCGAGATATCGATTTTTTACCACCGCCATTGGCTTCAAGTGGCCCCTTTCCGGCTCAAAACACACGCAACTTGTCTTTTTTTCGAAATTTTAAAAATTGACCATTTTCAGCATAGGGAATCCTTTGTTAAATTTTGCGAAACGGCACTTTTTTTCAAAAAATTTCGAGATATCGAATTAAAACCTCCGCCATTGTTTTCAAGTGGCATATTTACCAACCGATTTCATTAACGAAAAAATTCTAAAAAATTTTTTTCTAAAAATACCATTTTGTTCGAAAAATTGTAAGGGTACCCCCTTCTCATTTTTCAACTTTAAAAATGGCCAAATATTTTTTTTCGAGATATCGATTTTTTTCCACCGTCATTGGCTTCAAGTGGCCCATTTCCGGCTCAAAACACACGCAACTTGTCTTTTTTTCGAAATTTTAAAAATTGACCATTTTCAGCATAGGGAATCCTGTGTTAAATTTTGCGAAACGGCACTTTTTTTCAAAAAATTTCGAGATATCGAATTAAAACCTCCGCCATTGTTTTCAAGTGGCATATTTACCAACCGATTTCATTAACGAAAAAATTCTAAAAAATTTTTTTCTAAAAATACCATTTTGTTCGAAAAATTGTAAGGGTACCCCCTTCTCATTTTTCAACTTTAAAAATGGCCAAATATTTTTTTTCGAGATATCGATTTTTTACCACCGCCATTGGCTTCAAGTGGCCAATTTCCGGCTCAAAACACACGCAACTTGTCTTTTTTTCGAAATTTTAAAAATTGACCATTTTCAGCATAGGGAATCCTGTGTTAAATTTTGCGAAACGGCACTTTTTTTCAAAAAATTTCGAGATATCGAATTAAAACCTCCGCCATTGTTTTCAAGTGGCATATTTACCAACCGATTTCATTAACGAAAAAATTCTAAAAAATTTTTTTCTAAAAATACCATTTTTTTCGAAAAATTGTAAGGGTACCCCCTTCTCATTTTTCAACTTTAAAAATGGCCAAATATTTTTTTTCGAGATATCGATTTTTTACCACCGCCATTGGCTTCAAGTGGCCCATTTCCGGCTCAAAACACACGCAACTTGTCTTTTTTTAGAAATTTTAAAAATTGACCATTTTCAGCATAGGGAATCCTGTGTTAAATTTTGCGAAACGGCACTTTTTTTCAAAAAATTTCGAGATATCGAATTAAAACCTCCGCCATTGTTTTCAAGTGGCATATTTACCAACCGATTTCATTAACGAAAAAATTCTAAAAATTTTTTTTCTAAAAATACCATTTTTTTCGAAAAATTGTAAGGGTACCCCCTTCTCATTTTTCAACTTTAAAAATGGCCAAATATTTTTTTTCGAGATATCGATTTTTTACCACCGCCATTGGCTTCAAGTGGCCCATTTCCGGCTCAAAACACACGCAACTTGTCTTTTTTTAGAAATTTTAAAAATTGACCATTTTCAGCATAGGGAATCCTGTGTTAAATTTTGCGAAACGGCACTTTTTTTCAAAAAATTTCGAGATATCGAATTAAAACCTCCGCCATTGTTTTCAAGTGGCATATTTACCAACCGATTTCATTAACGAAAAAATTCTAAAAAATTTTTTTCTAAAAATACCATTTTGTTCGAAAAATTGTAAGGGTACCCCCTTCTCATTTTTCAACTTTAAAAATGGCCAAATATTTTTTTTCGAGATATCGATTTTTTACCACCGCCATTGGCTTCAAGTGGCCAATTTCCGGCTCAAAACACACGCAACTTGTCTTTTTTTAGAAATTTTAAAAATTGACCATTTTCAGCATAGGGAATCCTGTGTTAAATTTTGCGAAACGGCACTTTTTTTCAAAAAATTTCGAGATATCGAATTAAAACCTCCGCCATTGTTTTCAAGTGGCATATTTACCAACCGATTTCATTAACGAAAAAATTCTAAAAAATTTTTTTCTAAAAATACCATTTTTTTCGAAAAATTGTAAGGGTACCCCCTTCTCATTTTTCAACTTTAAAAATGGCCAAATATTTTTTTTCGAGATATCGATTTTTTACCACCGCCATTGGCTTCAAGTGGCCCCTTTCCGGCTCAAAACACACGCAACTTGTCTTTTTTTCGAAATTTTAAAAATTGACCATTTTCAGCATAGGGAATCCTTTGTTAAATTTTGCGAAACGGCACTTTTTTTCAAAAAATTTCGAGATATCGAATTAAAACCTCCGCCATTGTTTTCAAGTGGCATATTTACCAACCGATTTCATTAACGAAAAAATTCTAAAAAATTTTTTTCTAAAAATACCATTTTGTTCGAAAAATTGTAAGGGTACCCCCTTCTCATTTTTCAACTTTAAAAATGGCCAAATATTTTTTTTCGAGATATCGATTTTTTTCCACCGTCATTGGCTTCAAGTGGCCCATTTCCGGCTCAAAACACACGCAACTTGTCTTTTTTTCGAAATTTTAAAAATTGACCATTTTCAGCATAGGGAATCCTGTGTTAAATTTTGCGAAACGGCACTTTTTTTCAAAAAATTTCGAGATATCGAATTAAAACCTCCGCCATTGTTTTCAAGTGGCATATTTACCAACCGATTTCATTAACGAAAAAATTCTAAAAAATTTTTTTCTAAAAATACCATTTTGTTCGAAAAATTGTAAGGGTACCCCCTTCTCATTTTTCAACTTTAAAAATGGCCAAATATTTTTTTTCGAGATATCGATTTTTTACCACCGCCATTGGCTTCAAGTGGCCAATTTCCGGCTCAAAACACACGCAACTTGTCTTTTTTTAGAAATTTTAAAAATTGACCATTTTCAGCATAGGGAATCCTGTGTTAAATTTTGCGAAACGGCACTTTTTTTCAAAAAATTTCGAGATATCGAATTAAAACCTCCGCCATTGTTTTCAAGTGGCATATTTACCAACCGATTTCATTAACGAAAAAATTCTAAAAAATTTTTTTCTAAAAATACCATTTTTTTCGAAAAATTGTAAGGGTACCCCCTTCTCATTTTTCAACTTTAAAAATGGCCAAATATTTTTTTTCGAGATATCGATTTTTTACCACCGCCATTGGCTTCAAGTGGCCCCTTTCCGGCTCAAAACACACGCAACTTGTCTTTTTTTCGAAATTTTAAAAATTGACCATTTTCAGCATAGGGAATCCTTTGTTAAATTTTGCGAAACGGCACTTTTTTTCAAAAAATTTCGAGATATCGAATTAAAACCTCCGCCATTGTTTTCAAGTGGCATATTTACCAACCGATTTCATTAACGAAAAAATTCTAAAAAATTTTTTTCTAAAAATACCATTTTGTTCGAAAAATTGTAAGGGTACCCCCTTCTCATTTTTCAACTTTAAAAATGGCCAAATATTTTTTTTCGAGATATCGATTTTTTTCCACCGTCATTGGCTTCAAGTGGCCCATTTCCGGCTCAAAACACACGCAACTTGTCTTTTTTTCGAAATTTTAAAAATTGACCATTTTCAGCATAGGGAATCCTGTGTTAAATTTTGCGAAACGGCACTTTTTTTCAAAAAATTTCGAGATATCGAATTAAAACCTCCGCCATTGTTTTCAAGTGGCATATTTACCAACCGATTTCATTAACGAAAAAATTCTAAAAAATTTTTTTCTAAAAATACCATTTTGTTCGAAAAATTGTAAGGGTACCCCCTTCTCATTTTTCAACTTTAAAAATGGCCAAATATTTTTTTTCGAGATATCGATTTTTTACCACCGCCATTGGCTTCAAGTGGCCAATTTCCGGCTCAAAACACACGCAACTTGTCTTTTTTTAGAAATTTTAAAAATTGACCATTTTCAGCATAGGGAATCCTGTGTTAAATTTTGCGAAACGGCACTTTTTTTCAAAAAATTTCGAGATATCGAATTAAAACCTCCGCCATTGTTTTCAAGTGGCATATTTACCAACCGATTTCATTAACGAAAAAATTCTAAAAAATATTTTTCTAAAAATACCATTTTTTTCGAAAAATTGTAAGGGTACCCCCTTCTCATTTTTCAACTTTAAAAATGGCCAAATATTTTTTTTCGAGATATCGATTTTTTTCCACCGTCATTGGCTTCAAGTGGCCCATTTCCGGCTCAAAACACACGCAACTTGTCTTTTTTTCGAAATTTTAAAAATTGACCATTTTCAGCATAGGGAATCCTGTGTTAAATTTTGCGAAACGGCACTTTTTTTCAAAAAATTTCGAGATATCGAATTAAAACCTCCGCCATTGTTTTCAAGTGGCATATTTACCAACCGATTTCATTAACGAAAAAATTCTAAAAAATTTTTTTCTAAAAATACCATTTTTTTCGAAAAATTGTAAGGGTACCCCCTTCTCATTTTTCAACTTTAAAAATGGCCAAATATTTTTTTTCGAGATATCGATTTTTTACCACCGCCATTGGCTTCAAGTGGCCAATTTCCGGCTCAAAACACACGCAACTTGACTTTTTTTCGAAATTTTAAAAATTGACCATTTTCAGCATAGGGAATCCTGTGTTAAATTTTGCGAAACGGCACTTTTTTTCAAAAAATTTCGAGATATCGAATTAAAACCTCCGCCATTGTTTTCAAGTGGCATATTTACCAACCGATTTCATTAACGAAAAAATTCTAAAAAATTTTTTTCTAAAAATACCATTTTTTTCGAAAAATTGTAAGGGTACCCCCTTCTCATTTTTCAACTTTAAAAATGGCCAAATATTTTTTTTCGAGATATCGATTTTTTACCACCGCCATTGGCTTCAAGTGGCCCATTTCCGGCTCAAAACACACGCAACTTGTCTTTTTTTAGAAATTTTAAAAATTGACCATTTTCAGCATAGGGAATCCTGTGTTAAATTTTGCGAAACGGCACTTTTTTTCAAAAAATTTCGAGATATCGAATTAAAACCTCCGCCATTGTTTTCAAGTGGCATATTTACCAACCGATTTCATTAACGAAAAAATTCTAAAAAATTTTTTTCTAAAAATACCATTTTGTTCGAAAAATTGTAAGGGTACCCCCTTCTCATTTTTCAACTTTAAAAATGGCCAAATATTTTTTTTCGAGATATCGATTTTTTACCACCGCCATTGGCTTCAAGTGGCCAATTTCCGGCTCAAAACACACGCAACTTGTCTTTTTTTAGAAATTTTAAAAATTGACCATTTTCAGCATAGGGAATCCTGTGTTAAATTTTGCGAAACGGCACTTTTTTTCAAAAAATTTCGAGATATCGAATTAAAACCTCCGCCATTGTTTTCAAGTGGCATATTTACCAACCGATTTCATTAACGAAAAAATTCTAAAAAATATTTTTCTAAAAATACCATTTTTTTCGAAAAATTGTAAGGGTACCCCCTTCTCATTTTTCAACTTTAAAAATGGCCAAATATTTTTTTTCGAGATATCGATTTTTTACCACCGCCATTGGCTTCAAGTGGCCCATTTCCGGCTCAAAACACACGCAACTTGTCTTTTTTTCGAAATTTTAAAAATTGACCATTTTCAGCATAGGGAATCCTGTGTTAAATTTTGCGAAACGGCACTTTTTTTCAAAAAATTTCGAGATATCGAATTAAAACCTCCGCCATTGTTTTCAAGTGGCATATTTACCAACCGATTTCATTAACGAAAAAATTCTAAAAAATTTTTTTCTAAAAATACCATTTTGTTCGAAAAATTGTAAGGGTACCCCCTTCTCATTTTTCAACTTTAAAAATGGCCAAATATTTTTTTTTGAGATATCGATTTTTTACCACCGCCATTGGCTTCAAGTGGCCAATTTCCGGCTCAAAACACACGCAACTTGTCTTTTTTTCGAAATTTTAAAAATTGACCATTTTCAGCATAGGGAATCCTGTGTTAAATTTTGCGAAACGGCACTTTTTTTCAAAAAATTTCGAGATATCGAATTAAAACCTCCGCCATTGTTTTCAAGTGGCATATTTACCAACCGATTTCATTAACGAAAAAATTCTAAAAAATTTTTTTCTAAAAATACCATTTTGTTCGAAAAATTGTAAGGGTACCCCCTTCTCATTTTTCAACTTTAAAAATGGCCAAATATTTTTTTTCGAGATATCGATTTTTTACCACCGCCATTGGCTTCAAGTGGCCAATTTCCGGCTCAAAACACACGCAACTTGTCTTTTTTTCGAAATTTTAAAAATTGACCATTTTCAGCATAGGGAATCCTGTGTTAAATTTTGCGAAACGGCACTTTTTTTCAAAAAATTTCGAGATATCGAATTAAAACCTCCGCCATTGTTTTCAAGTGGCATATTTACCAACCGATTTCATTAACGAAAAAATTCTAAAAAATTTTTTTCTAAAAATACCATTTTTTTCGAAAAATTGTAAGGGTACCCCCTTCTCATTTTTCAACTTTAAAAATGGCCAAATATTTTTTTTCGAGATATCGATTTTTTACCACCGCCATTGGCTTCAAGTGGCCCATTTCCGGCTCAAAACACACGCAACTTGTCTTTTTTTAGAAATTTTAAAAATTGACCATTTTCAGCATAGGGAATCCTGTGTTAAATTTTGCGAAACGGCACTTTTTTTCAAAAAATTTCGAGATATCGAATTAAAACCTCCGCCATTGTTTTCAAGTGGCATATTTACCAACCGATTTCATTAACGAAAAAATTCTAAAAATTTTTTTTCTAAAAATACCATTTTTTTCGAAAAATTGTAAGGGTACCCCCTTCTCATTTTTCAACTTTAAAAATGGCCAAATATTTTTTTTCGAGATATCGATTTTTTACCACCGCCATTGGCTTCAAGTGGCCCATTTCCGGCTCAAAACACACGCAACTTGTCTTTTTTTAGAAATTTTAAAAATTGACCATTTTCAGCATAGGGAATCCTGTGTTAAATTTTGCGAAACGGCACTTTTTTTCAAAAAATTTCGAGATATCGAATTAAAACCTCCGCCATTGTTTTCAAGTGGCATATTTACCAACCGATTTCATTAACGAAAAAATTCTAAAAAATTTTTTTCTAAAAATACCATTTTGTTCGAAAAATTGTAAGGGTACCCCCTTCTCATTTTTCAACTTTAAAAATGGCCAAATATTTTTTTTCGAGATATCGATTTTTTACCACCGCCATTGGCTTCAAGTGGCCAATTTCCGGCTCAAAACACACGCAACTTGTCTTTTTTTAGAAATTTTAAAAATTGACCATTTTCAGCATAGGGAATCCTGTGTTAAATTTTGCGAAACGGCACTTTTTTTCAAAAAATTTCGAGATATCGAATTAAAACCTCCGCCATTGTTTTCAAGTGGCATATTTACCAACCGATTTCATTAACGAAAAAATTCTAAAAAATTTTTTTCTAAAAATACCATTTTTTTCGAAAAATTGTAAGGGTACCCCCTTCTCATTTTTCAACTTTAAAAATGGCCAAATATTTTTTTTCGAGATATCGATTTTTTACCACCGCCATTGGCTTCAAGTGGCCCCTTTCCGGCTCAAAACACACGCAACTTGTCTTTTTTTCGAAATTTTAAAAATTGACCATTTTCAGCATAGGGAATCCTTTGTTAAATTTTGCGAAACGGCACTTTTTTTCAAAAAATTTCGAGATATCGAATTAAAACCTCCGCCATTGTTTTCAAGTGGCATATTTACCAACCGATTTCATTAACGAAAAAATTCTAAAAAATTTTTTTCTAAAAATACCATTTTGTTCGAAAAATTGTAAGGGTACCCCCTTCTCATTTTTCAACTTTAAAAATGGCCAAATATTTTTTTTCGAGATATCGATTTTTTTCCACCGTCATTGGCTTCAAGTGGCCCATTTCCGGCTCAAAACACACGCAACTTGTCTTTTTTTCGAAATTTTAAAAATTGACCATTTTCAGCATAGGGAATCCTGTGTTAAATTTTGCGAAACGGCACTTTTTTTCAAAAAATTTCGAGATATCGAATTAAAACCTCCGCCATTGTTTTCAAGTGGCATATTTACCAACCGATTTCATTAACGAAAAAATTCTAAAAAATTTTTTTCTAAAAATACCATTTTGTTCGAAAAATTGTAAGGGTACCCCCTTCTCATTTTTCAACTTTAAAAATGGCCAAATATTTTTTTTCGAGATATCGATTTTTTACCACCGCCATTGGCTTCAAGTGGCCAATTTCCGGCTCAAAACACACGCAACTTGTCTTTTTTTAGAAATTTTAAAAATTGACCATTTTCAGCATAGGGAATCCTGTGTTAAATTTTGCGAAACGGCACTTTTTTTCAAAAAATTTCGAGATATCGAATTAAAACCTCCGCCATTGTTTTCAAGTGGCATATTTACCAACCGATTTCATTAACGAAAAAATTCTAAAAAATTTTTTTCTAAAAATACCATTTTTTTCGAAAAATTGTAAGGGTACCCCCTTCTCATTTTTCAACTTTAAAAATGGCCAAATATTTTTTTTCGAGATATCGATTTTTTACCACCGCCATTGGCTTCAAGTGGCCCCTTTCCGGCTCAAAACACACGCAACTTGTCTTTTTTTCGAAATTTTAAAAATTGACCATTTTCAGCATAGGGAATCCTTTGTTAAATTTTGCGAAACGGCACTTTTTTTCAAAAAATTTCGAGATATCGAATTAAAACCTCCGCCATTGTTTTCAAGTGGCATATTTACCAACCGATTTCATTAACGAAAAAATTCTAAAAAATTTTTTTCTAAAAATACCATTTTGTTCGAAAAATTGTAAGGGTACCCCCTTCTCATTTTTCAACTTTAAAAATGGCCAAATATTTTTTTTCGAGATATCGATTTTTTTCCACCGTCATTGGCTTCAAGTGGCCCATTTCCGGCTCAAAACACACGCAACTTGTCTTTTTTTCGAAATTTTAAAAATTGACCATTTTCAGCATAGGGAATCCTGTGTTAAATTTTGCGAAACGGCACTTTTTTTCAAAAAATTTCGAGATATCGAATTAAAACCTCCGCCATTGTTTTCAAGTGGCATATTTACCAACCGATTTCATTAACGAAAAAATTCTAAAAAATTTTTTTCTAAAAATACCATTTTGTTCGAAAAATTGTAAGGGTACCCCCTTCTCATTTTTCAACTTTAAAAATGGCCAAATATTTTTTTTCGAGATATCGATTTTTTACCACCGCCATTGGCTTCAAGTGGCCAATTTCCGGCTCAAAACACACGCAACTTGTCTTTTTTTAGAAATTTTAAAAATTGACCATTTTCAGCATAGGGAATCCTGTGTTAAATTTTGCGAAACGGCACTTTTTTTCAAAAAATTTCGAGATATCGAATTAAAACCTCCGCCATTGTTTTCAAGTGGCATATTTACCAACCGATTTCATTAACGAAAAAATTCTAAAAAATTTTTTTCTAAAAATACCATTTTTTTCGAAAAATTGTAAGGGTACCCCCTTCTCATTTTTCAACTTTAAAAATGGCCAAATATTTTTTTTCGAGATATCGATTTTTTACCACCGCCATTGGCTTCAAGTGGCCCCTTTCCGGCTCAAAACACACGCAACTTGTCTTTTTTTCGAAATTTTAAAAATTGACCATTTTCAGCATAGGGAATCCTTTGTTAAATTTTGCGAAACGGCACTTTTTTTCAAAAAATTTCGAGATATCGAATTAAAACCTCCGCCATTGTTTTCAAGTGGCATATTTACCAACCGATTTCATTAACGAAAAAATTCTAAAAAATTTTTTTCTAAAAATACCATTTTGTTCGAAAAATTGTAAGGGTACCCCCTTCTCATTTTTCAACTTTAAAAATGGCCAAATATTTTTTTTCGAGATATCGATTTTTTTCCACCGTCATTGGCTTCAAGTGGCCCATTTCCGGCTCAAAACACGCGCAACTTGTCTTTTTTTCGAAATTTTAAAAATTGACCATTTTCAGCATAGGGAATCCTGTGTTAAATTTTGCGAAACGGCACTTTTTTTCAAAAAATTTCGAGATATCGAATTAAAACCTCCGCCATTGTTTTCAAGTGGCATATTTACCAACCGATTTCATTAACGAAAAAATTCTAAAAAATTTTTTTCTAAAAATACCATTTTGTTCGAAAAATTGTAAGGGTACCCCCTTCTCATTTTTCAACTTTAAAAATGGCCAAATATTTTTTTTCGAGATATCGATTTTTTACCACCGCCATTGGCTTCAAGTGGCCAATTTCCGGCTCAAAACACACGCAACTTGTCTTTTTTTAGAAATTTTAAAAATTGACCATTTTCAGCATAGGGAATCCTGTGTTAAATTTTGCGAAACGGCACTTTTTTTCAAAAAATTTCGAGATATCGAATTAAAACCTCCGCCATTGTTTTCAAGTGGCATATTTACCAACCGATTTCATTAACGAAAAAATTCTAAAAAATATTTTTCTAAAAATACCATTTTTTTCGAAAAATTGTAAGGGTACCCCCTTCTCATTTTTCAACTTTAAAAATGGCCAAATATTTTTTTTCGAGATATCGATTTTTTTCCACCGTCATTGGCTTCAAGTGGCCCATTTCCGGCTCAAAACACACGCAACTTGTCTTTTTTTCGAAATTTTAAAAATTGACCATTTTCAGCATAGGGAATCCTGTGTTAAATTTTGCGAAACGGCACTTTTTTTCAAAAAATTTCGAGATATCGAATTAAAACCTCCGCCATTGTTTTCAAGTGGCATATTTACCAACCGATTTCATTAACGAAAAAATTCTAAAAAATTTTTTTCTAAAAATACCATTTTTTTCGAAAAATTGTAAGGGTACCCCCTTCTCATTTTTCAACTTTAAAAATGGCCAAATATTTTTTTTCGAGATATCGATTTTTTACCACCGCCATTGGCTTCAAGTGGCCAATTTCCGGCTCAAAACACACGCAACTTGACTTTTTTTCGAAATTTTAAAAATTGACCATTTTCAGCATAGGGAATCCTGTGTTAAATTTTGCGAAACGGCACTTTTTTTCAAAAAATTTCGAGATATCGAATTAAAACCTCCGCCATTGTTTTCAAGTGGCATATTTACCAACCGATTTCATTAACGAAAAAATTCTAAAAAATTTTTTTCTAAAAATACCATTTTTTTCGAAAAATTGTAAGGGTACCCCCTTCTCATTTTTCAACTTTAAAAATGGCCAAATATTTTTTTTCGAGATATCGATTTTTTACCACCGCCATTGGCTTCAAGTGGCCCATTTCCGGCTCAAAACACACGCAACTTGTCTTTTTTTAGAAATTTTAAAAATTGACCATTTTCAGCATAGGGAATCCTGTGTTAAATTTTGCGAAACGGCACTTTTTTTCAAAAAATTTCGAGATATCGAATTAAAACCTCCGCCATTGTTTTCAAGTGGCATATTTACCAACCGATTTCATTAACGAAAAAATTCTAAAAAATTTTTTTCTAAAAATACCATTTTGTTCGAAAAATTGTAAGGGTACCCCCTTCTCATTTTTCAACTTTAAAAATGGCCAAATATTTTTTTTCGAGATATCGATTTTTTACCACCGCCATTGGCTTCAAGTGGCCAATTTCCGGCTCAAAACACACGCAACTTGTCTTTTTTTAGAAATTTTAAAAATTGACCATTTTCAGCATAGGGAATCCTGTGTTAAATTTTGCGAAACGGCACTTTTTTTCAAAAAATTTCGAGATATCGAATTAAAACCTCCGCCATTGTTTTCAAGTGGCATATTTACCAACCGATTTCATTAACGAAAAAATTCTAAAAAATATTTTTCTAAAAATACCATTTTTTTCGAAAAATTGTAAGGGTACCCCCTTCTCATTTTTCAACTTTAAAAATGGCCAAATATTTTTTTTCGAGATATCGATTTTTTACCACCGCCATTGGCTTCAAGTGGCCCATTTCCGGCTCAAAACACACGCAACTTGTCTTTTTTTCGAAATTTTAAAAATTGACCATTTTCAGCATAGGGAATCCTGTGTTAAATTTTGCGAAACGGCACTTTTTTTCAAAAAATTTCGAGATATCGAATTAAAACCTCCGCCATTGTTTTCAAGTGGCATATTTACCAACCGATTTCATTAACGAAAAAATTCTAAAAAATTTTTTTCTAAAAATACCATTTTGTTCGAAAAATTGTAAGGGTACCCCCTTCTCATTTTTCAACTTTAAAAATGGCCAAATATTTTTTTTTGAGATATCGATTTTTTACCACCGCCATTGGCTTCAAGTGGCCAATTTCCGGCTCAAAACACACGCAACTTGTCTTTTTTTCGAAATTTTAAAAATTGACCATTTTCAGCATAGGGAATCCTGTGTTAAATTTTGCGAAACGGCACTTTTTTTCAAAAAATTTCGAGATATCGAATTAAAACCTCCGCCATTGTTTTCAAGTGGCATATTTACCAACCGATTTCATTAACGAAAAAATTCTAAAAAATTTTTTTCTAAAAATACCATTTTGTTCGAAAAATTGTAAGGGTACCCCCTTCTCATTTTTCAACTTTAAAAATGGCCAAATATTTTTTTTCGAGATATCGATTTTTTACCACCGCCATTGGCTTCAAGTGGCCAATTTCCGGCTCAAAACACACGCAACTTGTCTTTTTTTCGAAATTTTAAAAATTGACCATTTTCAGCATAGGGAATCCTGTGTTAAATTTTGCGAAACGGCACTTTTTTTCAAAAAATTTCGAGATATCGAATTAAAACCTCCGCCATTGTTTTCAAGTGGCATATTTACCAACCGATTTCATTAACGAAAAAATTCTAAAAAATTTTTTTCTAAAAATACCATTTTTTTCGAAAAATTGTAAGGGTACCCCCTTCTCATTTTTCAACTTTAAAAATGGCCAAATATTTTTTTTCGAGATATCGATTTTTTACCACCGCCATTGGCTTCAAGTGGCCCATTTCCGGCTCAAAACACACGCAACTTGTCTTTTTTTAGAAATTTTAAAAATTGACCATTTTCAGCATAGGGAATCCTGTGTTAAATTTTGCGAAACGGCACTTTTTTTCAAAAAATTTCGAGATATCGAATTAAAACCTCCGCCATTGTTTTCAAGTGGCATATTTACCAACCGATTTCATTAACGAAAAAATTCTAAAAATTTTTTTTCTAAAAATACCATTTTTTTCGAAAAATTGTAAGGGTACCCCCTTCTCATTTTTCAACTTTAAAAATGGCCAAATATTTTTTTTCGAGATATCGATTTTTTACCACCGCCATTGGCTTCAAGTGGCCCATTTCCGGCTCAAAACACACGCAACTTGTCTTTTTTAGAAATTTTAAAAATTGACCATTTTCAGCATAGGGAATCCTGTGTTAAATTTTGCGAAACGGCACTTTTTTTCAAAAAATTTCGAGATATCGAATTAAAACCTCCGCCATTGTTTTCAAGTGGCATATTTACCAACCGATTTCATTAACGAAAAAATTCTAAAAAATTTTTTTCTAAAAATACCATTTTGTTCGAAAAATTGTAAGGGTACCCCCTTCTCATTTTTCAACTTTAAAAATGGCCAAATATTTTTTTTCGAGATATCGATTTTTTACCACCGCCATTGGCTTCAAGTGGCCAATTTCCGGCTCAAAACACACGCAACTTGTCTTTTTTTAGAAATTTTAAAAATTGACCATTTTCAGCATAGGGAATCCTGTGTTAAATTTTGCGAAACGGCACTTTTTTTCAAAAAATTTCGAGATATCGAATTAAAACCTCCGCCATTGTTTTCAAGTGGCATATTTACCAACCGATTTCATTAACGAAAAAATTCTAAAAAATTTTTTTCTAAAAATACCATTTTTTTCGAAAAATTGTAAGGGTACCCCCTTCTCATTTTTCAACTTTAAAAATGGCCAAATATTTTTTTTCGAGATATCGATTTTTTACCACCGCCATTGGCTTCAAGTGGCCCCTTTCCGGCTCAAAACACACGCAACTTGTCTTTTTTTCGAAATTTTAAAAATTGACCATTTTCAGCATAGGGAATCCTTTGTTAAATTTTGCGAAACGGCACTTTTTTTCAAAAAATTTCGAGATATCGAATTAAAACCTCCGCCATTGTTTTCAAGTGGCATATTTACCAACCGATTTCATTAACGAAAAAATTCTAAAAAATTTTTTTCTAAAAATACCATTTTGTTCGAAAAATTGTAAGGGTACCCCCTTCTCATTTTTCAACTTTAAAAATGGCCAAATATTTTTTTTCGAGATATCGATTTTTTTCCACCGTCATTGGCTTCAAGTGGCCCATTTCCGGCTCAAAACACACGCAACTTGTCTTTTTTTCGAAATTTTAAAAATTGACCATTTTCAGCATAGGGAATCCTGTGTTAAATTTTGCGAAACGGCACTTTTTTTCAAAAAATTTCGAGATATCGAATTAAAACCTCCGCCATTGTTTTCAAGTGGCATATTTACCAACCGATTTCATTAACGAAAAAATTCTAAAAAATTTTTTTCTAAAAATACCATTTTGTTCGAAAAATTGTAAGGGTACCCCCTTCTCATTTTTCAACTTTAAAAATGGCCAAATATTTTTTTTCGAGATATCGATTTTTTTCCACCGTCATTGGCTTCAAGTGGCCCATTTCCGGCTCAAAACACACGCAACTTGTCTTTTTTTCGAAATTTTAAAAATTGACCATTTTCAGCATAGGGAATCCTGTGTTAAATTTTGCGAAACGGCACTTTTTTTCAAAAAATTTCGAGATATCGAATTAAAACCTCCGCCATTGTTTTCAAGTGGCATATTTACCAACCGATTTCATTAACGAAAAAATTCTAAAAAATTTTTTTCTAAAAATACCATTTTGTTCGAAAAATTGTAAGGGTACCCCCTTCTCATTTTTCAACTTTAAAAATGGCCAAATATTTTTTTTCGAGATATCGATTTTTTACCACCGCCATTGGCTTCAAGTGGCCAATTTCCGGCTCAAAACACACGCAACTTGTCTTTTTTTAGAAATTTTAAAAATTGACCATTTTCAGCATAGGGAATCCTGTGTTAAATTTTGCGAAACGGCACTTTTTTTCAAAAAATTTCGAGATATCGAATTAAAACCTCCGCCATTGTTTTCAAGTGGCATATTTACCAACCGATTTCATTAACGAAAAAATTCTAAAAAATTTTTTTCTAAAAATACCATTTTTTTCGAAAAATTGTAAGGGTACCCCCTTCTCATTTTTCAACTTTAAAAATGGCCAAATATTTTTTTTCGAGATATCGATTTTTTACCACCGCCATTGGCTTCAAGTGGCCCCTTTCCGGCTCAAAACACACGCAACTTGTCTTTTTTTCGAAATTTTAAAAATTGACCATTTTCAGCATAGGGAATCCTTTGTTAAATTTTGCGAAACGGCACTTTTTTTCAAAAAATTTCGAGATATCGAATTAAAACCTCCGCCATTGTTTTCAAGTGGCATATTTACCAACCGATTTCATTAACGAAAAAATTCTAAAAAATTTTTTTCTAAAAATACCATTTTGTTCGAAAAATTGTAAGGGTACCCCCTTCTCATTTTTCAACTTTAAAAATGGCCAAATATTTTTTTTCGAGATATCGATTTTTTTCCACCGTCATTGGCTTCAAGTGGCCCATTTCCGGCTCAAAACACACGCAACTTGTCTTTTTTTCGAAATTTTAAAAATTGACCATTTTCAGCATAGGGAATCCTGTGTTAAATTTTGCGAAACGGCACTTTTTTTCAAAAAATTTCGAGATATCGAATTAAAACCTCCGCCATTGTTTTCAAGTGGCATATTTACCAACCGATTTCATTAACGAAAAAATTCTAAAAAATTTTTTTCTAAAAATACCATTTTGTTCGAAAAATTGTAAGGGTACCCCCTTCTCATTTTTCAACTTTAAAAATGGCCAAATATTTTTTTTCGAGATATCGATTTTTTACCACCGCCATTGGCTTCAAGTGGCCAATTTCCGGCTCAAAACACACGCAACTTGTCTTTTTTTAGAAATTTTAAAAATTGACCATTTTCAGCATAGGGAATCCTGTGTTAAATTTTGCGAAACGGCACTTTTTTTCAAAAAATTTCGAGATATCGAATTAAAACCTCCGCCATTGTTTTCAAGTGGCATATTTACCAACCGATTTCATTAACGAAAAAATTCTAAAAAATATTTTTCTAAAAATACCATTTTTTTCGAAAAATTGTAAGGGTACCCCCTTCTCATTTTTCAACTTTAAAAATGGCCAAATATTTTTTTTCGAGATATCGATTTTTTACCACCGCCATTGGCTTCAAGTGGCCCATTTCCGGCTCAAAACACACGCAACTTGTCTTTTTTTCGAAATTTTAAAAATTGACCATTTTCAGCATAGGGAATCCTTTGTTAAATTTTGCGAAACGGCACTTTTTTTCAAAAAATTTCGAGATATCGAATTAAAACCTCCGCCATTGTTTTCAAGTGGCATATTTACCAACCGATTTCATTAACGAAAAAATTCTAAAAAATTTTTTTCTAAAAATACCATTTTGTTCGAAAAATTGTAAGGGTACCCCCTTCTCATTTTTCAACTTTAAAAATGGCCAAATATTTTTTTTCGAGATATCGATTTTTTTCCACCGTCATTGGCTTCAAGTGGCCCATTTCCGGCTCAAAACACACGCAACTTGTCTTTTTTTCGAAATTTTAAAAATTGACCATTTTCAGCATAGGGAATCCTGTGTTAAATTTTGCGAAACGGCACTTTTTTTCAAAAAATTTCGAGATATCGAATTAAAACCTCCGCCATTGTTTTCAAGTGGCATATTTACCAACCGATTTCATTAACGAAAAAATTCTAAAAAATTTTTTTCTAAAAATACCATTTTTTTCGAAAAATTGTAAGGGTACCCCCTTCTCATTTTTCAACTTTAAAAATGGCCAAATATTTTTTTTCGAGATATCGATTTTTTACCACCGCCATTGGCTTCAAGTGGCCAATTTCCGGCTCAAAACACACGCAACTTGACTTTTTTTCGAAATTTTAAAAATTGACCATTTTCAGCATAGGGAATCCTGTGTTAAATTTTGCGAAACGGCACATTTTTTCAAAAAATTTCGAGATATCGAATTAAAACCTCCGCCATTGTTTTCAAGTGGCATATTTACCAACCGATTTCATTAACGAAAAAATTCTAAAAAATTTTTTTCTAAAAATACCATTTTTTTCGAAAAATTGTAAGGGTACCCCCTTCTCATTTTTCAACTTTAAAAATGGCCAAATATTTTTTTTCGAGATATCGATTTTTTACCACCGCCATTGGCTTCAAGTGGCCCATTTCCGGCTCAAAACACACGCAACTTGTCTTTTTTTAGAAATTTTAAAAATTGACCATTTTCAGCATAGGGAATCCTGTGTTAAATTTTGCGAAACGGCACTTTTTTTCAAAAAATTTCGAGATATCGAATTAAAACCTCCGCCATTGTTTTCAAGTGGCATATTTACCAACCGATTTCATTAACGAAAAAATTCTAAAAAATTTTTTTCTAAAAATACCATTTTGTTCGAAAAATTGTAAGGGTACCCCCTTCTCATTTTTCAACTTTAAAAATGGCCAAATATTTTTTTTCGAGATATCGATTTTTTACCACCGCCATTGGCTTCAAGTGGCCAATTTCCGGCTCAAAACACACGCAACTTGTCTTTTTTTAGAAATTTTAAAAATTGACCATTTTCAGCATAGGGAATCCTGTGTTAAATTTTGCGAAACGGCACTTTTTTTCAAAAAATTTCGAGATATCGAATTAAAACCTCCGCCATTGTTTTCAAGTGGCATATTTACCAACCGATTTCATTAACGAAAAAATTCTAAAAAATATTTTTCTAAAAATACCATTTTTTTCGAAAAATTGTAAGGGTACCCCCTTCTCATTTTTCAACTTTAAAAATGGCCAAATATTTTTTTTCGAGATATCGATTTTTTACCACCGCCATTGGCTTCAAGTGGCCCATTTCCGGCTCAAAACACACGCAACTTGTCTTTTTTTCGAAATTTTAAAAATTGACCATTTTCAGCATAGGGAATCCTGTGTTAAATTTTGCGAAACGGCACTTTTTTTCAAAAAATTTCGAGATATCGAATTAAAACCTCCGCCATTGTTTTCAAGTGGCATATTTACCAACCGATTTCATTAACGAAAAAATTCTAAAAAATTTTTTTCTAAAAATACCATTTTGTTCGAAAAATTGTAAGGGTACCCCCTTCTCATTTTTCAACTTTAAAAATGGCCAAATATTTTTTTTTGAGATATCGATTTTTTACCACCGCCATTGGCTTCAAGTGGCCAATTTCCGGCTCAAAACACACGCAACTTGTCTTTTTTTCGAAATTTTAAAAATTGACCATTTTCAGCATAGGGAATCCTGTGTTAAATTTTGCGAAACGGCACTTTTTTTCAAAAAATTTCGAGATATCGAATTAAAACCTCCGCCATTGTTTTCAAGTGGCATATTTACCAACCGATTTCATTAACGAAAAAATTCTAAAAAATTTTTTTCTAAAAATACCATTTTTTTCGAAAAATTGTAAGGGTACCCCCTTCTCATTTTTCAACTTTAAAAATGGCCAAATATTTTTTTTCGAGATATCGATTTTTTACCACCGCCATTGGCTTCAAGTGGCCAATTTCCGGCTCAAAACACACGCAACTTGACTTTTTTTCGAAATTTTAAAAATTGACCATTTTCAGCATAGGGAATCCTGTGTTAAATTTTGCGAAACGGCACTTTTTTTCAAAAAATTTCGAGATATCGAATTAAAACCTCCGCCATTGTTTTCAAGTGGCATATTTACCAACCGATTTCATTAACGAAAAAATTCTAAAAAATTTTTTTCTAAAAATACCATTTTTTTCGAAAAATTGTAAGGGTACCCCCTTCTCATTTTTCAACTTTAAAAATGGCCAAATATTTTTTTTCGAGATATCGATTTTTTACCACCGCCATTGGCTTCAAGTGGCCCATTTCCGGCTCAAAACACACGCAACTTGTCTTTTTTTAGAAATTTTAAAAATTGACCATTTTCAGCATAGGGAATCCTGTGTTAAATTTTGCGAAACGGCACTTTTTTTCAAAAAATTTCGAGATATCGAATTAAAACCTCCGCCATTGTTTTCAAGTGGCATATTTACCAACCGATTTCATTAACGAAAAAATTCTAAAAAATTTTTTTCTAAAAATACCATTTTGTTCGAAAAATTGTAAGGGTACCCCCTTCTCATTTTTCAACTTTAAAAATGGCCAAATATTTTTTTTCGAGATATCGATTTTTTACCACCGCCATTGGCTTCAAGTGGCCAATTTCCGGCTCAAAACACACGCAACTTGTCTTTTTTTAGAAATTTTAAAAATTGACCATTTTCAGCATAGGGAATCCTGTGTTAAATTTTGCGAAACGGCACTTTTTTTCAAAAAATTTCGAGATATCGAATTAAAACCTCCGCCATTGTTTTCAAGTGGCATATTTACCAACCGATTTCATTAACGAAAAAATTCTAAAAAATATTTTTCTAAAAATACCATTTTTTTCGAAAAATTGTAAGGGTACCCCCTTCTCATTTTTCAACTTTAAAAATGGCCAAATATTTTTTTTCGAGATATCGATTTTTTACCACCGCCATTGGCTTCAAGTGGCCCATTTCCGGCTCAAAACACACGCAACTTGTCTTTTTTTCGAAATTTTAAAAATTGACCATTTTCAGCATAGGGAATCCTGTGTTAAATTTTGCGAAACGGCACTTTTTTTCAAAAAATTTCGAGATATCGAATTAAAACCTCCGCCATTGTTTTCAAGTGGCATATTTACCAACCGATTTCATTAACGAAAAAATTCTAAAAAATTTTTTTCTAAAAATACCATTTTGTTCGAAAAATTGTAAGGGTACCCCCTTCTCATTTTTCAACTTTAAAAATGGCCAAATATTTTTTTTTGAGATATCGATTTTTTACCACCGCCATTGGCTTCAAGTGGCCAATTTCCGGCTCAAAACACACGCAACTTGTCTTTTTTTCGAAATTTTAAAAATTGACCATTTTCAGCATAGGGAATCCTGTGTTAAATTTTGCGAAACGGCACTTTTTTTCAAAAAATTTCGAGATATCGAATTAAAACCTCCGCCATTGTTTTCAAGTGGCATATTTACCAACCGATTTCATTAACGAAAAAATTCTAAAAAATTTTTTTCTAAAAATACCATTTTTTTCGAAAAATTGTAAGGGTACCCCCTTCTCATTTTTCAACTTTAAAAATGGCCAAATATTTTTTTTCGAGATATCGATTTTTTACCACCGCCATTGGCTTCAAGTGGCCCATTTCCGGCTCAAAACACACGCAACTTGTATTTTTTTCGAAATTTTAAAAATTGACCATTTTCAGCATAGGGAATCCTGTGTTAAATTTTGCGAAACGGCACTTTTTTTCAAAAAATTTCGAGATATCGAATTAAAACCTCCGCCATTGTTTTCAAGTGGCATATTTACCAACCGATTTCATTAACGAAAAAATTCTAAAAAATTTTTTTCTAAAAATACCATTTTTTTCGAAAAATTGTAAGGGTACCCCCTTCTCATTTTTCAACTTTAAAAATGGCCAAATATTTTTTTTCGAGATATCGATTTTTTACCACCGCCATTGGCTTCAAGTGGCCAATTTCCGGCTCAAAACACACGCAACTTGACTTTTTTTCGAAATTTTAAAAATTGACCATTTTCAGCATAGGGAATCCTGTGTTAAATTTTGCGAAACGGCACTTTTTTTCAAAAAATTTCGAGATATCGAATTAAAACCTCCGCCATTGTTTTCAAGTGGCATATTTACCAACCGATTTCATTAACGAAAAAATTCTAAAAAATTTTTTTCTAAAAATACCATTTTTTTCGAAAAATTGTAAGGGTACCCCCTTCTCATTTTTCAACTTTAAAAATGGCCAAATATTTTTTTTCGAGATATCGATTTTTTACCACCGCCATTGGCTTCAAGTGGCCCATTTCCGGCTCAAAACACACGCAACTTGTCTTTTTTTCGAAATTTTAAAAATTGACCATTTTCAGCATAGGGAATCCTGTGTTAAATTTTGCGAAACGGCACTTTTTTTCAAAAAATTTCGAGATATCGAATTAAAACCTCCGCCATTGTTTTCAAGTGGCATATTTACCAACCGATTTCATTAACGAAAAAATTCTAAAAAATTTTTTTCTAAAAATACCATTTTGTTCGAAAAATTGTAAGGGTACCCCCTTCTCATTTTTCAACTTTAAAAATGGCCAAATATTTTTTTTTGAGATATCGATTTTTTACCACCGCCATTGGCTTCAAGTGGCCAATTTCCGGCTCAAAACACACGCAACTTGTCTTTTTTTCGAAATTTTAAAAATTGACCATTTTCAGCATAGGGAATCCTGTGTTAAATTTTGCGAAACGGCACTTTTTTTCAAAAAATTTCGAGATATCGAATTAAAACCTCCGCCATTGTTTTCAAGTGGCATATTTACCAACCGATTTCATTAACGAAAAAATTCTAAAAAATTTTTTTCTAAAAATACCATTTTGTTCGAAAAATTGTAAGGGTACCCCCTTCTCATTTTTCAACTTTAAAAATGGCCAAATATTTTTTTTTGAGATATCGATTTTTTACCACCGCCATTGGCTTCAAGTGGCCAATTTCCGGCTCAAAACACACGCAACTTGTCTTTTTTTCGAAATTTTAAAAATTGACCATTTTCAGCATAGGGAATCCTGTGTTAAATTTTGCGAAACGGCACTTTTTTTCAAAAAATTTCGAGATATCGAATTAAAACCTCCGCCATTGTTTTCAAGTGGCATATTTACCAACCGATTTCATTAACGAAAAAATTCTAAAAAATTTTTTTCTAAAAATACCATTTTTTTCGAAAAATTGTAAGGGTACCCCCTTCTCATTTTTCAACTTTAAAAATGGCCAAATATTTTTTTTCGAGATATCGATTTTTTACCACCGCCATTGGCTTCAAGTGGCCCATTTCCGGCTCAAAACACACGCAACTTGTCTTTTTTTAGAAATTTTAAAAATTGACCATTTTCAGCATAGGGAATCCTGTGTTAAATTTTGCGAAACGGCACTTTTTTTCAAAAAATTTCGAGATATCGAATTAAAACCTCCGCCATTGTTTTCAAGTGGCATATTTACCAACCGATTTCATTAACGAAAAAATTCTAAAAAATACTTTTCTAAAAATACCATTTTTTTCGAAAAATTGTAAGGGTACCCCCTTCTCATTTTTCAACTTTAAAAATGGCCAAATATTTTTTTTCGAGATATCGATTTTTTACCACCGCCATTGGCTTCAAGTGGCCCATTTCCGGCTCAAAACACACGCAACTTGTCTTTTTTTCGAAATTTTAAAAATTGACCATTTTCAGCATAGGGAATCCTTTGTTAAATTTTGCGAAACGGCACTTTTTTTCAAAAAATTTCGAGATATCGAATTAAAACCTCCGCCATTGTTTTCAAGTGGCATATTTACCAACCGATTTCATTAACGAAAAAATTCTAAAAAATTTTTTTCTAAAAATACCATTTTGTTCGAAAAATTGTAAGGGTACCCCCTTCTCATTTTTCAACTTTAAAAATGGCCAAATATTTTTTTTCGAGATATCGATTTTTTACCACCGCCATTGGCTTCAAGTGGCCCATTTCCGGCTCAAAACACACGCAACTTGTCTTTTTTTAGAAATTTTAAAAATTGACCATTTTCAGCATAGGGAATCCTGTGTTAAATTTTGCGAAACGGCACTTTTTTTCAAAAAATTTCGAGATATCGAATTAAAACCTCCGCCATTGTTTTCAAGTGGCATATTTACCAACCGATTTCATTAACGAAAAAATTCTAAAAAATTTTTTTCTAAAAATACCATTTTGTTCGAAAAATTGTAAGGGTACCCCCTTCTCATTTTTCAACTTTAAAAATGGCCAAATATTTTTTTTTGAGATATCGATTTTTTACCACCGCCATTGGCTTCAAGTGGCCAATTTCCGGCTCAAAACACACGCAACTTGTCTTTTTTTCGAAATTTTAAAAATTGACCATTTTCAGCATAGGGAATCCTGTGTTAAATTTTGCGAAACGGCACTTTTTTTCAAAAAATTTCGAGATATCGAATTAAAACCTCCGCCATTGTTTTCAAGTGGCATATTTACCAACCGATTTCATTAACGAAAAAATTCTAAAAAATTTTTTTCTAAAAATACCATTTTTTTCGAAAAATTGTAAGGGTACCCTCTTCTCATTTTTCAACTTTAAAAATGGCCAAATTTTTTTTGTTGAGATATCGATTTTTTACCACCGCCATTGGCTTCAAGTGGCCAATTTCCGGCTCAAAACACACGCAACTTGTCTTTTTTTCGAAATTTTAAAAATTGACCATTTTCAGCATAGGGAATCCTGTGTTAAATTTTGCGAAACGGCACTTTTTTTCAAAAAATTTCGAGATATCGAATTAAAACCTCCGCCATTGTTTTCAAGTGGCATATTTACCAACCGATTTCATTAACGAAAAAATTCTAAAAAATTTTTTTCTAAAAATACCATTTTTTTCGAAAAATTGTAAGGGTACCCCCTTCTCATTTTTCAACTTTAAAAATGGCCAAATATTTTTTTTCGAGATATCGATTTTTTACCACCGCCATTGGCTTCAAGTGGCCCATTTCCGGCTCAAAACACACGCAACTTGTCTTTTTTTAGAAATTTTAAAAATTGACCATTTTCAGCATAGGGAATCCTGTGTTAAATTTTGCGAAACGGCACTTTTTCAAAAAATTTCGAGATATCGAATTAAAACCTCCGCCATTGTTTTCAAGTGGCATATTTACCAACCGATTTCATTAACGAAAAAATTCTAAAAAATTTTTTTCTAAAAATACCATTTTGTTCGAAAAATTGTAAGGGTACCCCCTTCTCATTTTTCAACTTTAAAAATGGCCAAATATTTTTTTTCGAGATATCGATTTTTTACCACCGCCATTGGCTTCAAGTGGCCAATTTCCGGCTCAACACACACGCAACTTGTCTTTTTTTAGAAATTTTAAAAATTGACCATTTTCAGCATAGGGAATCCTGTGTTAAATTTTGCGAAACGGCACTTTTTTTCAAAAAATTTCGAGATATCGAATTAAAACCTCCGCCATTGTTTTCAAGTGGCATATTTACCAACCGATTTCATTAACGAAAAAATTCTAAAAAATATTTTTCTAAAAATACCATTTTTTTCGAAAAATTGTAAGGGTACCCCCTTCTCATTTTTCAACTTTAAAAATGGCCAAATATTTTTTTTCGAGATATCGATTTTTTACCACCGCCATTGGCTTCAAGTGGCCCATTTCCGGCTCAAAACACACGCAACTTGTCTTTTTTTCGAAATTTTAAAAATTGACCATTTTCAGCATAGGGAATCCTTTGTTAAATTTTGCGAAACGGCACTTTTTTTCAAAAAATTTCGAGATATCGAATTAAAACCTCCGCCATTGTTTTCAAGTGGCATATTTACCAACCGATTTCATTAACGAAAAAATTCTAAAAAATTTTTTTCTAAAAATACCATTTTGTTCGAAAAATTGTAAGGGTACCCCCTTCTCATTTTTCAACTTTAAAAATGGCCAAATATTTTTTTTCGAGATATCGATTTTTTTCCACCGTCATTGGCTTCAAGTGGCCCATTTCCGGCTCAAAACACACGCAACTTGTCTTTTTTTCGAAATTTTAAAAATTGACCATTTTCAGCATAGGGAATCCTGTGTTAAATTTTGCGAAACGGCACTTTTTTTCAAAAAATTTCGAGATATCGAATTAAAACCTCCGCCATTGTTTTCAAGTGGCATATTTACCAACCGATTTCATTAACGAAAAAATTCTAAAAAATTTTTTTCTAAAAATACCATTTTTTTCGAAAAATTGTAAGGGTACCCCCTTCTCATTTTTCAACTTTAAAAATGGCCAAATATTTTTTTTCGAGATATCGATTTTTTACCACCGCCATTGGCTTCAAGTGGCCAATTTCCGGCTCAAAACACACGCAACTTGACTTTTTTTCGAAATTTTAAAAATTGACCATTTTCAGCATAGGGAATCCTGTGTTAAATTTTGCGAAACGGCACTTTTTTTCTAAAAATTTCGAGATATCGAATTAAAACCTCCGCCATTGTTTTCAAGTGGCATATTTACCAACCGATTTCATTAACGAAAAAATTCTAAAAAATTTTTTTCTAAAAATACCATTTTGTTCGAAAAATTGTAAGGGTACCCCCTTCTCATTTTTCAACTTTAAAAATGGCCAAATATTTTTTTTTGAGATATCGATTTTTTACCACCGCCATTGGCTTCAAGTGGCCAATTTCCGGCTCAAAACACACGCAACTTGTCTTTTTTTCGAAATTTTAAAAATTGACCATTTTCAGCATAGGGAATCCTGTGTTAAATTTTGCGAAACGGCACTTTTTTTCAAAAAATTTCGAGATATCGAATTAAAACCTCCGCCATTGTTTTCAAGTGGCATATTTACCAACCGATTTCATTAACGAAAAAATTCTAAAAAATTTTTTTCTAAAAATACCATTTTTTTCGAAAAATTGTAAGGGTACCCCCCTCTCATTTTTCAACTTTAAAAATGGCCAAATATTTTTTTTCGAGATATCGATTTTTTACCACCGCCATTGGCTTCAAGTGGCCCATTTCCGGCTCAAAACACACGCAACTTGTCTTTTTTTCGAAATTTTAAAAATTGACCATTTTCAGCATAGGGAATCCTGTGTTAAATTTTGCGAAACGGCACTTTTTTTCAAAAAATTTCGAGATATCGAATTAAAACCTCCGCCATTGTTTTCAAGTGGCATATTTACCAACCGATTTCATTAACGAAAAAATTCTAAAATATTTTTTTCTAAAAATACCATTTTTTTCGAAAAATTGTAAGGGTACCCCCTTCTCATTTTTCAACTTTAAAAATGGCCAAATATTTTTTTTCGAGATATCGATTTTTTACCACCGCCATTGGCTTCAAGTGGCCAATTTCCGGCTCAAAACACACGCAACTTGACTTTTTTTCGAAATTTTAAAAATTGACCATTTTCAGCATAGGGAATCCTGTGTTAAATTTTGCGAAACGGCACTTTTTTTCAAAAAATTTCGAGATATCGAATTAAAACCTCCGCCATTGTTTTCAAGTGGCATATTTATCAACCGATTTCATTAACGAAAAAATTCTAAAAAAATTTTTTCTAAAAATACCATTTTTTTCGAAAAATTGTAAGGGTACCCCCTTCTCATTTTTCAACTTTAAAAATGGCCAAATATTTTTTTTTGAGATATCGTTTTTTTACCACCGCCATTGGCTTCAAGTGGCCAATTTCCGGCTCAAAACACACGCAACTTGTCTTTTTTTCGAAATTTTAAAAATTGACCATTTTCCGCATAGGGAATCCTGTGTTAAATTTTGCGAAACGGCACTTTTTTTCAAAAAATTTCGAGATATCGAATTAAAACCTCCGCCATTGTTTTCAAGTGGCATATTTACCAACCGATTTCATTAACGAAAAAATTCTAAAAAATTTTTTTCTAAAAATACCATTTTTTTCGAAAAATTGTAAGGGTACCCCCTTCTCATTTTTCAACTTTAAAAATGGCCAAATATTTTTTTTCGAGATATCGATTTTTTACCACCGCCATTGGCTTCAAGTGGCCCATTTCCGGCTCAAAACACACGCAACTTGTCTTTTTTTAGAAATTTTAAAAATTGACCATTTTCAGCATAGGGAATCCTGTGTTAAATTTTGCGAAACGGCACTTTTTTTCAAAAAATTTCGAGATATCGAATTAAAACCTCCGCCATTGTTTTCAAGTGGCATATTTACCAACCGATTTCATTAACGAAAAAATTCTAAAAAATTTTTTTCTAAAAATACCATTTTGTTCGAAAAATTGTAAGGGTACCCCCTTCTCATTTTTCAACTTTAAAAATGGCCAAATATTTTTTTTCGAGATATCGATTTTTTACCACCGCCATTGGCTTCAAGTGGCCAATTTCCGGCTCAAAACACACGCAACTTGTCTTTTTTTAGAAATTTTAAAAATTGACCATTTTCAGCATAGGGAATCCTGTGTTAAATTTTGCGAAAAGGCACTTTTTTTCAAAAAATTTCGAGATATCGAATTAAAACCTCCGCCATTGTTTTCAAGTGGCATATTTACCAACCGATTTCATTAACGAAAAAATTCTAAAAAATTTTTTTCTAAAAATACCATTTTTTTCGAAAAATTGTAAGGGTACCCCCTTCTCATTTTTCAACTTTAAAAATGGCCAAATATTTTTTTTCGAGATATCGATTTTTTACCACCGCCATTGGCTTCAAGTGGCCCATTTCCGGCTCAAAACACACGCAACTTGTCTTTTTTTCGAAATTTTAAAAATTGACCATTTTCAGCATAGGGAATCCTGTGTTAAATTTTGTGAAACGGCACTTTTTTTACAGTTTTTGTTGCCGCTTGAGTCTGTTTCACTTCGTCATAATGAAAACCCAAGTATCTTTCTTACCATCGACGTAACACGAGGACACACTGTTAAAACGCACAGTCTCAACGTTTGAGGGCGTTCGTTGAGACTTTTTCAACAGGCTATATACCGAGCAGCACCGTTGACCGTCACGTCTCCCGTCATGATCCCCCGTTTCAGCGTCTACGGTACGCTTATCGTTCAGTGAACACTGGCGTAAAAGTTTCTCCGATATACTCGGGATCGCCTGCTCGGCATCGAGAAGCGTCGTGCATCGCAAAAATGACGTCCCGCTTTGAGAAGGAACGCGCGAAACAGATACAGGACAAGTGCCAGGATCTTTTGACGCAAATGCTCCGCGACGAGGACAACAAGTACTGTGTCGACTGCGATGCCAAAGGTTCGTACAGCCGATAGCGGGCTCGAAGCCACCGAGAGTCTTGTTGTTGCAAACCGCTCGCACGTCGCATTGATATCATTCTATGTGTCTCGGGCTATTCCCGAATATATCTCCGGGACATTAACGGCCGATGGAAATAATTCGGTTTGTCACGATATCGATTCCGGGCCTAGTTCGCGACCTACTTTTTTAAACACACCTTCCCGAGCCTTATAGATTTTTTATATCCTCGTGACAAGTAAACCCGCGACTGACAGCGATTACAGTCGGAGTGCCTAACGTCATCGGTATTCGGTCGACGGGGCGAAACGTCGGCTCACGTCTGCATACCCGATTAAACTATCGAACGAAGGCCAACTTGGCACGACGTTGTCATTTTTTTTCCACGATAACGATGTAAAAAAAAAAAAAAAATGATCAGCGTTTACGAAGTTTCATGGTTTAAAGTTCTTTATTATGTATTGTTGTTTTTTAAGAAAAATATACAACGATATTTACAGGACCAAGATGGGCCAGCTGGAATCTGGGTATCTTTCTGTGTATTCGTTGCGCGGGTATACACAGAAATCTCGGAGTTCACATAAGCAGGGTGAAGTCGGTGAACTTGGATACTTGGACGCCGGAGCAAGTTGTGGTAAGACACGACCTTGAGACAATAATCATCAGCATCTTCTTGACTGTTGGATAAAAATTTCAATAATTTGCATCGGAATGAACATTTTTGAGAGCCGCGAAAACAATCAATGTACAACAGTTGTGGTTATAAACCAAGTATTTCGCATCACCTTAAACGAGTTGACTAACGGCTCCGTTTGGCCTGGCATGTTTTGAGTCTCTGGCCACATTATAGCACGTTATCAGAAAACGTTTCCATTTCGCTGATAAGCACCTGATAACTGTAGAAATGAAAAATATGCTGTAAATACAAATTATAAATTTAATGGACCAGAACTTAAAATTTATTTACATTACTGACATTAATTGAACATTAATGTACATTGTTTGTAAAATAAAAATACCAGATATTGAAATTCCAAATTTTTTGCCTGATATTTACAAAAAAAATTCTTAAAAAAAATGTATCGTAAAAATTGCAACGCATGCATGTTCGAAATTTCAAAAACAGTTTATGTAAAAACAGCTTCCAATACCGTTAATAAATTTTCAAACAACATGTTCTTAGAGTACGACATTCTACTGGTATTAAAATGATTATTGCATTGTATCAGAGTCTCCAACAAATGGGCAATTCGCGAGCAAGAGCCGTTTACGAAGCAAATTTGCCGGACAGCTTCAGACGACCGCAGACCGACTGCAGCCTTGACAGCTTCATTAGAGCAAAGTATGAGCACAAAAAATACATTGCCAGAGAGTGGGTGCCGCCTCCTTTGCCAAAGGTATTTAAAAAAAAAACACATTTTCAAAGAGTTCATCTTTACAACTGTAAAAAAAAAAAACTCACGTAATTTCGTGAACTGCAGGTAAATTGGGATAAGGAATTGGACGAAGAGGCCGAACGGCAGCGCAGACGGAAGAAGGACGGTACAAAGTCGAGCACGAGCCAAAGTTCACTGCCGCCCGTAAAGAAACCGGAAGTCGTGCCGCAAATACCAAAACCGCGAAGCTCGGTCAGTCCGAAGCCGACAAGAGCGAACAATTCGGCGACCTTGGATCTTCTTGGTCTCGGTAAGCGTCGACGAAGAGACGAATTTTATTCGCGAAATAAAATATCTCGCTCATTTGGCGACACGACGAGAAAGATTAATCTTCGTTTCCTGCCAGATGCCCCGGTGACTCAGACGAGCGCGAATGGTTCGACTTCCGGTGACGATATATTCACCTCATTCCTGTCAGCAACGCCGGCAAGCGCGTCGCCAGCTCCGGCAGGTGCGTCGAACGGCACGGCCGAACTTTCCACTGTAGCGAGTAAAACCGACGAGGAGAATTTCTTCAATCAACCCGCCCCGACACCGCAGGAGAAGAGTAAAATGACGAAGGACAGTATTCTCGCGCTTTACGGAACTCCGAGCCACCAACAATCACCTTTCGGAGTTTCCGGTAGGACGATTATTAGGGCAAAAAAAATTCTACTCCGATCGCTGCAAATCTCGGTGGCTCGAACAATAATAAACTTTTTGTCGATGCTAAAAGGTGGCGGAATTTACGCGCAGCAACAACCGCCGGTGCAGCAATTTGCCCAAGCGGTGCAAAATAACATTGCGGGTTTCGGACAGCAGAATAACTTTTCGAGTCCACCGAACGCTTTGGGACAGTTAAGTCAGATTCAAGGTCAACTGGGTATGCCCGTTACGAATCAGATGAATATGACGCAGAGTCATATAGGTATGAGCACGAATCAGATCGGACAGCCGGTAAATTCGCTCGGCACCAGTTTACACATGGGACAGGTGAATCAGATGAATGGACTGGCGAGCAACGCCATGGCGATGCAGAATCAAATGGTACGTAGATAAATTGTACGTTCCTTCGGTTGGACTTTGGCATCTTCCAAGGTCGATTTTTTTCCGAGATTACAGATCGAGCGAGATTTCTCTCCAGTGAGAATCCATGGTGTCTAGCGGTCCTTGAAATCCTTGAAGACCTGGAACTGTCCTCCAATTTTGCTTGTCCTTCAAAAAGTCCCGGAATATTTTTGAATTTCACCTCATGTCGTGGAATTTTGTACTGCCTGGAAATTTGAGCTTCTTTCAAAATGTATATCACTAGCGACCATCCTAAAAAAGTGTGTATCTCAGTTCTGCTGGAATGCATATTATATACATTCGCGCATAGTGAGTCTTTTTTTCCTGAACCGATTCCAACATAAACGAAAAAGATTTATCGAACAAAATGTTATATCGTGCGTCGCGAGCGATACGCATACTTTCATTTTTTATAAATGACCCAACACAACCTGCAAATGTCCTGGAAATTGTTCTTGAATGTCCTTGAATTTCGTACGAACTTTTTATTAGACACCATGGAAGCATCAAGCTTCTTTTTTATCGATCAGTCATTAATCTATTATCAATTAAAAATTATGTTTTGCATCACACTTCTTTTTCCTTCTATAAAGTTGCATGATTCTGGGCATCTTCAGGCCGTGACCCAAATTGCTCCGCAGATGATGCAGATGCAGGGTCAAACTAACATAAGTAGTAACAACGGATGGAGCGGGCTAATGGCAGCGCAGAGCCTTCAGCCGGCACCGGGAAGCAATCCTTTCTTCAACCTGCCGGCGCAGCCCCAGTTGAACACGCCCTTCGCGACGCAGGTGAATTATATCTTCACGATTATTTTTGCAGCCGTCTGTATACACGCGGGATGTACTCACTTGCGTGCGGGAAAGTACGCCGTATTTGATGATATACTAATTATCGTGTTTTTTTTTTTTTATTATCGCAGTTGCCTCAGCAGATGTCTCAAATGTCTCTGGGGGGACTGGGAAAGCCAACTTCCACCGCGCTACCAGGACAAACTCTCTCGACCAACTTATGGCAGTAACAATATTAATCGGAAATAGATAGATGGTTGATTAATTCGTTCGATGTTGTACACTGGTGTTGAAAGGTCAGTCCATTGTTGACCGTCGTAAACAATGTTTTCAAGGTCGTAAAGAAATGCGGTTTCGTTAATTTCAACGCTACCGTGGAAGTAATGGATTTAATGATGGAATGACAAAAAAAAAAAAAAAAACGATCCGAAGGCTCTTTGAGAAACGCTGCTTTGGGGATAAAGATGTTGAATATCCGCGGGCGTCTCGACATCTTCGTGTGTTATCGTCACTGAGCACCTATATAATTCTCTTCCGATAATTCACGGTTAAAAGTATCGAGAAAAAAAAAAAACAAAAAAAAATTGATAAGATAATAAAGAAAATGAGTAGACTTCCGTAATGTACGGTTGCACGCCGGGGGACTTAAATCGCTCGGTAAATATAATTAATGCAAATTTGTAAATTACGAATCGACGCTGTAAAATAATCGTCTTTCATGATTAATATTTTGTGACAAATGAAAAAAAAAACGAAAGAACAAAAACAAACAAACATATTTAATAGTAGGTCTACTTTTCCATTGACAAGCGAACTTGTGTAATAGCAAAGAACCCGTTAATAATGTGTCAAGATGAAAACGAATGGGATTACATTTCATTATATTCGACGACAATGTAAATATATTACAACAATCGTGGACTAATGTCGCGGTGATATATATATATATTTTTTTCTTTTATTACTGCAACTTGTATGAGCCAGATACTTTGCTTTGCCGCGCATGGGACAACTTGAGCTGTATGTTTCAGCATATGGGGTAAAAAAAAACAATACTCCGCCACTCACGACCCTCGCTTGCGAGTAACGAATTATTGTGGAATATCGTTTGCTCTCTTTCGTTGAAACAGCACAAGAAGTCCCCCGTACTTATCCTTGAACGGTCTCGCGAAAGATACTCATTCAATAAGTTTTTCGTTCGGAACAAAAAAAAAACATAATCCCTGGTCGAGCACTTTTCGAGCTCACGGACCCGTTAGTTTCTGCACTTCTTTTTTAATTATAGTATTTTTGCGGCTACAGTATTATAGTTGCTTATTACGCGTGCGTTAAGAATTCTCATCGAACTTCAGCCCATTCCCAAAAAAATAGAACAAAAAAAAACGATGACTTTTGTTTCGCTAGCACAGTGTGCGAACTGATGGTGGTTTAATTATCATATTTAATGTACGCCGACGTTGTCAATGGTGCTTCGTTGAGTTTTTTTTTTTTTTTTTTTTCTAGTGCAAATATATTCGATCCGAAATAAAGTTCGAAGCGAACACAAGGGGGCTTTAAACGTGAACGTGAATATGTTTGAATTAAAAGATACTATAAGATTGTTGGATTCGACATCCGATTTCTCGAGCGATCTCGTAGAGTCGAATTCGACAACCGGCCGAAATAACTTTACACTTACACTAGATAAACCGTCCTAGGCGATTATCGTCCCATACCTTCAAATCCGCGTACCACGTGAAATCTTAAGAGATGCCGATTCTGTATTTATTCGTTCGAATGTAAACTCGCCGTGTTCGCCCCAAACGAATGTCGCGAGCGAGGAAAATAAATTATATTAAACAATTTGTGACAATAATTTGTCTGACAATTTTTGGAGCAAGCAAGTACTCCGTTTTTTACATTAAAAAAACAAGAAAACAAAATCTGGATCGCCTAATTGTTGTTGATTGTATTTTGTCGAATGATACAAACGAAAATAAACTTCCCACGAAGAATCATCGGTTTATCTCGCCTTGTATTATATTCATTGCGACTGAACGGATCTAACGAATTGTAAAAAGAAATTTTTCATTTCTCAAGTCTTCGAGTGAAGAGCAAGAGCGTACGCGAATTTTGTACCCCATTATTGCTGCCAAACTTGAGAGTGACGAAATTGTCGTATCGAAACAAAACATACCCTTATCGGCTACCTCATTTGTTGCTCGAATGGCGAGAACTGATCAAATCAAATCTTCGTTCGAACCTTTTTACCGAGAAAGCACCGAGAGCTGCTAAATCGGATTTTGAAGTTCACGAACTTATTTTCATTATCCATTTATTTTCGAGGCGTTTCATCGAATGACACGGTAAAAAAGTAATCGCTTGTTACCGAACATACACAAAACTCAAACAGATGTTAAATGGTGTTTGTAAGAAATGTGAGCGTGTAGCCAAAAATTACGAAGACTATGGAATATACATACATAAAAGAAAAGTCCTTCGTTTACCATTTAATCAACGTCCAATCTTCGATGCAAGATCTCTCCTCTGACACTGCACTAATTTACGAAAATACTTCGATTGCGCGTTAAAGTCATGTGAATTACCGCCGTCGGTAACAAAAACTGTACTGAATGCCGTTTTGAGACTGCAGTCCGCCGAGGAAAACGAAAATTGTTTCCCTGGGGAATCGCCAGACGCATGGAATAGTATATTATACCACAAGGGAGGAAATTCACTTCCTCCAGAGTGGCATATGCTATTTTTTCCCGGCTGTGTTAAAAAGTGGCCATATTTATATGCCTGCAACGGCACAATCTTTAGCTGTAGACAAATGAGCCGCGTTCAAAAATCTACACGGGTAACTAGCCGGATTTTTTTGTTGTTGCAATTTGTTCGCAATTTTTTATTTTATTTTTTGATTTTTTTGCAACTTTTAAAATTTATTTCCTTCCGCTAAATGACTTTTCTACCAGCTAAATTACTTATCTTCCCGCTCGTAAAAAATCTGCCACTTTCCACGCCCGGTGCGGTCATGAAATAAGCCCTTTTTGTCGTAGTCGGGAAAAAAAGAAAGAAAAAAAATTCTCGGTGGTCTGCGTTTTCAAAATGGTATTCAGTACAGTTTTGTTACCTACTGAGCGCGGGGCAGGTGGGTGGGGGGTTATACCACATCACCTTACGGTGAAGTGAAAGTCACATGACGGAACCAGGAGTGTGAGAGAGATAGCGGCATTGGTCTTACGGTTTTACTTCACCTTAATGCAAAGTGAAAAAAACTCAGTCGGTAACAAAAATTGTAATGAATGGCAGTCGGAGATGGTAGACATTTCGCAAAAAAGCAAAATATTAGATGATGTAGAATTCAATACCGCGTTCGACGATACTTCCCTTTTACTCCAAATGTCAACAATTTTTACATGGCATTGATTCGAAAAATACAACTATATCTCTTGCACTCATATGTCACGTGGTGCATGTTTCACCTCGCCTTAAGAGCATGTGAAATACCGCGGTCGATAATAAAAACTGTAATCAACTTTTCTAAACCGGGCGGGTGTTCACAGTCAAAAGAAAAGTTTCACCGGAGGCTGGCGTGATATCCATTTCCGATGAGATTTTTCTTTTGACCGTTGCTGCCGGGACCCGTGAAAGAACTTGATGACAATTTCCCATTCAGACCGAGCCCGGATTAGCCGGGGAGGAAGGTATTTCACATAACGTTAATGGGTGAGCGTTAGATTCGTATGGCAGACATTGATTTGACTGAACACACAATGCGATTCTCACCGGAAGTCGTCACAGCGCTCGTCGCGCGCAGCGGCTCGTTTGACCACGGAGTAACCACGGAGCCTCTTTCACTTCCGCGAAGCATTCTTTTGCCGTTGCATCGAAACCACGTGAAAAAGTCATGGAGAAACCAGTAGTCCTGGCGCGTGTCATCAAAGTCCTGGGCCGAACGGGTTCGCAGGGACAATGTACCCAAGTCAAAGTCGAGTTCCTCGGCGAGGCAACCCGTCAGATCATCAGGAACGTCAAGGGACCGGTGCGTGAAGGCGACCTCCTAACCCTACTCGAGTCCGAGCGCGAAGCTAGAAGACTCCGGTGAGCTCATCTCTCACACAATATTCATACGTCTATGGGGGAGGAAGAAAAAAGGTCGCCGGCTGCTGCATTTCACCGTCATCTCGACAACGAGACATTCGACATGGACCTAAAAGGAACCGAATCGTCCGACTTGGCGCCGCTTGACACCAACACCATTGTCAGCATGGCCACGATCATCCACTCGATGCTACGACACCGATGCTTTGCAAAATTCACGAACACAATAAATCTCAGCTGGTAATCACAAAATCTTGTCCAATTCCTTTCTTGCGAAAAACCTCGTAGTCTTTAAGGCATATTGCGCGCGGTCCATCGACAGAGCAGCGGTCGCTGTCTGCGCAGTCCCTGGAAGAGGAATGTGGCGTAGTCTGTAATTCCTGAGCGATGCAGAGATCTTGGAGGGCATAAAGTGAACGGCTTCTCGAGACTATGAAGAATTCTTTGATTTTGTGAAGGAGTAAGTGAATCGGCTGGGGAGTAAACGTTGCTACCTTATCGTTCCTTTGCTTTACATCTACGTTATTATGTTTGTCTATCGTCGTCTTTGATACTGTTTCCTGATTATTAATTTATTAACATCATTGAAATAGTATTTCCTACTATGAGCCAGCACGCTTGCTTGGCTGCTCTATTTAGAATCACACAGAAAATCACTGCAATCACTGCGAAAAAGAATTATAATTTAATTCACTGGATTGGAAGTTTTCATGCAAAAACTAGTACATTAAATTTAATATACAATTGCAATGAAAAGTGAATGGAAACTTTACAGTGAAATTATACTACATTATTGACTTTAAAGTACTTTTGTAGTAAAATTAAAGCAAAGTATTTCTAATTTTTTAATATACTGTACATTCATTTTTCATCACAATTGTACATAAAATTTAATATACCAGTTTATGCATAAAAACTTCCGGTGCATTAAATTTTATACAAATTTGTTTTACACCCTGTCTTAACAATGTGAAGAATCTTTATTTTATGAAAAAGTAAGTAATTTATTTACATATCAGGACTTAGAATTTACATAGTGAAAAACATAGGTGATACAGATATATATATATATGTATATGTATATATCTTTGTCTAGAACACGACGAAGCATCTGTTACTCAGACGATACTGCGACGCAAGTATTACTTTTTTTGCCTCAAACTTAAAGTACGACCATAAATATAATCACGAGTTATATGCGTCTACGTTTGGGAGGTGGAGTATCTCTCGGGCTGGAAGATGCTTTGGACGTATTGTCTATGCTTTGTCTAGTAGGCCTTTTGGGAACGCGTTTGAGCTCGTCTCTGCTGGAGCCAGAGTCTTTGCGTTCCTTCTTCGCAGCCGATACTGCAAGAACAAACGAATTTATATAGAGATTGAGTACACGAGGAGATAATATTTTCGATTAATTTAAGCCTGTTATAGTCACCCGGTATGGCTTCCTCGGCCTCGTCTTTTCCCTTCGGCCTCGATTTCGAAGTTTTCAAATCTTTCTTGACATCCTTGTTTTCCCTCTGCTTCTCCTTCTTGACTTCCGGCTCTTTGACGATTTTCTTCACCTCCTCCTTCTTCCTCTCCACTTCTTTGCTCGCTTTCTGATCTCTGGGTGGCAGATCTTTCTTGGGAGTTTCCTTAGCGTCCTTCTCCTTCTTGTTGATTTCTTTGAATTTTTCTTTCTGCTCTTTGGCCTTGATGTCGGGTTCCTCCTTTTTTCGTGACTTCATCAAGCCGTGAAACTCCGATTCCGGGAGGGTGAAGTCAACCTCGTTGCTGGGAAACGGCAGATCCTCGGTGTCGTCGAGCGCCATCAGATCGTACATGGATTCGAGATGATCCCATATCGGCTTCAGGGACACGTCCTTGTGAGTGGCCGCGCGAAATTTTTCCCATATGCATACCATGTGAAAGTACTTGTTGACGCCTGTAAGAAGCCCAAAGCGATATCGTTAATCGCGTTCGTAACCTCGTCTGGTGCATCGATGCTTCGGGTTCGGGCCTATGTCGGGACGCACAGACTCGAGCGTTTCTTACCGACGGGCTTGTGGCCGTTCATTGCATAGAAAAGCTGTATCTCATTTTCCACGTTCCAGTCGAACTCCTCGCTGGACTCCAGTTTCTCTTTGACAGCCATCGTCGACTAATCAAAATAAAGGCAGTGTATCAAATGAACACCGAACAAAAATTCGACACAACTCGAGACGAAAACTCTACGGGGAGGATTTTTTTTACACGCTACTGTCAACTGTACATCGAAGCACTGTACGGTGTACACAGACGCAGCTCGCTTCAGGATCTTGGACGTCTTATGCTGCGGTCGGTAATGAAAACTGTAATGAAGTTTTCTCAAGGGTGCTCATTTTTTTGAAAAAAAGCAAATTTCGCATCCGATCCGAATTCATTTTTTGCTCAAAAAAATTAGCACCATTGAATAAAGTTAATTTGAAAATTGCAACTATCTGTCTCGCACGTAAAGCTGTTTCACTTCTCCTTAAGGGCATGTGATACATACGTATCGACGCTCCGATGCAATCTCTTGCAGCTAATATCGAAACTAACCCTAAGAACATTTAGTCGTCTCGAATCCTCGGGGTCGACAGAGAAAGAATTCTCGCACACCGCCATCTCCCGGCGGTCCTTCACTAATCTTTCCTGCAGAGGGCACCACCGGTAATTTCCACAGATGGTAAGAGGTATCTCTCGCGCACATCAGATTGCGGAACGCGCGCCAGGTCGGCGGCGACGGGGCACGGGGGACTCGTGCATACTGTCCGTTTTGAGGTACATATACGTATATATGTCTATATGTATGTCACCGAAGGTGGTGTGCTCGTAGGTCGTACACGCAGGGAGGACCGATTGAATATTTAATTCGAACGTTACGAATGTTTTTACCGAAGTGACGCGGTGTCGGAGTTATGGACGGTACGACCTACGATAAATCGCGGATTGTCGACCGTTGTGATAATGAGAAAGCGTAATAGAGCGACGAGAGGCCAATTGGAAACAGGCAGTATCAATGGACGCGGCCATGTTTTATGGTAGCAGAAATCTTGACCATTAAAAAAACCCATTACGAGGAGAAATTGTTGATAAACGGCTCGGATTTGTGGGGTAACGCGCAGAATGCCGGGATGCGATGTGAAGACAAGGTATCTGCCAGCAACGTTCGCCTGGACTCTGCTACTCAGCACCACGACCCTCTTTTTCTATTACCCGTAAGTTTAACGAGCACGCCTTTCGTTCACACACGATTAATGCCGTGGCTCCGTCACTTTTCTTGTTGTTTTTTTTTTTTTTTTTTCATTCTCTTCATTTCACCGTCGTCGACTGCCGTGCTTAAAGTTTTATTCCACGGTACTCGCATAATTCTCTGTGCAGACACACCGTTAACATTCTTTTTTTTTTACGCAGATGCCAGTATTATCTCTTCCGATATCCATGGGTTCCTGCGCTCCAAGGGGTCATAGCGTTCTTCGTACTGGCCAATTTTACACTGGCCACTTTCATGGACCCGGGTGTCATACCAAAAGGTAAGCATCCAGAAACTCATACCTTTCACTGTTACGAAGACACGTATGTTAAATTGATTTTTGTGTTTCATTCATTTTCATTTATTTTTTTCATTAAAGCACCTCCGGACGAAGATCGGGAGGATGACTTCAGAGCGCCGCTGTTCAAAAATGTAGAAATAAATGGTATCACGGTACGCATGAAATGGTGCGTAACGTGCAAGTTTTACAGACCTCCGAGATGTTCTCATTGCAGCGTGTGTGATCACTGCATAGAGGTACGTTAGTCTAGTCGGCGAGTAAATTCTTCCTTTTTTTTTTCCTGCATTACGCAACTTTTTAATGCAAACGTCAATATCATTTTTGCTGTACGTATCATGAATATGCGTATGTGTGTTCCACAGCATGGAATATAATGGTAAAAGATTCTCATATATATGTTTTTTTTTTTCAATATCAAATAGAGTTAATAATTTGAACGAGCAGTTATATTATACACATATAAAACAAATCTGTGATTGACCGATTTTTAAATACATTTTTGGCTTCTGTTACGATCGGCACAGCAGCAAAAGTTTGGTCATCGCAGCTACAAACTTTTGCCGATCGGTTGCTCAGTTTTTCTTTACTTATTCTTCTTTGCTGCTACACGCAGAAGTCGATGCCTAGGTCATCATTAGAATTTCGCGAAGGCAATTTTTAACGAAATATATCGCTAACAACGACGTTGATATTTTTCAGACGTTCGATCATCATTGCCCATGGGTGAACAATTGTATCGGTAGAAGAAACTACAGGTTCTTCTTTTTCTTCCTCCTCTCGTTGAGCTTTCATATGCTCAGCATCTTCGGACTCTGTCTGTACTATGTACTGGAGCACAAGGAGCAATTGGGAGACGTCCACACGAGCGTCGCGTATCCTTTGCATAACAATCATGAGCGGCAAATTTATTCGACCGTTCGTCATTGAGATATCGTGCGTCGCAACGCTGATTATTAAACATGATGCGCCTTAACATTGTCACAGAATGGTGCTGATGGGACTGGTTACCTTCTTGTTTATTCCGATACTCGGATTAACAGGTTTTCACGTGGTACTCGTGTCCCGAGGCCGGACGACGAACGAACAAGTTACCGGAAAATTCAACGGTGGTTACAATCCATTTTCACGAGGATGCTTCCATAATTGCTGCTACACACAATTTGGACCGCAGTACCCAAGGTAACGGTTACGAATTCGATTGTTCATTAACGAGAAATCACGTTACCCCCAATAGCCGGTAAAACGCTCGATCGATTTTGCAGTTTAATCAAGCCTGAAAAGTATTCAGGAAAGCGACGGGGGGCTTGCACGTCCGAGATATCTACCATAGACAGCGAGAACCAGGTAAAAACCTACATGGATAGCAGCAATGGTGTTAGAAATGCCAGTTCAAATGCTTACAATAAGGTAAGAGCTAGTGCAACTTCGCTCGTTTCTATACTTCAATCTTTCGTGTGGTATTTCGCGGTATTCTTTTTACCCACTTTTTTTTTTTTTTTTTTTTTTTTTAATCTTTTTAATCTTCTTTCCAACAACGTACGTAATACTCTCGCACTACTAACGACTCCCGCAGCCTCCACACGCTTTTCTTATTCGTTCTCTCAAGGTTGAACCGTTTTCTTACCGAGGTACTGTTTTACTCTCTGCTTTTTACCGAGTTCTCGTATGGTCTGTAAGATCGCCTGTATTTATCATATCAGCATGTGATTAATAATATCCGTAGTCGCTGAGTAGAGAAACATAGATGGAAAAATAGAACGTTGATGAAGTCTCATTGGATTGCGTGCATTTTTCTTGTGCTCGAACCGATGTTCAATGTTTTTTTTTTTACATTGTTCTTGCATTATTATTTTTTTTCTGTATTCGATGCAGGATTATTATCTACAGACTGTTACGTCGAGCGACGATAGTTTTCCCGTTCGTCACGTTTCGAGTAGAATAGTTCGAGGAAGATTCTATTGATCCACCGATCACATCCTTCTCCCCTCGATCGATGCGCAGTACCCGATCCAATTTTTCCCCGTTCACCCAGTGAACCGATTCCCGTTCTTCGTACGTCGTAAATACTTTTTGTTCGCTCGATTGAATTTTGCACATCGAGGATCCTCTGAAACTTTGCGTTGCCCGATTTCAGCTGTCCCCTGGCCGCGACGGTTCGGACACCGACATGGAGCCTACGGCGTCTCAGTCGGCGGATTGCGAGCCGACACCTCCGTTGCAGAGACACGGATCGAAAAGCAACTTTTTCCTGCCACCTGTGGAGAACAACGAATCTCCCAGGCACCCTCCGCCACCACAGCACCGCCATCCAATTCACTACCCACGGGGAAGCCCGCACCCTAGGCCAAGGTATGTTTTTCAGTAGTAGAGCGCAAGAAAAAAAAATCTAGGGAATTATTAGCCCATCGTCGAGTACGGCTCGGTCGCAGGAGAGAACTCGACTGAACTACGTCTATTTGATTGTGCTACGAATGTAATTGTCGTGACGAATGAATTGTTAGACTGTTAAAGAAACCCCTGGGAACGTACCATGACAAATGGGATTGTGAGTGCGTCGAATGCATTACCAGCCACAATAATTGAATCAGAGACAATAAGTCAATTTAAAAATAGACTCAGCAAACACTTGTCTACACCGTTAATAAAATTCATATCAAATTGAAATCCGGGCTGGAAGTTTTAATGCAAAAACTGGTATATTAAATTTCATGTTCAATTGTGATGGAAAATTAATCAGTATATTAAAGACATTGAAAATACTTTATTTTTAATGATTTACTTAAACTTCAACCAAAAAGTATATGAATTTTTCATCATAATTGTACATTAAATGAAATGTCCTAGGTTTTTGCTAAAAACTTCCAGTCTGATACATTAAATTTATAAATTTTTTTACGGTATACATAATGTAAACTTACAAAAGATGCAGATATTATAAGTTATAATGATCCTTTCTGTAATTTCTAATAATAATAAACTATTGATGTCGATAGGGGTATGAACGGTTCGCGTAGTCACACGCCCGATCCTCTGTCACCCGAAGCGACGGGTTCACCGGCTGGAGGTCCTCAAAGAGGTCAAGGTCAGGGTGGTGCCAGTCCGACGATGCAACAACGCATCAAAGCTATAGGTGTACCTACACCACTTGCCATTTCCAGTCCTATACGCAGGTATGAAACGAGCACTTTCGCATCGATCTTTATGCAAAAAAAAAATAATAATAACATACGAATGAACGATATTATCGACTCGGTGTCCTTCGACGCATCGGACGCTATCTCACTCTCTCTCTCTCTCTCTCTCTCTGTCTCTCTCCCTCCCCCCCCCCCCCTCTCTCTCTCTCTCTCACATTATCCTCTCTGTCGATATTAACATAGATCCACAACATCTCATATCACGTATCGCTGGTTACCCCATTGACCAACACAGATATCGCACGACACACGTCGATTAAAAAAAAAATCAATCGAACGCACTCGGTGCTACTTATGCTTCGCCCACGCCGGATAACACTCCGTAGCTCGCATTGTGCTCCATGAAATTTCCAATAATACACATTCAAGATTCATAATTAATCTAATGTCTGTTCCATCGCTGAAAAATTTGCCAGTCGCGGAGTGTTAAGTCGCAAATTTTATGGTGACGAGAGCTGCTCAATTGTGACGAACCACACAAGGCACATTATCCGAGCACGCTGTGACATCACCGGAACGACGACCATTCCCAGTTCCAATTAATCATGATTAAGTCCGAAGATTCGATCTTCACGTTATCATATTCATAAATTTTATTATTCATTTTGTTTTTTATTTATTTTTTCATTCCTTCGTTCGTTTCATTAATTTAAGTAGCTCTTCATACAACACTATGTCATATCATCATTAATACACAGTAAATTCGTATATAATAATAACGTTAAATAAAAAAAAAGGCAAGGAACAAAGGAAAGTTAAACGCGTTCGTAGATGATCAATAACTTAGAGGGATTAGATAATTTTTTTTTTGCACGTATCTACAAAGAGATATATGGTATATAGATAAGTTTGTGTCCCACTGCAGGGGGTGGTAACTGCAAGGAGCTGCTCTCTGACAACATGTTGCAACCTACTGCAGGTAAACACGAACTTCATCCTACGAGGACGTACCGTAGTTTAACGATTTATGCTTTGTTGCATACATACATATTATCAAATGTATATTCTATATATATGCATATATACATAGATACATGTAAATATACATATATATACATTATATCAAGATAAAACACACATTTTAAGTATTGACTTAGGTTCGCTACTTTTTTAAGTTTTTTTTTTTTTTTCCTTCGAATAGATGCTAATGTTTTTAACAGGAATGACGCGCTGCTCTCTCCTGTATGTCTCGCCAGTGCCGTATTTGTATGGCTACCAATGCTCAGCACTCGCATATATATATATATATATAAATATAATAAATATACATACATATATCGATATTGGTTCACTGTACCGCGCATTGTCGACAAATAACGCGTTTTGGTTTGGGGAATAGTTTTTTCTTTTGACCGAAGACCATTATACTGATATTGTACGTCTCTGTTGCAGATCGAATCCAGGTACACCGACGCAGGTTCGTCGGCCCGACTTTATAGGTGTCGCCGAGGCGCCGACGTACTACGACGTTCAGCATCACAACAACGTCGGGGTTGTCGGAGGTCCGGTGCCCGGTGTCGTACCGGGCTACAGTCCCCAGCGACGTTTTCTGTCGGAGAGCGAGCTCATACGCCAAGGCAACGACCATCCTTACTCGCGCACCAACAACACCGTTGACAATATCAGAGAATTGGCCGGCTCGCCGCAGCGGGGCGTCTACATGTGGAAAGACAACTCGCCGAGTGGTTATCCGGCGCCACCGGGCACGATCGGGATGCCGCCACATCCGAACATCGGCCAGCGTGCGCCACCGCCGTACGATTACTATTGCTCGAATCCGACGAGTCCGACGCAACAGCCGTACGGCAATCCACCGAGGGCGGCTTATCATCCGGCGTCGAGGGGCGGCGTACCGGTATTCCCGCCGCATCAGTCACCGCAGGTTAAACGAAAAGCGACGATGGCGACACCGACGACGCCGACCTCGGTGGACGGTCGACGAAGGCCAATGTCGTTTGTCAGAGCGTTGGAAATGACCGATTCCATGGAAATGGTCTCGGCACCGAGCGATCCGAGGTCGCAGAGGCCGACGACACCGACGCCCGATCGAGCTAGCGTCTACGACATGAACTACGAGATATCCGTATAGCCCACCTTTCCAGTCTCCGGCATGGCTTGTCGCTGGACGGGGATTAACAAAAAACCACCGACGATCTTTCATATCGCTCGCTCGTACGAGGAGAGAGCCTGCGCCAACGGATCCGAGGTATCCGTCTGAATGTAAAATTTGCGAGGTCGTTTGGGCAATCGAGCCACGATCGACGGTCGCGCCTCAACTTCGTTCTTCCCATGAGAATTTCAAGCAAAGTCGAACAAAGCCAAAGGAAGAATCGGTTTCAGAGATTTGTAACGATGTATGTTTCTTTTATTTCCCCCCCCCCCCCCCCCCCCCCCCCACTTGTTTTCTTTCTTTTCGTTTTAACACGATGAGACGAAAGGACATGGCGCTTATGGATTGATAAACGCCGCGAATTATTATCGATGTGCGCGTTCGGTACCGCATGATTCGATCTTTTGGCACGGTCATAGGGACGCTTGGAAGAATCTCTACCGAATAATATATTTATATATAAAATCATATATTTTTCTCTTTCCTTTTGTTTTCTCTCTTCGATCTTGCGGTATTTATCTTCTCCGATCCGCGTATCTTCCTTGGGGGGGGGGGGGGGGGGGGGATAAATCAATAAAAATTGGGACCGTGCAATGGCCCCCGAATCGGTCCCTCGATTATGTATAACACGACCAACGCGACGGAATCGCGTACTGTAATTAGTAATATTTTTATTTAACGATTTATCGAGACACTCCATTGAACGCGTGCGTCGTAAAACGGTATCCTCGCACTCGAGAGAGCCGACGACGAGAGTTGGGTCAGTGTTTAGTCGAAGTAAGATACGGATATGTCGAGTAAAGACTGCAATGCAATCGAATCGAAACAAGAAAAAAACTGTGTTAGAAATATCTCATTGAATTCCCGATCGTCGAGCAGATCACTAACCACTGGGGTCACTCGCTCGACAAGCAAACGCGCCCGTTTTCAGTACACGTTAAGGTCAGTTTAGATTTTTATACAGTGTCAACCGTGACTTAATTCTAGACGCGGCATATATACATCGATCGACAACGTTGTTCTTCTCTCTCTGTCAAGCTTTTTCTTTTTTTTTAAATTTATTTTATTTTATTTTCCATTTTCTTTATTGAAGCATCACGATTTGCCCCCGTGTATGTGGAGACTGTAGAGATGATTCGAACAATTAACAAAAAAACGAAAAAAAACCCTCCCGCTAAACATGCACGTGAAACAAGACAAAAAAAAGCAACAAAAAAGTGTCCGTGTCCATTAACAGAGTTACTTAATCGACTTAAGTCATTGTCAAGATAGAATAACAAATTCTGTGTAAAATAATCGTGAAATGTGTAGTAAAAATTTTTAATATACATATTTAACAATATTTATACGTAAAAAAAAAGAAATTATAAACATTAAGAAATTATAATTTTCATCGCCTGATGAGAATGCTGATTTTAATTATTGTCGATGTGGCCTCACTAACACGATGATTTATTTCTACGAGAGTTATGTTCTTATCGACTTTTATTCCCCCGTTGTTGGTTATAAAAGGTGCGAAAGATAAACAAAATGTAACGAGAATTAAGTATGTGAGTGATTATAACGAGAGAGAGGATGTTAATGAACAAAAAACAACAACAAAAAACTGAACAAAAATTAAGATTGTAAAGAGTGATCTAGTGGCGCTTATATTACACAATAATGACTGCTAGCCGTTAATCGATCGATCGTTCGATCCGGAAACTGGGAAATTAATTGATCAAAAAGAAGAAAAAGCAGAAACAAAAACGGAAACAATGCTGTAATATATGAATTGCATAAATTAATTAATGTATCAACGCTTTGTTTTTGAGTCCATATAATTTCCCGTAAGAGTCTCGTTGTTTCCATATGATTGATGTTTGCAGCATCTTAGGTACCCTTGTTATAATTTCAATCAATCGATCGTGATGAACCGAGTATCACATTGTCGTTTGATAATTTACATATCAAGTTGTAGAGGTCGAGACGTGCTCATCGAAAATAGTTGTTCGTAAATCTGTAAAAAAAACAACAAAAAAAAACAAACAAAATGAAAAGACAAAAAAAACGATGTTGCCACGTTCGCGAAACGTTATATTTCTCTCTACGTTATTCTTACATAGCTAACGAAATCTGTCTAATTCGTTCCTACAAATTTCTCAATAACTGAAAATCCCTCCCCCCCCCCGATCGAATGTTCGCATCCAATTCCCTATATCCCTCGGCCCCGCAGTGCCGATCGTCTCCGGTGAACTTGTGCCAAAACAGTATAAATACTATTTTGAATGTCAGTTTGACCACGAGATTGTTCGATTTGAATCATCACTTTCACATCAAGACGGTACAACGTTAATGAATTGATTAAGATTAATGATAATTAAGCGATTACGAAAAAAAAATATTTACCATTTATATGATTCAATGTAATCTTGTACATATTAGCCGGTTATCACTACGTCAATGTACATACACATATATTTCAGTACCTCACGAATCGTCGCTGCCGTCATATACAATAAATAATGGAAAGTCACTAAAGTTATAGTTATGCTGATTCCATATATGCGAATTCTAACTTTACCCATTTTTCATAAAAACCGCTAAAAACGTGCGCTTTTGAAAATCTCATTTTACAATCGGAAAACATCGTTTCCGGTTTAAAAATTTCATTCTTCGTCCGGACGTGCTGTCACCGGAAATACATCAGTTCCGGTTTGAAAATCAAATTTTTCGACCGCAAGTGATGTCACTGCCGGTCGAAAAATGAGATTTTGAAATTGTAGTGAATGAAAGTGAGGTATTTCCGGTACGACGACACTTCCGGTCTAAGAATGGAATTTCCAGACCGAAAGTGACGTATTTCCTGTATGACACTGGATTTTTGAAAACTGGGACAAAAAAACATGCAGCTTCAAAAAATATATATAAGATAATCTTCGAAACATGGTGTTTCTCAAAACTAGTTACTCTTTGGAAGAAATGAATTTTGGCTGAGGTAAGTGGGGCATAGGTGCTACCCTATCAAACGCGAATACCGTCGCTCGCTCTCGCGGTCGACGTTGCGAAACGATTTTCCCCTAAGCCGGAAGCGGTGCTCTCGAGCAGAGACGCAATTGCCTCGTATTGACATTAATCGATTTACGTTTTGTGCTGAATTGAAAAAAGAAAACTTTAACAAACAAAAAAGTCTCGGCGATTCATCCGCGATCAAGGTATTCGCCGGGATGAGCGAGACGTTTATTCCTCGTCCAAGTACCGTGTTTCAGTGAGAGATCGATTTATCGGCGAGAGTCGAAAAGTCTCGCCACACGAAGCGGCCCGAGCGCGGCCATTGTGACTATTTACAGACGGCTTTTTCCCCCAACAAATCTAACAAAATAATTCGAGCTCTCTGTGAAAATTTCACAGACTCCCGCGATGTGAGTAGATCGTTGCGCGTGCAGCTGTGTCGCTTTTAGTGAATTAATTAATTAAGTTTAGAGACCGAGCAACGATATTTAACGAACTCGTACTTGCAGGGCGCGAAACCGAAAGGATAGCGCGGGTAAAAGCGACTCCGAAGCCACGGACAAGGACAACAAGCGCGACAAGAATCGCGACAAGGATCGCAAGAAACGCGCCGCCTCGTCGTCCAGCAGCGGTAGCAGGTAAACAGTATAGAATTTAAACGATAAAAATCAAAATATAATCGGAGATTCGCATCATATTTTTTTGTGCCTCAGTTCTTCGGACAGCAGCTCGGCATCCTCGAGCTCGAGCAGCGGCAGCAGCTCAAGGTCTAGTTCCTCGTCTAGCAGCTCTTCCAGCAGTTCGGGAAGCTCGTCAGGAAGCTCGCGTGACAGAGGACGCAAGCGAAGTCGCAGCAAGAGCGCAGAAGGCACCAGGAGACACGACACTAAGGAGAAGGAGCGCGACAAGGAGAGGGAACGCGAGAGGGACAGGGACAAGGACAAGAAGAAGAGCAGCAATTCGACGGCCGACAAACCAAAGCCCAAAGGACGCTCCAGGTCAGTCGCCGATAGATATCCTGGCATGGTGTCTGGCGGTCCGGATGCCCTTCGAAAAGTCCTCAAATGTCCTTGAATTTTTTCTCTCCCCATAAATTTGAGCTCGTGCGAAAATGAATATTACTAGCGACCATGGTAAAATAAAATGTGTACCTCTGTTTCGCTGGGATACGGTAAAAGTACCATTGTCTGCACACCTAAGGGAGCAGTCCAGTGCCCAGTGCCTGGACATACATGAAAAAATCGTATGTCCGTCTCTTTTGTATGCAGACTTTGTGCAGCCACGGGCACGCGTTTGGTCACCGGGTTGTTTACCTTATAAACATTCAAACATAGTGAGTAACGAAAACGGTTATTGAACTAAATGTTATTTGCTATGTGGTGCGCGATATGCATATTTTCATTTTTTATGAATGGCCCAACACTGCCTGGAAATGTCCTGGAAATTGTCCTTGAATGTCCTTGAATTTGACACTGTGCCTTGTTAAATCATCTTGCTGATTTCAATTGTAAAAAGCTGTGCATTAGGTCTCACTGATGAGTATCTCTGCAGGTCACCCTCACCCAGAAGGAAGCGCAGAGAACGTTCGCCGATTCCGAGACCGACGAAAATTCACATCGGTCACTTGACTCGCAACGTCACCAAGGAACACATAGTCGAGATATTTTCCACCTATGGGCAAATAAAGATGGTAGATTTCGCGCCTGACAAACTTCATCCGAATTACGGGCGCGGATTCGCTTACGTGGAGTTCGAGACTGCGGACGAGGCCGAGAACGCCATGAAGCACATGGATGGAGGTAAAATGCCCGATTGTACAACAAAATAAAAATAACAAGTGCAAAGTATTTTGCACATGGTTTCCTCATTTATTACAACATTGCGTACAGCTTTCTGTATGAGAAAGTTCGCTGATCGTTTCTCGGCTCCCTCACGGAGGATGCTGTTCGTAAAATTGTAATAAATAAGGAAGCCGTGTGCAAATTACTAAGCACTTTTTTTGTAACTCTAAAAAATATCTACGTCTTATAAAGTTTAAATGGTAAAAAGTTACGGCAAAATTTATTGCAGAACATCGCTAACTGAGATTCCATAATTTGTCGTTTTGAGGCTATTTTTAACTATTTTTCACCGCTGATTACAAATCTGTGGCTCATTTTACTCCGTCAAACTCGTTTCAGACGTAAAAAAAACCAATTTTCCAAAAAATTCAAATAATTTAAAATCTCATCCAATCTAAACAGTCCATTTGCACCAAAGTTAGTACCAAACATTGGGTAGTGTTAATTCATTCTCATTTTAAATTTAAGCTCGATACTTACTCGAATTATATCGTTTTTAGCAGTTTTTCAAGAAAACTTAAAATCCCATAAAATCCGCTTGGATAGATTTCTACCAAATTCAATTGCAAAGGTCTTCGATCAAAATATTATATTTGTGTGCAGTTATAAGATGATAGCTCTAAATTTACGCAAGTTAGAGCTACCACAACAAATTAAAAAAAAAAAACAAAATCACGTAAGATTTTCAATCGGGCCTCATCTTCAGGAAAGTTGCACTGAACGAAACGCCAGGACCACTCAGTGTATCAAATTTGCGTTTCCGAGTTATAACAATTTTAAATGGTGCAAATCTGTCACACATACCCACATTCATCCGGATACCGGCTAAAATCGCATTTCCCGACGTTTCAGACTATTTTAAGTAGTCTGACATTACAAACTCGGATTTTTTTTTCCTTTATGTGGAAGAAAAACAAAATTGAGATTTTAATAACGAATAATTTCTCCGAATATGGTACTAGTCTTCCCACGGGATTGTATAATGAAAAGTCGATTCTATTTAATATTTTTTTAAAGCTTCTTGCTCGCTCGTAAAAATGTTCCCGTCTTCCGTGCAAGTTCCGTACCTACAGGAGAGAGTCGCTGATTAAAAATATTTATTTCAGGCCAAATAGACGGTCAAGAAATCACAGCAGCTCCGGTTCTGTTGCCGAAGCCGAGACCACCGCCAATGCGTCGTATGTCGCCGGCGATGGGTCGGAGAGCACCGATGCGTTGGGGAGGCGGCGGAGGAGGCGGCGGAGGAGGCCGAAATTCTCCGCCGCGTTATCGCAGACGTTCGCCGCCGATGAATCGTCGACGAAGTATCCGACCGCCCAGACGCAGACAGAGGACTCGCTCTCGAAGTCCACCGGACAATTCTCGTCACCGACACCGTCGTTACACCCGATCTAGTTCTAGCAGTTCTCGATAAACAAAAATAATTTAAAAAAGAATAATTTTTTTACGAGAGACGGATCCCCTTCCCGACATGCAAGCTAAAATTGGTGAATCGGACGGAACTGTGACGACTCCGCTATGAGAGTGAACATTTTGATATAAAAACAAACAAACAAAAATCATCGAATCATCTTAAGGGGATGATGTGAGGCGCACAAGCGATTATCGTGCTGCACATGGAGAGCACTTATCGGTCGCCTGCGACCACTCGTGATTTAATTATTATCTTTTAAAGTAATGTAACGTTGTACACTATCAACCGCGATTACATTCAATCAATTGCGACCGCCGACGTCGTGCACATATACCACATAGATGATGAATGTATACAAATAATGCGTGCAAGTTTGATGCCAGTCAAGGGCATTGATTTCTATGTCATGTTAATAATTCCGGAGATACAGAGAGAAAGAAAGAGATAAATAAATAATTCAATGAAAGCATAAATAAGTTCGATTGATTTTTTAGGATTTCGTTGCGCATGCAGGACTCATTAAAATACCACGAAGTCGTCTTTATACTTTGATAGAAACTATGATTATTAGACCCTTTTACAAAGAATCGATTTTCTTTTTTTAGAAAAAAAACCTATTCACACCAAACTTCACTTTGTTTGTTCTTTTTTTCTTCTTTTCATTTATACTCGCGATTATCTACAAAACAAAATCATTGCATCACATTGCAATTGCGTCAATTTTTGTTTCCTTTTTTGTCGATTTTTCTGTTATTTTCTTTTCCATTAATGAAAAATATCTACAATCTTCGAATGGTGTACAATTACTAATTATATAATAATATACAATTTCACAGTCACTTTTACAGTGTGAAAGAATCATGGGGGGGGGGGGAGGTGTTACGATTTAAAACAATGGAAAAAACTATCCCCGGTTTAATAAAAACAACAGCCTGACACACACATGGCACACGCCGGAGAAACTTTCGAGAGATCCGTATTTTTATAAAAAAAAATTATTTACCTTTCCTTTTTTTCGTCAATATTTCTTTAGTAATGTGACCCGTACGATAATAAAAAGAAAATCTTCGAACGTACTGGCGAAGAGTCCGTCGCGATGCTGCAGTCTAACAATTTCTCAACAAATAACGATGTTCTTTGAGTGGAATACACTTTGGCACGGACGAAACTAATTCGTGATCGCTCGATAAATACATCTCGTTCGATCGTTCGCGTCCCGTGTTCGCAGTCCTCGTGAGACTACTCAAGATCGTTAACGGTCCGTAACATTTTTTTTTTTAGAAGGAAGAAAAAAATCCCGATTACATCTTGAAAGTTTACATCTGTTTTTTTTTTTTTGCTATATTGGGGACACGTCTTCGAAAAGCGGATAATCAATTACGAGGCGTTATAATGGTAAACCGGCGATAATCCGTGCAACGTTTACTATATCACAGTAAAGTACCGTGTCCCTTCTACGCAAGCCGAAGTAAAAAAATTCGTCCCCGTTTTAAACATTGTTACGATTAGAAAACCGAGACTTCCGCCTCTCGGGGTTATATTCTCTATCCCACAAATTTTTTCCTACGTCGTTTTCTTTTTTTTCGTTCTTTCTTTTATCTTGTTCCTTTGACTAAGTTTACAAAGTAAATATATTCTATCAAAAAAGTAAAATTTATATATAGTTCTTTATATTACATCGATTAAATTAGGGTGAACCCATTTCGACAGTATCCATACGTCATTAACAGAGATTCAAATTCATTTATACGTCGCAAATAAATAAATAATTAAATAATTTGTTGTTTTTTTCTTCTTTTTTTTGTGTTTTTTTTTCTTTTTCTTTCGTTCGTTCGTCTTCTTGTTTGAGTAGATGCTAGAGATCCGTTTAAACTCCTTCTCTAGCGGGATTGGATTTGTTTCTTTTTACGTAGCATTTTTTTTTTTTCTCGTCCTCGCATCTCCTACAGTTTTAAATTTAATATTACACACGATATTAACTGTACGCATAGTATGATCGTTAAGAATAAAGTTTATAGCGCTATAGACAGTCAGATCCCCGAAATTGGCTGTTAATCACGCGTTAAATACCTCACGCTTTTTTTGTTTATTTTATGATAATCTCACAAATGCCTCGTCCCTCGTAACCGCAACAATATTCAATATTCATCATTCTCAACCCCCCTCCCTTCTTCAAGGCATCGTACGGGCTTACAGAATTATCGCGTTCTATTCGCTTCCAGTTTTTTTTTTGTTTCCTTCGTTTTTCTTTTAAATCTCCCTCGCCTCATCTCCCGTTACTTCTCTTTAATATCTATAAATATCAATAAGATACTATGTACAATTTTTTTTTTTCTTTAAATATCGCGACACTCTCCGTTGGAAAATATCGAAACAGTGCCACGGATAGACCCCGTTGGAGATCAACCGAGCGGCCATATATGTTTGACTCTACATCGGTCCTCTGGGTCGTTCTTTCGCAGCGGCCGCCGACGACGCCGATGACACCGACGAGGAGGAGGACGACGACGACGCCGACACGGGAACGTTGTATCATCGGGACTGAGACGTGTCCTCTTTTTTGTGTATATCACCGGCGTGCATGAGCGGAGGTTCCATCTGTCTTCCGGATACCCCTGGTCCGGGACCGGCGCGATGATGCATGTGAAGATTGCTCAGCGGTCCGGGGCTGGGATCTTTGCCCCTCAGAGAGTTCACCGGAGGCGGTGGGTAGCCCGCGTAGAGCTTGGCTCTCTCCTCTTCCTCAGCACGAAAGGCCGCTGCCATGAGTGGATTGTACCGTAACTGCTGGAGGGGATCGTAGCGATAGGGATCTCTGAAGGGATCCGAAGCCCATGGACCGCCCGGCTGTCCGCCCGGTCCCGACGGCGGTGGAAAGTGTTGCATAGGATGGCCGCCGAGTCCCGGTATCATGCCCCGCGACATGGCGTGCGGGCCCGACATGCCGTGAGGATGCCTCGCCAGATAGGCGTGCGGATGGGGATGATGATACCTCGGATCGGGTATCGGACTCGGTCCGGGTCCTTGACCAGGCCCGGGGCCCGGTCCCTGAGGCGGCTGCCTCGACAGCATAACAACCTCGTCGTCCTTGCTCCGCGGCTCCTCCTTCACCCGCACCTCGCCGGGGTCCATAGAATTAACGTTGCCGTTACGCATCGGCGAACGATCTCTGCCCATCACGACGTGCTGACGATTCTGATGCATAATCCTCTCGCGCTCCATCTCACGCCTCTCCATCTCCCGCCGTTCCTTCTCTCTTCGCTCACGCTCCCGAGCTTCCGCCTCGGCTTTTCGCTTCTCCTCCTTCTCTCGCTCGCGCCTCTCACGCTCACGCTGCTCCTCCCGCTCGCGCTCGCGACGCTGTCGTTCCCGCTCCCGCTCGCGCTCCCTCTCCCGCTCGCGCTCGCGTTCGCGCTCGCGCTCACGCTCACGCTCGCGCTCCTCCATCTCCGCTCGCCTGTCGATCGCCGGAGGCTCGGGCTTCATACTCCACGTTACCGCCGTCGACGGGAAACCCGGTGCAGCCCGTTGCAATCTAAACAGGAGAACAAAAGATATTAAGTTGACTTGAGCATTTCGAAACTATCTACGGGTCAAATTTCTATCGGAAAAAAAATGAAGAGTGATTGTGCGAGTAAAACACGTACCCTCGCCATGGATCGTGAACAGCTCCCATGCCGCCTAATTGAGGCATCTCTCTGCCCGGTGGAAATCCAGCGAGTCCGGGAAAGTTTGGATTAGGCGTACCGAACGATGCTGGATATCTTCCGAAAGGCGACATCCCTGTTCCTGAAAAAGTTCAATGTCGTTGTTAATTTTTTTCCCCGCTGTTATCCTGTACGCGGAGAAAAAGAAATCACGGTCGTGGATATACTCGACCAGAGATGTGCAGTGACGGTAATTTTTTGTAAGCGTCAATTGTCCAAAAAATGACCATCAATTGAACGTCTTTTTCGATTGCAGAAAATGTTTGTTGTGCCATGACCGTCATTTTTGTTCAGGGTTACAAATATGATCAAAACAGCGAAAAACATTTACTTAGTTAGGATTTGACCGTCTTTTTTGTTGTCACAAATTTGGTCAATTTTTTTGCAGTCTAGGTTGATTTTAAGCGAATTTTTCTTCTTGGTTGACTTCGTAATCATTCGTGTTATAATTTTTTATCAATTAATATGAATATTGTTTCATCGGTGAAACAATATTATAAAATAAATACAATGTTTTTTTTTCTCATTAACGAGGTTGATACTTTGTTAATTTTTATGTTGGGAACGTGGAGATTTTTAGAGTTAATGTTGCTGTTGTCACAGTGCGGTCATTTTCGGACCGGTCAATTGACGGTCACGTAACAGTCAATTGACAAAAAAAATGACCGCTAGCAAAGTCGGCGCCCATTTCTATACTCGACACGTACCTAAGTGCGAGCCCGGCGTAGAGAGAAAGCCGACGGGATGGGGAGGCGGTGGCGCTTGATGATTGGGTGGCATGTTCGTCGGGAATGGAGGTGCCATTTGACCACCGATTCCGAGACCTCCACCGGGACCACCTGGATAGAGATGTCCCGGAGGTCTGAGCAGTTCGGTTTTCGTGCTGACCACGTTGCCCGCTTTTGCCTCGGCCTGCTGCTTCTGTTGGTGGTGATATATTTCCCAGGCTATTCGAACGTGCATCGCGTTCCACTTTCCAGTTTTCTGTAAAAGTTAATACAGTTTTTTTTATGGTAAGAAATATTTTTTGCCAATGAATAAAACTTTGTGTGATAACTTTTAACATCGTTCGAATGAAATTTCCACGCCGTCGCTGGACATTCATAATTTACGTCACGAGACAATATTTCCTCCCGGAGTCGAGCTATGAAATGCGCACGGTCAAAGACGAAACCGTAAATTCCAGAAGGAATGTGGGCACGAAATACAAGAGTCCGATCTTACTTTCGGAGCGAACGATGTCAGATGATTCGGTGGTACGAACGGCGTCGAAGGCGGTCCCATTCCAGGATGCATAAGACCCGCGTTAAAGCTGGAATAACCGGGAAGGTTGAGATTTCCACGAAAAAATGGAGAATCGACACTTCCCAACTTTGGAATGTCCTTGAACTGCGAAGAAAGAGAAAAGCCCGACGATTACATTAATACAATGCGAAGCGAATATTGAAAAGATGTAGAGGAACAAAATTTATTGAAAAATTATACTCACAATCGGCGGAGGAAAAAGTGTCGACGCCGCCGGGGGTGGTAGGAGCGGCGTCGTGTGCTGATGCACGTGGGTATGCTGATGCTGATGATGATGCATTTCCGTCCTGAGATAAGGCGGTGGTCCGAGATTCCCAACACCGACTCCGACGTTTCGGTCTTGGGACGCCAAAAACCTATTGTCCAGCTCCCGTCTGAGCATGTCGGTTTGACCTGAGACATGCGTCACCCCTTTTTTTGTCGATTAGTATGATCGTCGTTAAAGCTGTTCGTCGATTTTTTTTCACAAACACCCTCGTGTTTGTGAAAAAAAAAGATCCCTCTTATACTTACTTGATTGGAAGAGCGACTCCGCGGAGAAGGGATTTGGATTCGAGGTTGGCGGTGGTAACGTTGGCAGCGAAGTGTGTGGACTCGAACTAGAGACAGGCGGGGGTAACGGTGCAGCGAACATCGGCGGTGGAAAATTGTGCATGTTCAGAGACGCCGGTGGAGGTGTCGGCCTCGGTACGGAAGTTGCCGTTGCCGGTGATAATTGGGAGGTCGTGCTGCTACTGTTCACGACACGTGAATGAAACAACAAAATATTATTTCATATGTCCGATGCTTCGTTACTCTTGCACGGACATCCGGGATGAGTTGACGAAAGAAAGAAAACAAAAATAAATAACATACAAAAGAAAAAAAAAAATTACAGAACAAACATGTTACCTTATCCATCCTTGAGCCTTGGAGTAAGCAGGTAGACTAGAATTGGCTGGGGATGCGGTGTTGTTTGGCACACTTACGGGCGTTATGCTACCCCGGCTTAGGGTGCTCACGTTGCTGCTGTAATGAGAATATTTTTATGGCACTCGTGTTTCAAAGACGTGATAATCCAACACTCGTAAACACGACGCTTCAGTGAAATTTTAAGGCAACATCAAAGAATACTTCTCGCACTCTTTCTCGACCAAATAAATGAGAAATTCAAATGCTGACAATGTAATGTAACAAATTGTAGTGCAAATATCTACTTTTCCAGTCCAGTTTTGTTAATAAAAAAAAACTGGACTGGAAAAGTAGATATTTATTATTTAAAACAAAAACTGGTCTGGAAAAGGAACTTTATCATTTTAAAAAACTAGGCAGGGACAGTTGAAATGTATCATGAAAAAAACTGAGCCGCTTTTGACCTTTTAAAGATACAGTGGTTGTGGAAGTACCTGTAGCTATCTCGTTCCCTGTTCGGACTGTGACCCCTTGGAGAATTATTGTTTCTTCCGGCTAAGCTGCAAGCGACGACGTCCCGATGAACGATCGTGTTTGCGGTGGTAACTGTATTGGTTATTGTTGACACGCATGTCGTAGTTGCAGCGCTGAGCGGTGTACTACTATTGTGATTCGTGGCACTATTTCCTATCGTCTGTTTACTTATATTGGTGCACGGGGAAGCCCGACTGCCTCTCTGCAAGTAAAAAATTAAAAGTGTTTTATATTAACTCTGCCGTAATCTCGACGAATCGATGAAGAGGTATTCGGTGAAATAGGAAGAATCGCTCGTGACTTACCACGTCGGTGCGAGATGATGCAGAATGGGACGGCGACGGGACGGCAGGGGGAAGATAAGGACTGTGGTTGAGGGGAGCGTACGGGGTGTAAAGAGGCGGATAAGAAGGCTGCGTTTGAGGATACGCTGCCATTGGTAATGGAGGTGGATAAGTCGTGGTAGCTGCTCCGTTCGAGGGTGCCGCCGGTGTTACTCCGAGACTCGCGACCGCTGGACTCGTCGTGTGACTCGACGATACGAGCGGTACGTTAGGCGGATGTAAAGCCGGTATCGTCGTGTGCGACGTCGGCTGAGACAACGACGATGGCGGAAGTGCGGGAGATGCTGGCCGCTGCTGTGGAGCTATTGCACGTGGATTTGCTGCCAGCGGACTAGTCATCTGAAAATTATGTTACACCGTTTAAAAAAAATTCTGCCATTCCGGTGTCCTTAGCGTATCAAATTTTTTTTAAATATCACTGCGAGAATTAACATAAAGATCATTAAATAAATAATTTGTAAACTTGTTTGAGGTTAAGCTACTGCACGGAACACTAGTCAAACGAGTGCTAAATTTTCGCAAATGTTTATCCAGAGTGTTGTGAATTAATTAACAGTAGGGAAGTCGATTTGTATCACTGCATGGATCCTCAATCAAGGAAAATATTGATAACTATGTTTTTGCAAATACATAAACTGATAAATGCAAATTGAGAAGAATCCTTATTTTTCAATCAATTTTAATGTACCACGGATTTGCTCCGTAGTATGTTAAAATTGCTCCATGGTGTTCGTTTTCTTCCTCAAACGCTGCTCTAAGAATTTAATATGCAGATTTTTTTATATATATTTTTTTTTTTTGACGTTTAAAAATGACAGCAGTTTGTTTATGACAACAAAAAGTGCACTAATTAAACAATGAATCGTTTTTGTCAAACGGTCAAATCTGCAAAAAATCTACACGGGGAATTCGTTGAGCAAAGTTAAAAAAAAAACAAAATACTGAGTCGTGGCGAATTAAAATCGGTTAAAAAATACGAATTTTGCTTTGAAAAAACCCAAGAAAAACTTACAATCATGGAAATTTGCATTTACCAGTTACTGTTCTTGCAAGATCATTGCGATTAATATTCCTCTTGGTTGAGGACACTTGCAATAATATAAATCATCCTCCTTGACTGTCAATAAATGCATACAATTTTGGATAAACAATTGTCAAAATTTAACACTCATTGGACCCGTGTGCCACGCAGAAGCTGCCTTAAGGGCTTCCGCCACAGTAAAAATTCGACGTTTTTTCTCTTTTTTCTAATAGTTTTAAGTGTCAAGAATATTCTATTAAATTTTTATGTCGTAATCCAACAAATTACAAAAGTTAGAGACGTTATGTTGAAAGTGGCGGAGTGCTCGAGCAATTGCACGGATCGCTGAACGCGTTTTTTTCAAAATGTGATTTTCAAGATCAGTGTCCCTGATATCTCAAAAAGGGCTTCATGAATTTTTATGAAAACTTGTACCAATATACTTTAATAGGTTCTTTAGATCTTGACGGTGTCAGATGTAAAAAAATAATAATAAAAAAAAATAATTCAGTATTGAAAAATGGGTAAAAATCGACTTTTTTCAAATGGCCGCCATCTTGTCAATTTTTTTCGTCTTCAAGGACCGCGTTGTACATCACTTGTTAAAAAACAATAAAAACATTTTGGTTCTGATAAAATGGCAAGTTTATCAGGGACACCGCAAAGGTGCTGCCAAAAAAATTGTTTACCCCAACCAATACAAAAAACAACATAATAACAATAAAACTGAATGAAATAATCCGTAAATGTTCGTTAATATATCCTCCTTTCGCCCTAAAAAAATTAAATCGATAAAGCGTATTATTACCGAGAAAAAAAATCACGAAATATTCTCGCGTTTTTACTCATTTACTGTGACAAGCCCTTAATTCGAGTTGTAAAATTAATAGACAGGTACTCGATTTTCTTTGCAGATAATACTTACGGGTGGTTGGGATATGTGTGGGGGCAGTGTGGGACTGGGAGGACTCGGCGCCGTCGGAACTGGTGCTGAGGCAGGCACAGGGGGCGGAATCGGAGCCGGAGCATCCGTCGCGGGATTTGAAATTTGTCCACCGGTGTCCGGAGGTGATCCTCCCGCCCCGTTTGCCGGTGGCAACACGTGCGGCGAAGAAGATGGCAACTCGTCTGAAAAATATGCAAACATTCACGTTACTCTCCTTTACTATCTCAACAACTTTCCACGTGACGCTTGAAAATAAATTTTAAAGGAAAAGAGATCGAAGTAACTAACAGCTGCATATCAGCTGACTATGTAAATTTTTACGCTTCGCGGTTCGAAGCCATTACTTAAAGAACATATGTCTCCAATGAATGAAATTAAGCAATTGAAATTAAATCAATGAAATTAAATCAATGAAATTAAATCAATGAAATTAACGACTCCGTTGACTTTTTCCGTACCGTCACCCATATAGCACGAAATATTTTGAAATCATTTTAAAAATCAATCTTCCAAATCTTACGAAATATTTCTAAAATGGATGAAAATAATTTTTTGAAATATTCTACCAAAATACTCCAACGAAACGTTTCTGAAATATTTCAATGTAAAATCTATGAGCAGGCAAAATAATATTTTCAACATTTCAAGAAAATATGACTGAAATCTTTCAAAAATATTTCCGTGCTATGTGGGCAAGAATTAAAATAACAGGCCGTCTTCACGTACATTTACGCGGAAGGGGTGGTGGAGTAGAAGACTCGAAGAGTATCGATTCTGCATCCGAGCCCTTGTCGTCTTCACCTTCACTATCACACTGTAACAAAAAAAAAATCGTGTCAGATAAAATCCTCGAGAATCGAGCACAAAATTTTTCCTCGTGAATAAAAAAAATCGCGATACTTACGATATAACCTTTACCCGAACTGCAATGACTGCTAGCCTGTTGACAATAAAAACATAACGATTGTTTCAGCAAACGAATAAGCATTGAGAAATTATTTGTACATTTTTCTTTTGATCGATGAAAAAAAAAAAAAAATCTCACATCGCTGAGATGGTCCCTGGAACTGTCGGCGTCCTGGCAATCCCTTGGAATTCCTGGGCCATGCAATTGTTCCGACGCTCTTCCACTGTCGTCGCTCGTACCTGCATCGAGGCCCTGCAATAAAAATCGAGCAATTACGACACCGCAAAAACTCAAACAAGCCCTAAAACGTTTCGTCGAGCGTCGATCATAATTCACGAATTCTATCGAAAAATTGTTCCCGATTGTTTACCTGGTTGAGCGTAGAGGGTGTCAGTATGGAATTATGCGTGTAATTGTTGTGCTTGAAATGGTTCTTGATGTGGTGCTCGCTGTGCCGATTGTTCTGGCCGGTATCCACCTTCGGTTTTTCCTCGACTATCGACAGCAACGAATGCAGCTTCTTGACATTATTTTTACCGGCTAACTTTATTGCACTCTGAAAAAAAAATAGAAAAGAGAAAAAAAAATGATTACAAATCGATAATAAAAAAACGTCGAACAATATACGCTCACAATGTAAACGTTATCAAACAACCCAGATAAATCAGTCTCGCGAATGTTTGTCAAGATTTCAGCTCGTTGTGAGAGGTAATGATAGATATAAAAAAAAAGTTAATTATTCATAAAACGGAGCAAACTTTGTAAATCTCGTGGCTTCCGTTATCAGTTGACTTCTCACCCGACATACTCCACGGCAATCTACGACTACGGAGTCTTCGTGCATTGACGCAGAAGTATCCGAACGGCGGCCTCGCGGGTAAGTAAATAAAAAAAAAAAATTTAGACCGATCGACGAAAAAAAATAAAAAAATAAAGAGCGCTCCCGAGGCACGACTAAGGGACATTTAATGTTTGTTCGAGGAGTTCGCTCGACGGCGAGGTAAAAGGTTCAATGCACATTCCGGTTTGTCCCCGAGGTACGGTCGAGCTCCAATATACTCGCGATTCACGCGTCGTCGTCGCTGTCGCCACGAGTGGACTGAGATAAAGAGAGGGAATTTGCAAAGAAAAAAAAAAGAAAAAAATTTAATAAAAAAAAAAATAATAATAATAATGCGTATCGGCCGGCCGACCGATGAGTTTTGTCGTCTGATGAAACGGGAGAGAGCGTCAGTCAAAACTGGATCATGGATACGAGGAAAACGGAACGTGCGACGGCGAAAGTGCTTCGAGTGCGAGCGAGCCGTCTCTCTCTCTCTCTCTCTATCTCTCGGTAGCGGCGGATATGGCGCGAGCGTTCGCGGTACTGTAGCACAGATAGATAAATACATACGTGACTCTCGTACCCCGAAATAGAAAACGATGGGGAACGATCGGATTCGATGGATACGTCGGGAACCGTCGAATTTCTGCCACACTATCGAAGCTCGAGCGTTCAAGATAAAAATTTAAATAGCAACAACAAAAATAACAAACAAAAAAATTAACGTCAGAAAAAGAGAAACAAGAAAAATTACAAAACGTCGTCGGAGGACGAGTGAAGAGAGCTCTGTGAGAGCTGTTGCTAGCTAGTACCGCGGGGTTTTACTCGTTCGCACGGGCGGCAGGTTTGCTCGTTCTGCGGTGCGAGCGTTTGGTACACGGGCTGAGACGCAAGGATCGAGAGGAGAGAGAGAGAGAGAAAGAGAATGAGAGAGAGAAACATATATCCGTTCGCGGTGGTTACGCGCGCTGGCCAGCGCGGGCTCGATGCAGCAACGAGGAGAACGACGTGAGCAGTAAGTTCCCCCGCGCGGGAGAAAGAGAAATTAGGTGGGGCGGGGTGGGGAGGGATGGAGGTTGGGGGGTGGGGAGAAAAAAGTGTCTATGCCTACGTCGCTGCTGCGAGGAGAGTGAGATGAACCCGTCACTCTTTCTCTGTTTCGCGACGCAGCACGAATATACACGGGCGAACACTTTGTGTTTATCTGTGTATGTGTGTGAGAGACGAGAAGCGACGAGGAGCGAGAAAAGACGAAACGAAGGGAACCGCCGAGGAGTATCAAGGAGAGGGGGGGGGGGGGGGTCAAAATCGCGAGGAGACTTCGACGACAGACGGGTGGAGCGCTCGAGCGAGTGGGGAGCTAAAAGAGGAAGAAGATGAAGAAGGAAGAAATAAAGACGGAAAAGAGGGAGTGTAGTACACGAGAGATATACGCTGGCTGCGGTTTCTGGCGCTGCTGCTGCCGCCGCTTATGCTCGTCCGAGGCGGACGTGTGCGTGCAGACCGGGCGCAACGGGAGAGCGAAGAAGATGGAAGAAGACATTGACCGAACGAACAACCGTGCGGCGCGCGACAAGGCCTTTTCTCAAGCGGCAGCGGCAGCGACGGCCACCACAGCGGGCCAGCTGGAAGGAGAAACTCGGACGACGGGATAGAGAGCCCTGTGTCGATCCTCGTGGGCTACCTTGCATTCGATTGCAACTTCGAATCCGGCTGTACTTACTTCGTGAAACGGACGGCCACTTCTGTATCGCGGCGCTACCGCCTATCGCGGAGAAAACGGTAAAGCGATTCGACCCTGGACGGCGGTGTGGGAACGCTGCCCCGTAACGTTCTTTTTTTTTTGTTCTGTTAAATTCATTGTACACGATGCGTTTGAATAAAATTTGTAACCGCTAGCTCGAGTAATTGTAGGCTACCGTTGGTTTTTAATATAGATAATTATTAGATAATATAGATAATTATTTAATAGATAATTCGTGGGATAAAGTGACAATTAAGATTTTTTTTATTGTAATTTTCGTCTCCGATAAATAATATTGGAAGGGAGCAAACGGTAATTAGATCGCTAAGTAATTAATAAATAATTCATGAGATAAAGTGACGACTAAGTTGGTTTAAAAAAAAAAATTCACGATTGTCCAGTAATTGTTGTCACCGGTAAATGATATTGGAAGGGAGCAAACGATAATTAGCTTGCTAAGTGATTAATACATTTATCGGTATTCAAACAATTTATCATTGTATCGCTTAATGAAATTATGAAACTTCGTTGTTGGGCTATTGGATACCTATCACGTGTATCAGTGGGATAACTATTATTTTACGGTTTCAATTATGTATTAATTAGCCATGAGCGGTTGGAGAACCGCTCATGAAAGTAATTTCAATAAGAGTATTGAAATTACTTTAATCCGTTAGTATTGAATTTTTCTCGCGTATTATCGACTGTAGTGGCCAAGTACTGTGCGGTCCGCATTGCCAGCCTCTTATATAGCTATACGCGGTAGCAAAGTATAAAAGGGAGAAGAGGCTAAAAACGGGCACGGGGTCGCTCACTCCACCTGCGGCACGTGTACCAACCGCGTAACGTGCATCCTCGCAGTCCGTCCACCTCTGCTTCCCTCGCTACCGCTACCTCCTTATATCCTCCTCTTTCCGATAATAAAAAAAATTTAAAAAAACAACAAAATTAAACGCGTTTCATATTTATACCAAATGTCGGATGACAACTTTTTTTTCCATCGATGATAAAAGAATCTCGCTATCGACCCGACGCTAGGGGTTTCGCTCGGTTTTTTGTTTTTTTTTTTCTTTCAATTCTCGTTTGTCGATATAATGCCCTCGTACCAATCCTTGAGAGTCTTTTGTGTTTCTCGACGCTAAGCCTCTCCGTTTTTGTTTGGTTGCCCGCTGTATGCTCGGTTCGGTCTTCACCGGCTCTCGATGCAACGTCACGCATCTACATAAACTTTCTTCGCGCCCGACTCGTCGAGAGAGCCCCCCTGAGCATCGAGGTTATTCACGAACCCGACTCTCCGCACGATTGAACGGACATCGATACTTCCACGCATGTTTGGTGTTGCACAATGGCACGTTATACTCGATGCTGTACCAGACTATACAAACTTGTTTTTTAATTTAATCGTTAACTTTAAAAATGTTTTAAATTTAACGAGCAAAATTAGACTCGCAAAGCTCAGGGAATTGTTATTAATAAATATGTAAGTGAAAATCTAATGCTCCCCATCTTAACCCTTTGAAGCACAGTAGATCACCGGTGATACACCGCTTTGAATGCTGAAAAAATGCATTGATAAACCATCCGATGTATTTGAGACTTCATACTTGTAAAAAAAAGTATGCTTCAAAGGATTAAACCTACGAACCTAACAAACCTCTAACCCGTGTAAAAACTTATTTCCAAGCGAATCATACACGACACTACGTGAATAAAGAACATACAATTTTCCTACCAATTTCTCCGCGGCGCTCATGATGAAAAGCATGCGTAGAACTCTCTGTTTTGAACGAGGCAGAAAGAAGTTTGCGAAAAAATGTGGTTCGTGCAGTGGGCACGGATATGCGGCGGAGGAATATCGGTTTGTGTAGAAACGGTCGTTTGCCCGAGCGACGTAGGGAGAGAAGAGAGAGATAGAGAGAGGGAGACGGAGAGCGCAAGAAGAAAAAAACCGGTAGGTTTAAAGACCGCCCGGGCTCTGTTCGACGAGACTCTCTCGGTGGCCGTTCGCTTCTGCGGACCGTGCGCGGACGGTAGAGCGGATCGTAGGTCGCGGCACGCCGTTTCGCGGGCGGTGAGAGGCAGCGTTGTAGCGTTGAGTCTCGGAAGAAGATGGGAATATCATGGCGGAGAATCGTGCAGGGTTTACGTTGTACGGACAGAGAGGACGACCACGACGTGAACAACGAAAGAATCGGCCGCCACAGTCGTCTCCGGGCTTCCTTCGCTCGGCCGATCCTGCCCGGCCCGGCTCGCTCGTCGGCATGCCGGCTGGCTACGGCTTCGAGCGCTAACTCGAGCGAGTTTCCTCTCCTGTCGGCGTTGCCAAGTCTCCTCCCGGCCTGTGTATACCAGAAACCGACTACGGGATGCGCGTACACGCACCGTTCGCGCTCTAATCATCGACTCTCTTTCACGTTCGAGCCTACGAACACCAGACCGTCGCTGCGGCTCGGCAAGCGCTGCACCTTGGGTAACCTTATGCAGATGCGTACTCTAATACGGTATTGCGCGAGCGCTTCCGAGCGCCTCCCCGTTTAATCGCGGCACAGCCGCGTGTAAACGCATTATGTCATCGCGTAAACGCGACGCGCACGAGACACACGTCGAGCTTCGCTGTCGACGGGGGGGGGGGCGTTCACTCGGAATTCAGCACTGATTGAAGCATGTGCAACCCATTCGTCATAATATTAGTATAAACGAAACGATTTTATTGTGTAGCGTTGGTCTATAAGATTTTTGGTGAAATAGACTATAGAATGTTGTTATCTCTATAATGAAACGGGAGCAAATTCTTTTTTCTTAAAGTTTATGCTGCAAAGATTATAGATGCGGCTATGTTTAATTTAACTGGGGAAGGAGTTTTGCTTCGAGACGATGCAAATTGTCAAAGCGTTCGAAAAATAATAGTTCGTTATTATTTATGACAAAAAATTTAATCGTTCACGCGAGGTGTCCTGATTATTAAAACAGGACAATAACTTGTCCTGTTTATTAAAACAGGACAAGTTGTTCGAAGGTATAGACGATGAATGACTTGTTTCCGTATCGCTCGAACTGTAAAACCTTTTTGTTTTTGCCTTGCAAAAATGCAACGCTCACAGAAATAACGCTGTTCATATTTTCACAAAATTTTTTTTCTCTATGCAAATTCATAAATCGTACGAAAGATAAATCTAAAATGTTGTTTTTTTTTTACATTGAAACAGGAGCAAATTTTTTTACTACAGTTTACGCTTTAAAGACGATTATAGATGCGGTAATGTTTAATTGAACTGGGACGGTAGTTTACGATACCGTCGAGCCGATAAAAATTGTCGAGTCGTTCGAAACATAAAAGACCATAATAATTTATGTTGTTGATTGAAAAAGAAAAAAAAATTCCACGCGACACGATAAACAGGATAAGTTGTTCGAACGTGTAGACAACGAACGACTTATTTCCTTATCGCTCGAACATTACAAACTTTTTTGCGCCGTAGAAATTTACAACGCTCACAGAAGTAACGCTGTTAATATTTTCACCATTTTTTTTTCTCTATGCAAATTCATGAATCGTACGAACGATGAATCTAAAATGTAGAATGTTGTTTTTATTATCTTGAAACAGAAGGAAATGTCTTTTATTAAAGTTTACGCTGTAAAAGTTATTGGAGCTGCTTTATTGTTTAATTTAACTGGGAAGGTAGTTTACTGCCCTCGAGCCGAGTAAACTTGTCGGGGCGTTCGAAAAATAAAGGTCTACAATTATTTCTGTCGTTGATTGAAAGAAAAAAAAGTAATTGTGAACGCGACGAGATAAACAAGAAAACTTGTTCGAACATGTACACGACGGAGGACTTGTTTTCTTACCGCTGGGACTTCACAAACTTTTTTTTCCCCGCGTGAAAATTTGCGACGCTCACAGAAATAACGATGTCAATATTTTCACAATATTTTTTTTTTCTCTATGCAAATTCATGAATCGTACGAACGACAAATCTATGCTTCTCCTTTTGTTTCCTCACGGATCAGCGCACTGTTATCACTGTTTAGCCGCGAGGTTGTTCTACATATCGCGTCGCGAAACGAGACCCGTTGCACAGAAGATTTATTCGCGACAATCGAGGTAATCCGAACAATCGTATTATCGTTACAAAGCTGTATTACTACGCAGCCAAGGTCTTCCAAGGATCGCGGTGCAGAGAGATAATCCATTGGGTTATCTCTCGCGAGTGCCGTTTCTACATCGGTAAAATTTGTATTATATATATATATATACGTGTATGTATATACAAATGACGTGAATTCAAAGTTTGCCGTCTCTCTGCTCCGGGAAACCGAGCAGAATCTGGAGCAATCCTCTCGCTCCTACGTACAACATACCGACGGTTCTATTCCCGGTCTTGCATTTCATGTTTCGTTAAACCTCGTAGAATTTCAATATCAATTTGTAAGAAACTCGAGGGGTTTCAATATTGGCGGAATATTCGCGCATACAGCTTCGGATAGGGGAGGGGGTTAAAGAAAGCAAAGAAGAAAAATTGAGCTCCAGCGACCTTTATATCCAAGACCCTTTTTATACCCTCCACACTGTGATCCACAATGCCAAGAGAATTTCTGCTTCTTCATTCCGTCGGATAACTTTGGTCGTGGAAAACAATCTTATAGAAGTTTCATCGAGCAGGTGGGCTCTCCCTCGTTATCCGCATAACTCCCGACCCGAACCATCCCCCCCATTCTCGCTGGCTGGCTTCGAATACGAAATTTATAGAGTTATAAGAATCGACCTATTAAAATTAGCAGACTCCGTGGCCCGAGCTCTTTAAATACAGCAAGCTTCATTAGTGTCTTTCATGTCGCATTAATTAATTCGTCAGCAGTTTGTGCTGGAGTTAAGATAACTCTCGCCTGTATCGGCATTCTATAAATTAATTCGTTGCCAGTCGAGACGGAATTCGTTGTGGAACAATAATCCTCAGACGGTGATTGTTGCATAGCGTCCCGCCATGCAGGATCGAACAAGAACAGAACCTCGGAGGATCACGCTTAAGTTTAAAATTAAGGGTTAAGGTAAACGTATCAATGTCTGGAGATTTAAAACGATATTTGTACCCGAACAAAACATTTGCCATCATACATTGATCGGTCTGACAAATAGTGGTAACTAATCTGAAGATTAAAGTTTCCAGTTTTTTAAACCCATTTATTCATAAGCTATTACGATACTAGTATGAAAAAACTTTCTTTTTGCAGCACAAGTTGAAGGCGAGTGTTGCAAGCACACGAGTTAGAAAAGGTTTATCGTTCAAGCAAATGTAACAATTAAATTATTATTTACGCATCGTCTATACCGAGCTCTTCAATATATATCAATTACTAATTGTAGATACTATTTCGACAGTAACTGCTATTGTTTAACCATTACGGATGGCTGGACGTTTAAGACGATATTTGTCTCGGAGCACAGTTTTTGCTACCATATATTGATCGCTTTGGCAAATGGCGGTAACTAATCTCAAGATTACAGTTTCTAGTTTTTGAGACGCATCAACTAAGGGTCGAATTTTAAGACGTTAGTTTGAACTTTAGATCGCTCGAGAGATCGAACTTAAGATCGAAGTTTGGGCCCAACTTCATTGCGTCCTTAAGATATGTAATGAGTTCGAACTTAAGATCGAAACTCTGTTCGAACTTGATCTCATGCTTAAGACCGATCTTAAGTTCGAACTTACAATCGCATTTGATTTTAGTAGACCTAAGTTCGAACTTAAGATCAAACTTCGGCACGAACTAAAGTTCAAACTGAGGTTCGATATTAAGTTCCAACTTAAGGTAGATCTTAACCACGCGATGAAGTTCTGGCCAAACTTCGATCTTAAATTTGATCTCAAGAGCGATCTTAAGTTCAAACTAACGTTTTAAAATTCTACCCCGAATACTTTTGCAATAATTCAAACAAATATGTATTTATTATTTACCCATGATCTATGCCGATTTTTTGCATGTATATAAATGACTAATTATACATACTGTTTTAACAGTAACTGCTATTTTTTACTCCCGAGTGTCCCTCGGGCAAAAAGATAGGGGTATGCGTTTGACTGCGATGTCGCGGCTTGGCGAGTTTGCGAGGGTGCCAGCGTTTGTTTGAAGAGACGAAAAATTACTTAACTGATGTTGGTATATTGATTCTTTGTAACCTGACCTATGTTTGTGACAATATTTTTTTGAGCTAAGATGTGAGTGCTCGCAAATAATCCACTTTTAAGAAAAATAGCTTAAACGTTCGCGGTCTCATATCGAATTCGACGTTGACGATTCCCAACGAGAAAGCCCGCGAATCATCGGAATTATTTTCATTGCTGTCGTATTTACGTAAATCAGATCGGAGAAATTTGTTTTCGATGTGTAAAAAAAAATCTCCAAATTAATTAGTCGAGTGTTTTGTTTTTTTTTTCTGTTACCTTTACCTTTTTATTATATTTTTACTTTTTTATTATATATTTATTATATTTGTTTTCGGTAATTAACCGTTATATCGCACCCCTAGAACAACAGTGTAACATCTCTTATGGGATTACCATATAAGTTGTTGCACTGTTGTTCTAAGGGTGCGATATACGCAGTAAACTGGGACGTGTTCAGTCATTGTTACGTTCGCCTTAAATTGTTTATTCATCGCTCGTCAATGAAAGTTTAAAGTGTCGTTGCGCGTATCGTCGGCGAAACCGATTCCGGATCGCGTGTGCAATTACGTGTCGAATGGCAGGTCGAGTGATTCGACGGTTCGCGAGAAGAAAAAAAAACGCCGGCGGTTGATCGGAGATTAAGGGCGTAAACAAGTCGATGGAGTTCGGAACGCTTTGCGATCGTTAAACTCAATTTTCCCCGGCGTCAACGGTACCGGTGGCAATTATTCGCGAAACTCGTGTTCTACGTTACACTTTTTTCCAACTTTTTTCACCACCGGTGAAACACAAGCGACGAGAGATCGTATAACATGCCGCATGTGCTCGTGTATCTCGGTACAGCGGTTCGAGTCACGTTCGATAAACTGGAAATTACACTCGTGTTTATACGGTCGTTACGAACTCATTGAGCACGAATATTATTTACGGTATATGATTTCGTCATTGCAGCTCGCACCGATTAAATCGACGATCGGACGCGGGGGTAAACACACGATTTGTGCTTAATAGTCTCGACGACACGACTTAATAGTCTCGAGTATTATTTTTTTATGGACGGAAATTATATACTGCTGAATTACACAGAGAAAATAATAAATTTGTCGGGATAGCAAGAATTTTTATACCATAAATAACTTACCTACTTGCTATATGGACAAATTTATATGCTTCGATAACAATTTTCTCCACTGCTGGTTCAACCGATTATCAACGATGCAGATCTTTTTTTAGGGCCACGAAATCATTATTCTTCGTGTAAGGTCAGCAAGAAAAAATACGTTACTAGAATATTTTGCAAGAAATAAAATACTCCTCGGCAATTTTTAATGACTAGTGAATTCGAGGCGACAAAAAAAAATCTTCACATTCAAGCAGCCGCGTAACCATACAAGATGTCGAGGCATCAAATATTGTGAGACCAATACTCCACGGGGATCTTCGAGATAAATATTTAATCTAGGATCTTCGTATTTTTGTTTCATGATCGTATTATCCGATAGTAGAAACTTGTCTGCAAGATACATGAGCGATAAAAAAAAGTGCGGTAGCAAATACCTTCACTACGCCTCGAACGTTTCGACAGGAAAATATTGAGTGTCTGCTGAACATACATACATGTATATATATGTATGTATGTATGTATGTATGTATACATCTGCAAGAAATGAGTCTACAAAATAAAATACTCCTCGAGAATTTATAAGTACTTGTGAATTAGAGATGAAAAAAAATCTTAAAACTCAAACAGCCGAGTAATCCTGCCGGATTTCATGGGCTCAACTATTATGAGACCGATACCTTACCAGGATCTTCGACATAAATATTTAAAGTAGGTTCCTCGTATTTTTTTTATGACCTTATTATCCGAATGGCACGTTATTCCGGCGGAGCGATAGTAGAAATTTGTCTGAAAGGTGTATGGGCAATAAAAAATTTAAAAAAAACGGTTGGTAGCAAGTAAATTCATTACGCCCCGGGCCTTCCTATAGGAAAATATTGATTGTCCACTGTTCGAGAGAACTCGGAGGATCGATAGTGTAAGAAAAAAAAAAAAAGAAGGAAAGCGTGTCGAGCGCGAAAAGCAATTTAGTTGTGGAACGGAGATAAAGAGCTTATTGATACTGCTAGTTTTCTATACTACACCCCGTTCGACTGGTATAATATTGATATATCGCCGTCGTCGGGCGTTCTCGCTCGTGTTTTCTATTATGCAACGCGGCTCGCCGACTCGGTAATATCAGATATCCGATCTCGGCTATAATCAAGGGAATTCAACTCCAGTCAACGAGTCAATACGCGATCGAGCGCCGTTCTCCCGGGCCGATATACCGGAATGTCAGTGTCAACACCGGATCGCTCTGGCTCTCCCGCATGATTATAATCGTTTGTGTATCGCGGGAGGCCCGCGGGCGATGGACAAAATCGAATATCGTTTTCCATCGCAATAAAACCTGGCTTCGTCAAAAGTCGCGTATTGTTCGACGCAAACACTGATATACGATCCATTGTAAGGTTTTTATATTTTTTGTATTTATTTAATTTTTTTTTTCATTTGTGCCAAGTTTTTCTAAGGGACGAGCCGAGATAAGTGTATTGTGAGAAAACAAAAGCCCGATATCGCTCTGCCGTAGTCGAGAAGCGTAGCGAGCTTTTTCAGGCGTCCTCTGAAAAATTCTCTCGTCGCTTTGACGTTATATGTTACAGATGCATCCGTTTCAAAGAATCGAAGCTCTGTTGTCGAGCGCAAAAAAAAAAAAAGAAAAAAAGAAAGATGCAACGTTTATGTATGAAAAATAAGTAAAACGTTTGAGGTATCTACAGCGAGTTTTTTCAGATGTTCTTTTAAAATTCCTGTATCGCTTTCATATTATGTATTACAAATACATCCGTTGCAAAGCAAGAAAGAAGTTTGAGTTTGCACTTTTTTTTTTTCATTCATATGAAATTTTTCTAAGGTACGAGCCAAAGATAAGTATATTGCGCGAAAAGAAAAGCCCGATATCGCTCCCCGATAGTCGAGAACTTTTTCAGACGGCCTCTGAAAAATTCTCTCGTCGCTTCGACATTATATGTTACAGATGCATCCGTTTCAAAGAATCGAAGCGCTGTTATCGAGCGCAAAAAAAGAAGAAAAAATGGAGCATTGATGTATGAAAAATAAGTAAAAAGTTCGAGTTATCTGGAGCGAGTTTTTTTTTCAGATGTTCGAAAATTCTCGTATCCTTCGATTATATATTAGATACATCCGTTGCAAAGAATCAGAGCTCTGTTCTTCATCGACATACAAAAAATATAAAAGAAGTTTGAATTTACAATCTTTCATTTTTTTTTTTTTTCATTTACATCAAATTTTTCTAAAGGACGTGTCGAGATAAATATATTGTGAGAAAAGCACAGCTCGATATCGCTTTCAGACGTCCTCTGAAAAATTCTCCCGCTGCTTCGACATTATACGTTAGGAATACATCCGCTTCAAAGAATCGAAGCTCTGTTCTCGAGCGCTAAAAGATAATAAAGAAAAAAAAATGGAACATTGATGTACGAAAAATAAATAAAAAGAGTTCGAGTTATCTCGAGCGAGTTTTTTCTCAGATGTTCTCTGAAAGTTCTCGTATCGCTTTGATATTGTACATTGTGGATACATCCGTCGCAGAGCAATCCGAGCTCTGTTATCGACCGATGTATGGAAATTAGAAGAGAAGTTTACAGTATCTACGAAAGTATATACGAAGAATACACTTTAAATATAAGAAAGAATATACTTTGAATATAAGAAAGAATAAACTTTAAATATTAGAAAGAATATACTTTAAAGTAAACACGAAGGAGGACCGTTACTAATGCGCTGCAGACGCGAAGAGCCGAACAACGGAAATCGTCAAGTGGTGCTCGGAAACGATAAAGTTGATTGATAAGTCGTGTAAATATACTCGAGCGGCGATGAAGAATTAGCGGGGACGAGGAGTGTGCCTCGTCGGAGGGAGAGCGAGCGAGAGAGAGAGAGAGAGAGAGAGAGAGAGAGAGAGAGAGAGAGAGAGAGAGAGAGAGAGAGAGAGAGAGACCCGGAGGGGAGGAGAAAGGGTAAAAGATCGTGCAGGTGCACTAACCCCGGCCACGCGGCTGTACGGGCTGTTGTGACAGAGAACAAGGAGCAGAGGACGAGACGGGGTCGCATTAAACCGGCCGACGATTAGCGCGACGATTCAATAACTCGTTAAACTACGAATGGGAGCCTCCGGCTAGCGCGAAACGAACGCGAGTTTCCGAGACATTCTCGGCGTTCCGTATCGACAGCTCGCGACGACGTTTCAGTGGGACTTTACAAATGTTAAACCGCACGAACAATAGTTACATTTATCGCTCGCTGATTTAACGATCGTCCATGAATATGGAGTTTTTTTTTCGAACTTAAAGCTCGAATGCTTATACGGCGTGATTTCGAGAACGAGTGAACAAAGAAAATAGGTGGGTATGCAGAAAAAAATGTACATTTGCATCGTGCAAGAATATTAACGACGGCGAAGCGAATCAACATAGTTATCGCGAACCTGGAGCGGATGATTGTGCAAAGGTCACGAAGCCGCGAATCCAGGCCGATTCGTAACGTCATGCCTATTCATTTTTTTCATTATTTTCTTTTTTTTCTACGTCACATGTATAAATCAGCATACACGATCGTTCTGACATTGAAAGTTCAGTCATTTTCTTAGGAGAATCTTATTATTCTGTATTAAGAAAATTAAAACTGAAAATAGACTTTATAAAAAAAAGGAACTCCTTAAATATCGTTACACGGTGACAAAGGCTCGACCGGTCGCTATTGTGAAAATCGGCACTTCGACACGGAACGACAAATTTGTTGTTGCGTATCCGTATTTCATGTAAAAATTTACACAATCCTTCAGACGTAATGAAAAATAAAGGCTTTAAAAAATACCTCCACAAATTGCATTACCGCGATAAATACTCAACCGATTGTTCCGTTTGTTCAGAAAGTCATTACTTTTAGATGCATATATCGCACCCCTATAACAACAGTGTAACATCTCTTATGGCATTACCATATAAGTTGTTACACTGTTGTTCTAAGGGTGCGATATATACATATATATACGCATATATGGGTATTCCGTCGAGTTTTCGTCGTCGTCAGCGTCGTCGTCAAGGACTCACCTCGAGTTCCTCGTAAGTACGAAATGCGAGGATGGCAAAACCGTCGATAATGTCCTCCTCGAAGGGTGGCTCCTTCTGGTTGGCACCAGCACCAGCCAGGGATGATTTCTTGCGTGGTCTCGGTGGCCGCGGTGGTCTCGGCGGTCTTGTGTGATTTTCGCGTGGCCTACCACCGGGCCTGGATAGACCGAGGCCGAGGCCACCGGGTTCCTCGTCCTCGCCGCTGTGGCTGTCCTCCTCGTCGGGTCGTTGCCTCTGCTGTTGCTGCTGTTGCTTCGCGCTCGCCAGGCTCTCCCTCTGCGCCAATATTTTCTGTGCACGCTCGCGTCTCCTGTTACGCTGGTTCCTCTGCTTCACCTCGATCTGCTCCATTCTCGCGACTTCCGCCCTCCCGCTTCTTCGCCCGAGTCTCGCGGCTCGGGTTTAAAGATTAAAAAAAAAAAAAACAAAGTAGAAGATACAACGTATCGTGTGTGTTTGTGTGTCCAATAATGAAAAAGAAAAAAAAAATACGCTCGGGCGGGCGCGCACACACACACGGGCGGAGAGCCGAGCCAGACGAGTCTGCCTCGACGAGAAATTCTAACGTCACACACGACGCGACGGCAATCCTCCTGACACGAGGAAAAAAGACCCGGCGCACTTCTCCGTCGATCCTCAATCAGCACCCGCGTATCATCGTCGTAATCATCCCGAACAATCCACCGACGTTGCACATTTTATTCGACGTAAAAATTCGTTACGTTTTACACGTTCGCAATTCACCATCTGCTTCCACGGGATCGTCGACTGTTAATTCCTCTCTCTTCTATCACTGTCCGCGAGATATCACCGCGGGCCTTCCTTTATCCTTCGAGCGGTGCATTCGCTTGTTACGATTTTCAGCTGGTTCTTATGTCTTTTGTTCCTTTTTTTTTGTCCCTCCCTCCTTTCGCTTCTTACTTCATTATGTCCTAGATGACGTTGGATTTATATATATGTATATTTGTGTGTGTGTGTGTGTGTGTATATATACGACGAGTAGACGAACCGCTTTATCTATCTATGTAACTATATATCTCTTTCTCGCTCGGCTCTGTCACGGGCACATCGATCGCACGCGCTTCGGAGTCTGCCGTGCGTGGTGAGGACAACACACCACCAACACCGAGAGTACGGAGGGAGAGAGAGAGCGCGCGAGAGAGCAAGGGCGAAAGAGAGGAGAGAGGAGAGCACCACCGCCGTCGTATATAAACGCTAAAACCGCCACGATATATACTGCGAAGATCCCTTCGGCGGCTAGACACCCCCTGGGTCTACTCTTTCCTCGTTCCGTTTTTACTAGCGGATATTCGCACGACGAACGCGCTCGTCACTTATTTTTCGTATTTTCTTTTTATTTACTTTATTTATTATTATTATTATTATTTATTTTTTATAGTATACAATTTACTATCCCACACTGCCGGCGCTGCAGTTTTGCCTCCTCTTCTTTTTTTTATTCTTTATATGCAATTCAATATTTCTTCTCCTCGCACGGTGTAACGCGCGATCGAGATATCTAGGATGGACGTACGTACGTAGGAAAAAAAAAACGCACGCACGCACCTCTATTACGGTTCACCGATCTGGATGCTTCATCGTTGCACTAATTCCGTCGCCTTCGTCGGTTGCCCAGCCGTCGCGTTAACGGGAGCTTATCAGCCGGACACACCGCTGTCGATCACACCGTTTCTTTCGTCGATGATGATCAGCGTCACTTTATTATATCCACCGCTCACACACACCACTTCCTCCTCTTGTTCCTGTCGTTTCGTTTACTTTTATTTTTTATTCGTTATTGTTGGTTTTGTTTTTTTTTATATCACCTCTTCATCGTCGACCCTCGTAGTTCATCCCCCATTTACAATTGTTAAAGAGAACGAAGGAGGAAAGAAAGAGGAACAAAAAAAAGAACTAATTCTCTAGTCGTCTCGTTTAACGTCGACTGGCCCCGAGGACGGAGGGGGGAGGTCCTGTCCTTTTTATCCTATCGCTCCGATTCCTCGTCGTTTGCTCGCATTGTCGTACTGACGATTACCAGTTAAATGTAACCGAGTTGGGCACGTAGTAGTTGTACTGGTAGACCGATTGTTTGGAATGGCGGATCGAACGGACACGCACGGTTGCCGCATCGTGTGGTTGTAAAAATGGCCGCGACCTGTCCGGGGCACAATCTTTAAAAACTCTCGTAGCATATATACGAAGACGGGGCGACTTTAGCCCCGTACACCAGTACCATTGCCAGTGTCACTCGCTGGTAAAAATAAATACCGCGAGGAAATTTACGGTTCCCTAAAACTTCCGCGACCGGCCCAACACGCACACGCCCTAATTACACGCGAACGCCGCGATTAGCGGGGATTGTTCGTTCTAGCACCGCGCATTCTGTCAGCGCGCTACGTACCGAGGAACATGGCGTAGGTAGTACACATCGGTGCCTCGGCGAGTGAGAAAGAACGAGCGACAGACAGGGACGAGAGGGGTGCGAGACTCTCGACGAGAGAGGGTGGAATGGACCACGGTGTTACTTTCTTCCTCTCGATCTCTCGCTCCGTGTATATTTATCTCTTTTTCGAAGTGCAACGGAGATCGAACGTGACGACGGGACTTGGAGCTAAGGAGGATGGAACTATGTCGACGAGTACTACATACGGAGCACGACGTGCCGAGTGTCTCTACTAGCTCCAGTGGGGTGACACTGGGTAGAAATATCCCCTCTCTTTCCCCCACCCCGACGACGAAGAAATTGCTCGCTGAAGTTTCAATGCCAACTTGAGGAAGTTTAATTTTTTCTCTCGTTGGACTCGAATGGCGACGATTGGGGATTTTCGACGCGCGTAATGTCACTAGAGTAGAATATGCTTTCGAGAGAGTTTCAGCGTGAGTTCACATTGGTTCATGGTAACCAACATTGCCGTGACCAATCGCAGGTTTGGCATTCTAGTGCAGGGTGCAGCTGATTGGCGGAGGTGGAGTCATATGAATTTAAATATCTTGAGAAATATCGGGTTTTTACGTCGATATATAGCATCCTCGAGAGCATCAATATTAACAGTCCTCCATTAGCAGCGACTCTCTGCGAGGCTGGTTGATTCGTTTAGAATCTGTAGACTATGATTAGAGCCTTTTTGAAATCTTTCCATGAAGCCTCCAGTTCCGGTGTTATCCGGAAGAGGTAGCTCGGGTATACTTTAAGCTCCGTTTCGAACGACCTCCAGGGACATAGATTCGTAAAAAATCGAGATTTCAACCGAAGTTGATTAATAACAAACTGATCAGGCACAGAGGTTGCGTGCGCGTTATTGAAAGTTGCCCCGATACCCTCGTGGAAAGATTTCCATACACCGCAACCGGGGCTTCTTCTTCTTCTTCTCAATTTGGCCGAGACTGTCCGGAGTAGAGGGCGCTCGGCCTGGCCACTGGGAAAACGCATCGGGGCGTCATAGAAAAATGGCGGGTCGCAGCTGTTCAACGGTTCGACGATTCCCCCTCAGGTGACTCCACCTCCTGGGCCGCTACTATCAAATCTCGAATTATCGATAGGACTCGATAGACTCGATATTATTTAAATATAACTTTTTTCAAAATTAAAGAATACAAGGTATAAAAAAAATACAAGTTTTCTCGAGCTTTGTAAATTTTCCAGATTTTTTTTTATAAACAAATATATACTTAGTTTATTTAAATATACTTATGTAATTTAAATATAATTATACCTTCCATACCACTGTGCTATGGATAATAAACTCGTATTCATGTGTTTATTTAAAGATTCCATGACTCGTAAATTTACATTGAAAATTAAAGCTGTTCTAACGAAAATGAGGTTTTAGAATAATAATACGAATACGGGTCATAAATTTGTTATTTTTCCGCATTCCCATCCCCTGCATTCGAGTTCTTTTTCATGATACCCATGAAAATATCACGAATTCTGACGACATTCGTCTCGGAGAACTCGTGAAAACGAATGTGTAACCTCGTGCGGTGTTTTCGCCGCGGCTGTTTCTCGTATTCTTCTACCTCGTTCGCAAGCTAACTGATACTTTCTTGGCCCACTTGCGTGCTATTCGATTTTTTTTCAACTCGTCGTTGTCTCTTCGTCTCGGGCGTTCAGCAGCCATTTATTCCGCTATTCGCGTTTTATTGCCGTCCAGCCGTCTTTGGATATTCACGACACCCATCTGGTCCATATAGGTAGGCAGCGGTCTCGAGTTCTTGCGGTCGCGTGGGATGCCCTCAGCCTATTATCTACCCACGTAACAACCATTGCTACAAGTGGCATAAACTCTTGCGGCTTGATTTTGGAAGGTCGCTCGCCTCGTCAGGGCCAGGGCAATCTATCCTCTACCAAACTAACACGTTAATTATCGATAGCAATCATCGTTTTTTTTTCTTAATAAATCTGTACTCGCGAGTTGTACAATTACTACAGTTTATTCCCGACTACAGAACAATCGTTCTGTCTGTAACCGCAATGTTCACTGTACGAATAGTCCATAATGAAAAATGAGAAAACTTAATCATTATACACTGAAATTACGTACTTTCTATCTTTCACCGTAGATGCAATAACCCATATAGCACGAAATATTTTGAAATCATTTTAGAAATATTTTCAATCTTGCAAATATTACGAAATATTTCTAAAACATATGAACATAATATTTTGAAATATTCCACAAAAATATTCCAACAAAACGTTTCTTAAATATTTCAGAAACATATTTAATCTTTCGACACATCTGAAAGTATTTCTAAAAAATAATTATCAAATATTTTGAAATATTTTGAAATATTTGAAATTTCAATGTTGCATCGAAATATTTTCACAAAAGTTCCGTGTTTATGGGGGTGTGTATATGCAATTTGGAGTGGTTATGCAATCATTCACATTTCGCAGAAATGTTTTTAAAACATTTCAGCGAAACATTTCAATGGATGATTTGTGAGCGGACAAAAAATATTTTCAAAATTAATTTTTTTTAGATATTTCACAAATATTTTTTAATATTGATAAAATATTTTCAATGTTTCCGAGAAATATTATTGGAACCCTTCGAAAATGTTTCCGTGCCAGGTGGGAAGCTTGCAACGACTGAATTATTTTCGTTTTTGTTCTTCTCGGTAATTGTAACCCACATATAAACAACGGTAAATATTAAATATTAAATCGTGAAAGCGGTCGAAACATGTTCCATGCACCTTGATCAGTCCAAAAAAAGCTAAAGCCAGCTACTCCCTTTGAGCGTCGCGTTCACGAATTCTCGGCATTAACCGTTTGTACATAACATTTCATAAGAGAGAAATCTTTATTATTGTGAACGGACATTACGTACTTTCTATCATTCACCGTAGATGCAATAAGCTTGTAACAGCTGAATTATTGTCGATTTTTTTTTTCGTCTCGGCAATCGTAACTCACATATAAACAACGGTAAATATTAAATATTAAATGGCGAAAGCAGCCGAAACATGTTCCCTGCATTCGATTAGTCCAAAAAAGCTGAAGCCAGTTTACCCCCTTCGAGAGTGTCGCGTTCACGAATTCTTGGCGTTAACTGTTCTTACATACATTTCATAAACGACAAACATCGAATAACTTTCCAACGGGATAATAAGGAACGCAAAAGATGCTAATGGCACTCGATTAGAACAGCCGTTCCGAACGAACGGTTTTTAGGTCTTGGAACTAAAATCGACGTAAAACGCCTGACAAAAATTGATAGTGCGGCGTTGATGAATCGACTCGAGGAGTCTCAACATCGGATCTCTCCCCGTTCCAGTGCCTAAGGTGGGCACGCAAGATGTTTTTTTTTTCAAGCGTTTCAAAAGGCCGTCTATAAACATGCCTTGTGCGAGAGACCGGCTGCACGTGTTCCAGGCTCGTCCCGCAGGTGCGAGCGAGCCAGTCTCTCGACTCTCGCAGGTATTCCATACGTATATATACACTGTGCACAATAGTGTATACACGAGGCGAGGGCGAGTGTCGCTTCTCTGACCTGCTGACCGATTTCGCTCAATAGCGCCCGCCGTGTGTCCTCGGCTCGAGCTGTATAGGTTATACCAGCCACTGACACAAGCGTGCGCACGAAAACATATATAGACAGGTACATCGTCACGCCGGTGGCGGCTTTCCTCGAGAACTCGCAGGTCCACACGCGCGCCGAACGGACATGCGGCCTTCTCGCGAGGCGGAGGCACCGGTTGGCCGGACGGGTGCGACTCGTGTTTTATAAAATATATTGTACCACTGCATGAATGCATTTTATACGTGTAAGAATGTGTTCCACACACAGCCGCGAACGACGATGACAGAGACATCCCGGCGAACAGAGGCGAGTCTCTCGGGAGAACGATTCCGAGCATAAACCAGCTAACGCCATCCAAAGCCGGGAACATACAGTCAGCAGCCGAAGAACCCGCGTTGTCGGACTTCGGACGCGCTTCGTAACCGTTCGCTGATCCGCTCGGCGTGTCCCCTCCCGCCAACTCCAACACCCCGCCGATCGCTCCTACTTCTCCTCCTCTCTTACCCGCTCCACACGCTCGGAAACTCCTGTCAGAAATATCTCCTGCAATCTCGGCAGTCTCGTCGGCACTCGGCGGAGCACCAGAGCTTCGTTTACTTTGTATAGCAGGCGCGGACGACCGTCGCGAATGTTTACTTTAAACTTGCGGTACATCGTCCGCATAGATTGACAAGAGTGGTTCTTAATAAGTAGTTTGGCACTCGAATGTACATCGACTGTCCGATAGATTTTATTGTTCTAAAGAATTAGCGGAAAAAAAAATATTGCAGAATCAAAGTCGAGCTGATACGAGGGTGGAGAAAGTGCGTTTTCGATTATAGTTTCTCCGGAATTTATAGTCGTCGCGCGGGTATTGATTCGACAGTGATTTTTTAGAAGCTTTTCTTTCGCTTCGATGGTTTATTAACGAACGATGATATAGTGTTGAAGAAAAGCAAGAAAATATAAAATAATTCTTTAAACGATTTTATCGGCGATCGAGACTTTGTATGGACGGTGGGAAACTATAGTTTCGAGGATAGTTGAAAGGTGAGTGACGAGTGCGGCGCGCACCTGCGACTACGCCTTCATTGTGTTATCGTTCGGTCTTTCGCGGTTTTTCCACTCTTCGCGACGACGAAGATCTACGGCACGGAGGAGAGGAACATTAAATCCCAAGCGTCGGTATCGCTCCTCCAGGAAACCGCGAAGCCAGTCGAACGAACCGACTGTCACGACCCAGAGCGTTCCTCTAGCGCGCGATACCGCGAGGATGTTACGAGAACCTCTCGGCATTGTCGGCGGGCTTCTATGCCTCTTACGTAACTCCTGTAGGCTCCTATAACTGGCGGTGCCGCTGCTGCAACCAGTCTAGCACGAGGCCCGATGAGAATCTTCTCAGCGTAGTAATATTAAAACCTCTCGACGAGATTATAAAATCCCGTGGGACCAGGATATGCCGAGAGTTCCTGGCGGATTAATAGATCTTATCTCCTACTTTGGAATGGAGAAGAGTTACCGATACGTACGCTTTCGATACGATCTATCTTTTTTGTTTTTAGTTCTGCAAGGATTGATTACCGAAATATTTTTCATGTCATTGTTTAAGAACTTCAATCTGTAAAAGAGAAATCGTTATTCTTTCTTTAATTCAGAATTTTTTAATAACATTTTTGTTTTACTTCATTCGTAGCCTCGTTTGCTAAAATATTTTTCAAAGCAATACCGAAGACGAAGTCTCGATAGAGAAAAGTCTTTCTCACGCGTTATCGCGATAACTTTATGTAACGATATACGCGCGTTGTACACCGACGACTTCCTTCCGCCTTTTTCCGGATACGCTGACCAGTGAGCACATGTGCGAGATTGCGCGCGTGCGAGTTAGTTCCTCGGCAGGACGATGGGGGGTTCTCTATTTTCATTCAAAATGGCGACGTCCTTGAGGAGGTCACGTGGTCCCCAGCTGCACCTACTCACGGCCACCCACCAGCGTTCTACCGGTTCTCCGTTCCCCTTCTGGTCTCCCGGTTGCCCTCCGCACCCCTTCCGCCCTCCTCCCCGCTTGTCGCGCTATTTCTCATTCTCTTCTTCTCTCTATTTCTCTATCTCGAAGTTTACTCGTTCGTTCCTGTCGCACGTTAAAGTCACCGCGACACCGGGCAAAGATTCATCTCGGAGATTGAGAAAGGTTCCCTTTCATGTTTTCCTACATGGCTCATACGAGCCACCGTCTTTCTGAATTATCGCTCATTCTTCCGCGCGCCGACCTCTTCCGCGTCTTTGTTGTTGTTATATTTTTATTTTTTTTAATTATAGTCTCGTAAGAGAGTCAAGGATACGTAATTTTTTTTTCTCGCCCGCGCTGTTATTCAAATTAGCATTCTGATAGCAATCTCGATGAGCGAATGCGGTTTTTGATTCGTTGTCACTACGCGCGTTCGCGCTGTAAACTCGAGAGGCCGAGCTTCGGCGCGCGTATCTTCCCGATGCCCAGGCCCGTACACCCGGGCCTTATTCGGGAACGGGCGAAACTGGTTGTCGACGAGTGTCTCCCGACTAAGGAAATTTGAAAGTCCGCAACGGCTCTCGCATAGCCGCGATGGACCCTCGGGGACGCATTCTCGAGCGTGTTCGTCGTATACATTGCCGAGAACACTGTTTCTCGAAATTCTATAATATTTTCTCGTGTCAATGGATTCTGGGTAACAGTCTTCACGACCACGAAGTTGACATCATCCATAATTGTTCTATTCTTTTGGACTCTGTACTAAAGAATCCATGCTGTTCACTTACTTTGCGGAATGATATAGAAATAGAAAATAAAATTGTTACTCACTTTTCCATGTAGCGTGGGAGTTAGTCCAAGGGAATTGCGAGAGGTCTCGCGAGCCCTCGGACGCGAGTACGAGCGGAGTTTATTTATTTATTCATTTATGTATTGGCATAATCACGGACTAGGCCCAATTACAGGCGCGATACGTAAACGGATCGGCCAAACGGACAATAGCAGATTAAGAGATTACGTCGCAGAAATAAGTAAATATATTCGCTGAACGAAGTGAACAAAAAATAACAATAAAATTGTTGTTGTTTAAACAACATAACATTTATAATATTATTTTACATTTTTAATTATTTACTTATTTCTAGGCTTATTATTTATATTTTATGATTTTTTGTTTTATTATTTATTATTTATTTATTTTTTCTATAATATTACTTTACATTTTATAACATTCTATAATATTTTTTCGTTTCACTGAATTCTGGGTAAAAATCTTTACGACCAACAACGTTGACATAATCTATAACTATTCTTCTGACTGTTCTATTCTTTTGGACTCTGCACTAAAGCATCATCGCTGCCCAGCTCATGTGTTCGATCGATTTCGGCGGAATAAAAAAAGAATCTTTGTTATCCGCTTTTCAACGTAGCGTGGGAGTTAGTCCAAGGGAATTGCGAAAGGTCTCGCGAGCCCTCGGACGCGAGTACGAGCGGAGTTTTTTTGATGTTGTTGTTTTGCTTCATCGAAGGTGCTGGTCGCTCGAGCGCAGCGTGCGTAGGATTCGACTACTACACGATGTATTTTTATAACGTGCAGTGAGTCCGTGCAGCGCTATGTCACGTCGGCAACGTCCACGCAGACGAGGCGAGAGTTACTCTGATAGCTGGATTATGCGTGGTATGACGCATCCCTGACGTCATACGCATTTCCAATAGGGCATCAGGCCGACGACTGTGACACGGCTTTCGTTACTGTAGCGTACAGATGGTATATAAAGCAGAGGCAGCGGCAGCGGGAATTGCCAAAGAGCCTGGAGCTTGTGTTCGCGGGAAGGGACGGCGGACACGGCGACACACAAGTCCCCCGAGTCGCCGCTGCCGGTGCTCCGCGATCTCTATACGCGGCGATCGAGACCGTGCGTAATTTAAACCGCAAGGACGCGCGGATCGGTAACGATCGATCGTGCATACAGAGCGATTCAGAAACACGGACGTGCCTTGGATTAGTTCAAAGATAATAAGAGAAACATTTTATTTTTTCACGCTGGTCGAAGAGTTTTCTTTGCTTAGAATTACCTCGTTAATAATAGTCATTAATTAACTACTGAAGTAAATAATAGCTATACATTTTTTTTTTTTTATCATAGAAAATTAATTTGGAGATCGATTTTACTCGAGACGATTTTGTAATTGCGCATGACAATTATTGCGGGACCAATAACTTCGCCCTTTGGCAATTATCGAGAAATTATCTTCAGTGAACCCCAAAAAAAAATCCTGACGGCTGTGGCCAATTCGATTCCTTTCCATGAGCAAGTAATTTTTCGACGTCGAGTACGGGTCGAGTAATGCCAATTTTCGTTTTAATCCAATTGTATCCGAAAGAAACTATGAGTCCGTGAAATCATCGAGAGGTACGGGTGATCAGCAACGAAATAAGATGATAAATATGAATATTAAGAAACAAAAAATTAAAAATTAATTTTCATTATTAACGATCCTGTATACGTGAGTTATCGTATGTACCGACCATATCGAGAGCGCGCGCCCGACCACAGGCTCGCGCGCTCGGTGCAGCGCGTCCTTCGAGCGCGCGAATTCAGGATGAAAGATCTCGAGAGAGAACGGGAAGGAAAAAAAACCGTCTCGTTTCTATATCCGCTCGAGTGTGAATTTTTAACCGGGAACAGCTTGCACAGCTAAGGAGCAGTTTCCTGCAAAATATGTCCCTCCGTACTCCCCACTTAAGAACTCACGCACACCAATGACGCACACAAGGAATACACGCATACCAATGACGCGGGCGCGTACTTAAGAATTTATTTCTATACTCAAACTCGTCCATTCCGTACGATTGACGCATGCGCAAAGATTACTTGTAACGAATTCATCCAACGTTGCATATTATAACGGTTACTACGATTCATTGTTTAAAAAAAAAGGTGCAAAGCTGTTTGCACATGGCTTCCTCACTTATTATAATTTCGCGCATAGCTTCCTCCACGAGGAAGCCAAAATCAATCAACGAACTTTCTCATTACCAGTTTACATTTTTCGAGTTTTCGAAATCTTGAAAACGCTTCGTCCGACGCGAGTTTATGCATCCAATGTGGATCCAGGAGTAACATAACTTGGAGATTCGTCCTCATTGGGAAAAATACATTAGATATGGGCCTGAAAACGTTGAATTACGCAAATTTCACTTAGGGATTTTCCACAATAAATTTTACTGAAAATTTCGACCGTTTCAATTTTATGAGATGTAAAAGTTTCCATATCGTACGAAAAAAGGTGCAAAGTAATTTGCACATGACTTGCTAATTTATACCAATTTTGTTCACAGCTTCCTCTGTGAGGAAGCGAAAACCGATCAACGAACTTTCTCATTGTGAAACCTGTGCGCAAAATTGTGATAAATTAGAAAGCCATGTGCAATTTTTTTTGCGTAAATCTAGCTTCCTCAATGAGGAAGCAAAAAAAAGAAAAAAATAATTTTCATATTATAATCTATTCGTCGTTCACGCAGGTCAGCGCATCGGAACCGTGAGCGCGTGGGTTTCGTGGAGGAGCGAAAGAGAGCCCGAGAGTCCAATAGCATGATCCAATGATGGAGGTGATTTCAACGCGCCGATACGAGGCTCGTCCGCCTGCCAGCTCTCATACCGGAATCATCGTGAGTAGACCATTTCGTTTGTACTGAACTTTTACAGTGCATTATATACGTTCTGCCTCTTAGCTCGTGAATCTCACGTGTTATTCGGAATTATCTTGTAAAAGTTCGCATTTTCTTGAGTATATACATGTGTGTGTGTATATATATATATATATATATAGCCGAGAAATGAACCGAGCGTTGCTAAAGCGTTGCTAACGCGTTACCGACTCGGCTCGACACAACCGAAGTCTGTCTCTCTCGTCGGCGAGAGGGAGGGATGATTTTCTAATGGGAGATGCTCGTTAAAGTTTGCTCGTACGAGATTCTGGAGCACTTATTGAAACTCCTTCGCATTCGAATCAGCTCGTCGAGTCGGTGGGCTCCTTTTCATACTGAAAGAATCTCCCGCTACCGGGTGATTATGCCTGGACCGACGGGGTCGTCACGCACGACGTCAGATAAACTGCGCTGCAATCGACTTCCGGTCGCGCAAGCGAGCCGGACTCGTTAAAAAAAAATCTCAACCGTACTTTCATTCGCGAAAACTCTATGGGTTCGATAAGGGAGAGCTTTGAGGCAGAGTTATGCATAAATATACAGGATACGTGTTATAACGTACTGACGGATTTAAGTGACACGATTTTTCTTTCCTTCTTTTTCCAGTACGATCCGGAGAACTCCATCGCTACCGTCAAGGAAGGTGAATTCATCATTATGTCGAAAGTATACTTGCGGCACGGTGTAGATGGGATAGAAAGCGCTTGCATCTGAGCCTGAATATCGTCGGGATGATGTTAATGCAGTTTTAAGAGAGAAAAAAATTGTAGCGCGTATAAGTGGATTATCATTGTTCTTTGATTTTACGCTTCGATCTGTCCTCGAAGGAGATTCAAAGATTTACTTTCGTTAAGCTTGCGTGTGTACACTGTATATTCAGAGACCCGGTTTGTACACTGGGTCTTTTCGGGAACACACTCGGTTTGTCAAAGTTTTCTAGGGTTTCAAAAAATATGAGAACATTCTGGGTTACATTCTTGCAGTGTCTACTGCCATGACCCAGAAGTTGCCAAAGTCAAAAGTTTAAAACCGTTGTTAATAAAAATTGAAGAATAGTCGAAAAAGCGGAAAAAACGGAAAGTTTCAAATTTCGTCTGTTACTTCAAAGACCCAGTGTACACACGAAAGGTTAATATAATTTCTCGTAACATTATCGCACACGTTAGGCGAATACGCAAATATCCTAGCAATTTAAGTAACCGTTATTTTTTATTTATTTTTTTAAAAGAAATTTTTGATTAAAAAAAAATTACTATAGCTCCAAGTCACTTTTTACTCCGTAGAAATAACCGAGAAAATAATCATATTTTAACTTCTTTTTCGGTTACTCAAACAAACAAAAAACGATCGTTCGTAAGCACGGGCAGAGTGAGCTCTCGCACGCGCAAAAGTTGAAGTATGGATATTTTTTCGTGGTTATTTTAACGGTATTAAAAGTGACCTGAAATTACCGTAATCTTTTCGGTTGTTTTTACGGCTGTTGAATCTGCTAAGATAGGTAAACAGACAAATGGACAAACAGTAGTAAAATATATTTTTAAAAAACGCCAGCGTAGAACGCACGTCTGACACGAAAAAAGTCGAATGCACTGTAGAATACACTAGTATAGATCTTAGTAGTAAATCATTGAAGAGCTATTGATTCGTTGGGCTTTTAAATTGTAATAATTTCGGTCAAGCCCGTCGTCTTTTTTCGAAAACGTTAACGCGCGTATACACGCGGTGTGTAAATACCCGTCGTGCCTGCGAAGCTCACTTTATCGACAAGGGATTAATATCGATATCCCATCGGTTGCCGGTATGCGGTCAACGATTGGTTGAACCACCTCGCGGTGATTTGTGAGCCGAGGAAAACGACAGAGGCCATACCACCGGTGTACAAAGCCGTGGCGACCTATTATCGCGGATCGTACAGTGGCAATGTATATAGCGCGTAGAGAGCGAGATGTATCGCCGGAGGCAATGTAGAGTTTGTGCCACGTTGGATCTAGCAGGTATTCGAGAGTATCGCAGCCACTTTACGGTACTGCAGTATTATCGAGTGTGAAGATGTGCTGTTCGATCGGCTCGCGTTTGTTTGTCGAGCTCGCCGGGCTGTCGTACACCCGATGTATATACGCGTCCAATATTAACCGTGTCTGCAACGCTGAACGGCTGTGAGCTCGAGCGTGTCAGCGAGAAAAGAGCCCGCTTGCGCAATAGGCAGAGGCATCAAGCCATTATGTGGGTTAAAAGGATATTGACTTCCGGCTTGCAGAGGAATGGGAGACGAGAAAGAAAAAAGAGATCACGACGACGAGGCAGATCGAGACCCGGGTCAAGAGGCAGGTTGTACTCGAGGACGGTGAGATCGTCGTCGATTCTGGACCGCTGGTCACAACCAACACGACCGAGGACGTCGAGCAGCAGGAGCACACCACTCAGGAAGTATGTTTTTTTTTTTTTTTTTCCGCTCGACAATTCACGTCGATCTCGAGTACATCCGCTGCAGCGCACTCGACAATCAGAAATTTTTATACAAAATAGTGTAAGAATTCTTACTTAAAAATCGAATCCTCGTTCGATTGTTAATTTGTCGGTAAGACGGAAACCTTGGAGGCTTTCATAATAATTTCCATGAAAATCAGGAAACGCGAATCGCGAAGAAAAACAACAAAATTTTCTCTGTTAAATGTAATTTTTCAAAAATTTTGGAACTTTCGTTATTGTTTGACGATCCGATCTATTCCATAAAAATCATAAAAAGCGAATAGTAAAGAAAGGAAAAAATTGTCTTTCATAAATGTACCAAAAAAAATCGGTACTTCGTCATTAATTGACAATTCGATAAATTTTATGAAAATAATAAAAAGCGAATTGAGAAGAAAAGATAGAAAAAATGTATTCTGTTAGATAAAATCTAAACAAAAAAAATTTTGAACTTTCGTCATTGTTTGACAATCCGGTGGAGTTTTTCCCCCTCGTGCAAGATCATGAATTCAGATAAGAACGAATCGACCCTACGGTAGTTTTATTACGCTTGGTAGAAACAATGGGCGGTGATTTCGAGATTTCCTCGATTCAGGTGCTACGATGATAAGTGTCGGGACGGATAATGAGGAGGATAGAGAGAGGAAAAAACAATGTCGGTGAGTCAAAGAAAGTCGAACACACACGAGGTCTTCGATTATTGCAGAGACGAACGACCGGGGACGAGCCTCAGAAGGTGGAATGGCCCGTCGGCGGCAAAGGAGGCGGCGGTGTCGTGCAGAAGGAGCTCAACGAGACCGTGGTGCGAAGCCGGGAGGAGATCGAGGAACGGCTCGAGACCGAGGATCGACAACAACTGGGCGACATATCGGACGAGGTATTGTGCATAAAAAAAATAAAAAAACAATTCACCGCGCTGTAATTGACCCTTTGAAGCACGGTGTATCACAGGTCATACACCTCTTTGAATTCAGAAAAAATTCATTTATGTATGCATTCGTGTATGCATGAAGAGTGCTACTTTTCGTGCCTGCCCAGAGTGGCGTAAGTGGCGCTTTACAGTTAAGTGTACTATAACTACCCGGCGCATGCGTAGATCGAGCGGATTTTACTTTATGCGCGCGTACCGTACGTTACGCACGCGTCCCGTACTTTATGCACACATCTCGTACTTTACGCACGCTTCTCGTACTTTACGCACGCTTCTCGTGCTTTACGCACGCTTCTCGTACTGTACGCACGCTTCTCGTACTCTATGCACGCTTCTCGTACTCTACGCACGCTTCTCATACTCTACGCACTCTTGATGTAAGTGAGTTTGACTTGATTTAGTCACCTCACAACGGGCGTTTACAGTTCGCTTTACCGCACTTGTATCGCAAATGACTATAATAACCAACCGATGTATTTGAAATTTCAGAATTGCAAAAAAAAAAAAAAAAAATTTGCTTCAAAGGATTAATGAACATCCGTTTATCGAGTTCGTACCAAAAATTGCATAGATTCGTCCACGCTCCTGAAAAGATCTCGCAGTTTGTAAGACGAAAGATTATGATTTTTTTCTGCCTCGTCGGAATTCCACGACCCGTATGCGCGTAGGCAGGAGATCAGCGGCAGGCCGTTCGGGCCGATTCACCAGGAGTGGAACCCTCGGAGGGGAGAGTCGATGAAACTCGGAAAGGTGACGCGTGTCTCAGCATCGACGCGAGGATTTCTCGTCGTGCCGATAACTCCCATTCCTCCCTTTTCTACCGCCGAGTTTCTTGTTCGATAACTAATACAATACCCGAGAAGACTATCCTCAAATCGGATTCTCGTTTAACTTGATTACCTGTCCGTGAAACATGCGAGACTATGAGCGGTTATTACGCATAATATATTAAATCGTATGCATGCTGGAACAGATAACCGACACGCTCTAGTAGCCACAACGCTTCTGTTTATGCCCCCCGAGATCGGTGCCGTAGATCAAAGAAAGTCACCGGTATGATAAATATATACGCGTAAAGTTTTATGGTACAACCGAGACGAGGAGTGAGACCGAGATGAAGAGTGAAATGGAACGAAGCGGAACGGTTGTATTACGCTCTACCGTGGAGATCTACGTCGGGTTTATGATTTACCGGTTTTTCACGGAGATAGCGATAGTAATGCAGTTAATGTAACGAGGGAAAAATAGTCTTCTAAAAAAAAATTTAAAAAACGTTCTTACCTTATACAAACATTTCTTGTCCGCAGGACCAACAATATTTTCCGCGTTAATTTTACAATTTATTGTAATAAAACACACTCTGTTAGTTTTTTTTTTAATTGTCAAATTAAAAATAACACCAAAAAATGGTGTACCATCAAAGTCAAGTTAGACAAATATTTCTTGTCCGCAAGACCGACAATATTTTTCTGGTCAATTTTACCATTTTATTTCTCGTTAAAAATATGCTTCGTTTATTTTTTTTTTAAGTTGAAATTAACAAGAATCAAAAAATGGTGTGCCATCACGGACAAGGAATGGGTGTTAAATGTACGAATGTTTTTGTTTTTTGGTTTTTTGGTGCGTGAAACGGAACGAAATAGATCGGTTGTACAGTAGAACCCCTATTAACCGAGATGCTCGGGACCGAAGAGTCTCCGGATAATCGAAAGCCCGGTTAATCCGAACTCGACAGGGAAGTATAGAAGTCAATAATGGCTAATGATACAACTCTATTTTGACTACTTACATTTGGTACAACTTGCAAAACTCTATTTTGACTACTAGTAATTTGGTACACCTTGCACTTAATTCCAAAGTTAATATCCAAAGTCAAACTTTGGATATTTTTTGTCATTAATAGTACGTAAGCTAGTATTGGAAGTACTTAGGGACTTTGGTTTGCTCCGGGCATTTAAAAAAAAAAAAAAAAACCTCGACAGATGCACGGTTAATCCGCTTCCCGGTTAATCTGACACCAGTTAATCGGGGTTCAACTGTATTACGTTCTACCGAGGACAACTTCGTGGAGTTATAATCTACGGGGTTTATCACGGAGATAGCGATAGTAATGCAATTAATGGCATGACCGATAAAAAATAATCTTCTAAAAAATTAAAAAATAGTTCGTACGTCACATAAATATTTCTTGTCCATAAGGCCGACAATACTGTCCTCGTTAATTTTACAATTTTTGTTGTAAAATGTAAAAAGAGATTGTAAAATTAACAAGGAACAAAAAATGGTGTATCAGCAAGAACAAGGAACGTTTGTCAAATGTACGAACTTTTTTTTGTTTATCGTGTAAAAATTTTTCACCGATACTCCACCAACTCAACGACCCAATGAAGTATCCTCAACAGAGTTGAATATAGACCGGTTACAGACGCGACGAAGACAGAATACGAGCCCGAACCCAGATATACTTTAACAAAAAAATAAAAAATAAAAAATACATAAAGAGAATGGTGTATCGCTAGGCGAGAAGTTGATCCACATTGCGAAAGATTCGAGGAAGACAGGACGTTTTATACTTCCTCGTGATAGTTCTTTACATAAACATTTCTTGTCCACAAGACCGACATTATTTTTTTGCCCGACTACGCTAAAAAGTCCACATTCCACGCCTGCAACGGGGGCGGAAAGTTGTCGATTATTGACCAACGGGCCAAAAAAAACGCAGCGAGCCGAAAAGTAGCTACTTCGGCGGAAAACTTTCCATCCCCATTGCAGGCATAGAAATGTGGCCACTTTTCAGCATAGTCGGGCAAAAAATAGCGTACGCCACTCGGGAGGAAGTGCCTTTTCACCTCGTGAGAATTTCTGCCCTCGCTTCGCTCGGGCATCAAACGTCACGCTCGGTGAAAAGACGCACTTTCCTCCCTTGTGGCATAATATACTATTCTCCTTACTTTTACAATTTTATTTCCCGTAAAAAAACACGCTTTCTGAATTTCAAAAAATTGTAAAATTAACAAGAAAAAGAAAATGATGTACCATCAAGTACAAGGAACGTTTTTTAAATGTACGAACCCTTGTTTTTGTTTATCGTGTTAAAATTTTTCACCGGTACTCCACCGACTCAACGACTTCATGAAGTATCCTCGAGAGAGTTAAATATAGACCGGTTACAGAGGCGGCAAAGGACACGGAATACCGGCCCGGACACAGATATACTTTGACGAAAAAAAAAAAAAATAAGAGTAGACAAAAAAATAAATAAAGAGAATGGTGTATCGCTAGGCGAGAAGTGGATCCACATTGCGAAAGAGTCGAGGAGGACAGGTACCTTTTATACCTCCTCGTGACTATCGTTTCCCTCTATGCCTGTACAGGCTCGTTTGCCGTTGCGACTATAGCGAAGCGGTAGTAGGTGAATGCGCGAGCGAGCGTTCCTCTCTCGGGGGAGACACGACGAGAGGTTAGCCCCGTCGGCGGACAGAGAAGAGGCTAAATGTCTCGGTCGTCCGGCGGAGCGAGAAGGAAGGATCGATCCTTCGCCGAGATAAATAGCGCGTACCCGTCGAGGGCGCGATAAAGACGGGCACAATGAAGTGAAAGAGAACGAGAGGAAAGCCGGTGGAGACCGGAGAACGAACTGTACCCATGTACCAACGCCGTATATACGTATACACGGTTAAAGTTAATGTACTATAGTACTCGTTGGAGGGGAAACAACTCCCGTCCCGATGATCTCTCGATTCCCTCGGCTCTCGCCGTCTCCCTCGCTCTCTCCCTTTGCCCAATGGCGACGAAGGAGCCCCGAGATGCCACGGCCGCAGTCGCCGCCGCAGCTGGCTCGAACGCGATTCATCCGTGTCCGAAGACGACGCCGCACCGTCGGCCTCCTGGTGCCGGTCTAACATCGCGAGAATCGCCCATAAGGATCGTTTTACCTCGGGCTCGAGATTATCGGAATAATATCGTCCACCGGTTCACTCACACACCCGTACAATAGCCTACGATCGAACATGTGATTCGTCAAACGACGAGTGATCGTCCTCCTCGACGTCCTTTGTATCGGTAAATAAAAATAAAAAATAAGAACAAAAAAACACCGCTTCGCTCCATGCTACGGCAAATAATAAAATAATAATAATGCTACAATATCAATGTTCACAAATTTGTTCGCGTATTTTTGTAAGATTAGAAAATGTTTAGCGGATGAGTTGCAAGAATTATGGTCGAACGATTTATTTTGCGAGTTTATTTCACTGGAAATGCGGGAGAGGTCGATGATGAAAAAAATTATGGATTCTGATGCAACGGATTCTCCGATGTGTGTTCTTTTGCGTAGATCTATCAAGTTTGTATCACGCTTGCGCGGTTGTTCCTCCTCCCCCCACACACGTCGATCGCGTTGCGCGTTTATCACTTTGTGTCCTATGTGATTCCATTAGATTTTTCGCTTTTCTCTCGTGCAGTTTTTTCATTCCACCGTTCGAGTCAGCCGGACTGTATTTGCCGGGCAGCCCCGGAGAGGCCTCTTCGCTCACGGTATCGCAGGGCGCCGGGAAGACGGGATGATCATGGGGAGAGGGATAGATTAAAAAGCATACAACATATAGATACGAGAGAAAACCTGTTCTCACGTTTCCAAGCAAATGTTAATCGATATATCGAGGGACTATGAGGAGCTTCGCAATTTTCGACACGCTCACGTAATCTCGAATTATTATTATTTTTTTATTATACTTTACACTTTACGCGCTCGCTAATGCGCGGTGGACATTTCGAGTATTTTTTTTTGTCGGACACATACATATACGTGTCCGACAAAAAACGTACGTACGTGTGTGGTACACGTACGTATGAGTTACCGATCCTATTATCTTGTTCGCTTGCGCTGAGGGGAGGGGAAGCAAAAAACCTCGAGCGAAAGCCGGACAGTCCGGTTTATCGGGGGTTTTTTCGTCGTCGACGGAGATTCCGGAACGATTTTCGAATTACAATGAAACCACGTCTACGCCATTTACCGAAATACCGAAACCGACACTGGTCGCCGGACGAATTTATACGAACGCTCGACGACTCTTTTTTTTTCGCAGGCTTACCAAAAAGCGATAAGGACGAACAGGGGAGACCTGCGGATCGCCCTAGCCGAATCGTCGAAACAGCTGGCTCTTCAGCCCGGACCTAGGATCCTACAGCACACCACGAGGTCGAATAAGGTCGTCGACACGGAGAATACGCTCGAGCGAAGCGAACTCAAAGCCGACGGTCTCATTGTCACGGAAACCAAGAAAACCGTAGAGCACGAAGAAGTGAGTTGACAAACAACTGTAACAAAATTTTGATTACGCAAAACAAAACAAAAATCAAATTGATTTGTTTAACCCTCTATAATTTGTAATTTTTCGTTTTGTTTATCTAATGAATTACATGCAAAACAAAATAATTCGCGAGTTGACATCGTCGTATTTTTAAAGCGTGTACTCTTTTGAACTTTGGAACGATGAAAAATTGTTGTTTCGTGACGTGAGCGATGACGAAAAGACGATTTATAAAAGCTTGAGTCATACGCTACGGTAATAGGTATTTGGTGTTTTTTTTTTTTAAGAATGTTTTTATTTTATTTTATTTTCAAATTCCTTTCTATCTTTGACTCTCGACAGATCAAGGACGACGAGGTGCCGGACGACGGTGTGGAACAAGTGGACGACGAGCCGTCCGAGACACGCAAGGAGAGCTCGCAGAGATTCTTGAAGAGGAGAGACGAAGACGTGGTTGACTACGTTGCCGGCGGCGAGAAGGTCGCCCGAGAGATGCGTTACGTCTCCGAGACGACAGAAGGTGAACGTATCGGCGATTGGCCTCCACCACCGACGACAATGCGCACGACCCGTCTTCACAAGCACACCGGATTTCCGGGCGACGCCGCACCGGCGAGCAGAAAAGATGCCGTTACGAAGAAACCCCTCGATCTCGAGGAGGAGGACGAGGCGAGAAAATTCGAAACTTCGAAGTGGCTGGAGAGTCACTTCGGTAGCGAGTCGAGATCCTCCCATGGATCTATCGAGGCCGAAGATCCTCCGGTGCAAACCGGTACCAATACGAGCTTCATAAATGTCACTATGAAGTCGTGCACACCGGCGAGAGATCGGGAATACAACGGCGCGAATTCTAGTCGACATCAGCAACGTCGGTCCAACGGTAGGGATTCGTCATCGCCGTCGGGATACTTTCACGGGATCAGCGAGTGGTCCGAGAGATATCAAACAGCAGGTAGAGTAATCATTCTTATCATGTAGATGGTGTCCAGCGTTCCTTGAAATCCTGGAACCGTCCTTGAATTTTGCCTGCTTTGGAAAAAGTCCTGGAACTGTCTTTGAATTTTTACGTAATCTCACCTTGATTTTTTTCCCGCAAATTTAAAGTTGTTTCAAAATGTATATAACTAGCGAACACCCCAGAATAATGTGTATCTCACGAATGTATATTCACATATACATTTGTGCACAGTGACTAGTTTTTTTTCTGAACCGATTCCAACCTAAACGAAAACGGTTATCGAAATCGATTTTATTTCGTACGTCGCGCCCGATATGCATATTTTCATTTTTTATAAATGTCCCCGCACAACCTGGAAATTGTTCTTGAATGTCTTTGAATTTCGTAGGGACTTTTTTCTGGACACCATGATGTAGCATTTTCGCAAGTCGGTAATTTTACCGTTAAAAAAGAATCGCGTGTATACGATTTTTTTTTTATACAGATAAACCGACCAATCACGTTAGAACTGCTTCCCCATCACACTACGTGATTGAGACGACGAGGAGCAACGGCTACAAGCAAGATAGTCCGAGAACCCAGATCGAGATGTCCAGAGCACAAAAGGAATCCACGTACTCGAGAACGTACGAGACGACCCGACGTCAACCGCAGCCCGATCAAGAGCACAGAAGAACTAGGCACGAGCATCGTCAACGTGACGACCCACCTTCGCCGCCCCTTCGCCGCAGAGTTCGCGAACAGGTATTGCCTCCTTCTGTCTATTTATCTTATTGATGTTCTCGAATTGATTCCCTACTGCAATTAACGTCCGGTCAAATTCGATCGACTTGCAGATCTCCACGAGATCGGAGGAAAAGAATTCGTACAACGATCATCCGGTCCGTACGTCGAGTCCGGTTCTCGTCGTACAGAGAACTTGGGAGAATCGTAGCAAGGACGTTCAACAGGTAGCCGGAATTGAGAGAGCGGAGGCGCGACGCTACAGTCCTCAGCACAGAACGCCAACGAGATCCCGATCGCCATCGCCGATCCAGAAGATCGTGGGACCCAGCCGGAGAGAGAAGAAGAGCGTTGTAGACAATGTGGAAAAAAATCATACATCGAAAAGTAAGACGAGCTCCGTTAAGGATGCTTCACACTTATATTCGCAGCTAAAAGTGAGATTCAGTGAGCATTTGAACGTTTCTACTGGCATAAAAATCTGAAAAAAAATTAGCTGTATTAAAAGTGCCAAGAACATTGATTTTGCATGATAATAATGTCAAAAAATTATTAACAAATTGCTAAAAAAAAGGTTCAACAAATAATTAGTAAACTTTTGTTTCTATTTTCAAATTAATTTATTGATTTTCTAAAAGCCACATGAATTTTTTTTCAGAATTTTGTTACATTTTTGAATTGTTTGTTTTTGATTTTTTTTTTACGCAATAACTACGGAATTGTTGGCGCAGTCGAAACTTTTTGTATATACTGTGAAAGCGTGATACGAAAACATATCCGAAATTCGTGCCTCTTCATCGATTTTCAAATTTTCGAAAAAAAAATCTTTAAATGCAAGAAAATTCTGAAAAAATTCATGTGAATTCTAAAAATCAACGAATTCATTTAAAATGGGAAAGTCTGATTTCCTGATTTTTTTTTTAATTTTTAAAATTATTTGTTAATAACTTTTTTGCATTATTATTATGCAAAAATGAAAGGTCTTGACATTAATACGGCAGATTTTGCTCGGATTTTTGGCATATCGCAAAGTATTGAAATGACCGAATTAAACTTTTGGTTGGAAATGTATGTGTGATGAATCCTCAAGGATGGACGGCCAAAAAAAAAAAAAATAGAAACATTGAATTTACAGTCTCACGGCTTGAATAGATGTAACGAGGTTTTTTCTTTCGTAGGTCCAGGCCAGTCGAAGTACAAGATCGGCGAGTCCTTCAGAAAGCTCGTTGGGAAACTTCGGTCGGCGTCGTCCGAGAGAAAGAACAAACGTGCCGGAAGTAGTTCGACCTCTCAGCTAACGCAGACCGACGACGATTCGACTTATCGCCAGTACAACGTTATCGATAGAAACATACCTCTCGTGACCGAGGACGACGCCGAGGACAAACCGCCGGAGCGACCTCCGCGTTCGCCGAGAAATAATTCGACAACGACGCCCGTCGTTAAAACGATCAAGACGTCGAAGTCGAACGGTTACTCGATTCATGAACCGACTACTTACAGTCGAAACGGGTCGTCGACACCTGTTCACAGGTATTACGTGGGCGAGGATCCGTACGCGGTTAGCAGTCGAGAGAGCTATAGTCGCGAAAAGCTTTACAGAGAGGCGAGCAGCAAACCTCATGGACGATCGAGAGGACCGAGCCGAAACGGCGTGGAACGTGACTACAGGTATAATTTACATAACAATTATTCGAGCCTTTTTTTCGACGATCGAGATGCGCACCCCAGGTATCGCCCTCCGTAATTTTAAGGATGCTTCACACATACGTTCCCAACCAAAAGTTTAATTCGATAAAAACTTCAGTACTTCGCGATATGCCAAAAATCGGAAATAAATCAGCCGGCTGTTAATGACGTCAAGACCTTTGATTTTGCATAATAATAATGTCAAAAAGTTATTAACAAATTATTTTAAAAATTAATTAATTGTGGCCGGAAATTCGGATATGCTTCCGTACGACGATTCCGCGGTACACACAAAAACTTTCGAGGCGATCATTTTTCAACATTATTATCATGCAAGATTATTAATATTCTTGGCAACTTACAGTTCACATTTTCACAATACAGTTCATATTGCTTCAGATTTTTATCCCATTAAGAAGTTTTCAAATTCTCACTGAATCTCATTTTTGGTTGGAAATCGACGTGTAATGCATCCCTTAATAGCAATAGCTTTTTTTTACAAATCTTAACGAGTCGACGCGCTTTCAGCGTAGAGTCGAATTCGCTCGGCCGTTTCAGCAAATCGACAAGCCGATTGACAAACGAGTACGAGAAGGACGATCAATTCCGGAGTACGCAGACTTTGCCCCGGAAGCTACACTCCGTTGGTCACACAACGAGAACCTCCCAGCCGAGCTCCCGTCGTCCACCGGGTGGTAACATGACCGCGATGAATCACGCGAAGCAAACGTCTCTGACGACCGGCCGACCCGCTCAATCCCGCCAGTACGGAAGTATGATAAACATATCTATAAAAAATGCCGTAACGTCGCAAAAATCGAGCCCCGCGCCGCCGGGCGGCATGCAGGGACCGGCAAAACCGGAAAGAACCTACAGGTCTTCGCTTCTGCGAAGTAAAAGCTTCAACGTCGAGGCTAGTAGGAACGGCACCGACCATCAGTCGCCCGCTATTCCGTACAAGTCGAATTTACAATTAAATCGACTCGACGAAACTCCGCCGCTCAAGAGCCCCGGTATTCTCGCGAGCATCAGCCGCAGTAACAGAGATCTCTTCAAGGAGAGTAAACACGAGTACTGAGAACTTCGCCGAATATCGAGGTGGAGAAAAAAAGTGTTATACATAAAAAAAAATATATATAAATCTAATTTTATACTCGACCTTCGTCTCATTTTAACTATTTTTTTTCTGATTCCCGCAGAAATCTCTTAGACTCGCGTCCAGCGTTCAGCGACGCTTTTTTCTTGTCTTTTCTCTTTTTTTTTTGTTATTTTATATATTATTATTATTATTTTATAGATACTGCATATTTGTCGTTCAACTAATTCTATGAAATAAAGATCATTTACGTACTTACCGAAACGAGAGCGTTGAATCTTTTTCTCATAAGCCCGGAAATAAAAGACGCTATGATTCTAACCCTTTCTCACTTCACGATGCTCAAAAATTTGAAGAGCAATACTTTCACGGACCAGCCAATCATAAAACTTTGGATCGGATTTGGTTTGTTTTCTAACAATTTACTCCAACTCATTGATTGGTCGATTGGTGCGCCAAACCGACTCTGAGTCCAACCTTCTGAAGGTAGTACCAACCGTTATGTGTTGGATAGAAAATTGGTTTACAGTTGGACCTTCCCAAAACAATGCAATTTCCGAATTTATTTCGAGAACACCGACAGCTCTTGCCTCACGGTTCAAAATCGGGTTGTTTTGGGAAAATTCAACGGTAAACCAACTTCGTATCCGACACGTAATGATTGGTATTACAGTTGGTTTTTTAATATCACCGAAAAATCAACCTCTCGAAGGTTGGAATCAGAGTTGGTTTGGTGCACCAATCAACCGGTTGGTTTCAGGTTAGTCAGAACGCGAGGGGTAGAAAGACTATCCCTGATTTTTTTGCAGTCGAAATTCGAAAGTAACGGTTTCTCCCCTACTCTCCCTCCCGTGAAACCGTTACTAATGAAGCGTTACCATGGTGACAAGAGGGACGGTATAAACAAACCTCAGCACGTGATTGGTCAGTCCAGTAAAAACGGGACCGAAGCCGAACGAAACACGGGGGAAAACGGAAGTGGAGATTTTCTTGCTAAAGTGTGAAGAAACAATGAAATTTTATGCCCAATTTTACGATCACGTGGACACGTTAAACGCCATGAATCATATCAGCGTCGTTATTCGTCGTACGGCCGATGTTCTTTGTCACTTGTCGAAAGAACGAAACCTTGGTGTAAAATAGTGGACGACGCTAATTTTTTTCGAGTGTTAACAACGTTCTAGCGAATTAGCTTTACACACATTTCAATACACATCGAACTTTAATGTCATTTACACTGGGGATAAAAGGTTTTTGTACAATTTTTGCGTCAAGAGCTTTGAGTTATCGTCTCGACACATGTAGTATATATATTAAATATATATATATAAAGTGTGTGTGTGTGTATCGTATGGCTCAATGCCTCTTTCTCTTGGAGGAAGCAACGACTGGTCGCGACACGATCCTGAGCTTTCGGACGGCGAGTATCAGCACAATGGCGTTGACCACGTAGGTGCTAACGCACACGATGCAGATGTCGTTCAGGATGTACAGTATCCATGCTAAATAGATCGATGAAATGTTTGATAAAATTGACAGACACACCAATGTAACGGCGTGAGAGTATCTGTTGAAAACACCTGAAAATTTCGAAGAAGTTTATTTTTTAATTTTTCGAGTCAGTAAGTATATTATTTGAAAATACGTGAAAATTTCGAACAAGTTTATTTTTATTTTTCGAGTCGGTAAGGGTCGAATTGTAGGACGTTAGGTTCAATTCGAGATCGCTTTTGAGATCGAACTTAAGACCGAAGTTTGACCCCTGCATTGCGTGCTTAAAATCTATTTTAAGTTCGAAATTAAGAGAGATCTTAAGCACGGAATGAAGTTCGGGCCAAACTTCGATCCCAAGAGCGATCTTACGTTCAAACTGTCGTCTTAAAATTCGACTCAAAGAATATCTGTTGAAAACGCGTGAAAAGTTTGTGCTAGTTTATTTTTACTTTTCGCGTCAGTAAGAACCCTGATAACCACGCGCCACGAAACGGACGCAGTTGAAGCAATATTTGCGACATGCGTTGCACATGTCGCAAATATTGCTCCAATTACCTTCGTTTCGTGGCGCGTGGCTATTAGGGAATATCTGTAGAAAACGCGTGAAAATTTCGTACAAATTTATTTTTAATTTTCGACTCAGTGAACAGTGCTTGTGTGATATCGGGATAGGTTAATTTTCGCGGTAATGACCAATTCGACGATCGACGTACTTGTGATGGCAAGGATGCTGTAGAATATTAATCCGTATATGCTGTTTGGAACGCAGAAGAAGGAATCCCGTGGAATGAGGCCGAATCCTTTGCCGTACCTGCAATGCGGTAAGTGTTCAAGATATATAAGGATTTATTTGATGGCATTGAGTTTGATGCCTGGTCATTTAACGCTTTATGAGCGAAACTCTTGATTTAAAGCAATAAGACGAACAGCTTGGAGACCCTGACCTCGCTTCATAACCCCATAGATATCTTTCTTATCGTAATTAATCCCATATCTGTACAGTATCGGAACGAATGCTTGCGAAACAAGTAAACATCTCGCAGAGAGTTTTAACCCTCTACTACGCGACAACACTGATTCCCCCACTTTATGATAATCCGATCTCCCTCTCTCTCCCCACTTTCGCCCTACGAACAGCTGTGGCAATTTTAACACATAAAGGGCTAATGTTTATAAAACGGTCCCAAAAATACACGTGGGATAGGAGAAAATCCTCAATTCAGACTTGCTTCGATTTTTCAATCTCATATAATTTTTCATATAATTTTTCATATAATTTTTCATATAATTTTTCATATAATTTTTCATATAATTTTTCATATAATTTTTCATATAATTTTTCATATAATTTTTCATATAATTTTTCATATAATTTTTCATATAATTTTTCATATAATTTTTCATATAATTTTTCATATAATTTTTCATATAATTTTTCATATAATTTTTCATATAATTTTTCATATAATTTTTCATATAATTTTTCATATAATTTTTCATATAATTTTTCATATAATTTTTCATATAATTTTTCATATAATTTTTCATATAATTTTTCATATAATTTTTCATACAATTTTTCATATAATTTTTCATATAATTTTTCATATAATTTATCATATAATTTTTCATATAATTTTTCATATAATTTTTCATATAATTTTTCATATAATTTTTCATATAATTTTTCATATAATTTTTCATATACCCGGCCGGACAAGCGCCACAAAAACGACGCAGTTGGTGCAATATTTGCGACATGTGTCGCGCATGTCGCAAATATTGCGACATTGTCGATTTCGTGGTGCTTGTCTATCTGGGTAATTTTTCATACAATTTTTCATATAATTTTTTTATTATTAGAAATAACAAATGTAAAGTACTATTCTCGTGGCGGTCAGAGACTGGCCCGTTCATCTTAACGTACCGCTCCGAAGCCATTCGTTATCTGTGTTTTACTTGATCAATAGTTGGGTCACCGGCTTGAAATAAACCGTTTTTTTTTGTAACTGGTATTTCCCGATAAAAAAATATCGACGTTCTGATATTGAAAGCGGTGAGACTGGTCGATGAACATTTACACTAAAATTACAAGATACGAGATATTCATTCATTAATGTTTGATTTTATTGAACATGTTCTACTTCGAACTACACGATCGATTTTAGGAGTACCTGCGTCAGCAGATTTTCTGTGTAATTAGAATACGGCAAGTTGGCGGATGGCTGCTTTTAGGGAAAAAAACTAAAAAGCGGACCGAAAAACGGACATGTCCGTTGGGGAACGAAACGGACCACAAAAACGGTAAACCGGACCGTACGTTTGGATTGGTCCTTTTTCGGTTGTGAAAACCGAGGAAGGACCGAACGTTTTTTATTAAAATGTTTGGCTAAGTTTTTAAATTTTTTTGTTGTTTTGCTTTTAATTCTGTTTTTAATGATAGGACAGAATAAAAATACGATCTTCGTCCTTTTTCGGTTGCGGGAACCGAAAACGGACCAAAGCAAATTTTTCGAAAAAAAAAAACGTTCGGTCCTTTTTCGGCTTCTGCAACAGAAAAAAGACCAAATGCCAACAAAAAATGTACAGTCCGTTTTGTCGTTTTTTACAGTCCGTTTTGTTGCCCAACGGACGTGTCCGTTTTTAGGTCCGTTTTCGGTCCATCAACTTGCTAGGGTGGCCAATTGGAATAATGCAACACGCATCTAATCACGCGCCATTTTTGCTTTATAAGCAAGCTGGAAACACGCGCGCGCATTGAGATAGAGAGAGAGAGAGAGACTCCCAAGTCGCTGTCTTTCCGCCGGGAGCAGTCGAGTAGGTAGCATGCATGTATACTCACTCGGACATGAAGGCTTTCGTACAGCTGATGTGCTCGCTTATGTCGCACATTGCCTCGTACGAGTCGTCCTGCTCTTTGGCAATCTCGACGACCCAAGCGTAGTAGGACAGCGCTAAGCCTACAACGCACGAGGTCACGATTCCGGTATTGACCTTGTGCACTCGTCCGCTATGACTCGCCATCGCGAAAATGAGAACGCGCGTCGTAGACGATCGTGGAACCTGTCGAGTAAACGCGCCCGCGAAGAACCGGCACGACCGATAGCGAAACCTGGTCTGGCGCCTCGGACGAGTAGGATTTTCTTTGCTCGCCGTGTATCGAACTCTCTCGGACAAATATGCTTCCGCGCAATTACCACGCGCATCGTCGAGATAAATGTTCCGGGTATTAAGGGGGTTTCGGCTACTGTAATTAAAAATGTGATAAAAATAAAGAAATACAAATTAACGCGTGAATGATAAGCGGGCGGTCCAGATAATACAATTACTCGAATTCCCCTTGGTTGCGAAAAATCTTCGTTTGCATCGTTCGAGAAAAAAATATCGAGGTTATTGCGTTTTTTTACATTAAAAATTATTATACGTTGAGAGTCGATGAATGTAAAAAACCAGTCCTTCTTTATCTCGAGTCGGAGATACTCGAGTCTAAAAATAGATACTCGACTCTACAAACTTTATGCTGGATGCGTGGGACTCGCAGTTCGAGATAATCTCGTTATGCGAAAAATGTTAATTTATTTTTTGTTGCAGCTCTATTATACTTCAAAACGTATGTTACCGGAAAAAAGAGATAGATTCGTACGAATACAGAAAAAATGTAATCTTCAATCGCGCATGAGAGTATTTTCGTTTTTAGAATATCTTTTTTGGGTCGTCGATCGATGTTGTCATAGCGGCTGGGAAATTAACACGTGGAAGCGTCGGTTCGACTTAGGCGTTGTGTTTATTCGACCAGAAATCTTATACACCCCCGTGGAGAGCTTCGTTTAATCATTATGATAATCGGTAGGGTATCGGAGCGTGTCGAAATGCAACATCGTGATAAATTCCTCGTTACGTTGCGTACAGTCTTGAGGTGGAATAGTTTATTCGTTTACCATTTGTACAGAGCTTAATATTTTTTTTCTTTTTCATTTAAATACGATTATGTATGATCGGAACCAGCATTTTGACTACAAAATGAAATGTCAAGCCCAGATTACATTTCCATCTCCACACAGTGGGGGCCAATCCTGTTAATCAATCTTTCTATCTTACATTCACACCGTTCTGACACCCTCTATTCCTCTCTCTCTCTCTCTCTCTCTCTCTCTCTCTCTCTCTCTCTCTCTCTCTCTCTCTCTCTCTCTCTCTCTCTCTCTCTCTCTCTCTCTCTCTCTCTCTCTCTCTCTCTCTCTCTCTCTCTCTCTCTTTTTCTCTATCTCTTACAAATAATATTTTACGAATCGAAAGGAAAAAAATGCCGTTTCTTTTCATTTTTTTTCGTCTTACAGGCTATAAACGTTTAGCAAAGTTAATGAGACCAAGGTGAGTGTCTCGGTCACCGGCCTCTCGAGACCAAACGGCCGACTGCCAAACTGTCCATCATTCGAATCTCCAAGTAGGTTTGTACTTACGGGATAAACGTAAAAAAAAATACGTCGATAGCGTACCGAAAAGATTGAGTGGATCAGAGGTCGGTAACTCGACCATCCGAGACGCTCACCTCGTTGGAGCAGTAGATGAATATAGTGTATGATTGACACTTACATCGTAAAACCTTCGTTGAGAACGCTATTAATACCTCGATCATAAATTAAAGAATTCTCGCGAGTAGTAAAAGAAGAAAGTATCGAAGTAAGTATAAAGTATCGAGTGATTATCTGGTGCGAGAATGGGTTTGAAGACAATTTCAATCGGAGAAAGCATAAACTCTGGGACGTACGAGAATATCCATACTCATTTATATCGTGAGGTTTCACATTGATTTTCACATCCATTCAAAAGAATGAAATAAAAAGTATATAACGGGTCAATTGAACTTTAAGGGCGGAGCAAGGGGGACAGCGACGTGTGCGGCAAACAGGGGAAGGGGAACGTAATCCGTAATCGAAGTTTGCCGGCTTTTCACCGTGATTTTCAGGGGATGGAGTTTATTATTCCTGCGGCGCCATGGCTCTCGCCTGAGCCCTGACTCTCTTCTCGTACTCTAGACGGTTTTGACTGAAATAGAAAAAATAAATAAAGTTCCCTTACATCGATATCATTTACATTAAAGTAACGACTGTTATCGCATCATCTTAATTATCTTTACAGTATTACTGGGTGCTCCTTAGAGAGGTTTAACAAGATGGCAAACATAGCTGTACAGTAGAACGTCGATTATCCGAACCTCGATCATCCGAACCCTCAATTATCCGATCAATGACTCCATTTATCTGAAAGCTCGGTTATCCGAACGTTAGCGCGAAACATTACACATTGTTGCTCGCCGCGGCAGAAGCTGCGCTCGTGTTTAAGGGTGTTGAAGCGCTCTTTCCCAGATAGACCGGCGCCACGAAACGGCGCCGGATGCATCTGATGCATCTGATGAGCAAGTGTACATCAGATGCATCGGGCAGAAATGCGCGGGAATAGCGTTCTTTAGTAGCGGCAGTAAAAAATCGATGACGCTATTTCTTAGAGCCCTTAAGATGAGAGTTCGATGTCGGAAATATGTTTCGAAGTTTAATATATACTGTTATTTCGTTTCTATTTGTCTTATTTATATACGTGTTATAATGCATTTAAAAAAATTTGCATTTCGATTGTCTGAACTTTTGATTATCTGAATTGGACCCGACAGGTTCGGATAATCGAAGATCGACTGTACCAAGATATATGTAGGTGAGAGGATTTACAATAAAATTTGAAAAAGAGAATCGGCTAGTCCTATGCAAGTCTTATGCTAGTGGTTAAATCAATTCAAGGGTTGCAAGTTTGAGCGTTTACAACATTGACAATTCATAAGCTCTAATATTTAGGATTTAGTATATACTGATTGTAAAGCAGAAATCCGTCTAAGTAATTAAAAAATTAAAAAATAATCTTCATGTAAAAAGTAGCGTTTGTCCTCGGAACTTTTATGCTATACAAAGTACCGTTTGTCCTCGGAAGGAATGAAAAAAATATAATTACCAGTATATAGTGTACGCCTCTGCTTGCGCCGGATCTTTGACATTGGGCTCGTTCAGTAGATCCTGAATACCCAGTAGAATTTGCTTGATCGTTATGGCCGGTCTCCAGTCCTTCTCTTCGTCCAGGAGCGAGAGACACACCGTACCAGAGGGATATACGTTTGGGTGGAAGAGCGGCGGTTCAAATTTGCACTTTGGCGGACTCGAGGGATAGTCGTCCTTGAAGATCATACGCAGTTTGTAAAGGCCACCTTCCCAGGGAGTCTAAACAAAAAACAAAAAAAAATTTCAGAACATTTTTTTTATCATAAACAGACATTGGCTGAGCGGCTTGACTCACAGATTTCTTTCCAGGGATCGCGCATTCCCAGCTCATCAGGTTGAGAGTGCCGTCTGGATTTTTTGTTGGTCTGGCCACAAAACCCTGATAAAAAAATTAAATTTAGTAATTAGAAAAAAAAAAAAAAAAATTGATGCCAACTTTTGTTTCCAAGATAATTTTAGTAATCTGGAGTGTATCTGAATTAATTCTGAGGTTAGAATTAATTCGCAATGATCAGTCTGTACATAGGAATTGCCTGTCTATAGAACAAATAAATAAATAGAAAAACAATAAGTAGTTTGTCAAATACGCGATGACAAAGAAAATGTCCAATGTTCTCTATATGTATATCCATGTACATATATATATATATGTATATATAATCATGGGACGCGAAAGTTTGTGGCATACATGCCACTACCGAGGATACATGTTTTTTGCTTCCGCTTCTGGTAACCTAATGATTTTTTTCCCGCGTAAAATCAACGTAGCGCTACGTGAAAAAAATGATTTGTAGCGTTCAAAATGGCTAAGACTATAGATTTCAAGCGAATTGAGTGAAAAAAAGAGACAGGACTTACGAATGGATGATCTTTCCTCCACGCTTTCCTCTCCTCCGCCAGCCTAGCACTCGCGATGCCAGACATTATTCTGCAACAAAAGCACGGTTATGTGTTTGACAACGAAACATCGAAGCGAAATATTAGAATCGCGGTGCTCCTCGTGGCTGCAAAAACATTGTTCTCATTACCGTTGTTATTGTACTAGACACAAATCTATTAGAGTTGGGCTTTTCAAAATTCTCTGACGTCGGGTCGCTTTATCAACGAATCTTTCGTCAAATACTTTTTAGCGGCACAAACGTAAAATGCGATAGTCCGTGGAAGTTTCGGAGTTCGCGTTCGCAAAGACCATCACGCCGTGCAACCGCTTTCTCGACGCATCGGCGTACCCTCGTGCTCCTCGTGCTTAACGTTATAACGCTTCGCTATGAATTAGTTGAGTATATTTCGCAAACCCGAAGTTTTCGCGACAAATTGGACAAGAAATTATTCCATTTGCCAATCGAATTTGTCGACGGGTTAAGTGTGTAGGTCCTTCGGCCTATAGACAGGCTCTCTTCCCGCCGTGCGTTCGTAAAAGCACAATGGATACCGCACTTTCCCTTCATGAGAACATATTTTAATTTTTGCAATTTATTTTCTATTACCTTTTTTTATTATTTAATTTAATTCAATTTTAATTCTATCCTATTCCCGGATTTATAAGATACTTACTGCACCATTATTGCGTGGACAATTGTCCCAACATTGTAGTATTTTCTACGTGTTTGCATTATAAGGACGTGTGAAATGCTGCGGTCGGTAACAAATCGCCTTCCCGGTTTGTGCGAGACTGTTATATATTTAGGACAAAAGGAAATTAGGATTTCATCAAATCTATCTATTGCCTATGAAAACAGAATTTACTTTTATTCAGAATATATATATATATAACGGTCTGGGAGAAAACAGGAAAAGCGATTTGTTACCGACTGAGCGCGGGGCGGTTGGATGGGAAATTGTTTTACACCGCGTCTAGAGTATGTAAAACACGTTATCAGCCTGTCTCTCTCGCTCCGCCGAGAGCGCCACTGTTGCTATGTCTCGCCCCCCATAGTGTTTAACATGGTCTGAAGGTGAAGTGAAACACGTTCTGTGCCGCTCTCTCTCGCTCCACCGTGAGACCAATGCCGCTATCTCTCTCTCACACTCCTGGCTCCGTCACGTGTCGTTTCACCTTAAGGAGAATCTAAACTCCTCTCTCTCGCTCTCAGAACATCCCCATGGCGCTGTCTCTCTCACACCCAAGCAACCGCTGCCTGGGTTTAGACTCCTCTTAAGGGCATGCGATGCAGACTAAGTCGTTAAAAAAACGATTTCCCTGTTTTCTCCGCGCCAATTAACATTTCAGACAAAAGGCAATTAGGTTTTCATGTACACTAGGGCCTCGATTTGTGCGGCCTCGGTTTCCGCAACAGACCCCACCATGGAGCGAGTATCGATCGACGCAGTAAGCTATTTGCCATGCTCGACAGTTAGTATGGGCGGGGCATGCGCTGCCTCGATTTTCGTTGGTGTCAGTGGAAGCCGGTCCCGCCGCTGTGCATGAAGTTGAGGCCCCAGTGTATCTTATATACTGTACGAAAACCTAATTTGCCTTTGTCCAAAATAATAATAATCGCGAAGAAAATACTCTCGCGGACCAGCCAACCGTAAAACTTTGGATTGGATTTGGGTGGTTTTCTGATAAACTACTGCAACTCAACTAGTCGATTGGTGTGCCAAACCGACTCTGATTCCAACCTTCTGGATGAGATAAGTTTTTGGTTGATACCTCAAAACCAACCGTAATACCAACCAGCATTTGTCGGATTGAAAGTTGGTTTACAATTGGACTTTCCCAAAACAATTTCCAACTTTATGTCGATAGCACCGATAGCTCTTGCTGCAGGGTTGAAAATTGGGTTGTTTTAGGAAAATTCAACTGTAAACCAACTTTCGTATCCAACACATATAACGGTTGGTTTTTTAATATCGCTGAAAAATCAACCTCTTGAAGGTTGAAATGAGAGTTAGTTTGATGCACCAATCGACCGGTTGGTTTTCAGGTTGGTTTCAGGTTGTTCAGAACGCGAGGGAAACAGATTTGTTACCGATGACTCTGTATAGCATGCTCTTAAGTCCATATGAAACACCTCCCTCCCCGACCATCCCGGGCTCAGTCGGTATCAAAAACTGTAATCAACTTTTCTCACGGGTTCTCGTATGTTCGGTCGAAAGAAAATTCACATCGAAAGCGGATATCGTCTCGGCCTTCGATGAGACTTTTCTTTTGATCGTGAATGCCAGAATCCGTGAGAAAAGTTGTTACAGTTTTTATTACCGACCGCGGTAATTCACATGCTCTCAAGGCGATGTGGTAGAACTGGGCGCGAGGCAGGTGGGCGGGGGCGCCCACCTGCCTCGCACCCAGTTCGAAACGAAAACTACGTACAAAAAATTCCTTTGACGGAAAAACGGACACGTCCGTTGGTCAACGAAACGGAGCGTAAAATACGACAAAACGGATTGTACATTCTTTGATGGCATTTGGTCTTTTTCGGTTCCCGCAACCGAATAAGGACCAAGATCGTATTTTTATTCGGTCCTTTCATTAAAAAGAATTAAAAGCAAAGCAAAAAAAAATTTTTTAACTTAGCCAACAATTTTTATAAAAAACGTTCAGTCCTTCCTTGGTTTCCGCAAGCGAAAAAGGACCAATCCAAAAACGCACGGTCCGTTTTACCGTTTTTGCGGTCCGTTTCGTTCCCCAACGGACGTGTCCGTTTTTCGTTCCGTTTTTTAAGTTTTTTCCCTAAAAGCAGCCGTCAGTCAACTTGCTAGGGTACGCTAAAAAGGCCCTATTTAATGCCTGCAACGGGGCCCAGAAAGAAAAACGTGCTGTGAAGCGGGTATCGTACCATTGGTACCGCCACCGTTGCGTCGCCGTGCCATTATTTTTCTATCTGGAGGGTGGAAAGTGGCCTCATATTGACGAATCGAGAGAAAAATTTCATTTTTCCTCCTGCTAAATCGCTTGTCCTCCCGCTCGTCAAGAATCGGCTACTTTCCATCGCCGTTGCAAGTATACAAATATGGTCGCTTTTTAGCATCGTTGGTAAAAAATTGCGAATGCCACTCGGTTGAAATAGCATTTTAACCTTGTGTGAATTTCTACCCGTGCTTCGTGCGGGCATCAAACTTCGCACTCGGTGAAAAGGCGCACTTTCCTCCCTTGTGGCATAATATACTATTCCCTGTGTCTGCCGCCCTGATAGACAAGCGACACGAAACGGACGCAGTTGGCGCAATATTTACGACATGCCCTGCACATGTCGCAAATATTGCTCCAACTGCATCTGTTGTCGGCTGTCTATCTGGGCAGTTTCTCAGGGAACGATAACTTTATTTTTTCTCGATGTTCTGCGGTCCCAAAACGGCATCGAGTACAGTTTTGGTATTTCATATCACCTTAAGAGGAGGCTTAACCATTGACTCTCTCGCACCTTGACTCTCCGGGCGCAGGTGTTATGATTTGGCGCGATACAATAGGCACGACTAAAACTACACATTTAAGCGTAGAAAAGTGATTGGCTCGAAAGATTCGACATCCGGTTTGCCTACCATTTTTAATCGTCCACGTGACTTCCTCACTGGATGATTTTTGAACGATTATAAACAGTTTTTAAAAAGTCAATCGCAATCCCTTGCAGCCTAGTTTGTTTAATAAAACTGACAAGCCGCAGAGTTTAGTTGATTAGTTGCAAAAATAATTATTGTTTTGTAACTCAATTTGTTCTTTATTTCCTCGTCTCTAGTGAGCGCTTATCGTAAGGACAGTATTGCGCTGTACGGGACAAGTAACAGCGGCGTACATAGAATATAACATATATGTGCATCGCCGAAACAAACAAAAAAACAGAACAAAACAAAAAATAACAAACTTTTTCGATCTTCGCAAATCTACAATGGTTCATGGAATAACAATTGCATAGACATTCTATGAAATATATCAACAACGAGAATATAGGTCTAAGAGTCGTGCCAGACGATGCTCAAAATCTTTCGAGAATGTTGGAAGAATGTATTCGTTTCTTACAAGTAAGCGTGACTATAGGTAACTGATATAGCGGGCCTAAGATGAAATGTCAATGTTTGAAGTATCGTAACTGTACATAAGAACGGTCGGTGTCTCTAGCTCATCAAAAGTTCTAATGGAGTACGTGCGTAAATTAATGTGTTACGTTTGGATGATTCAAGGCTGAGTGAAAATAACACCAGACTACTTGGTCGATCGAAAATTGTGCGTTCATTAAAGTACGTTCTTCGGTATTTACACGAAATCAAGAACGTATTTAATGTACATATTGTCCATTGTCAGATTTATACTGAACAGTGTTGATAATTCGAATAATGTTGATTCTATCGAATTCAGCATTTTTGGGAGCCCCCAAAAATGTTCCCTTGCGAAAATAATAGCGTTCGCATTCCGGGCCAGGTTGATCTCATGGAGTAAATAATTTCACGACACTCGGTACAGAAAAGACTTTCTATTACCAGTTGACCCCAGCTCTAACAGTGCGTAAAAACACTGTTAAATTCGACTGGGCTTCTTCTATTAAAGGCAGACCACGGGCCACTTCCGGTTGCATAACCACTGGTGGTGCGTACCGAATGGCGTGAAGGGCACTGGGTAAAGATTCTGGGTAATGGCGAGAAGGGAACGGGGTAAAGATTCTGGTCAATGGCGTGAAGGGAATTGGGTAGAGATTCTGGTCAATGGCGTGAAGGGAACTGGATAATGGCGTGAAGGGAACTGGGTAAAGATTCTGGGTAATGGCACGAAACGAACTAGGTAAAGATTTGGAAGATTTCTTCAGTCTTGCAATTTGGAGACGTAGCAGTCTACTCAACGTTCAAGGCCGAATACTGTCCTCAGACTCGAGGTCTTGAAACTAATGAACCAATGTTAGAAATAAGCACTGAGCACGTGATAGTCATCGTGGTCGGGTGGTTTGAAATAGGAGTGGGACGAGTTAACCTTGAGGAGAGGACGCGTAGAGTTCTTACGGCCGTCCGGCTACGTTTCCCTTGCGAGAAACGGTCCGCCGGTTGACCATCCGGCAGCCGAATCTACCCGGGGTTTGGAACGTCCCGTCACAATACACATTGCTAATAATCTGGAGGAGCTATAAAAAATATATATGCTATTTCATGAAAAAAAAAAAAATATGCGGCCATAAAAAAAGCTAATTTCGATCAAATGTTTTTGTCGGTAAAAATTTGAGTGTGTCTTCACGATTCTGGCACGTTGTTCCATTCGATGCGTCCGTTCAATTGACTTATTTAAGCGAATCTCTGTTTGTACGCGGCGGTCATTTGCTCGAGGAAAATGAATGTGAGAACGGTGTGAGGTCCCAGTCGAGCGTAATACGGGAAGAATCCTTTCCACAACGCGAACGGTCCCTCGTTCCGTACGACTTTTCCGAGTACGTCGAACGCACCTTTGAACTCCGGTTTCCCGTCTATCGTCTTCATGTTTTGTATTCTGTAAAAAATGTTTTGCCCGTTATAGCAAACACACCAGGGGTTCGAGAGTCTAAAGTCCAAATTTCATTGCGGGCCGACGTGCTAATTCATTACATGCGGTTCGCCGGCTTGCGACGAAACTATAATCGATTGTACTCATCGATCGGTTACCTTGTTTTCGCGATATCCACAGGCATGGACGCCGCCGTAGTTATCAAACCGGATATCATCGAGCTAACAAAGTGCAGCATTATATTCTCCTCAAAGTAGCCTGAAAGAGCAAAATAGTAATTTTATGGTACCTTCCGTCGAATATTTTTTAGTCTATTTTTGTCTATATAATAATTTTTTTTAAATAATAATTGTTATGTGACAAACCAGTGTCTAACAGGGCTTGCTTGGCTTGAGAATAGGATGCCAATTGCGCAGCATTGACGACCATAGCTCTACCCATTGTTGGTATTGCTCCACGCCACAGCGTAAATAATCCTTCTTCCCTCGTTATACGGAATAACGCGTCGAACACATTTTTGTACATACGCCTCTCACCTGGAAACAATTGTTGCCAAGGACATTCTATTTAATCTCTACACTGCAAGTACATAATTGTAATATGTTAAGTTATAATTGTAATATGTCAAGAAGATTGTTTACAAATTCGATTTTTTTAAATGAAATTACATCAGAGATATCTCTTTAAATGCCTTTTCTCACCAAGGGGCAATCTGCCATCAGCGGTCATTCGGATAAGAGCCACTTCTGCAGGTGTGCCAACGAAAGCTCCAACACATCCAGCAGCCATACCCAAACCAGCTTTGACTAAGAAGTTGGGTTGTCCGTCTTTTCTGTAAAGTGTAATCGGTGCTACAAAAAATCACTCAAATCTATGTGGAATTGAATTTTCAAACAGGACGGTGTACTCACGAAGCAAGCTCGAACAACCACGTGTAAATACCCAGTCTAGTCGTTGTGTAGGTAGCTTGTCTCATCAATCCAGCCGATAGACCGGAGTACATTGCCAATAAGCCTTCATTTTTCAATATAGACGAAACTACGCTGACAGTCGATGTCTTTGTTCCACTCAATTGCATACGATTTTTTATTAAATCCAACGGTTGTACGAAACAGGTTGCTGCCATTCTGGAAAGACGTTGAGTTTGGCAATGAACAATTTATTTCAAAAAAGAAAAGATGAAAAAGATACGCGACATGATAAATCGTTGTCTTGTGGATCAGCAAATTTACAAGTTTTGGATTGAAATCAAAACAAAAACATCGTCTTATTACGTACAAAAAATGTTGGTAAATAAAAAAATGTTTGTGTCACGAAAACGCAAAGAAATTAATAACCTACCCTGAAGTGCCGCCGATAAGGAATTTAATGCCATTCGGCACGGTGGGTGCAGGTTTGTCGCCGGACATTGTCAATGTCTCCGGTTTATTTTCTATTATGTAAAATAAACAAGGTTCTAATAATATCGATGAAGTTTCGTAGAGTCAAGGCACGCAGAAACGCGGAAACGAGCGAATTTAGTTCGGCGGACCACCTGATGACGGGGGAGAACGATATCGTTCTACTTTAGGCGACCTCCGACAGTGGCCTTCAGTCTCGTGACTGGCCGACGGGTCGAGCAGTGTTATGCGATGTATACTGGCTGGTTGCTGGGAGTACTGGAGTTCGAGCCGCTGACAAGCGCTCACACCGATAACCGGCGCGCGGTTGTGAAATCGCGAAGATACATCTAATGTGTATACATATTGTATATATATAATATATATATATAGGTGCGTGACTCCCCACTTGCGCCCGAACGGTCGAAAGAAACATTGCGACTGAGCGAGTGAACGGCGTCCATTTCTCGCAGTTTGCAGCAGTTTGTATCGAAACGCATCCGCAGTTTGATCGGGCAGCGAGGAAGTGTTCATCAATGTCATTCTACTACTAATATCTGCTTCAAAGTAAGTAAATGTAACTATCTTTTGTTGTCGTCTAAACTATGCAAAATCTGGTTTCATTCGATTTCAAACTAACCATTTAAGAGCGAAGTTATGTTTCCTTTAACCTAAAATTTATCGGGACCGTTGTTTCTTTTTTGCCCGAGCTGCACGATTGAAGAGTGTTATTTTTAAGTTTCGTTTTGTAGCGAATGTTAAATGTCGTTGCGTGTTGACAGAAGTCTCGACATGACGGGCCCAGCGACGACCTCGACCGCCGACGTCAATGTTCCTTCGACGACGGAAAAATCGTCCAACAATCCGCTCGAACAATTTGTTCTCTTGGCGAAAACTGCCAAGGGCGCAGCGGCCCTCGAGCTGATAAAGCAAGCTGTAGAAACGCCCGGCGTCCACGTGTTCGGCGAATTGCTGGACATGCCCAACATAAAGGAACTGGAGAACGGTCAGCACGCGGTTTACTGGAACACTCTGAATCTTTTCGCTTACGGCACTTACAAGCAGTACTTGGGAAACAAAGAGAAGTTCTTGGATCTAACGCCGACGCAGAAAAAGAAACTGCAGCACTTGACGATCGTCACGCTGGCGGAGAAAACCAAGTGTATACCGTACTCTATTCTGCTGGAAGAGTTGGACATAAAGAATGTCAGAGATCTGGAGGATCTCATCATAGAGGCTGTGTACGCCGATATAATTCAAGGAAAGTTGGATCAAAAGAATTCTCAACTGGAAGTCGATTATGCCGGACTGGGACGCGACGTTACGCCCGCTGATGCACACGCTGTTGCGGAAACTCTGGCTGCTTGGGGACATACCTGTGACACAGTTTTGGCTTGCATCGAGCAGCAAGTCATTAGAGCCAATAACGAGAAACAAAAGGCCACCGGTCACAAGGAAAAAATACTGCAAGATGTAAGCGTACACGAGAATGATCTTTTTAAGAAGGCTCGAGAGCTTTGCACTAGTCGAATGACTACATTACTAAAGTCGTGTATACAAACTTTTATGCATCTATTGATTATAGTGGATTTTTATTTATATTACAGCTGATATCGTAGAAAAATATAAATTGCAATCGACTTGCAAAAATATTAACGGATTTGTGCTCATTTTCGAACAGGTTTCGTTCAGTTTTTTTTAAATTCATTCTTTTTCCTGAACGATGCTCTACGAATTCACTATCTAGATGTTCGATAGTATTTTCGATTAAAAAATTCAAAATTGTAACTTTGTTCAATCAAATTATTGAATATATTTGATTAACGCAGTGCGCCCTGCAAGTCGTTTTTCGTTTTATAGAATCATTTTGGAGAAAACCGCAAACAAAATTTTAGTTCTGGCTCTCTCGCACTCATACGTGTTTAGCCTTCCCTCAATGATTCGCTGCAGAGGTGTGCACACTATGGGTTAAAAGTGTAGCATTTATTTGACTAGTGCAAAGCGCTCTAACCTTTTTAAATCCACATTTTGTTTTCTAATAAATTTAAAAAATGTTGATACAACCCAGATACCTAATCGTATGTATTTTATCTTTCAAAGATCGCGAATATCAAGAAATCGTTTCTCGCCCAAGCGGGCGGCGGCGGCGTTCAAGAGGCCGACGCCGCGGGTGGCGGTACGAGCGCGGGAGGCAGCGAGTCCGGCAGGGAAGCTCTGCCGGTGCCTCCGGATCCAAAGAAGAAGCAACAAAAGGGCAAAGGTATTAGAGGCAGCGGTAAGTTTTGGAAGACCTAAATTATAACGTTGTTGTTTAATGCATAATATCGAGAAATTAATGTTTCTGCATCTGGCCTCAAAACTATCGGCGCTTATTCATTCGTCAATAATTCAACAACGAAATTTACCGGGTGAATTGATTAACTTACGAAATTGATTTTTTCGCGCTTAGTCAATTCGATCGGGAACTCTATCGTGCTGACGAATAAGTTCGTTTTACGCACTTCGTACGGAGCCGTGCTGTGAAATGGATTGTTCTTTTTTTCTTTCTTTCATTAATCGTAACGACGAATCACCCATCGCTTCGAACAACTTTAACGTCATTGTGAAAAAGAAGAAAGGAAACGTTCAGGAATTTTTTTTTGTACCTGACGCGAGTCTCTGTCGCATTTCTTGTCGAGTATAATTATTGCAAGAGAACATATGTCTGTCGAAAAAGAAAATTGTATATGTACATATATAAATATTCACGGGACTTTTCAAAGTCCCATTATTTTTTTTAGCCACGAGCTGATGCGTTCTCGCAATTTATTATTAACTTGTAAATGCGTGTTCCCAGTATAAATCGAGCTCGACAAAATAATGTCTCAAGTATCCACCGGTAACTCGGTTATCTAGTGATTTCATTCGAAACTTAAAGCTAGTCTGAATTATCGAGAAAAATAAACGCGATTCGATTCCAATACACGCAACGAACGCTAGACTGTTGACTTAGCTAGTATACGAAAATGTTAGCCTACCTGAGAAGCGTTGTAATTGCTGAATGGAATAAAAAAAAGTAATTTATTTTAGTGAACATTTTTTCTTTCTCTGGACCCTCAACGCCTTATCCTTGTGTCCAGCGAATTTCAAGGTTTTCAGAGGGTGCCTGTAGAATTTGTTCACTGTGATAGACTGTAAGGATGTTCTACTCCTGTGCTTTAAAAAAAAAGAGAGAAAAGAAAAGGACACGTCGCCGATAGCGCGAATGGGGCTGGTTAGAAGTGCGACTTAATGTTTTTTTCCTTTAGATTGTATAGAGGTGAACATTTATAGAGTAGATTTTGGTGATGTATTAGGTAATCTTTTTTTTTTCTCCGTCCTCCAATCAATTAACAAATTACAAATTATACGACTAATGGGGATTTTCAGGATCTTCTACTAATCCGCTGACACTGACTCTGAACTGATCAATCGAAGAAATTGGGAAGATTCAAGCGCAGCTTAAGCAAAACGTTACATCGGTATTGAGGTCTTTGGATTATCTACGATGTTGTACGGCGCGCATCGTCTCTTCCATCATTTTTGTATGTTCTGGAATAAATCTCATGTTTACAATTATTTTATTTCGATTGACAAATTATATAATTCCCAATGTATTTACAACCGGTACAGAAATTGATCGGTGTAGCCGGAAAGGAGAGTATGCGGAGACAATGCTCCCTCGCCGTTTGCCGTAGAATAAAATTCTATGTGATATCGACATCTCGAAGCCCATTCGTTGTTTGTACTGGACGTCTTGCGAGGTCGCCGGACGATGAAGAAAAAAAAGGATACTCATTGCGTGGGATCATCGTTGTTTATTTTATTAGGATCCTCTCGGATTCTCAAGATACATCACAATGCCTCATTATATTTCTGGGGCCTTGCGAGTATGTATTTAAAATATCGTCGCGTCGTAACATTCCACGTATACATTGTTTTTTTTTTAATTTTATTTTGACATTGGTTTGCATTGCATTTTAAACCTCTGTATTCCTTTCGAGCCGCGTAAACTCGTACGAGATTCACTGCACCGTTGATACGGCGAATGAAGCCCCTCGGTCGTTCGACAATTCATGAGGTCGTGAGAGGTACAAGTCTCTGTGCACTTTCAAATTCTGGTTACATTTATAATTCGATTTCATTACTATGCGAATAATTATTAAATACAAGTTGTTCATCACTTAATGGCTATTTTGCATATATGTCTCATAACTTTCTTCTATTATGTACACGTGTTATCGTTAAATATATCTCACGCCGAGGTGGCAAATTGCAAATGATTTTTTTCTGCATCATTCCTTACGTATCCGATTTTAATATTACTTTATGTATTAATTGTTCGAAAGAAACGTATCTATTTGATGAAACATTTTTGTTGTTCTAATTGCCTATCGAAGTTGATGGAGTGCGTCTATCCGATTCCCTATCTTTACACTGTTATTCTCTTACGAAGTTACATTGAATTTATTAAACCTTCTACACACGTTGAATTTTTCGGCCGGGAACCAACTGTGTCGTATTTTTTTTTTCGTTTACGGGGTTTTGTTTATTACGAATGTTTACCATGGAATTTTATTCTGTGCCGTCGAAGAAATTATCATGCTTCACGATCACTATCTATGAATTGTTTCACAATTTTTATTCAATCATAGTCTCTTGAAGGAATATTTTGAAGTTTAGATCTGGCGATATCTATCTATATGTGTGAATCCACGCTCAGCGAGGGATTCGTTCGTGCGGTTCCGTTGCACTCGATTATCTTAATGTATAACGATTAAATATATGCGAAGACGTTGCTCCGACATGCCGACAATTATTTCGACCGACATAAATTATTATTCGATCGGCGTAGATCGAAATTATAAAACTAATGACTTTAAATCCCGCGTTCGCGAGTGATCCTTCGTCGTACCGCAATTCCTATAGCCTGCAGAGATAATTTTGAAATCAATGAAAACTTACGATTATAAAACTTCCATTCCTCGTCTAAAATTTTTTAGCTCGCTTACACAATTTTTTTTTCCGTACATTCGGTTTATCACACTTCGATCGAATTACCTCTATAATTCATTCAAATAAAGTCGAGTCTGTTTCAACGATTTTTATATATACAAGATCTTTTTGTTATATTTTTTTTTCTTCAGAATTTCACGTTCACCGAATAATATAGATTTTTATAAAAGCCTTCGGTATTTAATATACCGTTAATATGACGGTCCACGTTTCCCCTGATTATAAGTACGTACATATGGATGTATATTTGGCCACGACCTCTACGTATATCAGTTTTCGTAACAACCTCGTCTATTATCATTGTTATTATTATCTTTACTTACAAATCGCTTAATATTTACATGTAACATTGATTAATCGATGAGCATGGGAGTTAAACATTTTTAAAGTTCATTGTAGGATCAACTGAAGTGTAAAACATTTATGTCGCCTTATTCTGATTCATTGTACAATCGAGAAGATATATCGAGGTCAAGATCACAGAGTCGATCGGACTGTATCGATTAACCCTTGAAGTGGGGGCCTCGAAAAATGTTCAATTTTTTTAAAAATCTTATATATATTTTGAAAAGTCGTTTATCTTTAGACCCTCCTCTGGCGGTCCAAGAGCCGCCCCTTCGCGACTAGAATATATATCGAATGTATCTATACCTCCAGATTGGACAGCCTGGGTTCTAATTTATGGGAGATCGAGGTCTTATATTGGACCACCCTATGCCTTAACTCATCGGAGGGTAGGCTGCAGAGAAAACATCGTTCAAATTCGAGGACTTCCGTTTTTACATAGGAGAGAGCGGGGCGAAATGGGACATTGGGGAAAAACGAGAAACAATCGGGATGCATCGATTGGGCAAAATATGACGTCCTAAAATTATTGGCAAATTGCGTTTTTTAAATAGTTTATTATGGCACAAGGGAGGAAAGTGTGTCTTTTCACCGAGTGTGAAGTTTGACGCCTGAGCGAAGCGAGGGCAGCACTTCACACGAAGTGAAAAGGCACGTCCTCCTGAGTACCATACGCTATTTTTTTTCCCGACTATGCTAAAAAGTGGCCATATTTCTATGCCTGCAACGGCACAATCTTTAGCTGTAGAATCTATTCAGGTAACAAGCCGGATTTTAAATATATTTTTGCAATTTTTTCGTAATTTTTAATTTTTCTTTTAATATGTTTTTTACAGTTTTTTCGTAATTTTTATTTTTTAAAAAATATTTGTTTGCAATTTTTTATTATTTTTTTTGCAATTAAAAAATGAATTTACTTCCTCTACATTACTTTTTGGCCCGCCAAATTACTTTTCGGCCCGCTAATTCACTTTTCGGCTCGCTAAATGACTTTTCTTCCCACTCGTCAAGAATTGGCCACTTTCCACTCCCGTTGCAGGCATGAAATAGGGCCTTTTTAGCGGAGTCTGGAAAAAACGTTTTTAAAAACTCAATTATCCGATAATTTTAGGACGACCCATTCTGCCCCATGGATGCTTCCTGATGGTGGGTCCCGTTTTGCCCCACTGTCCCGTTTTGCCCCGTTCTCTCCTGCGAAGAATGGGTATAGAGCCTGGCCACATAGACTTCCCTTCTGTGCATGGCGTATTTTCCCAGATAAAAAAATTACGGCACGGCGACGGAACGGTAGCGGTACCAATGGTACGATACCCGTTTCCCGGTATGTTTTTCTATCTGGGTTGTTTCAACCCTTCATGTAAAGGGTTGAAACAACGCTCGTACAGTTCGCATTTGCTTTTCTTTTTTGTTATCTCCAGTGAAACAAAGTTAGTCGGAATATTCAGCTTGTAATGTTCGCCACAAGGGATCTCCGGGCTTTTCCACTTGGCTGACCGAGGCGGCATGCAATATGCCGTCCGATGGCGAGATCGTATTTTCTCGAAAATTTTATGGCCACGATCGTCGTCGTTCAGTTGAAACGAGATTTTCCACAAAAAAAATTCGAATTTCACGTGGCGCCACGTGTGTCGAAAGTGTCGTCTCGTTGGCTCAGCGCGGCCCCGGCGTGACGCCCGTACTTATTTTATTTATGGTTCCGCAACCCTGCACGGCTATTACATGTAGCGTATCTACGTGGGGCCTAGCGTTACATTGATCGTCGTCGGATTTATTTTCTCCCCCCTATTTTCCATTCCGTGTCATTCCTACGGCCTTCCATAAAACAATTTATAACAGATTAGTAGTTGCTCTTTTTTTTCGCTTCATTACAATTTTTCTTGGTCGATGTACACTCGATGATTCACGATATTTTTTTTCTTCCGTTTACTGTTAACATCAAGCTCACCATCGAACAACCGTTAATATTATTAATTAATAACAGCCAACTCGTAAAGTTTATAATCTTAAGAGTATCACGTAAAAAAATTTCATGTATTTAAGCCTATAGCACAATATAGTCGGTATCATATGAATACATATATATATGAATACATTATATATATATACATATATATATATAATGTACTTTTCGAATATGATCTACCCATCGAATCGTTGGAAAGTATTTATCCATAGAGTAATTTATACGTAGAATATGATACACAATTTTAATCGTTTAACTGCCACGGGAACAATTTACATTTTCTTCAATATTTTTCATTCATTGAAGATTAACGGAGTATTATATGTTTGATCGTAAATTATTAATTTTTTTTTACCTCTCACCGTTGCTTACGATTAATGATATACAATTCTCATTTTACCTTTCCTATGTACAATCATACTTTTCGCAATTCGTTAACTCTTTGGATAATTGCTATTGTTTGGCAATGGGTGTAACGCGTGGAATTTTTGCAAACGCAACTTCGAACGTAATTTTAAGCCATCTCTTACGGATCGAAAAAGAAAATCATCGTGAGTATTCTATCGTGGTGGATTCATTTAAATTACTCCAACCGAGCTGGTCGAAAAATGAATTCTTTTTGGTAAATTAATAAATAAACAAAATATAATTTCCGTAAAAGATATAATATAAAAATAATTTTAAAAAATTGCACGCGTGCGAGTTGGCCCCATTGTCAAACAGTTGGGTCGTCGGGGACATTTTTGCTCCACGCTAATTTCAAATGGGAGCTTCTCTCCGCGTGTACCTACGTACGGCGTCGGTTATCTTAGATTTACACGATTATAGGTTTTTTCGAAATTTGTTTGAGATCCGCTTGAAGAATTACTGTGTCTATGTCGATATTTTTTTTTCGCTATAATGGAACGTCGTTCTGGTTTATAGGTCCATTCGCTATTTTACCAACGTTCAGCCCCCTCGACGATATAATATTCTCGTCGGTTCTATTATCCTTGATCGTCGGCGACGTGACCACGCTTGACTCCTTTCCGTTATTGTTCAACAGAGTTTGCGTCGCGCGGGTTACCACCGCGGGGGTGAATTTCCCGTTTTTTTGGTCCTTAAGTTCCATCTCGTATTCTGCGTCGAAAAAAGTCCATTTTTTTATTTATTTTTTTACACATTTCGATGAACTTTTTTTTAAATCGCTTATTGAATACTCATACATACGTTCAATCTGCGTGGAACAGTCGATTGTAGTGATAACGTGCTTTTTAACGGCTTTGTTCTGATCGCACGTTACCGCTGTCAGAGTAACAGGTGCCAGCATGCTCGATGCGTTTGTCGCGGTCGCCACCGAACCTTTCGTAGTGTTGTATCTGTTCTGCATCATGTTCGGTCGTACATTTCTCTCGGGATGAATTAGTATGATGTATAACTGGAAAAAAATGCAAGTCCATTTAAAAAAAAAAAAAAAAAAAAAGAAGGCGAAAATATTTGTAAAATTTTATTTATTTATTAATCCTTTGGAGCTCGGTGTATCACAGGTGATGCACGTCTTTGAATTAAGAAAAAGTGCATTAACAACCAACCGATGTATCTGACACTTCATATTCAGGCATACTTTGGATCGCTGAATTCGAAAAATTCTTCAACGGGTTAGAAAAAAAAATATTTGTAAAGAATAAAAATTGATTTAAATAAATGTTTACCTTTGGAGTGAAGAGACAAGCTATCGTCACCGATGCCGAAAGGCTTATGGTGACGGACATCGAGGTGATTCTTAGCGCGACATGGCTGCCGGTTGCAAAATATAGCGGAACGAATGCCAGCCAAATAACGCAAGTCGTATACATAGTGAATCCTGTGAGAAGAAAATAAACTGTAATCGATCTCTGATGACATGGTACTTGCTCCTGGATAATCGACTCCTGCTGTATACCCCACGTACCTATATGTTTGCTCTCGTTGAACGCCTCCGGTATTTTCCGGGTCAACACAGCATAGACGGTGCACACAACGATCAGTATTATCGGATAGGTGAAAGCTATCATGTAACTCGCGTCTATGTAGCTGTTGCACACGAGTAGGTTGTCCTCCCGCGTCGGATAATGATGCATCGCCTTCGCCGGATCGATAACCATCCAAACTCCGTTGATAAGGATCTGGACGGCGATGAGCATGCTGCATATTATGAGCTGCGAACGGGGCGAGATGAAGGAAGGCCTCTTCGCGCTGCGCTTACCCGCGTTAAAGATTCTCGATATTCTGTTGGTCTTCGTTAGCAGAGCGGCGTACACGACCGTGAAGCAGAAACCAGCGGAGAATCTAAAATCATTTTTATTTGTTCAATTTTTTTTTTTTCAAATTTATCTCGTACGAAATACGTATTACATCGTGCTCAACGGTATGCGGTATGCGCTGCGATGCAGTCGAATTTAATTGGTGCAAAAATATGCGGATGTAAATATTATTTATTTGAAATTTAAAAGAATGGAATAAATTCCACTATATGAGCTAAAATTCATCCTTTAGGAAATTTTGCCCTCGAAATAAATTTTACACGGAATCATTTTGGAAATATTTTTAATCTTTCTATCCTTATGAAATGTATGAAAATAATATTTCGAAATATTCTGACAAAATATTCCAACGAAACGTTTCTTAAATATTTCAGAAACCTACTTAATCTTTCAACACATGTGAAATATTTCTGAAACATAGTGATAAAATGTTTCGAAATATTTTCAATCTCATGATTCACCGAAATATTTCTACGAACGTTTGCGTGACATGCGGGTGAGTATATGAAAATTGCAACTGGTGATGCAATCTTTCACAATGCACAAAATATTTTCAAAATGTTTTTGAAACATTTCATAAATATTTGCGATATTTTAAAGAAATATTCTTGATGCCTTTCAAAAGTATCAACATTTCCCCTCGGCCAATAAAAAAAGATTGAGTCAAAAAAATGAGCGTTTACGGGTGGCGAAACAAATTTTTGTTTGATCGAACGAAATAATTGTTCGTAGTAAGTAAAGAAACCTTTGATTCGACGGCCTGTTAGTTCGATCAACGAAGTATTCCTTTCGATCAGCGAAACATTTGTTTCGCCACCCGTAAGCGTACATTTTGTTGACTCCATTGACCTTTTTTCTCTGTGCGACCGACCAAATGTGAATCCCGAATTTGCCAAGTACCGCAAAGCGGTAGATATTTGGTGATGTACGTCAGAAGTTTTAGGTGAAACCGGACGCGAAGCCCTTCATGAAACAATGAGCACGAGAGTTAGGGGAGAGCGGGGCAAAATGGGACAGTGGGGCAAAACGGGACAGTGAGGGCAAAACTCAATGTTCCAATAAATTTTGGATGCCCCATTTTGTTCCAACGATACACCCGGACTGTCAACCCCGTTTTGCCCCACGGACCACCATCACCACCATCCAAAAGTTATTGGAAAATTGTGTTTTGTCTCATTATCCCGTTTTGCCCCGCTGTACCATTTTGCCCCGCTCTCCCCTATCCCGTCGCTAGAAATATACAGTAGGAGCACATACAACAGCAAACTTCGTTGCCCGAGCACCAACCCCGTTGTGCATTAATAGGACGATGGACCGCGAGTGGGACTTGGTATACGCGGTTTATAATTCAAACCTTCTTGAATTATGTTGCGAAGGCGCTAAGCCGTTGTTACCGGCCCTTGGGATTACCTCTGAATGCTGCATACGAAATCGTTCGGTCTCAGTACCAGGGCGAAAGTGACCAGGTAGCATAGAAGTATCCCCGTCAGTAGCACGTAGGACAATTCCCGTCCAGATGCTCTCACGATCGGCGTGTCGTTGTGCTTCAGGAATACTCCGCCGACGAACAGAGTTATCTGAAATGAGATCGGTATGAGACCTTCACTTCGTTTCATACACTTACCATTTTTACCCTGTAGCGAATTTGAAAGGTACCGCGACGCTAATTCCACTAAGGTAAAGGACGAAGTTTCTGACACTGGCCGAGTTTGTGACAGGGGCACCTCTAGCTGCTAGAGATCGGCAGGGATCGGCACGACTAAATACTTTTTCAAAAATCCTGCCTCTGATTGGCTGTATGCTACAATAATTCAAATATTGGCCTATCAGAAGTAATATTTAAAAAAAAGTAGTTAGCTGTGCCGATCTGTGCTCTCCTCTCATAGTCGGCTCCCCCCACCATTTGATATGCAACCAATGGGTAGCGCGCGTTCGAGGGGTCACAAACTGCGCCTCTTGGTCCTCCTTGTTTGTCCCTATGATTCTACACGCTTAAAGTGAGAGAGCTGCGTAGACGTGTCATAAACTGGGCCTTTTAGTAGGTCATTCTCTGGTTGCCAAATTTATGGTACGAGATACGTGAATGGAGCTAACAAATGTGTATATATGTATATCTTACGAGAATTCCTGTAGACGAGAAAGACATTGCTCCGATCGCCCAACCACTCTCGGGTCTCAGAAACTCTTCGGGAATATCGCGGCAGTAGGAATGCGTCTCGTCTGGTACGGTGCCTTGAGGGCACAGCGAGCACTGTTTCTCGTCGGTGTGGTGTCGTATCTAAATTTCATAGTGGTGATAAAAAAAAATTATATTTTCCTTTATAGATATATCGATGCGTAATTGATTTTTTCTTTTACTTATTTCCTTATGCGTTATTCTTTATTCGTTTTTTTTTTTTTCACAAGGAGAAATCAAATTCATATCTCGGGAGAATATTCCATTCGCCGCAAGCGATGTTCCATTTGTTGCGAAAAGATCTTCTTGCGTAGAGTGAGTTTTATTTAAAGTGCACGAGTAATTTTATCGAACAATTTTGCATACCGTATGTTGAACGATATTAACAACAAAAAAATACAACTTTCATTTTCGATCAATCGGTCTTGATAAGAGCATAAATTAGTTATCAAATTTTGACAAATTATATGTAGTCCTATTAGAATCATTTATACGTGAAAAAAAAAAAATTTATAGATTGGTTACCGCACGTGAATAGTTCTGAAGCCGACGTTGAAATTTAATTAGTTATCGTTGTACACCTTGCGTTTCAGCAAGTGGAATCCCGAGCTACGGTCGGCAATGCCACACCGAACGAGGTGAATATATGCACAAGATAAACGCGAATGCCTGATACTGAATGCAGTTGATAAGAGCATTAATTAGTTATCAAATTTTGACAAACTATATGTAGTCCTATTAGAATAATCTATCCGTCAAAAGAAAAGGAAAAATATTTGTTACCGCGGGCGAATAGTTCTGAAGCAGACGTTGAAATTTAATTAATTTTCGTTGTACACCGTGCGTTTCAGCAAGTGGAATCCGGAGCTACGATGCGCAGTACCACACCGAAGAAGGTGAATATATGCATAAGATAAACGCGAATACCTGATACTGAGTGCAGTTGAAACAGTGCCAGCAGCAGCTCTCTCCCTCGACATATTTCTTCGCTTGGCCCACCTCGCACGGTAACGAGCAAACGCTTTCAGGAGGTTCGGGATGCCCGAGACGAAATTGGATCTCTGGAAACGAGCAATTCGAGAATCTCCGTCACTATATCGATTGTGAATAAGGAACCTCGAGGAGACCCTACTGTAGACTGCAGAGCATCGCTCTCGAGAAGTTTTCGGCCCTGTTGTTCGCTACTACGCTATCTAAATCCAATCCGCACGTATCTACGTACGGATACGGCCAAAACACAAATTGGACCATCATTCTGTGAAGTTAAATAATCACCTGACATATTGAGATGTAACTCGCCCTCGAGGTACTCCCCGACTCGTATCCACTTGTACTTGCCCGGAGACACCTGTTTAAAGTGTATTATGTTGTATCTGGCTGGACCGTCGCCGTTTTTGTCGAAGTGAAACACGTCGCCGCTCAAACCTTCGATAGTGATTTAAAAAAATTAAAATCATGTCAATAAGCAGTTTTTAGGTGTGATAAGGCGATATGAGCGAGAGCGGGGGAAAACGGACTTTTCGTACAAATTTTTTTTGGGCGAGATAAGAAATGATATGGTTTTATCCCAAATGGAGGACCGTTTTTCCCCGTTCGATGTCAAATTTTTAAAACGAAAACATTCAAACAAGCTTCACGTTACACTCACCCATGAATTCGACTTTCCTCAAATAGTTCAGTAGTTCGGTGCCCTTAGTGGGTTTCATGGACTCGCAGAGACCGCGATTGCCCCGGCACAAGTCTTTGTGCATTTCTCTAAACATATGCAAGGAAATCGAGATAAATTTGATCACTAAATTACTGGATGGAAAAGTTACAGTTTATTCATTTTCTTATATTTTTATTTGATAATTTTTTTTACCGGAATGCATAAGCGAAAGCCAAAACGGCGTCGGAAACGAACTGCAGCTGGTCCTCGAAGGCGGTGTTCTGTTTCGTGAGTCTCTCGGTGGTCGTGCATTCGTCCGTGTAATTGTTGTACGGAGTCTGCGACGCGTTCGGATAACGACATTTGAAATGATCCTCCCAAAATTCTGCAATCAAATTCGGTACAGTTTTACAGTTTTACCGTTTTACCGTTTTACCGTTTTGCCGTTTTACCGTTTTACCGTTTTACCGTTTTACCGTTTTACCGTTTTACCGTTTTACCGTTTTACCGTTTTACCGTTTTACCGTTTTACCGTTTTACCGTTTTATAGTTTAATTTAATTCACTTGCTTCACTCGCAAAAGAATTTGCGATTCGGTATCGCGGCAAAGCCATTTAATCTCTCGGAAAACATTCGAATGAACGATGCCGGATGTTTGCGCGTTCGGCAAAATCGCATAAATCGATTATTTAATTTGTTCGCGGGATTTAGATTTTCTCTTCGATTATCCACGCCTCAATGAACTGTATCAATTACCGTGACGTGGAAAGAGAGAGAGAGAGAGAGAGAGAGAGAGAGAGAGAGAGAGAGAGAGAGAGAGAGAGAGAGAGAGAGAGAGAGAGAGAGAGAGAGAGAGAGATAGAGAGAATCAACTAGCAATCGTGCTTCCCGCTCAGAACGGGTACGCAAGCGAAATCCGCATTTGGTCATTCAGTAACGAGTATAGAGATATTGCTTGCCGAATCGGCAGAATGGATTTTTCCCACTCATTTTTCGGTGACCTGTGTAGTGGAATTCCGGATGATATGGCCGTAATTTTTTAAACACCGAAAACAGAATGTATCTCCTCCCTTAGAAATATATGACATTTGACGATTGAAATAATCGAAGTCGCGAAGCTAGATTAACGAACTGTTGCGATTGGTCAATCACCCGGACACTATGGGTCACATGACTATAGTAATAACAGCAGCGGATTAGTTAGTGCTTAAAAGGACTTACGGATCATATACAAGGCCTAATCGTACCACCGCTTGACCTCTTTAAATATACATCAGACAAATAATTCGCATCTTTGAGTATTTAATTTTATTCATGGGGCTAAAAAAAGGTTGAAAATTGAAATTTTCATATCGCTTTCTCCTAAAAGTTGAAAAATGAAATTGTCATATCGCTTTCTCATAATGTTCCTTTATTCGCAAAGCTTCTTCTATGAGGAGGCATTGCCTGTATTTTTGGCTTCCTCCTATAAGAAGCTTCGTGAATCAAAGAACATTATGAGAAAGCGATATTGCAATTTCAATTTTCAACTTTTATGAGAAAGCAATATGAAAATTACAATATTCAACTTTTATGACGAAGCAGTATGAAAATTTCAATTTTCAACTTTTTTTCAACGTCAACGGCTTCTTAAACTTTTATGCAAAACGGCTGACCTATTCAGGTTCAGCGCGTAAAAATATACCAACGTCACACTTCACTTTGTCGGATCTGTGCTCGGCGCGAAAAAATTCATGGAATTATGCGCTCCTGATTTTTTTTTGGCCTTCTGTATATCTTTCCGTAGAACATGACAGGCACCCGGGAGTTTCCGCGATGCCATCGGGAAGCAGAGAAATCGCAATTTGAAAATACGCAAAATTACTCATTTTTGCACTGAGGAAAATAAATGGTCGGATTAAACAAATGTGCGGTGACATACGTTCAAAGGTGTATTTTGTTGGTACAACAAAAATGTTTGTTTCAATCGACAAATTTTGAATAAATTCAAGCAAATAATCGTTTAACAAAACAATGCTTTATTTGTACCAAACAAATAAGACCTTTGAACGTATATCACCGTGACTTTTGGTTCATCCAACCATTTTTTTTTTCACAGTGTGCCATATTAGTTATAAAAAATAGCTGTTAAACTTTTTTTCGTTAATCGTCGCTCCACGACTGTATTCCATGTATTTTTCCACGCTGATCACGAATCTACCAGTTATTTCATTAATAAATGAATATTTAATGAGGAAAATTGCGTCTACAATAAAGTACTAATTTTTGATGAAATAAAAAAAATGCAAAATTACATAAAATTTAAACGTTTCGATCGATTCTCCCGAAATTTCAATGGGATCATCGGGTGATCATATTCCATCGGGTGATCGTATTCCAAACTGAATGTACGAAACCGTTGACCATGGATTATATACAATCGTATATTGCTTGACAAAAGTTATTATTGGATACAAGTTCGAATATTGAGACGAGATGTACACGCTTTAGGGACTCTTCGTAGAATGCCTCGCCAGCTCGGCAACGCGAGGCGTCTTCCTCCTAGTACTTGAGATTGGTGAGTCCTCCGTGTGAGGCCCACAAAGGCTCTCCTATATGTCCATGTTATAAACAAAGGGGTCGATACGGCGTCCATAGGCAGTCGCTGGCTCTGCCGCAGGCGCCGCAGAGACGAGTTGTTTTCATGAATATTTTTTTATGAAATTTTGAGGAAACATTGACTATTAACACACACATGCTGGTGTGAAGGCACACACACATCGGGGTAGTTTTTCTGAATGTGATTTTTCGATGTTTTGGAACATTCTGAACACGTTTTCATTAAAATCTCGATATTTTTTTTGTTCACCATAGCAAAGCTTCCTCTATGTGGAAGCAAAACTTCATCCTCGACATATGACCATAGCCCCCGGAATTCTTTTGTGATATAGCCAGTAAATCCGATCTCCAACGGCCGCAGGACTAACAATCTCGCTAGTGGTGCAACGGAACAGTGTACACATAAATAAAATTCCCTGAAAATGTCCGGGCCATTCGTTATCATTTAGAAAGGACATAACGGATGCCGACATCGCCCGGTCGAGTTAGGTTCCAGATGAAAGCATTCGATACAATAACGGGTTTGCCGGAATATAAAAAAACCCATTCACAATTCTGCGCGCCAGAAATACACGTCGTCTCGTTGCAGTTTATCCCTTGTTCGAAAACAAAACTCTGATTCTTCCGAAGCTATACATCCAACTAGGTACGTCACTACCGTTAAATTAAATTCTCGTTGATGGGGAAAAAATGGCCCTCGGTAACGTTCTCATTTCCGGTAGCTAACATCCAGCTGTTGCGGAGTGGAATATGTTTTACTTAGTCGCGGTCGCGTCGCGCGTTTGTTGGCTCTGCGAAGGCGGTCGGGACACAAATTCATTGCCGCACAGCAGGCTGTCCACGGAGTTGGTCCGCCTCGAACTGTTTTTCCTGACTAATGTTGATCGCCGTAACGAGGCGACAATAACCGGCTTGCCGATGATTATAGCCAATGTGTTTAGCTTTACTTAGTCGGCAAACTTCCGGAACTATTGTTTTCCATCCACCGCTGGTAACCTTTACCCGACTTCCGTTTAATTGTATTGGTGATCTGGTGATTCAATTTTCTCCTACCCGAATCGTTGTTGTTCGCGTTTTCATGACAAAAAAAAATGGGTCTAAAAAAAAAAAATCATGAAATTCAAAACATTTAAAATGGCATAAAATTAAAACGTTTCGACCCATTTTCGTGAAATTTTAATGGGATCATCGAGTGATCATATTCCATGTGTGTACGCGTTTTTAGCCCGATAACTAAAAAATTGCGAGCACTACAGTGCGTATAGACATTTTCGAAGAAATTAAAAATGGCTTACAAAAAAACAATTGAATATTTTTGTATATTTTACAAAAAAAAAAAACAATTGAATTTTCATCTATGAGGAAGCAAAATGATCGTCGTCTCTCGCAGAAAGACGCACCTTACCAGCCGAAGAGCGCCGGGGTATTGCGACTGGCATAATCGCTTTAATGGAGTATGCGAACAAGTATCGTCAATTTACCCCGGCGCTTGGCGTTTGAAAATACCGTAAAGTGGATTTCCAATTTCTCGTTCCCCTCGTCGTTTATCTTCGTCATCGCCGTCTTCCCAGTCATCTTTCACCCCCCCCCCCCCCCCCCCCCCCCGATATATTACTTAGACGGTTTGTGTTTTCATACAACTAAGGGGAGTCTTTTGGCCCCCCTTTTGCCATTTTCGGGATATGGACTCTTCCGCTCCCCTCGGGTCGCGTTATTGAAAGATATTGACTCACCCACAAACCAGGGGTTTCTTCTGTTATTCTCAACGGTCAAGTTCAGAAAATAATCCTCGAATCCCTCGACCGCATTGGCCTGAGGCTGGACCGACAGCGTACCCTCCATCTCGGGCTCGTTTCCGTCGCTGACTAAGCTGCGGGCGCTCCAGCCGTCGCTGCCGATCCACGAGAAAGCACCGGTCGCGTTGCATCGTCTCACAGCTTTCATAACCCCCGCTACCTCCTGATCGGACGCGAATATTATGCATCCTGAAAACAGTAACCGAAAACATCGGGATAAACTTATTGAATTCGTGTTGCGGTGCGAATTGCCGGATCATTGAAATGATGAGGCCATTTTACCTACCTAAGAGAGAAGCTTAGTGTCTCATCCATATTACGCTACTATAGTGGAATCCCGATTATCCGAACCCGTCGGGAGCGGGTCCAGTTCGGATAATCAAAGCTTCGGATTAACGAAACTCAATTTTTTTTAATGGAATTATTACACGTATACAAACAAGATATATATTAATGAAATAATAATGTATATTAAACTTCAAAAATATTTTTAACATATTTACAATGTCGACGTTTTGTCGGGTGCCGTGGAATATTTATCGTACCATTGATATCGCCACATTGAGAACATTTCTTTTTTGGATTAACCAAAAGTCGCTGCAACATACGTTCAAAGCTGTTGTTTGGTACAAATGAAGTATTGTTTTGTTAATCGATTATCAGTTTTAATCGGTTCAAAATTTGTTGAGTGAAACAAAAATGTTTGTTATACCAACGAAATAACACCTTTGAACGTGAGTCAACGTGCATTGGTTAAGGTAGTCCTTGCAAATAGTGTTCACTTCGCATAAGTTTCAGAGAAATGAGAGGAAACTGGAAACGCTTCTGGATGATACAAAAATCTGAAAAAAAAACAAGCATGTTAAAGGTGCTGAAACGATTAATTTTGCATAATAATCATTCCAAAATGTTACTAACAAGTCGATGAAAAATAAAATGATTCAACAAAAATTCCGGAAATTTATCATCATCATTCTTTTAAATGAAAATGATTCGTTTATTTTTCTGAATTTGTATGAATTTTTTCAGATCTTCAAATTCACTTTGAATTTCATGACTTTCTAACACAGCTTTCCACATAAAAAGAAAAAAATTCATACGTATTCATAAAAGTGAACAAATCGTTATCATAAAAAAACATTAGATTTCCGGGAGATTTGTTGATCAATTTTGTTATTCATCAATTTGTTAATTACATTTTGGGATTATTATTATTATGCAAAATTAATCTTTTCAGCACCTTTAATATGCTTGATTATTTGTAGCGAGAACTCAACAATTCCGCAGGGAGTGCAGCCAGAAAAAAAATGTATTCGACGGGAGACAAAAAAAAATAATTTGATTAAAATAAATATTTATGTAAATGGTCGTCGCATAAATTATTCCGCTAGGCGTTCGGTGGAAACCGACGCATCTGAATAAATTGCACGCAGTTGAGATTGCGGTAGAACTTTTATTTCACCGATTATGCGGAGAGACGACGCGTGCGATCATTACTGGTATTCTCGTGCCTCTGACGGTTGAGCAAGGGCTCTCGCGGTTTGAAGGAGAGCGAGTATAAATGTGTATTTATCGTGCTGTTCTTCAGTCCCTGGACGATATGAACACTGCTGCTATAGAAAAACTGATCAAGCATTCATGAACAGCAGGGTAGGGGAGAGCGGGGCAAAATGGCACACCGAGGCGAACGGGATAATGAGACAAAACGCAATTCTCCAATAACTTTGGGATGGTGGCGATGGTGGTACGTGGGGCAAAACGGGTTAGAAAACCCGGATGTTGGGACAAAATGGAGCATCCAAAAATTATTGGAAAATTGAGTTTTGTCCTCATTGTCCCGTTTTGTCCCGCTGTGCCATTTTGCCCCGGTCTCCCGCACATGTGGCATGATGTGAGGTTGTGCGCGCATTTGTAAGGTAATGCTCGGTGTAAATACTGTTCGAGAATATTCGGTACCAGTTCGAGAGCGTTGCAGAACATTTTATAGAGAGATCACCGTGGAGAACGATAATTTAGAATGTCGGATTCACGAGACCGATTTGTTTGCCGAAACACAATAAGTAGACCAAATCTACAAATCGCCCTAAAAGCTCTTCATGATTCATGATGATGATGATGATGATGATGATGGTTCATGATTTTAGCTGATATAAATCAGCTAAAATCATGAAATTATAATTGATCGGTTTGTTCTGACGTACTTAACGGGATAAGTCCCAGACTCATCTTGACATGACCGCTTCATTCTTTAAAATCATCCTGACCGGTATTACCGACTGGGCTCCCGCCGCGCGATAAGACGTAACATAGAGTAACGTGCATTTTTGACTCTTTTTATATTTACGCGAATAATAAATCTCTGCAGACAGTGATTGATCTAGTCGACACAAATTTATAAAGAACCAAGACGCTTTCCGTTTTTTTTTTTGGGTTTGGTTTCTTCTGGAAATAACGTTTGGGATAGTTGCAAATTCCAGAACGATTTATCGTCTCGGTCCGACACGTTCCCGGGCGCAATATAAATCGGGATTGTATATTGTATTTGCGGAATATGCAATGATATTTAATGATAAATTTTATCGCTTTCACTCGATGGACGACTAAAACGGGTCTCTATGGAGTACTTATAAATGGTCGGGAAAATGTTTACCGCCATGCTTCGTAACCTATATACACCTATACGTATATATACGTATAGGTGTATAATTGAGAACGCGTCGCGTCGCGCTGCAGCAGTTCCGCCAGAAATGCATCTCGCGGCATAATCTTAACTTTTAATCGGATTTATAGTAGTAATAAGTCATGATATAGTGCCTCTATACGCAGACGGTTTCACCAAGATTGAAGATCCTCCCAAGAGGCGAGCTTACGAATTACCCGAGTTCTCGAGTGTTTCAGTTATTTCGGCGCAAAGTTCAATCGACTTCGCCGACTAGTTTTAATCCAATCTATCTAATAGTTTTCAGACATCGCCCGAGAATATACCAACGATTGTGAGCTAATCTTGATAGAACGAACTGCCAGCTCATCAATTATCTGTACGGAAATAATGCTTGATATTATATTTCTGTAAAATCATTATTTGAAAAATAATAATAATAAGTAATATGTATAAAAGAAGCACTTTTCACGAGTGAGACTTACTCGGTTCTTTGGACGATGTTACCGACCCCTAGATCGCTTTCCTTGATTTGTTTTTTGAGTAACAAACAATTTAGAAATTATAAAAATTCTGGCAATCTATCGGGCGCGTGATTATGAGTACCTTTGGTTTCGTGTTTTGTCGATTCTGCTTTAATCCCCTCAAAAAGGTTTTTTTTTTTACGCGTTGACGGGCTTAGCTTCGAGTCAGCCGGAGACTTTGAGACCTCCCGCGTATCATCAAGTAAGCTTTTTTTTTTCTCTTAACGCGACAAGATCTTAATTACATCCAGGCGCCTACGCGAGGATGTATTATAGAGACCGGCAGAGTCGCAGGTTTCTCGCCGTTAGCCCCTTGAGAATTAAGCAAAAGCGTCTGGGAACTTTTCGGTGCAATTTCTCCTTCTCTTTTAGCGAAGTTGTCCCAAGGGTGATTTTTGCCGACTCGTGTCTTTTGCAAACTATCGCTCCTTCGATTTATACGTACGCGAAGATGGTGTGCCATTGTAATTAACGATTTCACGGGAAAACCCATAGTCAGATGTTTCCGGTCGGCGCCCCTTGGCGCGAGCGATTATCGAGAAAAAAAAAATCCACCAAACTCCTCTCTATAGTATCTCATCCCGACAACCCCGAAGTTCGTTCGCCGTGCAGATCGATAAAAGCTACTGTAGAGGTAAAAAAAAACCTCCGAATTGTAATATCAAAATAAAACTTTACTCTTCTAAGTAAACAACTTCGTGCGATTTCACACACGCTTGAAACGTTCGTTCGGCAAACTCTGCACCAACTTTTCTTTGCGATTCGCAATAGAAAACTATTTTACTCCGACGCGTTTCCAGGCCACCCTAGTGGGTGGTCTCGAAACGCGTCGCTCAGGACCGGTGCTGGCCGACGTTGGGCGAACACTGGCCGATGCCGATAGCAGTCCTGTGTGACGCTCCCACTAACGCATGACCCCTGCCTAAGACGTTTCCTTTCATTGAACACTGTAAAAAAAATTGTCGATTTAATGTACCGGACTGGAAGTTCTTATGCAAAAACTGATACATTCGATTTAATCTACAATTGTGATGAAAAATTAATATACTTTTTCATTGAAATTAAAGTAAATTGGTAAATGTGAAATATTTATAATGTTTTTAATATACTGAACATTAATTCTTCATCACAATTGTACAAGAAATTTCATACATCAGTTTATGCATCAAAACTTTCGCTACCACTGCATTAAATTTCATACGAATTTTTTTACAGTGTATAATATTACGGAAGAGAAAACGCTTTGTACGAAACTTTATAGAAGTTCTATCGTCGGCAACAAACCCTTCGCGTTTATCCACACGAATTATGTTGTTTCGTCGAATATAAACAAAATAAAAAATCGAAAGAACAAGAGTAGCGACGTAGCGAAGGTGTCGCCGATCACGTGTTACTCACCGCTGACTAGAAGACCCCGGGCGTTTTCCTTTTTTGTCTTTTACCAACACTCCCCTTTATCTTCACGTTTGTTAACTGTTCTGGAAAGGCTTCTCGTGGCTTACCGGCGTGTATTGTGCGTTTCGGGAAGAAAATAATTGTGGCGTAGCCTCGCGATTGGATTTTCCTCAACGACACCGCTGATAAAAGGAAGAATTCCTTTCTTCCCAATACATATATAGCAATATCCCGCTTTCAGCTCCGGTCTACTGCTTTATCACGAAGGGAATACGCCGCGGAGCTCCTCAACGTGTGCCTCAGTCTCTCTCTCACATCGATGATTCCACCCTTTTTCTTCTTATTCTTCATCTTCTTTATGTACATTATTGGGATCCTCATATTGTCTTCCGGGTTCTTTGAACATCAAAGTACCTCGCGAACAATGCCAGTGCCAACGCTTCTGGGCTATGTGCGATATCCTCTCCGAAGCTTCTGTATCTCTTTTCCCTAAGGTTTCATCTTCGTCGGATTCAAAATTATCGAAAGCTTGCTATCGTCCGTTAGACTGGCTTCCGCACAGTCTTCGCACCAGCAACCTCTCGGATGTTGTGCCGAGAGATTTTCACGGATTAGACGAGTTCTCGTCGGAGAAGTTTCCGCCGTACACGTCCTGCAGGAGTTTTCGGCATCGATGATCTCTATAATTCTAAAGTGGAGTGAGGCGCATTGGGTTCACAGTTTGCGCCGGCATGCAGCGGGAGCACGGAAGAACTTTTGTAATTGAAGTACTCGAATTCTGGCGGAAGGGAGCGACAAGGTCTCGCAGAGATTGAAGTTCGTTCCACTTTCGCGACACTGTAATCACAGACGAAACTCTGTACGTAGAGTAGAGCGGTCGGCGTATTTCAACAATGAACCACGATATTGGCCACAATGACTCTGGCAACGGAGACGGAAGAGAAATTGCTTGCGGGCTGCCAAAAAAAAAGAAATTGCACATGGCTTCCACATTTATTACAATTTTGCGCATAGCTTTCGCTGTGAGAAAGTTCGTTGATCGATATTGGCTTCCTCATAAAGGAAGTTGCGCGCAAGATAGTAATAAATGAGGAAGCCATGTGCAAATTACTTTGCACCTTTTTTCGTGAAATAAAAAAATGTGTAGATCTCGTAAAATTAAAACCGTCGAAATTTATCGCAAAATTTTTCGAAGGAAACCCTGAACTGAAATTTGCAGATTTCGTCGTTTTTACGCAATTTTTTTTATGTTTTCTTCACCGCTGATTACGAAACTATAACTCGTTTTACGCTTCGCGTGATATGTGATTCAGACAATTTTTCAAAAAAATTCAACATTTTCAAAATCCCATAAAATTTAACCGGTCAGACGAAATCAACCGTATCAAACTTAAGCTCGATACCACCATGTTTACTCGAAATAGACCGTTTTTTTAATAGTAGACCGAAGAAATAGACCGTGACGTATTCCCTTAAGCGACGATTCGGAGAAACCAATGGAATATACATCGTCAGGCAATTATCGCCAGCAATTTTTCCACCTCCGCATTAATCAGAGTTCTCATTTGCATACCTGACGCCCCCGTGGTTCGAGAAGAAAGAAAAAGAACGGTTCCGCGGTGTCAGCTGGGACACCGAACGAAAAAGAGTTACCCGAGGTTCTCGCCACGTCCGGAAATCAGCGTCCGATAATCGGATTCTTTGCGAGTTGAGCGGTGGAAAAAAAAAAAATTGATTCAATGTGCAAATCCATTCACAGCCTTTATTTTTGTTTTATTTATTTTGTAAAAAAAAAATCCCGTGCAAGTTTTTTTTTTAGGGACGGATACAATAGTGAACGATTAACGGGACTATTTATCAGGAAGTGGATTGATGTCAGGACAACCGGTACAGAGATTGGCCTCCCAGCGGGAGCTACTGGCCAATGGCTCGTCACTGGCACCTCTGAACTCCCTTATATCTTGATCGTCACATAGATCAATCACTGTGAGGCTGAACATCTAAGATGAGTTGCCAAAAATCGTGATGCTGAACCCATTCTACGTACGTTTCCTCGTTCTACTCCGGTATATCCACTCCCGAGGAATTTTACTATATAACGTCGTTTCCCCATTTTATTCGACGTTGTCAGGTTCTTCGGCGTTTCTTCCTTTTCTCGTCGTAGCATACGCGAGCACCCGGTGGCATTTAAGATCCCTCGGCACCTCCGTAGAATTTTGAATTTTAAATTTATGTTGGGAAATGACCCAATATGTCAACGGAAAATAAAAAATTTACATGTCAATATCTATCCGGTCGGTGGATTATTATTTCTGATTTATAAAACTTCTTACCCGTTCGAGAAATAAAAATAATCTCAAAAGAGCCAAGATCGTCATCGATTCCCGGCTGGAGAACTCTTGGCTTAATTTTATTGGACTATTATTCCGGATAATGCGCACTACATTGACTCAGGGTCTTCAATGGAATCAATAAAGCTAAACGATCACGTGCCAGCACCGCGGAATTTATTTAGATTCGGCGCAAAGAGGAGGCAAAGTGAGTGACTCCGAAGTCTGCTCCCATTATTCGTCACCCTCGAGAGATCCGCAGGTTTGGTATCGGCCACGCGAAATCTCACATATTTTTTTAAATTTTTTATTGTCATTCTATTTTTATTTTTATTTTTATTTTTATTTTTTCTCATTTCAAACCACGTTTCTCGGGTGGAGAAAAGTGTTCGACGGGAACGAATTAACTCCCTCGAGAGTGAACGCCACTGCTGTCGCCCATCTCGTTTCTGTACGTTGATGGAATTACCGGTCGCTCCGCGAAAACCCGCAGCCACTCGCAATCTCGCCGCCTCGCTTTATCGAATGAAAACGATTAAGGGCGAAAGTTTCGGGCTCGGTCATGTTTCGACTCTGTACTTCTCGTTGAGTCGATGAATTTTTATAATTAAACTTTGCTCCCCGGATAAAGGGCGGAACTTTGCGGGCGGCCGCATTCACGACGACCGGGAGCTTTACGGATACCGAATCTAAATTCCATCTCGCGAAAGTTGGCTCAATCACGGACCGTAATTTATGCAGCCAACTTCGTCACCCCCTCCACACCCCCCCCCCCCCCCCTCCCCGTCGGGCCGAGCCCTACGCTAAGTCGCATACTATATTTATATCCTGTTGCCTCTGTAGCGATGATTAATTCAGACGAGACAAGGCGAAGAATTAAATCTCTCGAAAGGGTCAGAAATGAATGTTTCATGGCGACATTGTTATCGTACCACCAGCCGGCCACAATGGCCCCTAAACTCACCTCGTGCGCGCGGCTTCGTTAACAATTTCAGAACTATGTTGTCGTAAACATGAGCCTCGGCGACTCCGGAATCCTTGGACAACTTTTCCTTCACCGCGATGCATATCTGGTGCTTTCCCAACAGCTTTTCCAATTCCTCGTAAGCCTTTAATCACAAGAACAGAAGCGAGACATGTTTTATTGAAGATTCGCACCACATAAATTTTTGCGTCGTCATCATATAATGTTTGTCGGGTTTTCACATTTTGCTTTTCTTTACGATATGATAATTAAATTTAATGCTAGAATTCATGTATCATTTTTTCTACTTTCTAGATCATGACCGGGGTACATATGTACCCCACGCGTTTCTTCAATGTACAAGGGTCTTATGAGCAGTAAATGGGTTCTGCCGCACATGAATCTCTTCGTTTTTTCATAAGGAAGAGAATGGTATGCGGCAAATTTGATTTTATTAAAGTTTAGGGGGTGAAAATCACCCTGAAAGCCAAAAACCTAACGTCGGTTGGTAAAAGCCGCAGTTTATGTGAAAAAGAATTGTAGTTTTTTTAGTCTATTTATTTGGACATTTTTAAATGGGGAAAAATCGAAAACAAAATTGGTTTTGCATGGTTTTGAACATTTATTTTTCTTGAAACATTGTAGATAATTTAAGATAATTATAATTATTATAAAACATTAGAAACAATTGTAAACAATTATAAAAAAATTAAATGCCGACTATACACGTCCAATGTATATAATAGTAACTTACATATGATAGTTCGAAAAAAAAAAAAAAACAATCCCTTACTTCCATAAAACACTAACGGGAACTCCTGCCTGGGGTATTTTGGTACCCCAAGCGTGCTGCGTGAGCGTCATGTGCGACAACCAACGAGTAACTGAGGGAACTAGCGGCCTCAGCACATCGTCAGAACTTGGAACTAAATTATCGTGGACGTCCCAAGTTGATAATGTTAATTTCTACTTTAGGGGCGCAGTATGAATATCGTTTGGGGTACTTTTGTACCCCATACATGAGTTCTAGGGTTAAAGAAATGAGGATCATGGATGAGAAATTTATCAGAAAGTTATGAAATTATGATCGAGGGATGTGCTTGTTGGCCAGGCATGATAGACTGGGCGAGCTGTTAGGTTAGTCGCGACGATGCTGAGGCTTCCGCCGGTGCCTGCGCCATTCATCATCTCAAGCGGGCGCGGAAGTTTGGTGACGATGTTTTGGCCTTAGGACCGACGTTTGAAGCGTCCTGACAGTGACTAAGGGCGTCGCCGCTCTTCCCGACGGTGTAATGCGATTCGCGCACAAAAGGCTTCGAATTTCTCATCCACACAAAGGACAGCCCAAGTACAGTTCCGAACTTCGAGCGGCGATTTTTCATTCTTCATCCTGAATTGGGAAATCGGGGAATCCCCGAATCCCAGCGGATCAAGAGGTCTTGAGGGATAGTAAAAGTTTTTTGAATTTTTTGACAAAATTCGTCCGTCAGCTTGATAAATTTGAACAACGGATTTCGTGGATCTGTCCGAGTTCGGTTTAATAAAAGTAAAAAAATAAAGCGACATGGTAGCTTTCTGTGGATTTCGAACGTCATGACCATTGTTACATTCACGCGGTGATGGACGCTGAATTAACGTTGTTTTGCCTTTACTTTTTTTTTTTTGTCATCTCTCGTCAGAAAATAGTAAATTATCCATGCGTAAGCGAAGCTCGTCTATTGATTTTTCATCAGGAGAATTCCAAACTATTTAAACATTTAGTTATACAGTCCTGTTGACTTTCCGTAGCAAAGAGAGAGATGTAAAAGGAGATTTTTTCCGGGTGTCTATTCGTCTATCCGACGGGTTGACCGGGGAATAAAAATGGCTCTCGCACAGCCCCGAGATGGAGTGGCAATTGGATTTTCTAACATGCATAAATGGAGGACTGTGCTATAAAAAAAAAAAAATCGAGGCCACCGTTCTATCCCCGGTGACTGATCCTTTCGTGCAAGTCGAGATAGAGAACGGTGAATATTTATCGCACTAGAGATGTTTCCGAGTGTCTCTTCGTTGCCGGATGGCTGCGCTATCCGGGTATAAATATCGGACTTTCACCGGACCTCTTTTATACGTTCGCTATACGCTGGATTGGCATTATATAAGTGGGTTTCCTGAAACTGTGCATCAATCAGTGTTACCCGCTTGCAGGATACTTTTAGACGGCGCACATAATTAATAGGGGTGTTCAGGACGGATTGCCAGCGAATTTGCCAGCGAAGAATAGCGATTTATTTCTTAATGGCTTTCTTTGATGCGCGTTATCTGAAGTATTGATTTTGCTTCCCGATAGAGAATCTTTGCGGATAGAAAAAAAAAAAATTACTAGGAAGCAATGCCAAGATTTTCAATGTCCAGGGTATTTTTTTTGTCATCCATAATATCGGATAAGCTGCTGGAATTCGCTCGCTTGGGGTGGGATCTGTAGCGAGTTTTACAGCTACGCCACCTCCGCTGTGCTACACTACACAGTAAAAAAAGAATTTCGCAAAATCGGAATACGAAGTTTCGTAAAAATAATTTTGTTAAATAAGTAATAAACTCATTTATTAAAGTTTGAACATATAAACCTTTTATTTTCCGGTTTATTAACAATTTTAGTTAGTACTTTTGTTTGTAAAACTAGAGCCGCATGGTGCAATCGGATAATTAACAAATAAAAAATTATGGATGTTTGTGGACAATAAGTTGTTGTAAAAAGTACAAACTTTTTTTCTGTGTATTTTCGCTATACGTTGCGCTAAGCAGATGCAGTGTCCGCGGCATGGACGGTGGATTCAAACATGATCTATCAATAATAATCAATAATAATCAATAATAATCAATAATAATCAATAATAATCAATAATAATCAATAATAATCAATAATAATCAATAATAATCAATAATAATCAATAATAATCAATAATAATCAATAATAATCAATAATAATCAATAATAATCAATAATAATCAATAATAATCAATAATAATCAATAATAATCAATAATAATCAATATATATAAATGGGTTTCCTGAAAGTATCCATCAATCAGCGTTACCAGCCTGCAGGATACTTTTCGATGGCGCGCATAAGTCATAAAAGTGTTCACGACGGAAACGTAAATTAGCACAGCTGTTAATGCGCCAGCTAAGAATAGCCATTAATTTTTTAATGACTTCCCTCGACCCGCGTTATCCGAAGTATTTATTTTGCTTCCCGACAGATAAGCTTTGCAGCTGGAAAAAAAAATCACGAGAAAGCAATGCCAAGATTTCCAATTTCCAGGGTATTTTTTTTCTGTCTCCGATAATATCGGATAAGCTGCTGGGATTCGCCCGCCGGGAGTGGGATTTGCAGCTAGTTTTACAGCTACGCCACCTCCGCTATGCTGCATCATTTCCGCTATGCGTTGCGTGGAGCAGGTGGAGCAGGTGCATGGGCGGTGGATCCAACCATGATCTATCTATATCACCGTCTCATCGGTATTTTTTTTGGTGCAAAACTATTAAAGCTATACGTCAAGTTTTACCGAGGTAAATGCTTCACCTACCCTATAAAAAATTATATGAATGCTGGATTACATAACTTAGCCGGCACGTATAATCTGGAACGTATATAGGTATTGCATTCGCGAATCGTACATTTCTTTAATTAGCGGATTTCTTTCTGTACTTTGTTTTACATTTGCGCACAATGGCTCCACAGGAATTAACCAAGAGTAAGTGCTATCCCGTAGAATCTTCTTCTCTGCTATAGAAACGAGTTCCTTTGTTATTCCGGCGACCTCGAATCCGGTATTATATACGAGCTTTACGTGAATCGCTAAAGAACCCGAGAGGGAGCAATAACTCGATAGAAAGTTTTCGAAGCAAATTCTCACCGGAAACCTACGACCGTACTTTCCCATAATCTTTCATCAGTCCCGATCGGATAGTTTTTTCATCAGTGAAGAAAAAATAGAGGAGAAAAAAATCAAACAAAAATTCACGTAGTAAATCGTGGACATCAGGCTGATGGAAAAACAATGTTCTAATATTTTCACTCGCTTATCGCATAGGAGATAAGACATGGAACGGGTTTGAAGACGGTTGTTGAGGGCGTTTTAATGCATCTTTCATGAAAGCCCTGTTCGCTGTACTCGATCAAAAAGGAGACTTGGGGAAACGGCCGAGCGGCGAGCCGGAAAGTTCACTCCGGGCTTTCAAGCCGTAAAGATCCGTGTCTCATATTTCTCAATTCTCGTGTTCCTTCGCAGCTCCGATCACCGGCAGGAGCGGAGATCTCTTTCTGTTGTATGCGAAGGAGACCGCAGCTGGCTGGATAGTCGCGAAAACATTGGGCGCGAGGTATCAGGCTTTACGTATGCCGTGCATTAGGGAAGGGGCTCAACTTTATCGTTACTGTTATTTCTTTCGTTATTGTTATTTCTTTCGACTCGGCCGGAGATCTAGCCTTGCTCGTATCCCCTCTCGGCCGTGAGTGATCACCGATCATCGACCACTCTCCCTTCTTCGCTAACCGTTCGCTTCGAGCGTACCACTTTTTGTTGTTAATCCCGCAACGAACCAAATTTAATTTCGGCAAAGATAAAAATTGCACGGACATGCATGAGAGCTGTTCGTCTCGCTCGGTTCCCGCGGGACACTTCGCTAAATTTACTCAGCCAACGCGGCGAGGAGAATTAAAAAAAAAAAAAAAAATAAAGCTCTCTGGTTCGACCATTAAGGTAATTAGATTTTTTTTTCTCTAAATCCCCGTTTGAGGATTGCAAGGCGGAGTTGGCTTAATTCTAAAAAAAAATATATATATATATTCTGGCTATTTTTTTTTTTTTTTAATTCAAGAAAGTCGAAACAAATTGCAAGATTTAGGAATTTTTCGGTCGAGGCTTTAAATGATAGATTTTTTTACATATTTGTTAGCTCAATAGATATCTTAAAACATAGCCAAAAAGTATCTCAAAGCGGTTTGTCTTCGGGAGGCCAAATTGTGGCGACTCGGCACTTGGTCTGGCCTCAAGATTACAAATTTAAGCGACCCCAACGAAAATATTTCATTAGAAAGGCGTTGGGTTAAGAGCCGGCGGTGTGCGTACCCGTGCAGCGGGTTGCGGTGAGCAGGGGTACGTATAGGTCGACGTGCCACCGAGCGTTAAATATTCCAACTGGATTATGAGGGTTTGCGCGGTCGGCTCGAGACCGTTGGATTAAAATAATTTGCATTCGGCACTTCACATTAGAGCGCCGCGGACTTGAAATACCATTTTCCGCGAGCCAGGTTATCGCAATTTTCCGTCCCTCTCGCGGCTTCGCACTTCGTCATCCGAAATCCCTTTCAGCCGTCACTTTAATCACCGATTCATTCTCGACCATTCGATGCTGTTTATTTTTCCACGAAAAAGGTTCGCTGTAATTAATTTTTTATAGCTCCTCCAGATGTTTGTAAATTAAGTTTCATGTGGTTGAATATTGATTTGACATTGAACAGGCACTATTCTGCAACTCCCAAAGCTAGTGAGCTCCATATAGCAATGATCTTCCGAGCCGATTGAAGTGCAAGTGGCACCATTCGCGGGTAAATGTAATTACTAAAAATTTCATTTAAAAACTATTTGTGTCGCCAAAATAAACAACATTTAACGCTTATCAATGTGCCAGTAACCTAGTTGATTTTTTACAAAAACTGAATTTACATCAGCCAAAATTGTGTCGTCGGCGTCACAAATTGGACCGTTTACTTTATGTAAATGAAATAAAAGTATATATTTAAGTTCAAAACATATTTTTAACATATTTCCAACGTCGAAGCCTTATTTCAAGGATTCTGTGAAATAAAGTCGTCCATTTTTAATTACGGAACGTTAGCGCGCTTTTGAGTAGCGAGATCTCGAAGCCGATCTCGGTATGCAAGGCGACTCAAACGATTTGGTATAGAAGTGAGTTTCTGATGCGCGCTGTCCGAGTCTGCTGGGGTGGGTGAAACTGCAATAACCCACATAGCACGGAAATATTTCTGAAATATTTCAATGATA